>OY752136.1:13310541-13935541 GCA_963573275.1 Caenorhabditis uteleia
TTAAACAACTATTATCGTTCTCATACAAATAGTATCTAGAAAACCGCAAAAATTTCTCAAAGCGAAGAGATTTTTTGATATATGTACCTTTAAGCTGTGCAGTAGTTTTAGATATACTTTAGGGTGCGATTTAAAGGCACACAAAGGGAAGGCTCGATTCGTTTGAAACCACTGATATTAATACTCACTGAGAAACTCACCTGTATCATAACGGATCAACATGGATGGTCCACTATCAGGTGTAACGACGAACCAGATACATTCGTCGATAACCACTGATGTCTTCAAATCAAACTCAACATTTAACCGAGGGAGTGTTAACGACTTTGGAAGAGGGGCTTGTGTCCAAAATGCCATTTGAGAGCGAGCGAATATTTAGAAGAGATTGTCTTTTTATTTGGCGGCAAAATTGCTTTCGTGCGGGAAATGAGCACGAGAAATGGGCCAGTATGTTTCTGGACTGGTGTCTTTTTTGTGCACGTGGTACTGACTCGAACCTCATCTGAACTAACCTAACCATAAACAGTATGTGTCCCGACAGTATCGCTCGGGCTCACCGCCTTAAATTTCGTATATATAGTGACATCTTTTACATTTTTTGTTTCACTGTTCGACATGATCCAGAAACAATATTCCCCAATTCTTCCATAATAATATTATTCAAACATTGAATAGATTCCATTGTCGGTCAACGTCATAACAGGAAGCAATACATTAAAAATAACTTTCAACCCGATTCAGCTTGTAACACTGTTATTGTTATCTGCATGATCCAGGAACAAGATTGGAAATTAAGATGGAATAGAATATTGGAAATATTATTCAAAAATTGAATAGAATCTATTGTCATCTGCGATCATAACATGAAATCCATATGAAAAAGCAATATTTGAATGTCATGGATGAATAACAATCAACAATTGATATCGTATAAAAGAAGATGGATGGTAGGTAGACAATATTCAACTGTACATCCACTTATTCCAGCAATGCGAGTAGTCATCCTTCTTGCTCTTCTGGCTACTGCCACTCAAGGAGATGATGCTACTGTAAACTAGTGGAAACACTCTATTTTGGTCTCTATTGATCCTTCTATTGTTCAAGCTGTTACTTCAGAAGCTGAAAAAATCTATGCTGAAACTGTTGTGAAATTGACTGAATGTATGAAAGGTTCTCTTGCAATTGTCTCAGAAGCACTTCGCTTCAAGAGAGATGATGCTGAAGCATCTGAATCTGATCCTACCAATTCAATCGTGCACATTGCCGCCCGAGTTGCAACTGAAACCATATTCGACTTCCTCAAAGAAACTGCAAACTTGAGTGTTGCCAAAGCTGCAGATGATGCTTTTCGAGCAATCACATCATATGAAAACGTAGCATCAACACTTCAATACATGTATGAAAACATCAATGAAACTGCACCAGCCTCTCTAAAAGTGGTTGACAACATTTTGCGGCATTACAAGCTTTACGACATTGCAACAGCTCCGCACGTTCTAACTTTATTTCTGTTTTCTTATTCTCCCAATTATAGTCTATTGAGTATGTAAAGAATTATTGTAGACATTCATTCATGTACCTCCTCCTCCCATTTTCTTTCCATTTTTCCCGTCTATATACGTACATTATTTGAACTTTTCATCACTTCAATTCATCATTATTATGTCACTTTATATACAAATATATACATTGACTAAGAACATATTTATAGAATGCCGGGTTGTTGATTTGTACCACTTCGAGATACTAATACCACTTGGGTACACTTTGAAGTACGGATTGTTTTACATGGATTGACACAGAATAGACGGAGGAACTCTGAAATTATCAATGCTCGAATGGGTTTTGTTTAGTTTTTTGGTCTTACCCAATACAGCTTTTCGATAGTTTTTGATGATAAGCATATTGGGAAGAGGATCGATAGCCGGATAAACAGCAATTGTGACGGCAATGAAACTGCTCGCGAAACCGATGTCACAATTGATCATAGGGAAAAAGAAAATGATGGCAATTGGGATGTACATCAGGATAAGGGGAATGACAGTTTGGACTACTAATGCTTGGAATAGTTGTTGTTGAAGTGACTTTGTGACACTCGATGCATTGACTGTCTTTCGCAATGCACGGGATATATTGAGGAAACATTTGATACCAAAGAAGAAAACACAAAAGACGGAACTGATCTGAGATTGATCACCATTAGTATACTTGCACTTTTATCATTTTGTACTTACAATCATGAACCACATACAAGATATTGCAGCGAATACTTTTGGATCTGGATGTGTTTCTCCGTTTTCATCTTTTGGATGGAATATCACAATAATATATGATGTTTCTTCGATTGGTATATCATATCCATTGAACATTGTGGCCCTCATGTAATTATCAGTGCTCTCATCATAATGAAAGTAAATATAACAAAGTAATGACCACCAGGCACCATAGAATATTGGAATGAAGAACAATATATAGATCTTTGAGCCACTGAGCCATTTCAATCGAAACTCTCTGAAAATGAAACTAATATGGATGACGGATACGGTAGGTTGATAATTACTTAACAACTGCACCGTATCGATACACAAAGTGTACACCGAATATAGCCAATGAAAAACCGAAACAACCACAATAAATGACAACGAGGAGGAAACTTGTTTCACGGTCAAAGTCAGAGTATTTGAATTTACGGAACACAACAAAGGCAGATTCATATGAGTGGACCATCTCAAATAAAACAAGTTATGACTGTGGAGACAATCAGTAATACTTACTGGTTCTGTAAGAATATCCCAAAACGAATAACAGGATTCAAAAACAGAAATGTAGATCATAAGGTATTTGTATAATCCTAATTTCTTTGGTGATCTCACAATTATCAGGAAAATGAGAACACAATTGAGAGTTACTGACAGGAAGGCACTTGTGTATTGGACTGTTTTGAGGAAGATATTCCAGAAGTCGGATAGTTGCATGATTGGGCTGATAATGGAAGGGAATCAGGTATTGTACTGAAATAATGTCTGATCATATACAGATACACGGTATGTCTGATGGGAAATGAGCAAATTGATATGAATATAAGACGGGCTACTACCAAATTCATAGAATATTACAGGACTGATATCTGATTGAATTCCCACGGGAATCAATTCACTATAAATTGTCTATCAAAATATTATCAAGAAATAAAAGAGTATTACTGTAATTCTCATGGTATTTCATTTCCGGAAAGTATGATGTTTGCCATAAAATATCAAGAGAAATGGACAAATGAGCAATGAATACGAGTAGTATGTTTGTGTTATTTAGTGATATGTGATAACGGATGTTACGTTGTATTATGTCATTCATTGTATTTTTAAGATATTCATATCCCGCGGGAATTTGATTCAAAAGTCATTTATCAAAATTACTAGGAACTATTATTTGTTTGGATAACTGTTTAAGATGAACTTTCATTGTTATTAACACATAGTTCGGTATACTTTAGTTCATTATAACTTGTACTAAAAAGGAATACACACAAAAATACTAAGAAAAAATACGACATACATGGGTACAGTAGGTACAGTAATAAGTTGAAATAAAACAGTTATGAGTGCACAAACAACCGTTTTTATCCGAGGGAAAAACATTCATATCAAAAAGCAATATGTGAATGTGGATGGATGAATAACAATCAACAATTGATGTGGTATAAAAGAAGATGGATGGTAGGTAGACAATATTCAACTGTACATCCACTTATTCCAACAATGATAGTAGTCATCCTTCTTGTTCTTTTGGCTACTCTCACTCAAGGTATTCGCTTCAAGAGAGATGATGCTTCAGACTCTGATCCAACCAATTCAATTGTGCACATTGTCGCCCGAGTTGCAACTGAAACCATTTTCGACTTCCTCAGAAAAACTGAAAACTTGACTATTGCCAAAGTTGCAGATGATGCTTTCCGAGCAATAACATCAAATGAAGAGGTGACATCAACACTTCAATACATGTATGACACCATCAATAAAACTGCACATGCCTCTTTAGAAGAGGTTGACAACATTTTGAAGCATTACAAACTTTACGACATTGCAACAGCTCCACACGTTCAAGATATTTTTGGAGGTGTTCTTCCTGGTGAGATCAACTTCAAATATTTACCATCATCATAGATTTTGTAGCTATCAAAACTGTTAATGGTGTGGTTGGTAATATCGTCGGTTGAGATGTCGTGCAAACATTGATCATAAAATTTTTCATAATAAATAATTCAGGCAGTCTGTCAAAGTTCATAAACATATCTACAAAGTTATATTAGAGTTTTAGAGCTTTTGTATCTACTTCACGGTTCAAAACGCTGAAAATTGGCAGAAAAAAAAATTTTGTTGCATCAGTATGCTATGGATAAACTTTCGAAAAGATTGATGGATCTTCCACAACTGCAAGATAAACTGCAAAAAAAAACGGTTGCTGTATTGGGATGTCAAACCAGGAACTAGTTCGAGTCCAGGTTTCATAACTTGCAAGATCGGATGGGATACACTCTTACTCGCACACCCAATTATTTTCTGAAAGCCGCGAGACGTCTGCATCTCAGCTGTGCCTGTTTAGGTAGTTTTCAGCAAAAAGCGTTCGGCAAAAGTGTATCCCATCTGATATAACAACTTATGATACCATGACTCGAGCTAGTCCTTTGTTCGAATCCAGGTGGGGGTGTAGAATTTTTGGGAGTATTTCCGGCCATTTCAGAGCTAGCGAAAAAGTTTTTATTGTTTTCGGAGTTGCAGGAACGTCAAGAAGTGTGGAAATATGTTGAACTTGCTGTTTATTATTATAATTGAACAAAACACATTTCAAAACTAGAAATATTTATGAACTGGTATCAGTATAAAGGAAAGATTGTCCATCACTTTGTTGGAATACCGCGTAACTATTGCTCGATGATATTTCGATGCGTTCTCCACCACTCTTCAATGTTCCACACTTCATCTTCCCATCCTTCCCAATTTTGTACTCCTTCTCCTTTTCGACAGTACCCGGCATGATACTCGAACATCCACGTGATGATACAGTAGTCGACGATCCACTACTTCCACTTGATGATGTTGAGGCTGCACCATAACGATTGAATGGATGTTTCGGGGCATCCTTCGCGATTTTACCACGCTTCAACAAGCCGATTTCATCCAAGTAAGGGCTGAAGGATTCATATATACCATAGATTCCATAGATTCATTACTTACAATTGTTCAGGATTCGACATTATTGATGTATGTGTGTGTGCCGGACTTTGGTGGCCATTGGCTGGAATACGCACTTGCTGAAAATCCATCTAATCACTAAACCTAAACCTATATATACCTGTGGATTCTGATCGAATGTAACCGTCGGATATTGTTGACAAGTCTTTGACTTTGTCTTTTTTGAGCTTTCGCGGTCTGAGCTCTGTAAAACATGCTCTTTTCTGTGATGCCACGTGGAAGAAGAAACTCACCATTTTTCACGAGAAGCTTTCCAGGAACTGATTTGTTTTGTCATCTATCGCTATCGATATATATGTCACGTTATATATCACGCACGGTTTTAATGAATTGTTACAAATTTCAACTTTCATAAAATATGATAATTTATTGGGTCTTGATGTAAAAAACATGAGTTTTGAAATATTCAAAAAATGAATAAAGTTATTGTTGACGAACTCGGAGGCCGAAAGAATCCAAAATATCTATAAAACAATAATCAATCAATATATAAAGAATGATATATATTTACCAGTGACCAATCGCGAACCATCTTGTTTTTCATTGACACCGGCATATTCTACAATATTCTGATTTATCTTCTGATCAAATGCGTTTCGTACCTTTGAGCACATTCAAAATTGGGGCAGTACGGTTTTTGATATTAGGAGCACTGGCTGAAAGTCCGTAGAGGAAGTAGTTACTCAATGTAGATATGTAGCCAGCCAAAGGATCGGTAGTATGATTCTCTTTGATTGCGTGGACGAAGTCATCAAGTTTTGATATCGCATCAAGTTTTGATAGCGGATCAAGGGTTACTGATTCGACAGCTGCGAGGGCGGCTTGCGCGATTTTCTTGATATCCACAGGTGCTTTGGGAGCGTCAGCATCATCTCTCTTGAAACGAAGTGATTGAGTGACAGTAGCCAGAAGCGCAAGAAGGATGACTACTCGCATTGTTGTAATAAGTGGATGTACAGTTGAATATTGTCTACCTACCATCCATCTTCTTTTATACGACATCAATTGTTGATTGTTATTCAGCCATTCACATTCACATATTGCCTTTTGATATGATTTTCATGTTTTGATAGCAAATGAAAATAGATCCTATTCAATTTTTGAATAATATTTTGGATATTTCCAGCTCGATCAAACTTCCCAATAGTGTTCCTAGATCAAGCGAATAATAAAAACAGTGTCGCTTGTTGAGTTGCATCAAACATTATTGTCAACTTCCGAATGGCCAGACATATGAAATCTGCAAAATATGGTAGAAGTTTATTGCAAATTGAACTACACACGAACACAGTCTTTATTTTTTGTTTTCTCTTATTTTGAAATTAATACCAAGTCTACGAACTTTATTTGTGAGAAATTGCGGTTTTTGTGGTTTTTAAGACTAAACAGTACAAGGTCCTAAATATTGTAATATCGAGATATACAATATTGTTCCTGGATTTATAAACATAATCAAAATACATAATTTTTTTGACATCCGAATAGAACGTATGAAGTTTGAAAATGTGAATAGTTTAAAAATCAACAACACCACCAAAATATCAATTTATATATGGACTAGATATTCCCGGATCGTATTTGATAATTCATATATTTTGTTTTTCGAAAAATCTTGAATTTGATCGCTTGAATCCCAAATTTTAACGTGATTGTTTATTTGCTGTGAGTACTACATTTTTATCACTGCGACATTATTCGCCTTGTCCAGATTTAAATGCGGAAGTTGTGTACACATATATACTGGATCAATACTTTCAGGCTATTTTCGGTGTTCTGGCGCGCAGTTCACCTCCCGAAGTGTCTACCGTAATGGAGCCATTTGAAATTGTAACGCCGGTGGACTAGTGGAGTGCTACACATGGGACACGCAACAGACCTGTGACAGGCCTGTTAGAGTTGGGCCACAATTTACAGGGCAATAACAGGTCGGATAGATGTATGTAACCAGGATGAAGCAACAACATTTTATTGAATTATTCAGAAAAAAATATTGTCCTATGAATGCTGTCATTTCTGGAAATTCAATGAAACTGATTCGAATCAATTCTTGTTCATTGTAACGCGGTCTGTCTTCCACTCTTCTAGATGTCTCTTTTTGGTACGACTTCGAATTGAATTGATATATATGATATTTCTTATCAATCTGTAATTTTTATATAAACTGTCTGAAATATATAAACATACCACTGTTAATATACCATTCAAACAATAACTGGACAACAACAATTTGATGTAAAATAATGGGGTTCCGGTCTTAATTTTCTGTACTTTTGCATACATTCGGCCAAGTCCGGATATATCGAGCACTTGAAACTTTTTCTGATCCTTATCAGTCCACTGAATCCAATCAACACGAGTCTGCTCCCAGAGAAGTTGTATGATCCATCCAATCAATGTAGCACTGACTGTATTATCATATTATCATAAGTGCCCAACTAACGGCTAGGAATAAAGCAAGTGCGCCCCTGGATCTTGACGCGCTTTTGCATCTTGAAAATTCATTTTGAACGTAAATACAATACCCGATCTGCAAAAACGTATCGAGACCCAGGAATGCACTTGCTCTATTGCTAACCTATGTCATTTTTTGGAGCAAAAACGCTGAAGCAGAATTGTTGTTTTACTTTTTGCCATCAACGCCTGTGAGTCGAGAAGCATCCATCTGAAAATATGGCTCTTTTTGACATTGAATCGGCCTTTAAGCTTTCGTTTATCAGCATGTGGATGCAAAGAAATACATAAAGCATCCTTTTCCTTATTTACTGTTCAAAAAATGTGTGAAATGAACAAAGTTGTGATCATTTGAAGTTTTTGGAAGATTGCAACACTTGAAAAAGCCAACGTTTACGCACACATTCATGGTTTCCTGCATTGTTTTTGCTATTTTCAACAAACTTTGAATGGTCATAACTTTTTTCATTTTGCCTTTTTTGAACCGTAAACAAGGAAAATGGAGCTAAAAGGATGCTCTATGGTTTCGTTTGCATCACCATGCTGAAAAAACGTGAGCTTAAAGTTAAAGGCCGATTTACAGTCAAAAAGAGCCTCATTTTCAGATTCATGTTTCTCGGCTCAATGGCAAAAAGTAGCTCTACGAAATGACATAGGTAAAAATAATTCTCAACTCAATTGCTCGGACCGGTCCCTAGTAAAAATCTCAATAAGTTTACCAAAGTCATTTGCTATCATCCTTTTCTCTGTCGACATTCTCACAATTGTAAAGTTATCAAATGGGCTTATTGGGTTTTTCAAATAGTGATTATATGCAGAACCAAAAGCACTATTCGCGAACTCTTGAAAATCATTCCGTCTATTTCTGCGTCTTCGTAATCTAGCAGGTCGAGCGATTCGCAGCCAAGTGAGGAAGGAATCTTCGATGATCATCCGAAATGTTTTGTCTTTCACAAGCCATTGAACTAAATGAGGGTGGCTATGTTCTTCCAACCATCGAATAATTAAGGCACGGGGTGTATAGTATAACAATGCACTCATGTCTGTAAACTAAATTCGAAACGTTGACAATGTATGGTTGTTCGTAACAACCGCCAGAAGTTTTTGAGAGAGAGACAGATCTATATGGGCTGTTGAAATGTTTTTTGCGGACAAAAGAATAATAACGTTTACAGAGGTATCTCACAAAAAAACATGCAGTTAAGCACCTCATATGGTGCAAATACGAGAAAAAAACTATATACGAATGTATATTCACTTGCATTTATTGATTGCTCTCTAGTGAGCGGTCAGCGTATTGCGGGGCAGAACGATTCCGAAATAGTCTCCGCTTCAGTAGAGCGAATTTGCTTGCGATAAGGGGCGGAAAACGACAGAGGTCATCGCCCTGCGAATGAGACGATCTGCAAACGCGCTGAGGTGTTTCCTTATTCACCAGCAATGTGAACTATTGTCTCGTCAAAAAAGAAATTGTTGGAATGTCATGTATGCTTCTTGAATCAAGTGGAAAATAATCAAAAAAATCACCATTAGACAAAATCACGCATTCATAGTCTTCTTGCGATTTGCTCTGTACTGAAACCAATATTCCGAGTTTCCTTCAATGTTCTTTCTGAAGTCGTGCCTTGGGATGTTCTGCCCCAGTCTTGAAAGATTTTTTTCGCATTTGAGATAAAAAAAGTGGGTTTGCTTGCTTTAAATATTTATTAAAAAGAAAAGAGTGAAATTATCATTATTGATGTCCGTCCGTTTGTCCAACAACTCAACCGAGGAGAGAGCCGACGACACCTACAAAGTTTGCAAAAATGGATTTTTCAAATGTTGTTACATACCCAAGATCTTGCCCAACAATTGGTTTTTGTCTGCCTTAGCGATGTCTAGTCCGGCAACACCTAAAATAGTCTGATTAGTCAATAATATGTTGAGTGTGTTTTTGTACCATTGGCCACTTTCAACAAATCATCAACAACTTTGACATTGACATTACCACCAAGTACACCATTAACAATTCCATCGAGATTTCCATTTGCATTACCACCAACGGTTCCACCAACAACTCCAGTAGCAGCGTCAAGGTTGACTGTTCCATCAGCTTTGAGGATGGCTTTTACTTCTCCGACAAGATTAGCATTTGCTGTACCTTCCAAGGCATTGACAATATCAGTAAAATCAAGATCAGCGGTTCCTGCGTTAATATAATCGATGGCAGCTTGCACTTCTGTCTTAGCATCCTCAACTGTCACCTTGCCAAGAATGTCATTAAGCTTGGCGAGGGCCCGTGCCTTCGCGAGAGCGTCGATAGCAGCATCGAGGGATGTAATGATAGCAACATTTTCCTGGAAATCAATTGATCCCTCGATGGCAGTTAAGAGAGCAGTAACAGCCTCGTCAATGTTGGCATTTGCATCGATTGCATCAATAACATCTTCTGCAGCTTCCTTCACGTCAACATTGCCGCCGTTGTCAATAATCGCCTGTGCTGCGTCTTTGAGCTTTTTAAGAGCATCGGTAGCATCAACAGATGCTTGTCCGGATGCGGATGCTGCAGCATCATCTCTCTTGAAACGAAGTGCTTGAGTGACAGTAGCCAGAAGAGCAAGAAGGATGAAGAAGCGCATTGTTGGAATCAGTGGATGTACAGTTGAATATTGTCTACCTACCATCCATCTTCTTTTATACGACATCAATTGTTGATTGTTATTCATCCATCACATTCACATATTGCTTTTTGATATGAATTTCATGTTATGATCGTCGATGACAAAGGATTCTTTTCAATTTTTGAATAATATTTCGAATATTTCCATTCCTACCACTTTTTCCAATTTTGTTCCTGGATCAAGCGAATAACAAAAACAGTGCCACATGCTGAGTTAGATCAAACATTATTGTCAACTTCCAACTGTGAAAAGCGACAAAATCAGCGAAATATCTCATGTCTCCTGAAACGCGACTAAGTCAATCTTGGAAAGAATCTTTCAAAGCTCCAAGTTTTTTTCATGCCAAACAGACAAAATCTGAAATTATTCTTGTGTGTAATATGGTTACTGTATCAACTGAGCGACGGATATCCTGAGTTGGATCAGACATCAATGGCTCATGTTTCTGACTTGGAGGGTAGTTCAGAGTACCGGTAAACCAAATTGAAGCTTGAAGACTGTTTTTAAAATTGTTCCACTGATGCATGATTCGAAAAGACATGCTTTTGAAGATATGGCGCATTGCAAACGTCAATGTCGAGAAATGGTAAAATTTCAAACCCCCCAGTGGCGGCTGAAACTTCACAGAATGTTTATTTATAGTCTCCAGAAGCCATAGAAAAAGTTCGGGCAAAAGTTGAGCCGGTACCCTAAACTACCTCCCAAGTGAGTTCAACAGTTGGAAATTTCAAAACACAAATCATCTGATAAAGTGATCTTACTTATGGATCAGAATGGAAGATACATAAACATTGACTTCCTGCTGTTTGACATGTATTTCAATATAATTAGTCTTATTCGCAAAACATTGTTGGAATGTTATGCAATATGCTTTCTGTATCAAGTGGAAAATTACCAAAGCAGCATCATAAGAATCACACAATCATAGACTTGATACTATTTGGTCTGTATTGAAACCACTATCTCAAGTTTACTTTCAATCACTTTATACTTAGTCGTGCCTCATGATACACCGGAAATTTTTGGACAATAGCCAAGTACCGAGCATCCTCGAATTCCTTCTGATTGATCAATCCTTGACACCGTCCGGTGCTTTCTTGGTTGGTTTTTTCGGGTTCAATATAGATAAATTGTTCCATTTTTGATCTTCAAGCTTCTTCAAAGCAGCTTCTCAAGAATCTTTAGTTATAGAATATATTCAATTCGGACAAAAAAGCGGGTTTGCATGCTTTAAATATTTATTGAAAAGAAAAGAGTGAAGTTATCATTGTTGATGACTGATTGTCCAACAGCTCAACCGAGGAGTTTTCCGAGAATGCCTACAAGTTCGATTCAATTAAAATATTTTTTAATGTCGTTACGTACCAGTGACCGCATTCAACACGTTCTTGTTGTCTGGGTTAGCGCCCGCGATGTTGAGAAGATCTACAATAATCTGATTAATCGACAATAAGAAGTATGTTTCAAACCAGTGACAATCTTAACCAAGTCGTTAGAACCAAGTGCTTCTTTGACAGCTCCATTAACAGTTCCACCAACATTTCCACTGACTGCTCCCCCGACTGCTCCAGTAACATCGTCAAGGTTGACTGTTCCATTAGCATTGAGGATGGCTTGTACTTGTCCGACAAGATTAGCATTTGCAGTTCCTTGCAGGGCCGCGACAATGGCATCGAGTTGGGTTTTAACATCAGAGGTTCCTGCTTCAATAGCAGCGATGGCTTTTTCCACTTCTACCTTGGCAGTGGCATCTGTAACCTTGGCAAGGATATCATCAAGCTTAGCGAGGGCCTGTGCCTTGGCAAGAGCGTTGACAGCAGCATTGAAGTTTACATCTCCATCAATTTCAGTTCCCTCGAGGGCAGTTTGGAGAGCAGCAACAGCCTTGTCAATGTTGGATTTTGCATCGATTGCATCAACAACACCTTTGGCAGCATCGATCACAGATTGAAATTCGGCGCTTTTAGCTGCGTCAAGAACGGCCTGAGCTGCATCCTTGAGTTGTTTAGTGGCAGCGTCGACAGAAATGGATCCAGATGCTGCAGCATCATCTCTCTTTAAACGAAGGGATTGAGTGGCCGTAGCCAGAAGAGCAAGAAGGATGAAGAAGCGCATTGTTGGAGTAACTGGATATGCAGTTGAATATTGTCTACCTACCATCCATCTACTTTTATACGACATCAATTGTTGATTGTTATTCATCCATCCATATTCACATATTGCTTTTTGATATGACATACCATGTTTTGATCGTCAACGACAATAGATTCTATTCAATTTTCGAATAATATTTTCAATATTTCCTCCTACCACTTTTTCCAATTTTGTTCCTGGATCAAGCGAATAACAAAAACAGTGCCACATGCTGAGTTAGATCAAACATTATTGTCAACTTCCAACTGTGAAAAGCTACAAAATCAGCGAAATATCACATGTCTCCTGAAACGCGACTAAGTCAATCTTGGAAAGAATCTTTCAAAGCTCCAAGTTTTTTTCATGCCAAACAGACAAAATCTGAAATTATTCTTGTGTGTAATATGGTTACTGTATCAACTGAGCAACGGATATCCCTAGTTGGATCAGACATCAATGGCTCATGTTTCTGAGTTCAACAGTTGGAAATTTCAAAGCACAAATCATCTGATAAAATGATCTTACTTATGGATCAGAAGATACATAAACATTGACTTCCTGCTGTTTGACATGTAATTCAACATAATTAGTCTTATCCGCAAAACATTATTGAAATTTTAGGCAATATGCTTTCTTAATCAAAAGGAAAATTGCCAAAACAGCATCATAAAACAGAATCACACAATCATAGACTTGATACTATTAGGTCTGCATTGAAACCACTACCCCAAGTTCACTTTCAATCACTTTATAGTTAGTCGTGCCTCATGATACACCGGAAATTTTTGAATAATAGCCAAGTATCTATACTGAGCATTCTCGAATTCCTTCTGATTAATCAGATCTTGACACCGTCCGCTGCTTTTTTGGTTGGTTTTTTTCGAGTTCAAGATAGATAAATTGTTCCATTTTTGATTTTCATGGTTCTTCAAAGCAGCTTTTCAAGAATCTTTAGTTATGGAATATATTCAATTCGGACAAAAATGTGGGTTTGCATGCTTTAAATATTTATTGAAAAGAAAAGAGTGAAGTTATCATTGTTGATGACTGATTGTCCAACAGCTCAACCGAGGAGTTTTCCGAGAATGCCTACAATTCAATTAAAATATTTTTTAATGTCGTTACGTACCAGTGACCGCATTCAACACGTTCTTGTTGTCTGGGTTAGCGCCTGCGATGTTGAGAAGATCTACAATAATCTGATTAATCGATAATAAGAAGTGTGTTTCAAACCAGTGACAATCTTAACCAAGTCGTTAGAACCAAGTGCTCCTTTGACAGCTCCACCAACATTTCCACTGACTGCTCCCCCGACTGCTCCAGTAACAGCGTCAAGGTTGATTGTTCCATTAGCATTGAGGATGGCTTGTACTTGTCCGACAAGATTAGCATTTGCAGTTCCTTGCAGGGCCGCGACAATGGCATCGAGCTGGGTTTTAACATCAGAGGTTCCTGCTTCAATAGCAGCGATGGCTTTTTCCACTTCTACCTTGGCAGTGGCATCTGTAACCTTGGCAAGGATATCATCAAGCTTAGCGAGGGCCTGTGCCTTGGCAAGAGCGTTGACAGCAGCATTGAAGTTTACATCTCCATCAATTTCAGTTCCCTCGAGGGCAGTTTGGAGAGCAGCAACAGCCTTGTCAATGTTGGATTTTGCATCGATTGCATCAACAACACCTTTGGCAGCATCGATCACAGATTGAAATTCGGCGCTTTTAGCTGCGTCAAGAACGGCCTGAGCTGCATCCTTGAGTTGTTGAGTGGCAGCGTCGACAGAAATGGATCCAGAAGCTTCAGCATCATCTCTCTTGAAACGGAGTCCTTGAGTGGCAGTAGCCAGAAGAGCAAGAAGGATGACTACTCGCATTGTTGGAATAAGTGGATGTACAGTTGAATATTGTCTACCTACCATCCATCTTCTTTTATACGACATCAATTGTTGATTGTTATTCATCCATCCACATTCACATATTGCTTTTTGATATGAATTTCATGTTATGATCGTCGATGACAAAGGATTCTTTTCAATTTTTGAATAATATTTCGAATATTTCCTGCTCGATCAAAGCTTCTCATCTTGCTCCTGGATCAAGCGAATAACAAAAACAGTGTCACATGCTGAGTCGGAGCAAACATCATATTCAAATGCAGAATGAAAAAAACTGACGAAATTTGCAAAATACTGTAGAAATCGAAAGCGATATATTTCCTGGATCGAGTTGAACCATAAACGATCATCAGGTTTCTTGTAGTACGATCAGAGACGAGGTCTGAATATCAGTAGAAGTCGTCTCTCTCAAATATAAATTGATAAATGTGCTGTATATCCTTCGATAGTATTTCATTATGCAAATCTAGATGATATTCAGAAAACTGTCGAAATCTTGTCGGTTGGTTTTGATAGTTTCTGTGTTGGAATTGACAATGATGTTTGATCCGACTGCGACACTGTTTTTGTTATTCGCTTGATCCAGGAACCCGATGCGAAGCTTTGATCGAGCTGGAAATATTCAAAATATTATTCGAAATTTTAATAGAATCTATTGTCATTGCCGATCAAAACATGAAATTCATATCAAAAAGCAATATGTGAATGCGGATGGATGAATAACAATCAACAATTGATGTCGTATAAAAGAAGATGGATGGTAGGTAGACAATATTCAACTGTACATCCACTTATTCCAACAATGCGAGTAGTCATCCTTCTTGCTCTTCTTGCAACCGTCACTCAAGCACTTCGTTTCAAGAGAGATGATGCCGAGGCTTCCGCATCCGGACAAGCATCTGTTGACGCTAAAGCTGCTCTTGACAAGCTCAAAGCTGAAGTAGACGCGATCGTTAAAAGCACCAGCAATGTTGACGTGAAGAAAACTGCCGACAAGCTTATTGCTGCACTCGATGCAAATGCGAACATTGACGATGCTGTTGATGCTCTCGAAGATGCCATCGAGGGAGCTGACATCGACGGAGAAGCAGTCATTGCTGCTATCGACGCTTTTGCCAAAGCACAAGCTCTCGCTAAGCTTACTGATATCCTTGGCAAGGTGACAGATGCCTCTGCCAAGGCAGATATTCAAGCTGCCATCGATGCTATTAAAGCAGGAACCGGTAATGTTCAAGGCCATCTTGATGACATCGTCGCGGCTCTGCAAGATGCTGGAAATACTGATCTTGTCGGAAAAGTACAAGCCATGCTCAATGCTGATGGAACATTCAACCTCGACGCTGTTACTGGTGCTGTCAACGGAGCTATTGGTGGAAATGTTGGTGGAACTGTCAATGGGGCTGTTAATGGTGTACTTCGTGGTGAGGCCAATGTCAAAGTTGTTGACGATTTGATGAAAGTGGTCAATGGTACAAAAAACACACTCAACCTATTATTGACTAATCAGAATATTTTAGAAGTAGCTGGACTGAAAATCGGTAACGCAGCCAAAATCCAATTGTTGGGCAATGTCTTTGGTAAATAAGAAAATAGAAAATTAGATTGAATACAGTTTTGTAGGTCTTATTGGAGGACTCATCTGAATCATCGGACACTTGGATGTCAACAATGATAACTTTACTCTTTTCTTTTTATTATCAATTTCAAACCAATGGCCCCCTCGAAAAAAAAAACGTTTTTTATTTTTGCACTAACACTCCCGCTGCGTATCTGCGTTATGCATATAATTCGCGCCGGGCACCAAAAAACGTTTTTTTTGCGAAGGGGCCATTGGTGTGAAACCGATAATAATAAATATTTATAGCATGCAAACCCACTTTCTTTATCTCTAATGTGAAAAAAACTCCCAAGAATAGGGCAGAAATTATCTAGAATTATCAAGATATCCGAAAAAGGTTCAACTTTCTATGAGCAAAAACTTCTTTGATCTGAATCAGCTAAACTATAACTCAAAGCAGAAACCATGTTTTCTCGCTTCGATTTTGAATATCGTGAGCATCAATAAAGATGATTAAAACACACAATATACCATCAATCCATGTTGACTGCTCAGGGTAATATTTTGTTCAACTAGCTTCCGTCAGAGCTCTGATCACGGTTCGGAAAGTCGTACCAAAAATCAAGTCTATGCCTATAAGGAAGTGGTGTATGAATCGTTGTTGTTGTTTGATTTGTTCGAGGAACATTATTTGCAGAGACTTTTTTAATCAGTAAATTTTTTGCAACCAATAATTGGAAAAATGTCAGAAATAACCAAAACAATGGATAGTATAAAAGAAGATGAATGTTAGGTAGACCAAAAAACCATGAAAATAATATTCTTCCTACTCGCCTTTTTCGCAATCATCTGCTCTACCGAAGTGATCCGTGTCAAACGGCAAGGTGGACGATTTAACTGGACTACTCTTCATGGTATATATCCTCAATGAAATACTTGATAAAAATGTTATAGTTGCGGAGAACAACAGTGGCGGCCAATCTGCTGATTTGACACAATTAATAAAATGATGAATGAAAGAAGTTCCATTAATTGCAATAAGTTTTTATAATAAAAAGTTCAATTATCTTATTCATTATCTTGAACCAAAAACTACAGTACCCAATAAAAATGAAATAAAAGATTATATACGTTTTTGTTGAAACATTGATCATGAAGTATACAACAAACAAAAAAGCGATAGTATAGGGGTCTGTAGATCTTGTTCGGGGTACTGTAATTTATCCTGAAGTGATGTTGGATGCTGTTTTGGATATATGCTTTCGATGTTCGATCCAGGAACAATATTGGATGAAATGCCAAAATATTTTCCGGATTTTACAGTAGATTCCATTGCATATGTGGTATCAAAACACGCAACAATGATACGATCCATATCAAAAAAATTGAAATGAGATTGTGGAATAACAATAACAAGTGATGTTATTTGCTCGATCCAGGAACAGGAATTGATCGAGCTGGCAAAAGTCAAAATATTATTCAAAAATTAGATAGAATCTATTGTCACTAACGATCAAAACATGAAATTCATATCAAAAAGCCAATATGTGAATGTGGATGGATGAATAACAATCAACAATTGATGTCGTATAAAAGAAGATGGATGATAGGTAGACAATATTCAACTGTACATCCACTTATTCCAACAATGCGAGTAGTCATCCTTCTTGCTCTTCTGGCTACTCTCACTCAAGGACTTCGCTTCAAGAGAGATGATACTGAAGCTTCTGGATCAATTTCTGTCGACGCTGCCACTCAAAAACTCTTGGATGCTACTAAGGCCATTCTTGCCGCTGCTGAAAGCGTCCAATCTCAGGGTGTGATTGATGCTGCTAATGACCTCATCAAGAAAATCAATGCGAATGCGGATGGCGACGACATCATAGATTCTGCATATAGACTTCAAGCCGCAATCGATATATCTGGTCTCAAAGGAAATGGATCTATGCTTCTCGATGTTATTGAAGATTTTTCGAAGATCTATGTTGAACCTATCAATGGAAATGTCAACGCCAAAGTTATCAAAAGGCTAGGGGAGATTGTCAAAGGTTCCAATCAAAACTTTACACACATTTTTCCATTTTAACTTTTCAGCTATACCTTTTTTGGTATTCTACGAAATTACGAACGTCCTCAGTGGTCTCGGAATCACTTCCTTCGCCGACCTACCCTTGTTCAATTCAGTTCCTTTAAAATAACTCATGGAGTAATCCTTTCGCAGCAATCTGAAATAAAAAAGTTGTTCGACTTCTTTGATTTATTGTTTCCCACCAATTCCGCTAACAGTCCTGGATTCCCATTCAAAAAAAACGTTATGGTCTGCAAAATGATATTTGTTTTGTGATCCGAAAATGTCTGCTCAAAAATTCAAGTGGTTCGCGGCTGCAATAGAGAATAGATTCGATGGTTTTTTTCAAATCACATTTTTTATCACTCTTCTTCTCATTCTTGTCATCACTCATTCAATTCATGCGGCAACGAACGATACCGCAATCAGCATCCCAATATCAGTTGATACAAAGGCGAAAGCTACAGTAATCAACCTAATCGAGGACCTCACGAAACAATTGTTTCAACGTTAGTTGAGTAATCAGCATGTTTAACGATTTTCACTATTTTCAGCTTTTGAATCCCTCCGATCGTTCATGCCAATGATGAGCAGTTTTAGCAATGATGGCAAATAATAACTTTGTATTTTCCAAATAAATCATATCAAACTGTTATCAGTTTATCAATAAAAATCCAAAAAAGAACAAGAAAAAACCACATTTGAAATACCACAAGTCAGGACGAAAAAAGACAATATTAAGAAGAAAAAACATGGAAAGTGATTTGAATAAGGGAGAGGGGTTGTTCAATATTGAAGAAAGGAGAGGGACCATATAAACTGTATAAATGAGACAACAAATACCCGTATATCAATGGGCGGATAATTAATATGGGGATACTGTGACACACTAATTGGATGTCATCACAACACCCCGATATGGTCCTTGCATTTTCAGATATTGAATGACGAGGCTCGGGCCACCGGCGGTGATCTCAGTTGGGATTTGAGAGAGTGGCGAGTTTTCGATGGACATGATTTCGAGGGATGCACAAAGAGCAAGTTCGAATGGGAGATTGTGGAGGGAGGAGTTGTCATTGAGGTAGAGCGATTTCAATGAATCGAGGTGACCTGGAATTATAGTACACTATATAGTGAGTTCATAGAACTAATAATCTTTTGAAACTGCAATTTTTTAAAACTTTGAAATTGTTCATAGAACTGATCATAGAATCCATAGAACCTAGCGTAAATATTAGTAAACTATGATAAGTTCGATTGATCTATGAAACTCTCAACCCATAGAACTCAGAATCTATGGGACACCGTAATGAATCTATTGAACATAGTACCTATATCAGTCAATTCTATGGATCTACGAAATTCTATGATAATGATACGGTTATAGGTAGCTTCCATATGGGTATATATGGCATCATAGAAGTAATTCGAACTTCTATGGAGCATAGATATGAGTTCCTAGAATTCCGTATCTATAATATTCAGATTTGTCGATCTATGGTGGATCTTAGAAAAAATCTCATAGAACTCTCAGGCTATGAATGTCAATCCTATGATGTTCTATGGATCTATGGCGGTTCATTTCTAAACCTAATATTCCAATGATCTGAATATCTATGCGTCATAGAACTTCTACATATACAGTATAAATATAGGCCCATGGAATCTAGTATCTATGACATCCAAATCTATGGATCTATGAAATTCTATGCTCAAAACTCACCAATCTCCTCCGGTATCGATGTCAAATTATTCTCTCCCAATCTCAAATCCTGCAGTGAGCACAAGTTACCAATGGACCTTGGCAATGTCATCAATTTATTTGACTGGATCCACAGTTTTGTCAAGTGTTGTAAGAATCCTACAATCCATCTTTCCCATCATATCTACCTTATTTGACCTACCAATCTCCGTCGGTATCGTATCCAGTTCATTCTCCTCTAAATCGAGTTCCCGTAACTTTTTCAAGTTGCCAATTTGGTTGGGCAACTTTTTGAGCTGATTATTTGATAAAACTAGTATCTCAAGATTGACTAATTTCTCAATATCCTCCGGTAGCACTTTCAATTGATTTGTGGATAGGTTTAGCTCGGTGATTGATGTCCATGAGCCCATATCTGAAAATATAGAATTTCAGCTTCGATTTGGTTTTTTGATTGTTTTAAAATCTTGATTTTCAGCAAAGATACAGCTATTTTAAGATATCACACACTTAAGAGAGACGCAGACAGTTAGAGAGCGCGAGAGACACACGCATCAGTATGATAAGAATAGAGAGACGCAGAGTACGAGAGAGCATCAGAAACTTCAAATGCTCACAACTTTGCTCAAAATGCACATTTCTCAAAACTTCAAAATCCATGAGAAAGCTAAAAACCTACCTAATGGCAACGACATAAGTTCATTCTCCTTCAAATTCAACTTGGTCAACCTGGCAGCCTTGGAAAAGATACCAATCGGAATTTTGGATATTTGATTGTGTTCCATGTTGATTGTCACGGTGGATACGAATTGTTGAGGTCCGCCAGCTGGGAAACCACATAACTCGTTTCTTGACAGATTGACGGTATGGATTTTGGGCAACATTGTTAGCAGGTTTGGCTGGAATTGATGTTAGATAAGTTGAGGTGATTTCCGGAGATGAATATGATTATTTTTTCTTTCCGATACTTGTACTCACAGATTTTTCCTGTCCTTCAGAATTTTTTCAGTTTCAAATATTAAATAAAATTTTAGTAATCATTCAAACACTGATGAAGCCGGTATATCGATTGGTTTAATTGAGAAAATTTGAAACTATCAGAAAGGGAATTTCTTCTCAACAAATTGATTTCAAAACTGATAGTGAAGCTGTTAAGAGAGTCTCTTTTCTCAAAAAAAAATAAAAGTCGTCAAAGACTGTTGTTATTTAATGGGTATTTTAGATAAATCGCAAGTGAAATCAAGTACAGGGATTTCGAGTTTTTGTATTGAAAATGTTCTGAAACCGATTTTTTTTCGAAATTTCTTCAAAAGTAAAAATCTTAGCTTTCTGATCAATTTTTTTGTTGAATGAAAAATCGGCACTAGAATCGAGGACCAAAAAAATCGAGGCCCACAAGGCTTTTTTGTATAGTATTTTATCAGTTCGGTCCTCGATTTTTTTTGGTCCTCGATTGTAGGAGTGTGCCGAAAAATCTAAATTTTCAGAAAATTTGAATCGTTTTGATTTTTGTCACTTTTGTCACTTTTATTTTAGGAATTTGTTTTTCTATCTACTGATACGATGATTTTGAATATCGTATTAAAAACCTTCCGAATACGTATTTTTTCCCAGTACTTTCCAAACATTTTTGACTCACCGGCAATGACTGTAAATGATTGCTCTCCACAATGAACTCCTCCAATTGTTGACAATTCTCCAACTCCGACGGTATTTGTCGTATCTTATTGTACCGTATTCCGATTCTCACCAAGTTCTTCAACTGACCAATCGATGATGGTAGCGCTGTCAAGTCATTGTGTTGTAGATCAAGTTGGGTGAGCAACTGGCAGTCACCGATATCTATAAGAAAAATGTTGAGGTGGGATACTGTAGATTACTGTACCTTCTGGAACAATTGTCAAATGATTGTAGGATACTAGACAGACAACGAGAGAGGAGAGCTTCCCGATGGCGGTCGGGAGCTCACGGATCTTGTTCTCGCGGACATCCAACATTTTTAGCCTGAAAAATGTCTTTTCTTTTATAGGAAAATTTCGAAGCAACTCTTCCAATTTTATTGAATTTTGTTTAACAGAAATTTTTTTATTAAATATCTGAAACTGTGATATTTCAAAAAGTTTCAACTTCTCTTAAAATCAATTTTTTTGCAAGTCCAATAGTTCCAGAACTCAACTAATTTGTTGATCTGTATTTTCATGACCTAGCTCTTTTGAATTTTACATTTTTGAGAAACTACGAGACTTCACATTCTATTGATATACTGAAATATCAAAAAGTGGATAAACTATCATTCTATAACTTTTTTGTCAAACATTTTCATGGGTACAAAGTTTTTTAGCATTTCAAAATTGCTCAGAAATGAAAATTTTTATTTTTTTAAACTTTAAATGTGACTTTTTACAAGCTCTCAGTTTCTTCTGAGAAAGAGTTTTGAAGTTTCAAAATCTACAGAAGTGTTTGACAACAACTAATCAAAGAATATTCTAAACATTTCAACTTTTATGAGATTTTTTGGAGATTTCAGTTTCAAAACTTCGTTATGTGCCTTCACTGTATTTACACCAATTATTGTTCCCATTTTGAATTGAATTTTCATCATAAAATACCACAAACCTAGTCAAGTTGCCAATTTGCTCATCAACCGACACAATTCGATTATATCTCAGCCATAGTGTCTCCAGTGATGTGATTTTGTATATCACAGTTGGTACCTGGAAGATTTTACGTTTGATACTCAGCCAACAGCCTAATGCTTGACTGAGTATCATACGCAGCCAAATTTCACATTTGATACTCAGCCAACAGCCAAAATACATACCTCAGTCAACTTATTATGCCTCAAATCAAGTGTTTCCAACTGCTCAAGCGACGATAATGAGTCAGGCAGGCTAGTCAGTGAGTTTTCCGATAATCCTAACTTTTTCAAATTGACCAATTGCCCAATTTCGGTTGGTAAACATGTTAATTTGTTCTGAAAATATATTTGATTTATCAATTTCCGGTTTGAACCGGTTTATCATCATTTCCGCAAGTCGTAAATTTAGGTGTTGCCAAGAAAAAATACGTCTGGCGCGCGATCCTATACTCAAAACAAGGCGCTGCAAATTATGAGACAAGTGGCGCAGGCGGTTGCGTGTTGGTGTTTTGCATCGGCGCGCTCGGGTTCGACACCCATGCAGTGCTACTCACCTTGTACAAAAACAATTCGGTCAACTGGGTCAGATCTCGAATTGCAGTTGGAATCGCAGTGATTTCGATCGAGCTCAAGTCCAGTCGCTGATCCTGGTTCTCCTTGCATCGTCCGAATTCCTTCAGCAGGTCCTACAAATGAATATATGAGTGTTAGAAGAAAATATTAGTCTTATAAAGTAACCTTTCTCGGTTTCTCATACCCAGGTCCACCACCAGCACCCCCGGCATTCACCGAATTCGCGCCCTTCTCCGAATAGGAGTGTCGCGCTTTGCTCCTCGCAAAATTGCTCAACCGCCCGATCACACCGCCAGGCGATTTCGAGCGTTGCGTCTCTTTCGCCGGACGAAACTCGAAATCCTTATCCTTCTCCTTCTCCTTCGTCTCCATTCGCGCTTTGAGGCACAACGCTAGCGCGTCGGGTAAACGAGCCGAGGCGAGGCTCGACGATGATTTGCTGGTGCGGCTACCACTGCTGCTTCGCCTGCTACTACGGCCTGTTGGGTAGTGGTGATCCAGGGCTTAGTCTAATAAATGATAACAATAGGTGATAGGAGTTGATAATCGATACGTTTTTCAAAAAGTGATGATGAAATAATAACTGTTTCTTTCTCTACTGATAACAACAATGATAACAATGTTTATATGACCGGAAGGTTTGGGAAATAGTGTGGAAAAGAGGGAGGGTGTGAGAGAAAGAGAGAGATGGAAAAAACGGGCCATTGAACTATGGGAAACAAAGAATAAAGAGAGAGAGATAACGGATATATGTGTGTGTGTTTTTTTTGCCTCCTGCAGTAGCAAATATATTAGTATTACACCAGAAGAGATGGTGAAATGATCGAATTAATGATGAGGAAGATTTTCTTTGGTCTAGGTTTTTTGGTTGGAATCTATGAATCTATGAATCTATGAATCTATGAATCTATGAATCTATGAATCTAAACCCACGCAATGCTATCACACTGTTGGAAAGTCATATTTATAGATAGAGAATGTGTGGGGGGATATGGCGCAAAAAAAGGGAGAAAAGTGCGCACACCCCTATTGTGTCATCAAGAGGAAGAAGGACGGAGAAGAGAAAATTTCCAATCAAATTCGGTCGGGTATACACACATAGATTTGCTTTTCGGTCAACTTTTTTTGGAGAGAAAGTTTTTTTTTTGGAAAAAATAATAAAAGTTTCGAGGGACTGTGTAAATATATAATGGTTGGAGGAATTGGAAAGAACAATAGAGTTGTTTGTTTTTGGGATTTGATGGGAAAAGTAGTTTGGGATTTTTGAGGTTTTAGAACTTTTGAAGTATTGGGAAAGTTCAGTTTATGGGCAAAATATAGATATATTTGGAATTTAAAATCATCAAAAAATTTTGGATCACCGAAAAGTTGAAAAATTGGGAAAATTTTCAGATCAAAATATGAATTTTAAAAAAATAGGAATCCGATATTTACAAAAATCATGAAATTTTTCATCAACAACTGTCAAATTTATTCGATTTTCAAAAAAAAATTGGAAAAAATCCCAAAAAAATAGTTGATTTTATGCTTTTTAAAGTACAAATTTTGGCTTCAAAACTTCAAAACTTCTCAAAAAAAAGTCGAACTCGAAAAATTGGAGTTCATGATATTCCAACATTCAGAAGGAGCTAAACCTAACATTATGAACTTTCAATCTCCAAAAAATGTCTATTATCCGAAAAGTCGACAAATTTTTGTCTTATTTCCAAAATAAGATTTTCTTCAAAGGATCGTAACTTCTCAAAACCGACGAAACTGGTAAATATCAATATATAGAATTACAGTCCAAAAAAAATCTGAAATTTGAAACTAAGATGGACGAAAAATCTCAATTTTCAGGAAAGTTGAATCGTTTCAAAGTTGGGTACTTTTAAAATATCAAAATTTTCAAAAGTCCAAGAATATCGAGAAAATCAGATATGGCGAATCAGATTTTCACTTCAAAAAAAGTGTGATTTCAAAAATCAAAAACCTAAGTGCAAAGTCGCATTAGTAATACGACACTACTACTGCTCCATCGCCCTTATCGGCCAGATCCATCTCAAGAGCATTTTTCAATTAACTTTTTTTCTCTCTCTTGTTTTTCCACATACACAAATAAAAATAGAAATGATGATGATGATGATGGTCGATTTGTTGATATCAAATCAATGAAGTGATAAGAGGGAGGTGTTGTGTGTGGTCGGGTCATCACGCACTGCCCATATACATATACACCATCAAAATGAAAAAAGAAGAAGAATAAAGAGGACGGGGCGACGGAATTTCGAGGAGGGGCGAGATGGGAGGGAATTGAAGAAAAGATAGGGGGAGACATTTTGGGAGAAGGAGGAGGAGGATGGCAAAAACGAGTAGTACTTGGACGGGAAGGAGGAAAGAAGAGCCATGTGGACACACAAAAGATAGAATTTTGAGAATAGAAGACAAAGGGGGGGGGGGGGGTGGTTTTGATGGACAATTTTGGGGGTGTTAATTGACCTAAGGAGTTGCAAAAATGTTCCGCAGTTATGGTGTAGTCGGAAAATGGGTACGGTAGTTTAAAGGCGCAGAACACTTTTTGGATTGATATTGGAAGTTGACGGATGGAGGTAAACCTATGCTACCAGGAAGGTCTGATGTTCCCATCCAGTTGAAGTAGGGTATTTTATAGGGTATTTTATCTTAAAAAGTTTGTTACATTTTGGATTGATATTGGAAGAAAGTTAAAAGATGGAGCTAAACCTAAGGCACCCCAATGTTGCGTGATTCAGCTTTATTAAGGTTTGCAAGGGGTGGATACAGTACTTTAAAGGGACAGTTCTAATTTTGGATCAAGATCAGGATAATTCATGAAAGATGGAGGTAAACCTAAGATCGGAAGAATCGGACATTTTGAATAGGAGATACTGTACTGTACAGGAGCAGAACTAGGATGGAAGGATTTGGAGACCATGAATGATGGTTGGAACTAAACCTAAGGTAGTAGGATGTCCAAAATTGAAATAAGCACTAAGGTTTTTTTTTTGAAAAGTCAAACCTAAAAGGAAGATACTGTAGTTTAAAGGAGCAGGTCACATGAGAAGTTGATTCGAAATTTATTAAAATCGCTGCGAGACCATACCTAGTGATAACTAATTACTGTTTCTCCCGAATCATATCAAATTATGGAACTTTGAAACGTTGATGATGGAAGGATTTCTTTTTGCGATTCAAAATATTTTGGAGCTCGATGAGCACTGAATACCCAAAAAGGGCAACTCGTGATGCTTCAAAACTGAACTCGAAAACGCAATTGAATTGACCTCTTCTATGTGTGGCCCCTCCCCAGATTTCCGGGGGCTTACATATATGTATCAATTGTAAAAAAGGCTGATTGGAAAAAGGGCTCATGGAGATCATTCGAAAAATGTAATATAGTGATACTAACGAGATTATTACCAAGAAACTACTATAAATTGTAGTTATTGCTATTTCCTAGGAAATTGATATGTATATCAAGAAGTGGAAATGGGGGAGAATGGTGGGTGGTTTCGTGGTAATAAGCCTATAAAATTGGTGCAATGATCCGCGAATTACGGTACTTTAAAGGAGCATGAATGTACATACAACGCTTGCGGATTTTTAAAGGAGCATAGATGGTCTTACAGCGATTACGCTACTTTAAAAGAGAATGAGTGGTCCTGAAGCGAATAGGATACTTTAAAGGAGCATGAGTGGTCTTACAACGATTATAGTAGTTTGAAGGAGCATTATTGGTTTTGAAGTGATTACGGTAATTAAAGGAGCATAACTATCTTTAAACTGGAAAAACCGGAAATCGTTCCAAGACCATTCATGTCTCTTTGAAATTTAAAAAAATAAACTGTTTCGGGAGAATTACAGTACTTCGCACTTTTTGGTTTTTTTCAATTGTTATTCATTGTTATCTTCGAATTATGATCATAAATTATCGTAAAAATAAAGTAGTTTATTCCGAAAATTCCAAAAATTCAAAATTCTTGGCCCCATAAATCCATAAAATATGACTTCTCTCAAGACAAACTAGCCACAAAAGTATTTGAGAAATTTATGGGTTGATTGGGAATTGAAGACGAAAGAAGAAAAAGTAATTGAAAACACATTCGAATGGGAAGGAGAAGAAGAAGGAGTCATAAATTATGTTTGTGTTTGAAATTGTCGAGATACTTCGTTTTGGCGGTTTTTTGTGATATTGACTATTTTGTTTTTGATTGGAAAGAAATTGAGGGGTTCGAAATCACGTCGTTGATCAGATTGATCTCGAAGTTTTCTAATTATAAGGTAAACTGTAACTGGAAAAATGCAGATATGTCGAGAAGGAGCAGCTTTAGGTTTAGGCCAAAGCAGAAAGTGATATAGATTCCCTACTCTGTGATCATCGTTGAAAAAATCTTGATATTCAGAATTTCCCAATTTTTCGACAGAAGTTTTAGGCATGATTAAAGCTAGTCCTAAATCTATATCCATTGTGAAATGCTGAACTTAAACCTAAAAACAAAGGACGTTTATCAACCTTGTTTCCAGCAAAAAAAAAACTTTTTTGGGAAAAGCAACGAATTATCTGTTGAGTTAGATATCAAAACGGTTACAAACTGTAGATTTTCTGATTCAATTCGATATTGTGAACAAAAATCTTCAATAAATGTTTTTTTTTGAGTCAAATATCATAGTAGATAAAAAACCACAGTTGATCCATATTTCATATTTTATTGGAAATTTTTTTCCTGAAAAACGTAAAATAAACATTCCAAAAACACTAAATTTTATATCAAAATTGAATGAAACCGAAAAAAATTGGGCAAAAACTGAGATCACAATTTTTGTAACAATAATAAAGTTTTTTTAGAAGTTTGGAAGTATTGGAAGTATTCAAAGTTTTGAGATTCATAGAAACTGACAAGTACACAAGTTGACCTAATTTGTTGTGAAATTTTCAAGAAGTATTATGAACTTCTCAAAACTGATCTTCACAAAAAAACAGTTAAACCTAAATGTATAGTCATCTCATAAGACAGTCTGACACAATTCAAGAAAAACAAGACCAAAAAATCACATGATTGATCATTGGTATCGCCATCCAGCTGGAATAATTTTCAGCTGGGTGGATAGATCTCTCAAAAAAAACAAAAAGTGGGCGAAAGGCCTACTGAAAATTGGCTGAAATTATGAAAAAAGGAATGAATGGTGGAAAATGTATGAGTGAATTGAGAAATGATTTGATGATGGAAAGAAGGATGTGTGTGTGTGTGTAAAGTAAGTGACATTCGAAAACCGATTAACCACCTCGCTCACTCTCTCACTTTCACATACTCTATCGCCTATCTCTCCCTCTCTTATGACCTCCGTCTCCAGATACACTTGGAGAGAAAGAGGGAGAAAATTCCGAAAATTTAGGTTTAGAAATAGGCGACTTTTGAGGAAGTTATGTGGTGAGAGAGTGTGGAGATTGAAGAGACGCAGAGAATTTGTCAGATTTTGTTAGAATGAAGAAACGTTTTGCTTAGGTTTAGGATTATAGAAAAATGCTGTTTCCAGATTTTTGGAAATATTTGAACTACTTTATGAGAGCTGATTTGGATTTCGTCTTTTTCATCTGATATATTTTTCAGGTCGTTGATATAGATATTTAGGTTTAGATTCACCAAAAGTGACTTTCTATCAATTAACAATTATTGAGAGGAGCTAAATGTTTTTTTTTTGAAATTTAGGATTAGGTTTACTAAACTTTCCGTTTCAGTGTTTTGTTAAAATTTTCAATTGCTATATAGGAGCTGGTTCGAGTTCCATACTTATTTTTCAGAAACGGTTAGGTTTAGGTTTATCAGAAATAAACAAAATTCCATTATTCGGGAGATCATTTAGTTCCAATATACTTTTTGAAGTTTAGGAAAAGCTGAAAACACAATTTAGATGGGTATCAATGCTCCCTTGAATTCTGTTTTTGAAGAATCAAAAGAGGCATTCAACATTCTTGAATATGCCGGGAAAAAACCAAAGAGAAAAAGTTTAGTTGGTTTTTTTCGAGAATATTCGTGTTTCAGAATTGACGTAAAATTTCAGAATGATTTTAGATTCGATTCTGGTCACATGTTCCCAATTTTATTTTATGAAAAAAAACCATTTGTTAATAGTTTGGGTTCAGCAAAATCCACATTTTTTCGGAGACGATTTTCAGCTTTCAAAATATTTCATTTCATACAGTTTGAAGCTGCTGTTCTTTTGCACAGAATGAGAGTTTAAGAAATTAGTATCTTGGAAATTTTCAGTTTCAGATTTCTGATAAAAATCAAACTAAAATATGAACAGCAATATACTGCGGAATATTTTGGTTTCTGAATGATACAACTTCAGGAGTTTCGATCAACAGTTTCAGTATGAAAGCTGTCCTGAACCTCTGTAAAAACTTGAAAAAAATTCCAGAGATGCAAAAAGGTAGTTTATAATCTTGATTTCATAACAATTTCAGTTTCAAAAGTCAACAAAGGCAACATCGGAATATTTCACAATTCGACGATTTTATTTTACAAAATATATACTGGACCGTTTTTGAAGGCAGATCAACTTAGGTTTAGGTTTAGGAATATCAGACTATGAGCTTGATAAATTCATGTGTAACTTTCTCAAACCACTTGCAACTTTTCAAAAATCAATAAAAATCAACGAAAAAAAAAAGTGTTGGAAAGTTGAGTGCGGGATGGAAAAGAAAAGAGTGGGGTCTGTCTGTGTGTGCGGTGTCATGTGTCATTTCCAGGATGAAAAGGCGACGGGAAGGGAAAGGAGAGGGAGGGATGGATTGATTAATGTGATTGGTAATGATATTGGAAAGGAAAAGAAGATTGGAAACATGTTTGGCGGTTGTGGTGTGAGTCATGATTGATATGAAGCCTGTGATAAGGCATCATGATAGGGAGGGATGGAGAGGGAACTGGTTGATTTATGATGGATCTATGGGAGGATCTATGATGTGATATGATGGTTCTATGAATATTGTAGTTGAGGATTTATGGAAAGTATTGTGGAAATGATGGTAGATCTATGATGTGTTATTTAACTGATTCATGTGATCTATGAAAGGATCTATGAAGTGATATAATGGTTCTATGGGTGAAATACTTGTGATCTTTCAAAGTATTGATAGTCGTTTGATGAATCTATGAATAGTTATATGACTTCATAACAGTGATAGTGGTTCTAAAGATCTATGGAAGTGTTAAAGATTCTATGACAAGATCCCCAGAAACTATGGAACATTTGGTTGGATCTATGGAGGTTCTATGGTGATTCTAAGAAGTTCTTAGTTCAATGATAGTATTGCCTGTGATTCTATGAAAGTTACAGATTCTATGAAATTATATTTTGAGGATCTATGATAAGTTCAACATTGGATGATCATTGTCGTCTGTCTTATCTATGAAATCCTATATCATTGGTTTTTATCAATGATATTCAACTCCATAGAACTGATTTTTTAAAATTCTATGGTTCTATGGAAGTTCTATGAAAGTATCAGCAAGATCTATGAAAAGTGTGTTAGATCTATGACCATTCTATGAAATTCTTGATAGTATTATCTGTGATTCTATGAAGTTTACAGTTTCTATGAAATTATATTAGTATGATCTATGGTAGTTCTATGGTGGTACAATAAAATTTAATATCTATGAAGATACCTCACTCCATAGAACTTACCCCAAAAAATTCTATGATTCTATGAATCGAGTATTCCAGCAAAAAAAGACGACGACGACGACGGCTATTTTCGAGTTTTATGATAGTTATTGAATATTCTATGATAAAAAAATTTATAATTCTACGGAATTCATAGAATATTTGATATGGAGAAGGAGGGTGAAATATAATTTTATTAAGTTCAATGGTACTGCTTTTGATTCTATGGGACGTGATTCATAGAAGTTCTATGGGGATTTATGTATTTAGATCTATGGAAACATGTTGAAGATCTATGGAAGGATCTATGGAAGTTGAGCATAGTTTCTGGGTAACTTTAGATTCTATGTCAAGTTCTATGACAGATTTCAGTTGATTCTATGAAACTTCAGAATCTACGGAAGAATCTATGAAACCCTAAGTTCTATGACAAGATCTATGCCTCAAAACCCAAAGTTCTATGGAAAAAAACAAGCTCTCCCAAAAAAAAAACTTGCATCAGGGCCTCCCAAAAAAGGGAAATCTCTCTCAAAATCTCATATATGTCACACCCAAACAAAACACTTTTTTCCTTCCTCCCTCTCGAAATGTAGAGCTCACATACACACATACCACACAAAAAGTGTGTAAAACTGGAGGGAGAGAAATGTAGCACTTTTGGTGATGGGCACACATATGGAGAGGAGCCCCTGGCATAAATCATTGTATCGACTGGCCAAAAATGAGATCCTCTGGGGAACTGTCGGCACGAAAGGATGGAAATTGAAATTTGTTGGTCCGTGGTGAGACCCGAGGTGGAAGGAATATGATGGATATAGGGTCATTTCTAGTACTCATACAAAAGTCTATGGTATATTCCAAGGATCTATGGAAGGATCTATTATCAAGTTAGAGATCTATGAACTGCAGGATCTAGGATAGACTGATAGACTTTTTGAAGAATCTATGGTCTGTTGATTCCATTGATTCCATGAAATCTATGAATAGATCTATGACATCTCAGGATTTCGGATCTACGGAAAACTTCAAGATCTATGAACAGTTTCAGGATCTATGAATGGATCTATGAAGGGGTGCGAAATCTATGGAAGTATCTATGCTACCATTAACGATAATGGAAGGATCAACAAGAATGGTCTCAAGTTATCGATTCTTTGAAACCGCAAGATCTATGCGTTGATCCATGATTCATCAAAGGATCTATGACTAGCTTCAATATCTAAGGAAGGATCTATGACTGAATCCAAGATCAATTTGAGATTCAATGAAAATTTATACGATTTTATGAAACTTCAGAATCTATGGAAAAATCTATGGTTCTCTTCCGATCCATAGAAGGATCTATGACCATTTTTTCCATTCTATGGAATCGCAGGAACTATGAAAAGATCTATGGCCGGATCTACGGTAAAATCCAGATTCTACTATCGTTCTTCATTGGTTCTATGGAACCTCAGGATCTATGGAAGGATCTATATTATATAGACTATATATGTACACTATTTTCGCGCCAAGACCCATTTCCCAAAATATTGGATGTTTTTCGTGATAAGACTCGATTCTCATTCCCTTGAGAATCTCGCAAAGCAACATATACACGAGAATAGATTTGTTTTTTTTTGCATCCAATTTTTTTGCAAGATATATATCGCGACAAAACTTACAACTGGTGGTGTGACCCTTTTGAGAAACTCGAAAAAAGAAATGTTCAGTGACTCACCTTCTCCGCACTATTCTTATTGCTCCGAATGTTCTTCTGCCGTAGAAAGTACGCTCTATCTCGATCGGTTGCCACGACGGAAACACGCTTCGCCGCCGGCACACTTGACACATTTGGCTCGCGTTTCTGCAAAAACGTTTTTTTTGAGTTTATGATTTCCCCACGATTTGGTCATTTTTTGGTCTGTACTGTATATATTGACAGCGTATCTATTCTGATATACAGTGATTTGGGTCACTGCGTATCACCTAAGTTTTATTTTGTCTGAAATTTTCACTGCGTATCGACTTAGGTTTACGGGATTCCCTATGTCTGAAATATTGACTGCGCAGCGACTTGGATACTCAGTGATTCGATATATTCTTTGCTAAACCTATTCACTGAATAGCGACTGTAATATGTGGACAGTTGATACGCAGCGAGTAAGTTCGCTGCGTATCAACATGATATCATCTAGAAATTTGGCTGCACAGCGACTCTGATAGGCCTCAATAGAGTTAAACCTATTCGCTGCCTAGCGACTGCAATATATAGATAGTTGATACGCAGCTAGTTCAATAGCATTCCCTGAAAACTGAAAATTCGGCTGCGTATCGACTTTGATACGCAGTATCAGAAATTGATATTTTGAAATACTCGGCGACTCACCTGCCGCCGATAGCACAGTCCGAGCCCAAGTTTTTGGAATATTTTCATAGCGCGAGGGTGGTCGTAGGTTTCTAAAAATACATGTGCAGAGAAGAAAAGTTGAACGAGGCGAAAAGAAAGTAAGTGTTTATGCGTGGGAGAATTTGGAGGTGGTAGGAATGGATGGATGACCTCAATGGACTTGGACGGATTATGGTAATTGGTGGTATTAGGGAGGATAGTAGTCGATACTCAGTCAATTTGTATCGTGAAGGTGATACGAAGTTTTTTTTGATACATAGTTTGAGACTGGATATTTACAGATACTTCGCTGCGTATCATCATTATCAAGCCTATTGGCAGAATAGCGACTGTGATACGCAGCAGTAGCTTTAAACTTGTCGTATTACTGAAAAGGTAGATGGACCTAAACCTAAGCTAAACTTAAGTGACTATCATTCTCTGCGTATCAACTATTATTCATATTAATTGACTGCGTAGCGACTGTGATACGCAGCCAGAACTGTCAATTTGCTAAACCTAAATCTAACTAACTAGTAAGCTAAACATGGATGGATTTAACATCGTTTCGCTATGTATCAACCATAGAACTTGACATAGAATCTGAAGTATCATAGAAACTATGTTCAACTTCCATAGATTTCAAATCTGTCATAGATCCTTTCATATGAATATTAGCTGCGTAGCGACTGTGATACGCAGCCATAGCTGTCAGTACTAGACTATCTAAACCTAAACCTAAATATACTTCATCTCGATTCTCAAATGGATTGACCGCATATCAACATATATCCCTAAACCTCTGACCCAACTCACAAACTTATCAGATATCCACGACTTGACACTCCTCCACATTATTTTTAGCCAACCAAAATAATGCACCATGTTGTTTTCTGATGCACAATCAACATATTGTTGGTTGACGTCAAATATATTCAGATGATGGAGGGAGGGAGGACACAGAGTTATGTGTTGATAAAATGTGTATATTTGGAGATGGAGGAGGGGAGAGCGGAAATGTTGCAAATTGTATCATTTTTTTTTTGAGTCAGGAGGAGAAATTGATGGAAACGTTTTGGGACTTTTTGGAACTGAAGATGGAAAATTTTGGTTGGAACTCTGGAAAATATACAGCTTCTATCAATTCTCTGAAAATTTTTTAGATGGCTAAAAGTTTGAAAACTTAGAAAATTTTGATTTGCAGATGATTGAAAGTGATTGGAAATCTGAAAATCTAGCATTTTAATTTTTTAAGACAGACAAATTTTCAGCCAATATTCTCAGAAATCTGATAATTTTAGTATCCACCAAATATTCAGAGAAGTTTCTGAAAAATTGGGATTTTCGTATTTTTTAAGTTTCGAGGAAATTGCTGTAATTTGAACTTACATAAATTTCAGAGAAATTTTCCCACAGAACTTCTGAAAAAAAAATTTCCAAAAAATGTCGTCCCGAAATAATTTTCAGCTATTTTTAGAAAAATTCAAAGCTGAAAATTTCCCTTGTTCTGAAAAATAATTTATGAAATTTAGAAATTTTCAGATAAAAAATTATCAAATATTTTCAGATAAAAAATTATCAAATATTTTCAGATCAAAAATCATCATTAAAATTTTTAAAAAATTTTCCAATATTTTAACCCAAAAACTCTGCCAAAAAACCAAAAACTCAACTTTCTCCAACCACAAAAAACCTCAACTTTTCTCATTTTTCATCTGAAAAAAAAATCTGAAACCTGTCACATTTCCGTCAATTCCCACAAGTGTTTTTTTTCTAACCCCTCATGAATATGTATTTAAAAAATGAGAGGGGAAGAAAAAACAATTTTATGATGATATATGAGACGAATTAATTAGCACATGACATGAAGGCGAAGAAATCTGAAGAGCCTGAGAGCAAAAAAAGAAGAGCTCAACTTGTGAGAAAATGAAAGTAGTATCGAACAATAGGAATGCTCTTTTTTTCATACACATACAACACAATAAGTTGGAATTTCCTCTTCTCTTTTTTTTGTGCTACTTCCATCTCATCCAATTCGAGTTTACTTTATTGCCTGCATATTTTTCTTCCTTCTTTTTTGCGAAGAAACTTGTTCTTTGGGACCGATAGTCCCAATTGAATTGGGGAAGTGCCAAGTATTTTGGGAACGCACACGTATGCACCCGCTGGGGGTCGAACTTGTCGCCTTGCGCGCAAAAAGAGCGCGTTCTACCACTGCGCCACCGCTACACATTTTTTGAGCTGCTTATTCTGCGTACAGGAGCGCGCGCCAGTCAACCCACCTCCACCAAATCCGGCAAACTTCCATTCTCATTTCTTGCTCGACCGCCACGAAGTGCAATGGATTGCAGATGTATTGGCTCTTGCTCTTTGGCACTTGATGATGCTCCGCCATGTTGTAGTGAGAATCGACGACGTGCCGAGTCCAGTGAGGCCGCAATTCGGCTCCGACGCTTTGCCGTGTTGGCAGATGTGGGTGCAGAGGTTGTGGTGATGTTGTCGACGTCGATGGAGAATCTACGGAGGAATGAAGTGACTGACATTCTGAAAGTTGAGTTGAACTGATTTGAAGGAGCATACGAAGAGAAAAGAGGAATTTATGAATCTATGAATCTATGAATCTATGATTCTATGAATCTATGAATCTATGAATCTATGAATCTATGAATCTATGAATCTATGAATCTATGAATCTATGAATCTATGAATCTATGAATCTATGAATCTATGAATCTATGAATCTATGAATCTATGAATCTATGAATCTATGAATCTATGAATCTATGAATCTATGAATCTATGAATCTATGAATCTATGAATCTATGAATCTATGAATCTATGAATCTATGAATCTATGAATCTATGAATCTATGAATCTATGAATCTATGAATCTATGAATCTATGAATCTATGAATCTATGAATCTATGAATCTATGAATCTATGAATCTATGAATCTATGAATCTATGAATCTATGAATCTATGAATCTATGAATCTATGAATCTATGAATCTATGAATCTATGAATCTATGAATCTATGAATCTATGGGAGTTTTTGGTTTGAAAATCATATAATCAAACATTTCAGGTTTCATAGAACATCGGAGGGTTCTATGAATCTATGGGTCATAGAATCCATAGATCGCGGTTAAATATCATAGAACCTATTCATAGATACTCAAAATATTTAAGTTCGATGAATTCTATGGCATAGAATTCCAAGATTTCGTCTATTTGTTCCTTTATGAATCTATGCTATAAGTGTCACCTTCTCCACCCTGGTCATTTTGACTACCACCCTAATTACAGGTGGTGGAAATTCCCGGGGTGGCGCAGGTGAAAATGGCGCCGCATCGGACACATAAAAGTGGACATTAAACGAGAGAAAAAGTGATTATCTGAACAAAACTGAAAAAAGGCGGATTAACGAAGATAGAGATGTATGTACATGAAGAGAGGCGAAAAACGAAGTGCGGAAACGGCATATAAAGTGTCTATTTCTCTCTTCACTTTTTTTCATTCTCGCCGGCCGCCATTTCGCACCCAAACACGGCACCATTTATGGGTGAGAATGAGACACAACATGACCGAGTGGCATATAATGAAAATGTAAGAGGAGGGAGGAGGAGGCGAGAAAAAAAACAAGACAAAACACGGGAAATTGCTTCGTCGTCTCCTGAGGCGCGATGGCAAAAAATTGGTGAAGGTAAATATTTTGATGTTTTTGGTTCAATTTTGGTGAGTGGTGGTGCGTTTTTTGGGTGAAGTGGCCACCCAATACAATTTGTCGTTTTCTCACGAATCTTGTAACTTGAGCATTAGGAAGGATCAAGTAGATCAAACCTTGGATTTCTATGACGTAGAAACATAGATTCATAGACTCATAGATTCATAGACTCATAGATTCATAGACTCATAGATTCATAGATTCATAGATTCATAGATTCATAGATTCATAGATTCATAGATTCATAGATTCATAGATTCATAGATTCATAGATTCATAGATTCATAGATTCATAGATTCATAGATTCATAGATTCATAGATTCATAGATTCATAGATTCATAGATTCATAGATTCATAGATTCATAGATTCATAGATTCATAGATTCATAGATTCATAGATTCATAGATTCATAGATTCATAGATTCATAGATTCATAGATTCATAGATTCATAGATTCATAGATTCATAGATTCATAGATTCATAGATTCATAGATTCATAGATTCATAGATTCATAGATTCATAGATTCATAGATTCATAGATTCATAGATTCATAGATTCATAGATTCATAGATTCATAGATTCATAGATTCATAGATTCATAGATTCATAGATTCATAGATTCATAGATTCATAGATTCATAGATTCATAGATTCATAGATTCATAGATTAATAGATTCATAGATTCATAGATTCATAGATTCATAGATTCATAGATCCATAGATTCATAGATTCATAGATTCATAGATTCATAGATTCATAGATTCATAGATTCATAGATTCATAGATTCATAGATTCATAGATTCATAGATTCATCATGATCAAATCAGAAATTTGTTCCACCTAAAAATAGCTGTGTAAAAACACATTAGGCGCGATTATAAGGCTAATCTGAAAAATGTGGGGTTGACGGAAGGGGAGAAAGAATTTTTTACTGGAAAAGTGGCATTTTATGTGTATGTGGCCATTCACCACATTTTCTCTTGTCAACATAATAGAACAATCAAAACAACATAAATGGGAACAATTAGAAAATGTGTCAATGATGAGCAATCGCTTCCGATATTGCAAAAGTTCGAATGACAACATGTTGAGCAGCTGGTGAACCGATGACCCATGTCCGCGATTTCCACACATCCTTGACGGCAGATGCCTGAACAGGATCGTTCGAACATGTAGATATTGTTGACGTCGGATTGGGAGTAGAGCTTCCACACCTGGAAATATGTTACGGAATCCATTTTTATGATTTTAAATGTCTAGTACTTGAGCTATATATGCCATAGAAGAGCTATTTTTTCAGGGATACTCAGATTTTGCCTAAAGTTCATATCTAGAGGTATTATCATTCTCATTCCCATGGTTCTTTGTGAAAGAGAAACAAAAATAGTTCATAACACAGATTTATAAATTCACACAGCTGAAATTGTGCTACAGTACCTTGATATGAACATGTTCCATCGTTTTCCTATTGTGTTCATGTATTTAAAAACTGTCATTGGATACTCCCACTGGATACTTTTTCGCTTTGAGGAATTTGAGAAAAAGAACGTTTTTTTTCCGTAGCCACTTGTGTTATATTGATATTAAAATGCTCAGTTTTTCCATGAAAAAAGTTGCTCCTTAAAATCTTACTGCGAATACGCCTATCAAAAGTTATTTAGCATTATCCGATGGCCAAATAACATATCGAAAAACTGACATTTTTTCTTGATTTCGCATTTTCAGACATTCTTACAGCATTTTTGAGCTCAAATTCCGAATCGACGTAAAAGCTAAATACATTATGTCTTCAGAATAAATCAATCGTTTTTGGTATGCGTCTTTAAACAGTTTTTAAGATACGGTTTAAAGGCGCACATATGGTCAAAATTTTCGTAAGCCTACACATTTTTGGTCTGCTATTTCACAAGCAGCTTCAAAAATGTTTATTTACACTATTTTCTACATGAATTTCTAAATAAAGTATCATTTTTTTGCAATAATATTTGCTTTTCACACGGCAAATGATGTTTTTATGAGAAAATATTCTCTTCAGCTCCCTCCAAAAAAGCCTTACTTGACATTCACCATCCTCACAATCCGTCCAATCAGCACTTCGTGGATTTTGAACACAACTCGAGTTCAATGATTCCCCATAACATGAATAGCATATTTTTGGAGTACAAGATAATATCCTAAGAAGGAGTAGAAGGAAAAGACGCATATTATGGAAGGAAAAGTTGGGTGGCGAGAAAGATGACAACCCTCGCGTCGTTGCTCTTTTGACAACAAGTGAATTTGATTAGAAGACTCATGGATGGATACTTTTTATATAAAAGACAACGATTTTTTATTGAAACAACGTTTTACTAAATGATTAACCTACATAAAAACGAGAATAATTTAACTCCTTTTTCCGGACCAATTCTTTCGATGGAAAATATCGTCGGAGTAACTTTGTGTGGGAAGACGCTTCATTTGTCGATATGGTTGTTGTCCGAGACCCGGTTGTGGGAATAGTTTCATGATTTTGTTGAATTGGGCAGTTGTCATTGATTGTTTTCCGCCGGCACCACCTTCACCGAGCACTCCCTGAAAATATAGAGGTTTATTTTGTTGATTTTTGATAGAAAATAGGTTGAGACATTTGAACGTTCTAGAATACGTTATTTCTGGAGTCAGTACTTTACTATTATCTGACTTTTCATTCTTCGACTATTTCTTTTCTTTATTTTTAATATTGAAGTCGCTCGACGACTTTTATGTTGCAAACAATAGAAATAGTTAAAGACAGAAGTCCACTATATTTTTCGGTCATAAGTAGCCTTTTACGTTTAGAAACACACGAAATTGGTCATTTTTATCGTGGAATTTTAATGGAAATTTGGGAAAACGACATTTAATAATCAAAAACAACTAAAACCTTATTGTAAGTGATTTTAAACATCACATATGTTCAGAGTCAGTGGTGTTGCCTAGGATTTAGATTTTTCTTCCGGTTATTGATTTTAGATCAGCATTGTTGCACAAAAAATGTATATAGAAATACTCGATGTAGAATACAAATATTCAAACAGTTTTTGATAAAATTTCAGAGGTTTCGGTAGAACAAGTTTGAAAGGCGACCGGTTTTGCTCTAGATTATTTGAGCAAATTTGAAATAAATTTTTTTGATTGGAGGAAGGAAAAAAGCAGACAAAAACTGGTGATCATTTTTTTTCAAGATTTAAAAAGTCACAAACCTTTTTCGCAGCTTGTCGATACTCTTCCGCCTCCAATGCTCCCTTATGAACACAATCCATATAAGAAGTGTGTTGTTTTGCGCATGGCATATCATCAAACTCCCATTTCTTCAAACAACCGAATAATGCTTGAAGTTCTTGCGTACATGAAGAACCTGAAACAATTTCATTCAATATTTCAACATGAAAAAGGACTTACTAGCTGCTCGAGTCTTCTGACCGGCTTGCACTCGATTCTTCGACGCTAACGGCAGAATTTCGGAGAAAACTGTGACCTTTGGATAAATTGACTTGCCACGAGCAAGTGCCGACTCTTTTAGTAGTGGTGATGAGAATATCATTCTGAAAAATGACAAAATTACGAATAAAATGGAGAAAATGGGAGAAAATATGAAGAAAAGTAGTCCGTGTGGAGTCCGAAAACCCAAGAATGGCTGTGTAATTCTTCGGCCATTCCCATGGTTTTGTACTCCACACGGAGTATTTTATTCCAATTTTTGATGCGTTTTCACTCTTTTTTGACTTTTCATGCTGTTTTATAAGAAATAACTATATACTTAAAAAAATAAAAATTATTCCAGATGGAAACCGCTGAAAATCAAGCAGAAGTACCAGTCAAAAAGGCGCTAACCGCCGAGGAACGGGCTCAACGTCGGCGAGCAAAAATATTGGATAATTCGGATACAAGAATGAAAAGAATATTATCAAATGGATCAGAAGATGGTCAAATGAGACTGCCGCCAGCATTGGAAGGTGGTGAAGGTTTCAATTTCAATGATTGTAAGTGAATTTTTGGAGTATTTACCTAAAAATATGGTGTTTCAGCACAATCTGACGCATTAACAACACCACCGATCGATATGAATATGTTTGGAAATATGGCAGCAACATCGATGGCTGGGGAAAATGTTGAAGCACCAGCGGCGCCAAAATTAGCTAGCTTTTTTGATGTTTCCTTGTTTGCGGTGGTTTTTGGTAAGTGTTTATTTTCCGAAATCGTTGAAAACCATTTTAAAAAAGTTAGAAGCACCAGAAAATGACTAATTTTCAAAATAAAAGTCGCTTATATTGTATTCATACGAATTATGTGAAACTGTTATCAAAATTGCTAAAAAACGGGGTAAAGCCGTTGCACGTTTTAATAATCTGCTGCGACAGTGGCATCTAAAACTGTGTAACTGAAATCTGAGATGCTGATTTTTTCCAAAAAAAAAAAAACTTAAATCTGAACATCTATCTAAATGGGCAGTATTGGAACAATTTTGTGTTGCCTTGTGCTAATATAAAGTTTTTGCTTGAAAAATTATGGAAGAACACACCGGCTCTGCTAAAAATACGTGCTAATTAGCAAGTTGAAATCGAACATGCTGTCAAAAAAATTATGCAAAATAAACTTAATCTTCTCAAGAAAATATTAACAATTCATTTCAGGAATCCTATCCCGCCTCGCAATGCTCTACTTTGGCGCCATGAACATCGGAGTACTATGGATGGTTCTCTACGCCACAATTGTTGCTCGCTTCACATCGACTGGCCTCAACAACTTCACAGCTAGAAATGAGTTTACCGTGTTTTTGAGCACACTTGGCAATGATCATGTTATTACTAGAATTGGTATGTTTTTTTTAATTGAAAAAAATGTTATGGCTTGAGTTCAGTGTACTTTCTATAGTCAATTTTCAACTGAACGTTTGCAAAAACATTTTCAATGAGTAGTTCTCTTTCAAATCTGAAAAAGCTCTCTTCAAAGCCGCATTTTTTCTGTTGACCTTAAAAGAAAAGAATTTTGACGTTATTCCATCGGGTTTCCTTTATACTTTCGTCACAAAACAGATAATTTTCGAGAAACAAGTATTCACTTTTAACCAAAACTTGCACAACGATTTTCGCAACAATCGATGTGCAAGTTTTGATCTAGTTTATTTCTATTATTATTTCTAGTAAACCAGTGTTTTCAAATATGATATAAAGAAACTGACATGTACATACAGTATGTATCGAATTTTCACAAAAAGAAGCAGCAAAAACCTGAAATTTGACGATTTGGAAAAATCACGAATAAATCTATGATTTTCAAACACTTTCTACTTTTTCTCAAAGCCTTTGGACACAAAAAATGTGTTTTGAAAAACCTAAAAAGAGCCTAAAAAGCCTAAAAATTCACATAATATCCTTTAACTATGTTATAAATTGGAAATATTTTTTTTCAGTGAACATCGGCTTCATGTTCGTCGAATTCATCCAATCAACAGTCACCTTCTCCGCCGGTTTCATCGCCATTCATCTGCTGCTAGAAACATACGATCTACTATCAAGCAACAATCTTCAACTCGTATTCTAACATACCCAACATATACCGTGTACCTTCCCCCTCTTCTCGCTATCGTTATGTGTATGTAATAAGCTATTCGAGAGTGAATAAAGTACACAACTATTCCCTATGCAAATATTACCCCCAATCGATGGCCGAATGGTCCCCTCCCCAAATCATAAAACAATTGGTCCCTAAATCTGAACTTGCATCAAAAAGTGACTCATTCCTGGTGTGCATCTTGCAAGTTTTTTTTATCCATCCAACATCCATCCCAACTCATTTCTCAATTAAAGGACCCTAGGCACTGGGGTTGTATCATTCCTTCGCCCCGGTCGGATAGCCACCAACAGATAGGAGAAGAAGAACTGAGGTCAAATGGGAAGGCAAGGGGACTTCACAGGCATATTGCCGAGAGGAAATAGTGTGATTGGGCGGAGACGGGCTAAGAAATGGAGCAGATGCCCCCCTCCTCCTTCCAATACAACTTGGCTCTCTTTTTGTGTTGTCTCCTCCCCCCATTGCATTTGTGCTGTCCCCGATATCTTAGATACCTCAGTATTTTTGTTGATTATTGTATGCTTTTGTACTCTCTTTCTCGTCTCTTTTGGTTTTCGACAAGTGTTCGACCGTCCCCCGCCGTTGTGTGCAGAGAGAGTGGTAGAGACGGACGACCTTGATTATTAGTTGTGATAAGATATGAATAATCAGTACATACCATTGTCTCGTATTGGAATAATCGATCTCGTATATAGGTTGACGTCATATGTTATCGAATTCGAGCAGACACACGGCACAACGTAATAAAACTAGGGTGGCCTGCTGGGCGAAGTACACCATAACCAGCAGTCCTCCTGGTGATATAGGTTTCCTTTTTATTTGTATTGTATTACGTTGAGTATTGGTGTCGTTTTTATTGATTCGGAGATTCGTAGAATATTATTTTTGTTATGATCCGAGAGTCATAGAATCATAGAACTTTGTTTTTGGAAATTATTGACACCATAGAATTCTATTTTTTTAAATCTCTATTCCATAGAACCATAGAATTCTATGAGGTTTTTTTTTTCAAAATCCAAGAATCTTATCCGAGTATTTCATAGATCCATAGAATCATTCTTTCATAGAATTCCACCTGCATACTTTCATAGATCCATAGAAACTCTATTTTCATAGACCGACACAACCATTCATAGAATCATGCTTGCATATCTCTTTGAAACCTCTCTATATATCCATAGAATCCTACTTGCATAGATACATAAAATCATAGAACCATTCATTCAAAAAAAACATACTTACATAGATCCCTAGAATCATTCAGTAATAGAATCCTACTTGCATAGATCTCTAGATCCAACATTCCTAGTATCTTGCTTTCATATATCCATAGAATCATCCAACCCTTGAATCCTAATCGTATCGCTCGATAGAACCTCTCATTTATAGTTCCATAGATTCATCGAATCCGATTTTCAAAAATCTATATAGTCATAGAATCTTTCAGTCATAGAATGCTACTTGCATAGATTCATAGATCCTCTCATTCATAGTTCCATAGATTCATAGATTCTTACTTCCATAGAATCATTCACTCTTTGAATCCTACTAGCATAGATCCATAGATTAATAGATCCATTTATTCATAGAATCTTACTTGCATAGATTCATATATCTATAGATCCTCTCATGCATAGTTCCATAGATTCATAAAATCATAGAATCATTCATTCTTGGATCCTCCTCCCATAGATCCATAGAACCCCAAGTGTCAATACCAATACCATATGTGTGGCACGTGTCCCCCAGCTGTGTGAATATAATTTCTTCATCTTCATCTTCTAACTTTTTTTCGTTCTTCTGTGTTGCGCCATTGTCCCAAAGTGCACATTTTTGCCGAATCGAATGAATCGAAGACAGAGAGATACGACATTTGTTGAGTATAATAAAAAAGAGGAGAGAGACTCGCCCTTCTCCGATCCCCTCTCCATTCATTTATCATTCCGGTGTGCTGTGCTGGTACACGTCTCTTTCTCTCATTTTCGAAGATTCTAAACCCCCAAAAAATCCAAATATTCCAGAAAAATAAGATCAGCGTAATCCTAAACCTAACATGCTACTCCGACTGGTGCCGCTAGTCCTACTAGCGACACTATCACTCGCACAGAATGATGATCGTTGTCAGGATCGATCGTGTTATCCGATTACTGGTAATCTGTTGATTGGAAGGAAGTCACAATTGAAAGCATCATCAAGTTGTGGTGCAAATGGCAGACAACGGTTTTGTATTGTGTCACATTTGGAGGAGCAGACGAAATGTTTCTATTGTGACTCGAGAACGGAATGGAAGCCGCAAAGGGAACCGTATAGACTTAGTCATCGGTGGGTTTTTGATATTTTTATACTGAAACTTTTTTTTAAAAGCTGAAGGACTATAGGTTTTGAGTGTAGGTTAAAGAGCGTTTGATTTATTTCTAGGGCAAGATTAGGTTTAAAATATAATTTTTGAAGATACAAGATTCTCGAATCTTGACTCTTTAAAGTTTGAACATTCAGAAAATATTAGCTTCCAAAACTATTTTTCAGAATCTAAAATCCTTGTGTTTCAAAAAGTCTGAAAGCTGAGAATTTTAACCATCAATAATTCGAAGCTGTGAGATTTTTCAACTATCAGTTACCAAAAATTTGAACCTTATTCATTTTCATACTTGAAAGTTGTGAACTTTACACATTTTTCAAATTTTTTTTTTGAAATTTCGAGTTTTTCAAATAAAATTTTGAAAGTTTTGAACTTTGAACGTCTGAAGCCGAGAAATTCTGAAGTTCTGATCTTCGGAGGATCAAGAATTTTTGACATTCTGAACTTTCGGGCTATGAAAGTTTTGGTCTGAAAATAACTTCCATAGATTTAATAATGTGAAACTTTCACATATTGTAATTCAACACTCCAAATGTGAAAATGTGCGATGTGGAACTACTGAACTTTTGTGATTTTGAAGCTTGAATATCACAAACTAATGAAACTCAAAAAATTGAATTTTCAGACATATCTAAAATTTGAGTATTCAAAAATTTTAACTGTCAAAATTTGTGGCACTTCATCCTATCAAACTCTACAACAAATATTTCCAGAATCGAAAACGTCGTCTCCGAAGAAGTCGAAGACAAAAACCGAAACTGGTGGCAATCTGAAAATGGTGCTCAAAACGTTACAATCCAACTAGACCTCGAAGCCGAATTCCACTTCACTCACTTGATCATGACATTCAAATCCTTCCGTCCAGCAGCAATGATCATCGAAAGATCCGCTGATTTCGGAAAAACATGGCATGTCTACCGCTACTTCGCCTACGATTGTGACCAAAGTTTCCCCGGTATCCCAGAAGGTCCACCAAAGAAGCATACTGATGTTATTTGCACATCCCAATATTCCGATGTTGCACCATCGACTGGTGGAGAAATCGTCTATAAAGTCATCTCTCCACACATCTTGACTGAAAATCCATATGCTGACGAGATCGCTAACTTGTTGAAGATCACAAATTTGAGGTTTAACTTCACCAAATTACACACTTTGGGTGATGATTTGTTGGATTATCGACCGGAGATTGAGGAGAAATATTATTATGCTATTTATGAGATTGTTGTCAGAGGATCCTGCTCATGTTATGGACACGCCTCCAGATGTATCCCGATTGATGGATCATCCCATCCAAACACTGTTATGAATCGTGATGATATTGTAAGTTTTGAATCTATGAATCTATGAATCTATGAATCTATGAATCTATGAATCTATGAATCTATGAATCTATGAATCTATGAATCTATGAATCTATGAATCTATGAATCTATGAATCTATGAATCTATGAATCTATGAATCTATGAATCTATGAATCTATGAATCTATGAATCTATGAATCTATGAATCTATGAATCTATGAATCTATGAATCTATGAATCTATGAATCTATGAATCTATGAATCTATGAATCTATGAATCTATGAATCTATGAATCTATGAATCTATGAATCTATGAATCTATGAATCTATGAATCTATGAATCTATGAATCTATGAATCTATGAATCTATGAATCTACGAATCTATGAATCTACGAATCTATGAATCTATGAATCTATGAATCTATGAATCTATGAATCTATGAATCTATGAATCTATGAATCTATAAATCTTCCAGGTCCACGGCCGTTGCGAATGTATGCACAACACCGAAGGTCTCAACTGCGAAAAGTGCAAGGCCTTCTTCAATGATCTACCATGGCGACCAGCTATCGGAACCGACAAGAACGAGTGTAGACAATGTAACTGTAATCGTCACGCTCTCCGATGCCATTTCGATCGAGCTGTATACGAAGCCTCCGGATTCGTATCCGGTGGTGTTTGCGACGATTGTATGCACAACACCCAAGGTAAAAATTGTGAGCAATGTAAACCATTTTTCTACCGCGATCCACGACGACCAATCGATGATCAACATGTTTGTTTGCCATGTGAGTGTGACAAGGCTGGAAGTCAGAATAAGGTGAGGTTACTGTAGGATATTGGGTATATCAGGGATATTTTAGGGAATCTGCGAAGGAGAAGAAGACGCTGAACGCGGACTCGTCGCTGGAAAGTGTTACTGTAAGGCGAATGTCGATGGACAAAGATGTGATCGTTGTAAGAATGGATATTGGAATCTTACCGAAGCCAATGTTGATGGTTGCGTCGCATGTACTTGCAACCTGTTGGGAACTTACAACAACGAAGGATGTGATAAGTACACCGGAATGTGCACCTGCAAACGAAATGTCATTGGTGAGAATTGTGATCAATGTCTGCCAGAGCACTACGGTCTCTCGGAGCATGTTGATGGTTGCAAGACCTGTGACTGCGATATCGGAGGATCTTACGATAATTCATGTGATGTCAGTACTGGACAGTGTAAATGTCGCGAAGGATTCAGTGGGCGACGTTGCGATGCTGCTGATTCAAGCTTCTATTGTGCTGATATTACCCATTATGTCTATGAAGCCGAGTATGCCAACTTGACCAGAGGTGAAATCAAGACAAGGGAATGGCCAACAAACTCACACGAACAAACATGGACTGGTGAAGGATTTGCACAAGTTATGGAGGGTAGCATCATCACTATTCGACCACTGGTGGAAGTTAGTCAGAAGTACAATATCATTATCAGACATGATGGTGCAAGAGATCCAGTTGGATGGGAGAATGTTCAAGTGACTGTTGTCCGACCGGATGATGGTGAAGGTAGTGGATTCTGTAAGGATGCACCACCAAGTGATGACTTCTTGATTGCTCGTATCTATCCAGGTAGGATCCTTCTAATATAAACTTGTGCTAAACCTTAATTTTCTAGGATCCCGCTACATCGAAGTTCAACCAGCGATCTGCCTCGAAGCCGGCCTTCAATACGAAATCCGAGTTCAATTCAATGAGAAACGCACCAACTCTCATCCACAAGAGCGTGCTGCCGCCAACATTCTCATCGACTCCATCCTCCTCGCTCCACCAACATCCGAACTTCACATCTTCCAAGGATCCGCTCGTGCCGAACAACACCTCACCGAATACAATCGTTATCAATGTCGTCACCTAGCGTTATCACTATCACTTCACAAAGATCAACCAAACGAGGTGTGCCAACGATATGTGTGCCCAGTGGCCGCTGCTCTTCTCAACAAGACGAGTGAATGTAACTGCGACCCGACTGGATCGGTATCCGGCATCTGCGATATCCATGGTGGACAATGTGAGTGTAAACCAAATGTGGTTGGTCGTCGATGTGAACAATGTGCCATCGGAACATACGGCTTCGGACCATCCGGTTGCTCCAAGTGTGATTGCGATGCTGTTGGAAGTTTGGGCAATGACTGCGACAAACAATCCGGTCAATGTGTCTGTCGGGAGAAGGGTATCTACGGACGGCAATGTAACCAGTGTCAACCTGGATTCTGGGGATTCCCAGAATGCCGCACCTGCTCTTGCAACGATCACGCCAACATTTGTGACCAATCAACTGGAGCTTGTATCGAATGTAGAGATCTTACAACTGGACACTATTGCGATAGATGTCAAGATGGTTACTATGGAGATCCACGACTTGGTGTCATGATCGCCTGCAAGCCATGCCCATGCCCAGGAGGACCAACCAGTGGATACCAACACGCTGACACCTGCTACCTTCGTAACTCTGGAAACAACACCCAAGACATCGTGTGCAACTGCAAGTCAGGATACCAAGGAGAACGATGTGGCGAATGCTCACCAAATCATTGGGGCAGCCCGAGAGAAGTTGGTGGCACTTGCGAACGATGCGATTGTAATGGTAATATCGACATGTCGATGGAAGGAAGTTGCGATGCGGCGACTGGAGAGTGTCTCAAGTGCCTTCATCATACCGAAGGTGCCCAATGTGAGAATTGTGTTGATGGATATTTCGGTGATGCCAAGATGAGAACCTGCCAAAGATGTGTGTGTAATGAACTTGGAACCAACACAACCACTGGATCTACCTGCGATCGTGTATCTGGACAATGCCCGTGCCATCCGAACGTCATTGGAATGCAATGTGATCAATGTGCCGAGAATCACTTCAACCTTGCTGGAGGTGTCGGTTGCGAGTCATGCGACTGCGATCCAAATGGTGTTGTACCGAATCACGAGGGCAATCCAAACCTTCAATGTAACATCTTCGATGGACAATGTCAATGTAAACCAGGTCGAGGAGGAAGAAAGTGTGATCAATGTGAGGACTTCTACTGGGGAGATCCGACTCAACCGGATGGATGTCATCGATGTGAGTGTGATCCAACTGGATCGAAATCGCTTCAATGTCATCGCAACAATGGAACGTGTCAATGTAACTCGGGCTCCGGTGGTGCTCATTGTAACGAGTGTGCTCGCGGTTTCACCGGTCAATGGCCATACTGCAATCCATGCGGTGAATGCTTCCATCAATGGGATAATATCATGAGCAAGATTCAAAGTCAAGTCCATAAACTTATCGATACCGCTAATAATATCGAGGATACTGGTGTTGCATCAGCCTATGATGCTGATTTTGAGAAGATGGAGAATGTATTGGCAGAGACTAAGAAGGCATTGGCTGATGCGAATATTAGTAAGGATGATATTGAGAAAATGAGCAAGAAGTTGAGATTGCTCAAGAGCCAAGTGATTGCGGGACGTGAAAAGTTGGTGTTGGTGGAGGGACAAGTTTCCAACATCACCCAACAAGTTGACTTTGCTGAAAGAGATTTGGAACGACTTGAAAAGGAGGCTGAAAAGGTCACCAAGGCTACCATCAACTTGGAGGAGGAAGCGAGCAAGATCAAGGAGGCTGATGTACTCGGAGCATTCAATATCACTCGGGAAAGTGGAGCCAAGTCACTCAATGCTCAACATAGAGTTGATGCAGCTGTTGGAAAACTGGCGTCGGCTGAGAAGGAAGCGTTGAAGGCGTCCGAGCTGTTGGAGAAGAATAAGAACGATTTTGAGAAGCAGTACCTCGAGAATGAAGCTGCCTTGGTTGAAGCTGAAACAGTACTTCACGGTTTAGAAGAATCCTTGCCTCAACTCAACGAGCAAGTCTGTGGTGCTTCATCGGCACCATGTGATGCACTTTGTGGTGGTCCAGGATCTTGCGGATTCTGTGGTGGTACCAGTTGTCTAGTTGGTGCTGTCACCAAGGCTCAACAAGCGAAGAGCTTCGCAACTGAAGCTGACACCAGATTGGATGAGAAGCAGAAGGAGGCTGAGGATGTTTTGGTGATTGTTCGTGATGTTTTGGCTGAGACCACTGCCGCCAAGTTGAGAGCCGAGAAAGCCTACGATGCCGCCAAGATCACCGCCCAACGCGCGAATGTTTCAAGAATGGCTATCGACAAGATTTCCGAGGAGATGAGCGAATTCCTCGATGCTCAAAAGAGCACACCAGAACAGATCAGAACACTTGGAGAAGAACTGCTCGCCAAGAAGATTAGCTTGACACCAGAGCAGATCAACGAGTTGACCGCCAAGATTCGTGAGGCTTTGAGCAAGATCACCAATATTGGAACGATTTTGGATGAGACTAGAAGTAGTAAGACATTGGCGCATGGATTGGAGAGTCGGGTATGTATAGCTTGATAGGCAAAATATATTTATAAGTTTTCCAGGCAACTGAGGCTAATCGTCGTGCTGAGGAGATCAAGAAGACAATGGATACAGTAAGAGAAGCATTGAAAGCCGCAGATGAAGCTCAGAATGCTGCCACCATCGCAATCGCTGAAGCCGAGGAAGTTACACAGAAGGCTCGCGAGGATCTTGAAACCGCTAAGAATGCTACAATCCTCACTGAAGATAAGGCAAAGGATGCCAACAAGACATTGACAGATTTGGAAGCCGAGATGGCGAAGGTGAAGGTGGAGTATCTTCAAATCTCCGAGTCGGCTAAGAACGCATTGAACACTGTTGATGAGGCACTTCAAGCTGCCGCAGCTGCAGAGCAACATAACAAGCAGATTCAGTCGGATTTGGAGAAGGCGAATGAGTTGTTGGAGATTCGAACATCTGGAAATGAGGCGCCACAAAAGAGAGCCGAGAAGTTGAGGGAGAGAGCTGCCAAGTTATTGTACCAAGCTCAGAGGCATAGTGAGGATATTAAGAGTATGTTGCACATTTTGAAGCTTTATATAAAAGTGATTTTTCAGACTTGGCCAAGGACAGCACCGAAATGAGACTCGACGATTACGAGCAAATTCTGGAGGACTTGTACGCCCGTTTGGATCGTGTCACACGCGATATCCACGAGAAAACTGACTTCCATGCAACTTGTGGTTAAACATATTCGCCATTTTTTCTTTTCCCATTGCTTCTTATTGCTGGTTGTAATCTCATTTTGTTGCATTATTTTATATATTTATTTCCTATCTTGCTTCTTTTCGGAATCTCATATCTCCCTTTCCCCCATTTTATTTGCTTTTTTCCCAATTGTTTTCTTTCTCCCATTATGTGGGAAGATTTTTCAGTTTATTGTACGGATTCAACTTTTAAGTGCATTTCACCAATTGTGCCTTTTTATGTTCTTGAACAGAATTATATGAATTTTCACACTTTTGGTGTAGATACGCTATCTAAAAATACAACTACTGTGTTTCCTCGAATGCAAACGCTGCCGAAGAATGGTGATATCTCGGAAACTAGAAGAGCTACAAAAAAGTTGTCAACTGCAAACTTGTAGAAAAAGTTTTGATCTACAAATTTGCTGTTGACTACTTTTTGATAGCTCTTCTAAATTCCGAGATATGATCAAGCTCGAGCAGAGTTTACAGTGCCGCTCTATTTGAGGAAATACGGTATATCAAAAAACATGAGAACAATGTGTGGCTTCCAACTTCAAGCTGCTCTGTCTTTGTCAGAAAAAATCCAGTTAAACCGACGTTGCCTCAATCCAAGCTGATACATGTATCTATGCCATGATTTCCGGAGCTGCCAGTGGATACTTCAGTGCTTCAGGTGCTGCTGGAATTCCAGTATCATTGAACGCCCTGATCGAAGGATCTGTTTCAATTGATGGCAAGGCCTAAATCACATTATTTGGGTACTTTTTTTGTAATCTGGAACAAATAATTTGGGAAGAATTCAACTTCCTCAATATGACTTTTGGCCAAAGTATTTCGAGCCACAACAACATTTCATTGTTATACATATTACCAATATGTTAACAAAGCATATTGCCAAAATATTATTGGAAACATCCATTGTTATGCGAGATCAAAACATGACAACCTGAAAAATATCACATCCGTCCAATAACAAAAACAATCAATCGTATAAAAGCGCAGGGCTCCGATATGGAGCCACATTCAGCACTGCATTCCCCCAGTTCTTCATTTGCAACTATGAGAGCAGTCAACTGTCTTCTTGTCATCGTGGCAATCGTCAGTGCGACCGACATCGACACCTGTGAAATTCGCGACAATCTCATTTCGGCACTCTCTTTGGGGAGCTGTTCAACTGCCGGAATTGGTAATCAAGATGATAAATCTCAAAAAATTATATCAACTTTTCAGACCACACCGCAAACATCGATATCGATCCAAGTGTGATTATTGACATTCAACAAGAATTCGGAAGTCTGATCGACTCAGCTGCCCACGGATCCATCGATATTGGTGCTTGTGGAACCTTCCAATCTTCATTCCAAGCATTTGTTCAAGCTGTGCTTAGTGGAAAAGCTAACATTGATGTCAATGCTACTCTCAACGCTGTTGTTGATGCTGCCACCAACATCGCCATCGATCCGATTGTCTGTGCCGATCTCGAAGCCGCCTTCCACACCTTCTGCGAGGCCGCCGCTGGCATTAATGTTGATGCCACCGCAATCGCCAATCTTGAAGGAAACTTCACAGGATTCTTGTCATCTTGTTCCATTGGACCATGTGGTGCCAGTATCATCGGACACCTTCAAACAGCACTTGACATTTTCTTGAACGCATGTGCTGTAGCCGGATGTAGTTCCAATATGATCGGAAGCATTGAAGCCAGCTTTGGTGCAATGATCAGTGGTGGTATCAGTGGACATATTGATGCAAGTGCCATCGTTGGACTCAACACTTGTTTCAGCTCATTTGTATCGTTTTGCGCAAATCTTGCTCTTGAGCTCGCCGCCAATGTCAATGGTGCAGTAAATGGTGCAGTCAGTGCCGTCGCCAACATCGATGGAAGTATCTCTGCCACCCTTGAAGCTGCCCTCCACGGTTTCTGCCAATCAGCCGGAACAATCAATATCAATCCGTATGTAACTGCCAACCTCGAAGGATGTTTCACTGCATTCCTCTCATCCTGTCACACTGGTTGTTCATCAACTGCTACCGCGAACCTTCACGCGGCAATTAATGCCACCTTGAATGCAGCTGCTACAGCTGGATGTGGAGCTGAAATACTCGGAAACATCGAAGCCAGCTTCGATGCTGTGATCAGTGCAGCAATCAGTGGACAACTATCTGCAAGTGTCTGTGCCGGATTCGAGGCATCTCTCAATGTATTTGTCTCATTCGCCTTGGATTTGGCTGCACATATTGCAGCTCAAATCGGAGCAACAGTCAACGGAGCAGTCAGTGCCGTCGCCAGCATCGATGCAAGTGTCAGTGCCACTCTCTCAGCTGCTGCCCACAGTTTCTGCCTCTCAGCTGCCAACATCAAAGTCGATCCATCATTGGTTGCAAACTTTGAAGGAGCCTTCAATGGATTCCTCTCAACTTGCCACATCGGAGTGTGTGGATCAACTGCCAATGTCCAAGCAGCCCTCAATGCCGTCTTGAATGCATCAGCTTCAGCTGGATGTGGTGCCAGCATGATCGGAAACGTTCAAGCCAATTTCGAAGCTGTGTTCAACGCATGTATCAGTGGAAATGTTTCAGCTAGTATCATTGCCAACTTCGAAACATGCATCAGCTCCTTCGTCTCATCTGCTCTTCAGATTGTTGCAAACCTTGCTGGTCAAGTCAGTGGAGCAGTCAGTGGAGCTATCGGAGCAGTCGGAAGCATCGATGCCAGTGTTTCCGCCACTCTCTCCGCTGCTGCCCACAGTTTCTGCCTCTCAGCTACCAATATCAAAGTCGATCCAACTTTGGTTGCCAACTTTGAAGGAACCTTCAATGGATTCCTTTCAACTTGCCATGTTGGAGTGTGTGGATCAACTGCCAATGTCAAAGCAGCTCTCAGCGCCGTCTTGGGTGCATCAGCTTCAGCCGGATGTGGCGCCAGTATTCTCGGAAACGTTGAGGCCAACTTTGAAGCTGTATTCAACGCATGCATCAGTGGAAATGTTGCGGCTAGTATCATTGCCAACTTCGAAGCCTGTGTCAGCTCCTTTGTCTCAGCTGCTATTCAGATTGTTGCAAATCTTGCCGGTCAAGTTAGTGGAGCAGTCAGTGGAGCTATCGGAGCCGTCGGAAGCGTCAAGTTGGATCCAAGTGTTGCTGCTAACATCCTCACAAACTTTGACGGTTTCTGTGCATCCGCTCACAGTTTGAACATTGATCCAACTATCATCGCCAATTTGGCAACAAACTTCAAGGGAGTCATCAATTCCTGCCAATTCACATGCAATGCCAGCCTCGCCGGAAACCTCCAAGCTTCTCTCGGTGCATTTGTCAATGCAGCAGCAGCAGCCGGATGTCCTGCAAGTGTTGTGGCCAACATCGGAGCCAGCATTGGAGCCTGTGCCAGCGGAGCTATCAGTGGAGGAATCTCCGCAACTGTTGTTGCCAATCTTCATACCTGCTTCAACTCCTTCATCTCAATTGCTCTCGAAATTGTCGCCCAACTCCAAGCCAATGCAAACGCTGTCATCGGGGGTGTTACTGGTGCCATCGGCAACATTCAAGGAGCAGTTAGTGGTGCAGCCAACGCCCTCTTCCAACTTTGTGCCAGCCTTGCCATAACATTCCAAGGAGCTGTCAACGCAGCGGTCACCGTCGGCACTGCAACCGTTCACATCGCCCCAAGCACCGCAACATGTTTCGGAGCCTGGTTTGATGGTGTAGCTCATGGTGTGATTGGTGCAGCTGGAAGTATCAACATCAAATTATCGAAGAGCATGTGCTCATCATTCTTGGCAGTCTTGAAAGCAGCGGTGAATGGAAATATCAACCTCGGAGGAGTCAATGTGAACTGTGGACAGAATAATATTGCATCCCTGATCGCTTCATTGAATGCTGCCTTGGCTGCTACTACCAATGTTGATGGAACTGTGAATGTTCAATGTGCTCAAAACATCGTTTCTGATTTCGCATCCTGCTTGAGTGATAAGGTACATGCTACCGTCGGTGGCGCAATTGCTGGTGCTGTTGGAGGAGCGATCCCAGGAAACGTCATCCCAGGCATTCCAAATCTTTTCGGACGCTAATTTTCTCGACTTTTCTTTGATAAATTATTCATGCATATAATTTGTGTTCTAATTGTCAGAAGACCAGATTTAAAAAAGCAATGTGAAAAAATTCCAAGATCTGATTGAGAAAAAAAAAGCTACAAACGTATAAATAACATCGTCAACAACGGTCCACAAGAAAAAAGCGGGTGTTCAGTAACAATGTTTTGAGAAGTTTCGACAACATATTAGGTTGATTATGAAATGAACATATATCGAATCAAAACGCAAGCTTGGCCATTTTGACCTGACTCTAAATAGTTTGGCCTATGACAAAAATTTGATATGACTATATATTTTGTTACATGTTACAGTCATTTGTGGTTTTTGCTGATCATCAGCTGTGCCCACTTTGTACCGTCATACACAGTAGATTAGCTATCAGTTTTTTTTCAAAGGAAGGTTCATTTTTTGTATTCATATTCAAGTATGGCAAAAAAAAACTGTTTTGTGTCCTACATTCTCCCGTGTGAAAATCGTTATGGTTCTTTGAAATAAGCTGCAAGAGATTCATAAATGTTCCATTTTTTGATTCATAGATATCCAGATTTTCGAAAATTTTCGAGTACTTACAATTAGATTTTTTCAAGCCTACTATTCTTTAAAGTTTCAATAATTTTTCCCGGAAAATCATTATCACCAAAAGCTTCGAACCATCCAAAATTCACTTTTGATAGCTTCTTACACACGTACACAATAAAAAATATTGAAACTACATTTTTTGAACTCTTAAATTGAAAACTTCCGAAATTAGAGGTTGGAACAAGATGGAGGAACTATTTTTTTTAGATACAGTAATTGCTTGCAAGATTTATTAAAGTGAAATATTAAAATTAATTGCTCATCTTGGCGAGTTCTTCTTGCAGTTTGATGACTGCAGAACGAATATCAATTGATCCAAGATAACTCTTGACAAAATCTGTATCGTCTTGAACCTGATCGCTAGCTTCTGAAATCGGAACTTTTGAGAATAGATTATGTTTGTATATCTTACCATTAACATCTTTCAGAAGATTGTTAACAGTAGCGGATCCAGTGTCAATGTTTTTGATTGTATTTTTAAGATTGTTCACATTCGTCAAATCCACAATTTCTTGAACGTTATCTTTCCTCGTAAAAGCCTTGAGTGCGTCAGTGAGAGTAGCAGCGACGTTTGTTCCAGTGACATTATCAATCAAGCCCCGGTTAGTACCGGCAACACGTTTGAGCTACTAACGGATGGTAAGACTCCAAGTGGTATTGCTTGAGCGTAGAATGCAGTTGCGAGAAGGACCAGAATGGTGAACGATTGCATTGTTGCAGTTGAATGTGATATTGCTTCCATCTCTATCTTTTATACACTGATTGTTTTCTGTTATCGTGACATGAATCGAAAATATTAATTCGATGAAAAGCAGGAACGATGTGCATTGATCACAATAGAATACCATCACACATCACAATATTCCGATCAAACAATTCACTTCCGTATGCTTCACACAATAATAGAAAATATGATATTGATGTTTTTCATCGATGCTTGTTGTTATGAGATTCACAGTCTGGGAATAGAATTCAGATCAAAGATTCTGCTGAGCCCGAATCACAATTGTATATTGAACACCGAATGATGGGAAGAAATTTGAAAAAATCTGAGATTCCACATAAAACTGAATACAAGTCATAGTTTTGTTCCGTTTTTGCCGGAACCAATGGACAATCAAGGACAATCTTCCCATGCTAACTGATTCGTGATAACGAAATATTGTACCTAGATACGCAATCTGTTCCAGTATCCACCCAGAAGTGCTGAGCAATGTTTGATCTGATTCTATCAAAACATGATAATGTTTTTGTTATCTGCCTGATCCAGGAACACGATTGGAAAACATAGTTGAATAGAATATTCAAAATATTATTCACATATTGAATAGAATCCTTTGTCATCAGCGATCATAACATGGAATTTCATATCAAAAAGCCAATATGTGAATGTGGATGGATGAATAACAATCAGCAATTGATGTCGTATAAAAGAAGATGGATGGTAGGTAGACAATATTCAACTGTACATCAACTTATTCCAACAATGCGCTTCTTCATCCTTCTTGCTCTTCTGGCTACTGTCACTCAGGGACTTCGTTTCAAGAGAGATGATGCTACTGCAACCGGTGATGCTGCTGGAAGTGTCACAATCGATACATCTGCTGTTAACGCTGACCTTGATGCCCTCATTGCAAAAGCTAATGATATCAAAGCTAAAGCTATTGCTGATTTGGCCACGGAACTCAAAGCAAAACTCAACGACGCAAATGCCGATGCTAGTGCTATTATTGAAACCGCCAACAAGCTCAAGGCTGCAATCAATGCTACTGCTAACTTGGATGCTTCCTTCAAAGCATCAGCTGAAGCTGTGTTTGATGCTGTGGCTTCAGTCAATGCTCAATCAACTCTGAATGCTCTTATTGCTGCCGATGCCGATCAAGCAATCATTGACCAAGCCAAGGCAGTCGTTGAGGCACTCAAAGCAAAATCGTCCACTGCAATCAATGACGCTCAGGCTCTTATTGATACCGTCAAAGCCAATGCTAATCTTAAAGCCGTCTTGCCTCAAGCCCAAGCCATTATCGACAATCTCAAATTCACTGCTACTGGATCTGCTAGTGGATCGGCGAATCTTGATGGACTCCTCAATGTTCTCAATGCTGATGGACTCCTCAATGTTCTCAATGCTGATGGACTCCTCAAGGGTTTGAACTTGGAGAGAGCCTTGGGTCTCTCTTCGCTCCTCAACCTCATCGGCAACTAAATTGTTGGACACATGGGATTCAACAATAACTATTTCCCTCACTTTTTAAAATAAATAATTCATGCAGCAATCTCATCCAAATTAAACAACGAAAAGATTTATAGCAACTTTGTTGTAAACGCCATATAGAAATGGTTCTATTCAATTGATATACTTCTGTATCAAGGGAATGGTAGAGTCAAAAACATTTGAGGAATTTGGCGAATCACAGGAAGCGGAATCAGGATATTTGAAGCAAATTGTAAGAATTTTTGAGCGGAGAGTGAGCCGTATAACAACATTGTGTTTGATAGAAGAAGTATGTATGATCTGGAATTTATCGTAAGATTTTTAGTTAATCAATATTTTGAGTTTCATAACAACTCTCTCCATATATTCAACTCTAATTATTTAACTTTCATGCGATACTGTATGGTTTCAATACTAGATATTCTCATAATACTATTGTTCTTTATATTTCCTGTCACAAACATGCTTCAACTAATTTTCAATGTATTTTTCAACAGAGTACTGGAGAACAATTTGAAAATACAATCTTTCCATACCAAATGATTGATGATAGCAAAAATTCGTGCATTCGTTCCTCAAACTGTTCCAATATCCACCCGGAAATGTTGAGCAATATTTAATCTGACTGTATCAAAACATGAGAATGTTGTTGTTATCTGCTTGATCCAGGAACACGATTGGAAAATATGATTGAATGGAATATTCAAAATATGTTTCGAATATTGAATAAAATATATTGTCATCGGCGATCACAACATGAAATGTCATATCAAAAAGCAATATATGAATGTGGATGTATGAATAACAATCAACAATTGATGTGGTATAAAAGAAGATGGATGGTAGGTAGACAATATTCAACTGTACATCCACTTATTCCAGCAATGCGCTTCCTTACACTTATTTCATTTGCAACAGCATTCTTCGCTCTAGTGATAACAACGGATTCTTTACTATCACTTTTTGGTTCAGGCGTCTTAGGTTTAACCGACAATAAGACAATCAATATAAATGCGCTTGAACATATTTTGAAGGCACTCGGTTTAGCTCGCATAACGAGAAATGCTATCAATGGATTGGCCGATTCGATGGTTTTTGCTGGTAAAACGTGTCAATTCTTACATTTCTGAACACTTTCAGTTTCAGATGTCGACATTCTAACACAAAATAATGAGCTTTATAAAGATGAATGATTGGAATGCAATTCACAATTTAAAAAAATGACCCCATTTGCTTACACCAACTAAAAGTTTTATCGAAATAAATGATGCAAGTGAATGACAAATGTTTGTTCGAAACTATGTACTTTAATAATCACTGTAATTCTCTATTAGTTTTGCCGTTTAAGGCATTGTGACGATTTTCTGAATACTGTTTTTAGATGGGAAATGTTTCACTGATGCATTGACAACTAAGAAGTATTAGGAATAATTAACTTGATTAATTTTACATTGAGTCGAAAGTTTGCCGATAGGTTGCATAAATTTTTTATTCTAAAAAATTGGAAGAAATTGTTATCAAATGCAGCATGTAGATCAGCTCACTCTCAGCCCAAGCTGGCCAGGAATTCATCGAGAATATTTTGAATATTTTGAATCCCGAGATCGCCAAGAGTAGCGGTAGCATCAACAGATAATTGGCCATCAGCTGAAGCATCTCTCTTGAAGCGAAGTGCTTGAGTGACAGTAGCCAGAAGAGCAAGAAGGATGACTACTCGCATTGAAGGATGGGCCTAACAAAATCTACTGATAAAAATATCCTGACAATAAAGTCGTTTAAATGAATTTTAACTTTTTACTAGCGTTTCGTCTTGCAAACTTTTCAAAATTATCAAGAAAAAATTTGTAGAATTATGAGGCAATCGCTTGATTAATTTTGTACAAAGAGTGATAGGAATTGTTGTTCGTTTTTTTCCTAGGATTCGACGAGTCATCAATTTCCGATGGAAAGATTTTGAACGTTACCGCGTTTTCCAATTTGAATTCGAATTGTAAACTTTCAACGATGTTTTTTTTTGTGAATTTCACTGCAACAACTTTTCATAGCTATGAAGTTTTTGAAATCTGCTGCTGGAATTATTTATTCAGAAGACACGTGAAGAGAATTGTTAATTGATGCACATTATTTTGAAAAACGGAAAAATACAAAACGGAAAAATACGTGGTTTGGACAGATTTGTGGATATATTTTTCGTAGTTTTTGCAATGATGGCATCGTCGACTGTTGTATCGATGGTTGCACTTCCACCAGCCTCGCCAGTTGCAGTAGCTTCATCTCTTTTGAAACGAAGTGCTTGAGTGACAGTAGCCAGAAGAGCAAGAATGATGACTACTCGCATTGTTGGAATAAGTGGATGTACAGTTGAATATTGTCTACCTACCATCCATCTTCTTTTATACCACATCAATTGTTGATTGTTATTCATCCATCCACATTCACATATTGCTTTTTGATATGAATTCCATGTTGTGATCACCGATGACAATAGATTCTATTCAATATTCTATTCAATCATATTTTTCAATCGTGTTCCTGGATCAGCGGATAACAAAAACACTGCCATGTTTTGATAGTCAAACATCAATATCGTGTTTTTCATTATTGCGAAGCATACGGAAATGAATTGTTTGATCGGAATATTGTGATGTGTGATGATATTCTATTGTGATCGAAACACATCCTTCCTGCTTTCAATCGGAATGATATTTTCGATTCATGATTCAATAACAACGACTATATTAAAGGATAGAGCTGGAATCCACATCACATTCAACTGTAACCATGCAATCGTTCACCATTCTGGTCCTTCTAGCAACTGTTGCATTTTGTACTGCAGATATACCGCTTGAACAAGGGGTTGATCTTATTACTGGTAAAACTCTGTAACCGATATAGATTTCTCAATTTCTTTTCTCAGAACTTATTAAGGCCGTTCAAGATGGTATTAAACCTTCGAAAGAAAAGAATTCTCTCCTGGCTCATGCACGAACCCAGTTAGACAATCTGAATAATGCTGTAGGTAAGATTACAACAGGACGATTGTTGAAAGCTATTTCCCAAAAAATGTTGTTAAACCGTTTCCATTTCAGGCGAGATTATCAGTGATTCGGCCGTTCTCCCGATTATTGACATGCTTCAAAACGCCCTTGCCAAAGAAAAGGCAGATACTGAAAATAACTAACTTCTCTCTTTCATTCCAAATAAATCATGCAAGTAACCTACATGTCTCACAAAATTAATGATTTAAAAATATTAACAAAAAATTTCACGTCAAAATGTTTTGCCACATCTTTTGTCGATAAAACAACATCATTCCAAAATGACTAACATCATGATGAAGTCAACTTCAGAAGTCAACTTCATTAATGACAAAATTATGGATTTTTTGACAAAATGGGCAGGTATTACAGTTATTGTGAGTTTTTTTTATCACTAAAAATTTCTGATATTATCATTTTCAGACATTTCTAATCATCATATTATACTTTGTTGCAATTGTTTTGACTGATAAGATTTATGATGATCCAACAACAATCTTCCTGTTATCACTATTCGCAAAGTTGTGTGTTTTTGAAATCGGCGGCAATCTTTTTTGTCTCAAGTATTGTGCAAAGTTAGTTTTTTTTCTTCTGGAAAAAAAATCAAAAAATTCAGATTCAATCACGTTGCCAACTGGAAGCACTACATGGGAAGTAAAAAGATACAAAAAGATATTGTCTATAAAGGATGTGGGAAGTGTGTGTTGAAAGTTCCACATAGGTTTAGCTCCATTATATTAGGTTTAGTTCCAGTATATATAACATTTCAGATCCCATCACTGCCCCATCTGTGATTATTGTGTCCTTCGGAAGGATCATCATTGTCACTTGACTGGTACATGTGTCGGAATTGCGAATCAACGATATTTCATATGTTTCCTTTTTTGGATCTCCTTCTCCCTAGCCATTGCCATCCCCCATTTGTTGTACTTGTTGGCTGCTGAAAAATCGTGAGCTGCTCAAAATCGAGCTCATGGTCAAAATGAGCATTTTCAGAGCATCTGGTGTATTGACAGCACTTGTATCAATTGGCACATTCAAATTGACCGAATCGAGCACTCGCGGAATATGGCTCGCCGCTGTATCAACATTTCTGACCATCATCTGGAGTTGTGCTACTGGATTCGTTGGTTTTCAGATTTATTATGTTTGTAAAGGATACTCGGAACAGGAATATGAGTATTATCGAAAGTATTTTGATGGAGATGGGTAGGTAGGAAGTTGCTTGGAAAATATTTAAAAAAAATGTTCAGGGAAACTGTTGGAGAACGATTGAGATTGATATTCGGTGAATATTGGGCGTTGAACTTCATATTGCCACTTCCATGGAGACCAAATAAATTGACACCGAGTATTGTGGAGAATATTTTTCGGACCAAATGGAAGGATGTGTGATGTGAAAATATGAAAAGGGTGTAATCTATGAACGAATATTTTTACTTGTTGATTATGATAATAAAGGCTTTTTGTGATAAAATTGGTTTTGATGCGATTTTGAGTTCTGTCCTTATGAAAGTTTATAAAACAATCCATGTATCATATTCGTTTTTCTTCGTATAATATTCATGGAAAAAAATTCTCAAGCTACGAAAATTCTAATGTCGAAAATTTCCAACTTTTATTGAGAATAAGAGTCGATTGGTGTCAATTTAAATTTAATAAGAAAACCTTTTTACTTTTTGATTAATTCGGTACTTTTTGTGGTAACATACAGTGCTGGCCATAATGATATTTCCAATACCGCTTTCTAGTGTATTTTGCCTATGTTTAGACCTTTTGTGCTGGAATTTGAGCAATACATGAACCAAACTGATATCGCAAATGTAGAGAACTTGTATCCAACTACTCAAAAAAATATTCCCTTTGATTTTTCAACTACCCTAACTTAATATACATACATCCTTGTGGAGGGTACTTTTTACAATTTGGTGTTTAACCATATATATATATATCATTGCAATGGACTGTTTAGGCTGAGATTCAACTACAATATGTACCAAAATATCACCAAAAACATCCCAAATTTGATTTGCGAGTTTCTCAAAAAATTTATATTTTTACATTTTTTGCCGAATTGTGAAAAATGGGCCAATAAAATACTGTATGTATATTACATTCGGGTGGTTGAAAAATCAAAGTGAATAATTTTTTGAGTAGTTGGATACAGGTACTTTGGACTTTCAATATCACTTTTGTGCACGTATTGCTCGAATTCCGGCACAGAAGGCCTGAATATAGGAAAAATACACTGAAAAGTGGTATTGGAAATATCATTATGGCCAGCACTGTAACTGCATGCCTATGAAGTTTAATTGAAGTTGCTGCAGGAATAATTCATTTATTAGGAAAATGGGTTGAATTGTTATTTCCTAAATATCAGCAGAATACGGGAACTGCGAACATTTTACAGAAAACTTGAGAAGATATTGCTGAAATCTGGTTTTTCATGGAACTAAATGCAAACATACATACCACGAGGGACCGTTTTGACAAAACCATTGACAGCACCAAGAGCAGCGTTGGCAGGTGCGATCAAGGAAGCATCGACATTAGCAGTTCCACTGATTGCAGTCGTCAGTTTATTCACAACTTCGTTGATGGCAGTAGTATTAACCTTTGCGGCGTCTAGCTGAGCTTTGAGTTCTTGAGCTAATTTCTTAACAGTATCATCATTGATTTTAGTAGCATCCACGATGAGGGCATCAACGGCAGCTTTTACAGCGGCAATATCGACTTTAGCCTTTCCGGTTGCTGCTGTATCGTCTCTCTTGACGCGGAGTCCTTGAGTGACGGTTGCAAAAAGAGCAAGAAGAATGACTACTCGCATTGTTGGAATAAGTGGATGTACAGTTGAATATTGTCTACCTACCATCCATCTTCTTTTATACCACATCAATTGTTGATTGTTATTCATCCATCCACATTCACATATTGGCTTTTTGATATGAATTTCATTTTATTATCCTTAATGACAATAGATTTTATTCAATATTTGAATAATATTTTGAATATTCTATTCAATAATATTTTCCAATCGTGTTCCAGGATCAATAAAAACAGTGCCACATGTTGGCTCAATCTGCCGAAAAGCATGTAGATGTTATTAATATTTTGAGTTATAGATTGGCAAACATCCATGATCTATGAACAATATCATGCTGAGCTATTGTATCGAATGTGTCGGATTCAGGAAGTGGCAGTGTTTTTTATCAAACAAGCCGAATAATATTTTCGATTCATCGAATGCTCATCAATCAATTCATTGTATATAGAATGACAATCAGGAAAAAAAGGCATTCAGTTAGTCGCACAATGCTCTTGTTCACTATTCTTGTTTGCCTTGCAATCATTGGTATCACTTTTGCCGAGAGTCTACTTGATCGACTCAACATCACCACCACTTTCAGAAACTTGGATGCTTCAGTCGCTGAATTTATTGGTGCAAATAACATATTCAACCAGAATAATACTATCAAAGAAACGTTTTTAACTTTGGAACAGATTCCAGTGGTCGGCCATCCTCTACAGGCTCTTGGAATTGTTATAGGAATTGTTGATGATCCATCTTCATCCGATTAATAACAAATATTCCGTAATCATTATATCAACCCATTGAGTTATAATAAATATATTTTGACTGAATATCCTACTTTAAGGTGCACAAAATATGAGAACAACAATTTTATGAAAAGAATAATAATGCTTTGTCATCGTATATCGCTACATGAAATTCATTTCAGTATGTGAATATGGATGGATGAATAACAATCAACAATTGATGTCGTATAAAAGAAGATGGATGGTAGGTAGACAATATTCAACTGTACATCCACTTATTCCAACAATGCGAGTAGTCATCCTTCTTGCTCTTCTGGCTACTCTCACTCAAGCACTTCGTTTCAAGAGAGATGATGCTGCTGCAACCGGAAAAGCAAGTGCCTCAATTAATTTTTCCTCTGCTGCTAAAGATGTTGTCGATGCCCTCATTGCGTTAGCTATGAAAAACAATTCTGATGATGTTCTGAAATTGGGCCAAGAACTAAAAGCGGAACTCGAAAAAAAAGATCTTGTTGCTATCGTTGAAACCGTGAATAAAATTAAAGCTGTAATCAATGGTGCTCAAAATTATCAATATCATGTTTTTTCGTTAATGTGAAGTATACGGAAATGAAATTTTTGATCGGAATTTTGTGATGTGTGATGATATTCTATTGTGATCAATGCACATCCTTCCTGCTTCATTCGGAATAATATTTTCGATTCATGACTCAATAAAAAACAATCAGTGTTGACACCGGGCGTTGCGTGGAACATTTTTCAGACCAAGTGGAAAAATTTGTGAATATACTTGTTTCCCAAAGATTTATTGCAAAAAGTATTATGAGCTAATACTGTGGAGCTAGGATAGTCAACTAATGATTCTATTAGCCAATTTGATCAAAACCTCAAGTTTAGCACTTCGATCAGGAGAATTGTCCTCAATCGCCTTGATAACGTTGTTGACAGCTGCAATCAAATCATCACTTCCTCCAGCATTAATTGCGACTATGAGGAAACTTTTGGCATTAGATAGCGCATTGCTATTAAAAAAAAGAATCGAGAAGATTGAAATTGTAGCATCTCAAAATATCAGCATATACTCGACCGAGAGCATGTAGCTCAATGACAAGAAGAAAGAGTAAAAATGAGAGTTGGCATGGTACAAATGAACACTGACGATCGGAATCCTATCCTCCGACACCACATGTAACACTATGTTTGTTGTTCTGTTGATTCAGGAACACTGTTGGAAAAATGGATAGGATTGGAAGTATATATTATTCAAAATATTATTCAAAAATTGAATAGATTCTATTGTCATTTGCGATCAAAACATGGAATTTAATATCAAAAAGCAATATGTGAATGTGGATGGATAAATAACAATCAACAATTGATGTCGTATAAAAGAAGATGGATGGTAGGTAGACAATATTCAACTGTACATCCACTTATTCCAACAATGCGAGTAGTCATCCTTCTTGCTCTTCTGGCTACTGTCACTCAAGCGCTTCGTTTCAAGAGACAGGATCCTGGAGCTGTAAGTGGGAGCATCTCAGTCGATTCATCTGCTGCCATAGCTGCTATCAATGCCCTCATTACGGAAGCAACAAAAATCAATGCTAATGATGTTGTGAAGTTGGCTCAAGAACTCCAAGCTCAACTCAACAATGCAAATGTCAATGTTGTTGATATTATCAAAACTTTTAATAAACTCAAGACTGCAATCAATGGTGCTGCCAATGTCAATGATTCCTTCATTGCGTCTGTACGCGATGCTCTATATGCTCTCCGGCATTTTATCAGCGATGAATCTTTAGCCAATGCCAGAGCATTCCTGAAAACTGTCATAGATGCCAAAGCAGACCAAGAAATTATTGATAAAGTCAAGGATGTTATCGCAGCTGTCAAAGTACATGCGCCCACTGCACCTGATCTAGTTCAGGACCTTCTTGAGGCTGTCAAAGGCAATGATGGTCTTACCGCGCAAGTCGATGCCATTCTTAAAAGTGTCGAGTTCACCGGAAATTATTTGAGCGAAATGTTAAACGGCGATGGACTTACCGACAATTTACTTTTTGAGAATCAAGTGCATAAAGAAATGGGTATGTTTATCGATATTTCAAACCTGTAACCAAACCATTTTACAGTTAAAACTCTCAATCAACTCGCTGAGTTCCTTGGTCGTTGAAATATTGGACACCCGGAAAGACACAGTGATTTTATCACATTTTCAAAAAAAATTATTTGAACAGTTTCATTCATTTGTTTTTTCAAAATAAGAAAGTTAATATGTCCAACAGAACCTCACGACCTGACCGTTTTTTTCGAAAATCCTTACTTTCAACTGCTCATTATCACAACATTTTGACAATAGATCTTTCGGAATATTTCATTGTCCAGAATGTTCAATTCAAAACGTGACAATGTTTTTTGTTATCCGCTTGATCCAGGAACACGATTGGAAAATATGGCTAAATAGAATATTCAAAATATTATTCAAATATTGAATAGAATCTTTTGATCATGACATGGATTTCATATCAAGAAGCCAATATTTGAATGTGATGGATGAATAACAATCAACAATTGATGTGGTATAAAAGAAGATGGATGGTAGGTAGACAATATTCAACTGTACATCCACTTATTCCAACAATGCGAGTAGTCATCCTTCTTGCTCTTTTGGCTACTCTCACTCATGGACTACGCTTCAAGAGAGATGATGATTCCATTGAAGATATTGGGAATACAGCCAACCTCCTCAGGGCATTACTCCAAAGAAATACCAATGCGCACAACATCACAAAAGTTTTGAACAATCTTATCAACAAAATACCTAACGCAGCAAAGATAAAGCTACCGACCAATCCCGATGATCTTATCAAAAAACTGACAAATGCAGTCGGTAGTGACGACAATGATAAAGTCGATAAATTTGTACAAGGCTTTCTCAAGAATCTTCCTGGCGGTGTCAACGTCGATTCTGTTCGCACAGCTCTAATTCCATCTTATCTTGACAGTGGGTTGATTTTGAACATATTTGGAACTAATGTAATCGTTGGACTTTTCGAAGTTCCGAAACAATAAGGACAACTATTTGATATACGTTGATTTGTTGGAAGTTTAAAACTCTAATTTTACTTTTTTTTAAAATAAATAATTTGAACCACAACTTCAGAAGTGTATCAGTTTTTTTGAATGAAAAGAAGAGTGATTTTCAATAGTTTCATGCGGAAAAAATTATCCTCCTGTTATACTCTCTTTTACAATTTGATCAAGTTTGAACATTGGTCATTTCATTAAAAGTTCAATTTTAATCTAGATTATGTATGTCCAACAACTGTGTGTATATAGTAAGGTGCGAATTTTTTTCACACTTTTTTCATGGTCTCCCATTTCGTAATCATTTTCATACTTCTTTACGAATTTACCAATGCCGGTAGGTTGTCTAAGAGAACATTTTCAGATCAAAAGAAAACAATTACAGCAATCCTGAACCGAGATGTATTTGTAACACAATTTCTGTTGGATAATCCATCGATATTCAAACCGAATGATGAGAATATTCTGAAAATGTTTCAGAATATTTCGCAAGCGGCGAATTTAACGACAAGGGCGCCACCATATTTGGCGGATGGTGTTGATATGGTGTTGTCGGGTGAGGCAGATGCTTTTTTTCAAATTTTTTTCACAACTATGTATCTGAAACTCGGACTCTTTCCAATTTTTTTGAAAGCGAGAAACCGGATTGACGCAAAACTTTTCCGAAAGTTTCAATTACAGTGTTTCCTCGAATAGAGCGGCACTGCAAACGTTTCAGGAGAATGACAATATCTCGAAATCTAGAAGAGCTATAAAAAATTGTCAACTACAATTTTGTAGATCATAATTTTCTCTACAAGTTTGCTGTTGACAACTTTTTGATAACTGCTCTAGATTCCGAGATATGATCATTCTAGTACTTTGAATGCTCAACAACAGTTTCAGAGGGTACCCCAACATGCGATTCTGGTTGGAAACTCTCCACCGTCAACAACATGTGCTACATCACCTCAACTACAAAACGAACTTGGTACGACTCCGAGAACTACTGCTTCAATCTCCGATCTGGCTCTCATCTCACTTCGGTTCATAGTTACGCCGAAGCTTCATGGATCGCTCAGACTTTTGTGACAGATAAGGGGGGACCATTCAATGATAATTGGGTAGGGTTGAGAAGATCGGTAGGTCAAACATTTTTTGATCCATCAAAAAAAAAATTGTTTTATTCAGTGTGATAACAGCAACTACGCTTGGGCCGACGGTACGGAAACTGACTATCTTTGGTGGCAAATGTTCTATCCACAAGCGACGGATCCTGAGAAAAGTTGCGCTACAGTATGTTCTTTTGATGGAGTACTGTAACTTTGGGGGCCTACAGATTAGGAGAAACTCGACGATCGCAGAGCGGTATGGGTACACGCCAGGACAGTTGGATGACAGTTCGGATTGTCGAACGGATCTAGCGACACCGACTTGTCGCTATGATCCGTTGTCGACTGCGCCGCATGTGAGGTTTGATACGACGAGATGTGCATCGGTGACTACGACGATGAGAACGACAACGACGACTCCGATGACGACTACAACCACTACACCAACCACCACCACAACGACACCAACGACTACGACCACTATACCAACCACTACAACTACTACACCAACAACTACAACTACCACACCAACCACCACTACTACTACACCAACAACTACAACTACTACACCAACCCCCACAACTACTACACCAACCACCACTACTACTACACCAACAACTACAACTACCACACCAACCACCTCCACCACGACACCAACAACTACAACTACTACACCAACCACCACAACTACCACACCAATCACCTCCACCACTACACCAACCACTACAACTACTACACCAACCTCCACCATCACAGTACCAACGACTACGCCAACCACCACCATCATGACAACTAATACACCAACCACAGCAACCACTACACCAACCACTACAACTACTTCACCAACTACTTCCCCCACTACCCCAACATCACCACTTATCACGACACCAAAAGTTTTCACATGTCCATCCTCACCCTGTGCCACCTCTTGGGTTTCATATAATGGGCGTTGTTATGCGGTAAGCAACTTCTTGAAAAACTGATTTTAAAAAATTTTCAGAAGCTCAAAGGTCGCTCCAGTTACAGTCAGGCTGTCGTAGGGTGTCAGACTATTGGTGCACAAGTTGCTCAAATTCAAGACGCCGCGGAGAATGAGGCTTTGACAAGTGACTAGCAATTTCAGAACCATCCAAAGATTTTTTTCAGAAATATTCAGCAGCAATGACAATGTCGGGCCAGCATGGATCTCAACTTTAACCACGTTTACCAACTTCGGTGTCGGGAAGCCGGACAAGGCGGAAGGATCCAGCTATGAGTACTGTAATGTGATATCACTTGCTGGGTTGGAACGCGGATCATGGGATGACTATCGATGCGTGGATATGATGGATTATGTGATTTGTGAAAAGTGAACGTTTTTAAATAAAGGTTTCATGATTGAAAATAAAAAGTTTCTTGTCTCTGTAGATAAGGTTTATGGTGTAAATAGGGTTTCGAGACGACGATAGCCCAATTGAGTTTCAGAGAAGTTCGAGTGCTTTAATCTGGTCTGTAATATTTTTTATTAAAAAATTGTTGCATTGCTCGTCCATCATACCTGCTAGTATTTCCGATGGATTAAGCACAACAAATAAATCAAGATTCTTTTTCGCAGCAGCTTCGATGAAAGCAATCGCTTCTTTTGCCGTTTCAATGACACCTTTTCCGGCTTTTGAGTCTATAGCGTTTTGAAGGGCTTTTTGTGCATCGATTAGAACGCTTTTGTCGATTGCAGCATTGATAGATTGTAGTGCACCAATGTAAGTGTCTCGGAAATGCACATCGATTTTGGTAGTATATTGGTAAGAAGTCATCAATTCCTTCACCAAACGGATGATTTCAGCATAGTTTGTTGTACTGATACCGTTTTCCAGCTCAGATATCAATTCTTCGGCCCTTACATCAACCATTTCAGTTCCAATCCTTTCAGCATCCTTAATAAGTGCTTTAAGACGAGTTATAGCATTAGAAGTATTGACAGGTATTGCTGGACCATCCTCTCTCTTGAAACGAAGTGCTTGAGTGAGAGTAGCCAGAAGAGCAAGAAGGATGACTACTCGCATTGTTGGAATAAGTGGATGTACAGTTGAATATTGTCTACCTACCATCCATCTTCTTTTATACGACATCAATTGTTGATCGTTATTCATCCATCCACATTCATATATTGCTTTTTGATATGAATTTCATGTTATGATTGCCGATGACAATACATTCTTTTCAATTCTCAAATAATATTTTGAACATCCTATATTTTCCAATCATGTTCCTGGATCAAGAGAATAAAAAAAACACTGTCACGTTCCGATAATTCGATCAAACATTACTCAATGTTTCCATATGCGTTTCAGAACTGTTAGGAATTTGATTATCACTGGTAGAGCTAGTTCCTATGCACCAAAGTTATCAATTGTATTTCCTTTGAATTTTGCTGCAAAAATCATTGTTGACAATTTCGATTTTCAATTCAATAGCACATATCATAAACTCGATATTTTCACTTGATCACTTTTTTTTCCATTTGTGTTCCTAGATCGAGAAAATGAAAAAATTTCACAGGCCCAAAATAGCCAATCTATAGAACATGTTTTGGATTGTACAGAAATCATATCATGATCGATGATCAGAACCATGCTGAGCTATTGTGGTATCAGGAAGTAGTCGTGTTTTTCAAAAACGCAACAATCGAAAAACATTTTTCAAATATTTCCATGAATCTATTGTAACAACACGGAATCAAAATTTAAAAGATTCACAGATTGACATGGATGAATAACAACGATGTGAATATGTTTTGATTCCTTGCTTGATCCAGGAACACGATCGAAATAGTTGATATTCAAAATATTATTTGAAAATTGAATGAAATCTATTGTCATTGTAGATAAAAACACGGGATTCATATCAAAAAGCCAATATGTAAATCTACATGGATGAATAACAATCAACAATTGATGTCGTATAAAAGAAGATGGATGGTAGGTAGACAATATTCAACTGTACATCCAGTTACTCCAACAATGCGCTTCTGCATCCTTCTTGCCCTTCTCGCCGTCATTGGCACCAGCATCGCTGACGAAATCAAGCTTGGTGATGGTAAAGGAACATTCTCGCCATTCCCTAATCTTGGTGCTCTTCCCAGCGGTGGTCCAATCAATCTAAATCTTGAACAACTTCTCGGTGGCAAGATGACAGCATTACCAATCGATCTGGACACTGGAGATATCCAGAAAAATCTTCAATCAGCACTCGCTAATGTTCCCACTCTCCTATCTACTCTTCAAAATCTCTTGAAGTCTGCTAATCCATAATCAATGGATTCCAAACTTTAAAAGATAGTTTAAACTATTTCAAACATTTTTCAATAAATCATTCATGCAAGCAGCTACTTTTTTATGACAACTGAAAATTTTTAGATCTCACATAATTTTTTTCTTGGACTTTATCCGTCATGGATATCACATCCCAAGAACCACTTCTTGATGAAATCAACGATAAGTTTGCAATGATTTCGAAAAAAATTGGATATATACCGGATACAAATATGGTCTCTTTATAAAAAAAACACCACAAAAATGTTCACGCTCAAATAACTTTCCACGATTCTCTTGTTTTATTCATGAAAAATAACCCAAAAAGTTATTTCGACTAAAGTTATGTCGTCAGATTCAATGGACAACCTCTCCAACTTTTTGTCGAAATGGTTAGGATTCGTAGTTATTGTATGTCATATTTCTATATTCTTATAAAAGTCCATATTTTATTGCAGACTGTAATAACAATTGCTCTATACATATTAGCATATTTCTTAACTGATAAGGTATATCATATCAGTTCGCTGATCAGAAGATTGATTTGCAGATTTATGAAGATCCAACAACAATATTCCTCATGCTACTGTTATCAAAGTTTTTCGTTTTCGAAATTCTCGCCAACCTTTTTTGTTTCAAGTATTTTTCAAAGTGAGCTTTTTTTCTAGATTAAAGGAGCATAGATAGGTTTAGGTTTAACAATATCATCTATTGGCGTCACTGTATGGAGACAAAGGAGAAGTTTGAGTGTTATAAATATTGTGAGAAGTGTTGTACCGAAGCACCACAAAGGTATATATACTATAGATATTATTTTCCACTCGAGACCCAAACATCAGATCCCATCACTGCCCCTTGTGTGATTACTGTGTGGTTCGGAAGGATCATCATTGTTACATCACTGGTACATGCATCGGAATCGCGAATCAACGATACTTTACAGTACTACTATTCTGGATATCGGTGTCTTTGGCGGTTGGCATACCACATTTGATCTACTATTTTTTTATGTCGGGTAAAATGTAGATCAAAACTTTTTACAGTATCACAAATTTATTTTTCAGCTTGGAAGGAGTGCTGCAAGCAATCAATTCCACCAACCTAATGCACTTTGATATGGGATACTATCAAGTATCATTCCTCATATCAGCCATGTCAATACTCTTGACATTATGGGTAGTAGCGATTATCTTCTTTGGATGTCAGATGTTTTATATTTATCAAGGATACTCGATGCAGGAATATGCGAATTATCGGAAGTTGTTCAAGGAGGATGGGTAGGTATAAAAATAAAAGGACCAAAAGTGAATTTGGCATTTGCAGTGAAAACCTCGGCGAAAGATTGAGACTGATATTCGGTGAATATTGGGCATTGAACTTCATATTACCACTCGCATGGAAACCAAATGTGATGACATGGGGTATTGTGGAGAATATATTTCGGGTTAGGTCGAAGAATGTGTGATATGGAGATATGAAATTGGGTTATAATCTATGCTTTTTAATGGTTTAATAAAAAATTATTTCAAAAATCTGATTTTCACATTTTCACATATCTTTGTCCAAAAACTTCACTACGAAAATTGATAAAAATTTGTCATGGCATATCACCATGCTGATACAATCATATGGATCTGGAGAAGTTCTTAGTTGTTAGTTGTGACTCTAGAAAACTCTCAAAAATATCCTTGGATCAAGCAACTACCTGAGGTGAGTTGGTTGTGAATAAGTTTTTAAAATGTGAGAAATACTTTTTGTATATAAAAACAATCATATCACAAGGTTGTATGGTCAATTGTTATAGAAGATGCATGTCCCGGCTGGTACCAACTGAATCATGGGAATGAGATTGTTATGTGGATTCTTAATGAAGTTTCCCATTTTTTGATTATTCTATCAAATGGACACTTGTCTACAAATTGGCAGTAGTGATACCTTATTTTCTCATTTATCTTTCTTGTAAAGATCAAACCATCATATTTTGCTCCCTGGAGAAACACTGCCTAAGCCACACACATTGAGCAACTGGCGTGGAACTCGCCTCTCATCTCTTTTTTCTTCTCCCCTCTCAACATTTCTATCGGTCCCATTTTATGTTCTCGAGTTCGTAGCTCTTTCTCTCCACCACCACAATCATCGATTACCCTCTCTCTTCTTCCCATTCTTTTCTCGCTCTTCATTACCATTTTTCACCCCAACACAATGTGTGCTCATCATTTTCATTTGAATAGAAATGCTCTTTGTTCGTTATCGTTTTTGTTTCATACTATCATTCATTTTTTCGTCTTGATAAGATTTTAATACTGCCAAAAACTGGGTGGTATTATTTTGCAATCTTTTTCCTTTTCCACTTTTGTTCTTATTAACTATTTTTGTTAAGGGTGATGTTATCTCCGTAATGGATTTGACCTACAATCTTCATCTGAAGATATAGTTATGATAAAGTGATAACAATTGGAGATATTTTGAAAAAAAAAACGAATTGAAATGGAAGAATTATGTTGAACCAAGCCATAATAAATGGGATGAAAAGCAATTCTCGGATGTATTTGTATACGAAGGACATGATTTGGAAGGTCTAGGAACATTGGCCGACATGGACCAGCTGGTCACTTGTAAGTTGTTCATATTTGTATTCTTGACATCTATGATTTGCAGCAATGTTTTCATAAGAAAAAATCTGCAAGCGAAATACCAGCACAAGGAAACTTAACCAGCACAAGGAAAACGTAAGCTTATAATTTTTTTCTTTTTACATGGTCAGCTTTCAGCAACTTACCGTGATGGAGAATTGAAAGGTGCATTCCTATCAATTGTTCACTTCAACGAGAAGAGCTACAATTCCTGGAAGGAACTGTAAGAAAAATACCTCAACAAATACCAATGTCCGGAAAATAATGGTTTATCGATCTCTTTGATGACTCAGAATTGGAAACCGATCGGTTCGGACTTTGATAGTTTACCAACAAAAGTCAGTTAGTTTTTGGTTTTTCCAATTCTTCTTACATCTATAATTTGCAGCAACTCGTAATGATGAAGCAACGGTTACTGAGCACCCGGAAGATGATCCGACATCGGATATCTTCGTTTACGAGGGATTCAACTTGAAAGGAGACTGTATCGGCACATTGGCGGACTATGAAAGCAAGATGGTCACTCGTGAGTATTTTTATTTTCTTGTGTTTCCTAAATTTTTAAAATTTAGCTTCTTACCAAGAAGAGGACTCAAACAATCCTGTTACGTTCCTCTCGATCGTCTTTTTCAATAGTCGTCGAAACTATGCCAACAGTTTTGTTATCAGTAACACCAAAGCTAGTGAGTTATTTATTGATAAAGCTCCCTGATTTTGTTACTTCAGCTCTTGAAAATTTTACTAATTATACATTGTTGATGAGCTCTGATACAATGGTGCATCAGCTGTCTGATTTTACCAATAAATCCAGTGCTGTGACATTTATTTGTTTAAATGACTGCAAAGCTATGTATATTGAAAAACTAGAATTTCGTTATGGAAATGGGAGTGTTGAGATTGTGCCATTTGCTCCTTATCACCGAGAACCGAAAGAATCCCAAAGACACGATGTAAGAACCTCCAACGATGCCTATATTTCAATCCTCTATGCTGTGGCGAACACCGATAAAATTTGTTTTTCTATATTCTGAACGCTATCGAAATAAAAATGTTTTTATGAAACCTATTGACAGTGATACAACAAAAAAATTCGAAACTTCCAAGTCATAAAGAACTGAAAAGTCACACGTGTATTCGTTGAGTTTGATATATAAGCATGGATATGTTCACATATTTATACAAAACTATCAAAAAAGTTGTAATAATATCAATATTAATAAAAAATCATTATCATCCAAACTTGCATATGTTGACAATATTTGTCCGCCTCAATGAAAAACTCTGCTCACTTTTGCCTATCCTATATCCCTTCTAAAAGCTTCACTCGACACACCGGGTGGTCTTCCTTCATCTTTTAAAATATACAGCTCTCTAGCTCTATGACTAGCTTCATCGATTGCTCTCTCCCTTCCCCAGTCTCTTTTCTCCTTTCATCTCATTTTTTCTCCGGCACATTGGGTGGCCTCTTTTTTTCTAAAAGCTTTTCACTTTTCTTCCAAGAACTTTCTTATCAATAACCTTGATCTTAAAGGGTGATGTTATTCCGTTTGGAATTGGACCAGTCTTCATTTGAAGACATACAGTTATGACAAGCTGATAAAAAACGAAGTTTTGCAAGAAATTTTTGGAATATGATATGTGACACTCACGGAAACGATCTATATTTGAAAGGACCTGGATTATCTTGGCATGTATACAAAGACAAGAAAGGAGGATCGGCAAACAACAACCAAAAAACGAGCACCAGAAGCTATCAATGAATTCATCACGTTCATAACAGGGTAAGTGGAAAAAATCAGGAAAGTGAGTGTCTAATAGTTAGCATTCAATTTTTTTTAAATTTTAATGGACTTTGGACAATGTTTGAAGGAAAATTATGATTTTCAAAAAAAAAGTTTCAAGTTATGATACCTAAAATTTGACCTTTGGTTTTTTCAGACAGATGATGAAAAGGAAGAGGGCCAAATTAGAACTCGTGCCTGCAAAACCAGTAAGTTGACGGCTCAAATTTTTTTTGAATCGAAATCTTTCCAGGAGCATTTGATCAAGCCGTTGAAAGAGAGATGAAATATCGTCTAGGTTGAGAATGGAGATGGAAACAAAAGAATTGATGGCCTTATGCTGCATGGATGTTGGATGAAAAGTGAGGGATACAATGTAAACTTATACATATAGATTTTTTGCAGATATGAGAACAATGTTAAAAACATTTTGTTCCAAAAGTAATAGTTTGAAATGGCACTCCTCGCTATTCGGAGGATTGTTAAATGAGAAGTAAGGACAAAAAATCCTTCATTTTGGATAAACATTCATTCCAGGTACTCGAGCAAACTGTGCGGCCGAAGATTATTGGAGACAAGTTTTGAAATTTGTTGCTTTTCGGAAATGTACATAGTAAAAAGATTAAGAACGTTCGGAAAATATTGAATAAATAGTAAGTAGTGAAGCTTAAAACTCTAAACCTAATCTTTCTTCAGGTATTCGAGCAAAACCATAAAAAGCTGAATAGTTACGGACAGAATTGGAAGTATACGGCAACTATCGAATATACATTAGATGGTTGAAGATATTAGGAAGGATTGGAAAAATGTTAAATTTGATGGTGCAAACGAATGGAAAACACTGTGGGAGACGTTTCGTCGAAGAAGTTTCGCGATCGTGCAGCCAGAAAATATGCGGTAGGAAAGGGCCACGGGTGCATCTTATAGGTCAGTTTTCGTACAATTTTTCAGTTGTGTATAATATACTGGTATCGTTTCAGAATCATCGAAAGACTGCTGTCACTTGAGGTGCACCAAGTTTGAAATGTTCGATATTTGCTGCTATTCCATAATGTATTTAGTATAAATTCATATTTCATGTATCATTTTTTTCATGTCAATTTCAAAATATCTCATTTGTAACTTTCAAATTTCTAGTTTTTATTATGAATACTATCTAAATAAATTTATTTATTAGTTGATTTCTAAAGTTTTGCCAATAGCAGAAGGATTGAAATTGATAATACAAAAAATGGTCAAGTTATATTTATTAGATGGATGGTCATTGAGATTGAAAAAATATGAATTTGCTCAAAATTTCTTGGGCCACCAAATTACTGTATAAGGTAACGCAAATACACGAGTAAACAACTTTTTAGTTTATGTACCTTTAATACCGTATAGATCACTATACTAAAGGCTCGCGTAAGATCTTGGTCAATTAAATCTTCTCTAATCACGACTACGACCCCTGAGTACCATTGTCCTTGACACAATAAAAACAGTTACTATATCGTATTCTTCATCCATTCTACGCGTCTTATTTTTTTGTCTATCTCACTTCTACAATCTATCCTCTTTTCATTACCATCATCTTTTCTTCTGACCTCCTCTCGATTAGGCAACCATGTTTTTCTCTTTTTTTTCTACTTTTTCTGTCATATTAAATTGATTTTCTGTTCTCAGGGTATCTGGAATTCGTATGAATCTAAGCCTAAGTCGATGACTCAGTTATAATGAAAGAATGGTGATTATAATCTCGGAGAATATTCCAATGGAAATCGAGAAACTATATTGACTGCAACTTTTTTGCGACATGCAACCACAAGAACATGCTACACAACGAAATGTTTGGGAAAAAAGTATGAGAATCCGAGAATTTTCTATAAAATTTGTGATCTATTGTATTACAGAACCCAAATTTGAGACCGCAATATGTCCTTGACAACTTCAACAAGCTTCAACCACTCTGTTTGAGGTATTTCTAAAACGTTTTTGATACTTTCAGACTGCAAGTTTAGATGATTTGAAGTATCATTAAATGAGAATAAGTGAATGAGATCTATTTTAATTTTCAGACATGCCCAAGAGAGAGGCAAATGGTTATGAAGAGAACACAGAGCTGCATAGATGAGCGAAAAAAGTACTACACAGACAAATCAAGAGAGCGGAGCCAAAAGTGACCCAATCTGCTCCTACTGCGGTGAATAACACACCAATGAGGATTGTACGGGTTTCTACAAAAGCAACTGACATTCAAAAATAAAAGACACCAATTAAGGGCATGCTACGCAATGTAGAACTCTCATATGTTCTGTTTTAAAATAAATGTATCATCTTTTATATTTTAATCATATATAAAAAAAATTTTGATGAAATTATCTACACAATTTTACTGGAAAATGAGTCGATAAAATCAATTGTTCATCTTCGAGGGTAGTCGAAGAAACAAGAGCTAACATCTGGTGACCTTGACAGACATAACAGACCTCCCTGTTGCCTAATAGTCTCTTTGTGTTCCACCACCATCCTCACATTTTCCTCTCTCCTCATTGCAACCAATAATCCCCAACACACTAGGTGGCCTCATTTTGCGTTTACATTATCGTCAAAAAACTTTTTCTCTTTCTGAATTCTTTTGATTATTAATTTTATCGTATCACAGGGTATTTGGATTCATTTGAACCTGGACCAGTCTTCATTCGAAGATGTTAGTTATGATGAACGAATAAAATGAGTTGTTTTGCAAACAGCTCGTTTACAAAAACTTCATACATCCACGAAATCTGTGTAGTCACCTTTGAAGGATGGAATAAGAAAAGGTAATCAAAAATTCAAGTGAACTTTTATTTATTGTATTTTCTAGCTCTCGCACTGTGCCGTATATGCCGCAATATTTGAAGATTGTATTTTTATTTTGCTCAAAGCTCATAATGGTGGAAGGTATCTGTCTTTATATTTTTAACAAAATATTAAAATTATTATTCTTCAGGTACGATCACGTGGGGTAAATTCGCCCAAAACCCAAATGAAATTGAATGAAGCATGAAGCATCCGGTTGACCATGGAGATGAAAATTCAGTAAACATATTCTTATTGATTGGTTGACTAGTCAGTTTTTTTCCAGGAGTTTCAATTCCTAGGGAAAGTTTGAAGATGGAAGATGGTATAAGAAAAGGTAATCAAGAATTCAATTGAACTTTTATTTAATGTATTTTTTAAGCTCTTGCATTGTGCAACATATGCCGCAGTATTTGAAAATAATACTTTAATTTTGCTCGAAGCTCATAATGGAGGCAGGTTAGTGTATTTATATTTTTGACAAAATATCATAATTATCAATCTTCAGATATGACCACATGGGGAAAATTCGCCGAGAACCCCAATGAAATTGAAAGAAATGCGCAGAACCCGATAATCAATGGAAATGAAAGAGGTGAGATGACTTTTTTTATTGGTCAACTATTAAATTTTTTCCAGAATAGCGGCCCACAACTTGGGGAAAGTTCGCAGAAAATCCCATGAAAAAAAAAGTGAGTGATTCTTGAAAATACAGGCTGTATTATTGTCTTTTTCAGTTTCATTCCCAATAAATGCGTATTGGGATTTCTGTTCCCTCTACCCCAAAAAAGTTGGATGAAACACGAAGCTTCCGGATGGCCATGAGATAGTTAGTTTGATTCCAATTTATTGATTCACGTTTGACTTTTTCAGATTGATTTATTGCGATACCGACTCTATAACAAGTGTGAGGAAGAAGTGGAAAATAAGTCAAGAAATCCAATCCTGGACATTTTCTGACTTTTTTGATTACTCAATAAATGTAGATTCATGAAAAGTGTTCTGTTATTAAACTGTATCTGAAAATTTCAAACAACATTCTCAAAAATTGCTAGTAGATCAAGTTTTTGCAATTTTGAACAGTGAATCAAGTAAAACATCAATGAATCAAAAAAAAAAGGAAGTATCTACTTTACCAGCGTGTTATCAATCATTATCCAAAGCAGAAGAAGAGGCATGTAAATTCAAATGAATTATGGTATCATAGTTGCGTGAAGTTGTGGTTTTTGTCTTGAGATTTTGAACTGGGATAATCACGACAGTTGTCTTATTAGTATTATCTGCAGTTGACTTTGGCGGATATGGTACATGTTATAGATCTTGAGGGCCCTCGAAGAAACAAGAGCTAACATCTGGTGACCTTGACAGACATAACAGACCTCCCTGTTGCATAATAGTCTCTTTGTGTTCTCCCACCATCCTCCCATTTCCCTCTCTCCTCATTGCAACCAATAATCTCCAACACACTAGGTGGCCTCATTTTGCATTCACATTTTCGTCGAATCGCTTTTTGCTTTTTCCTTACTTTCTTTCCTTATTAATTTTCTCATTCCACAGGGTATTTGGATTCATTTGAACCTGGACCAGTCTTCATTTGAAGATTTAGTTATGATGAACGAATAAAATGAGTTTTTTCGCAACCAGCTCGTCAAAAAAACAATACATCCACAAAACCTGTGCAGTATCTTCACCTTTGAAGGATGGAATTAGGAAAGGTAAGCAAAAGCGCCATAAATAAATTATTTGTGTTTTTTTCAGCGATAGCTCGGTGCACCATATGCAGCAGTATTAGAAAATTTTTTTTTTCCATTTTGTTCCAAGCTCATAATGGTGGAAGGTATCTGTCTTTATATTTTCAACATAATTTTAAAATTATCATTCTTCAGATACGATCACATGGGGCAAATTCGCGGAGAACCCAATTTGAGCTAACAAGTATGTATTTTTCGATGACAAAATAAAAAATAAGAATTTTTCAGTGTCGAACTACATTATTTCGATTACTGTAGCTCATATCCCGATAGGAGAAAGTAGTTGAATGAATCATGAATCGTCGAGCTGGCCATGGGGAATAAAGGAAGTAAGTTGACTACTTTTTGATTGGTTGGTAATCAACTTTTTCCAGATTGATTTACTGGAACTTGGGGCAAATTCGCAGAAAACCCCGTGAAAAGAAGAAATGTGGGTAAATCTTGACAAAACAGTCTGAATAATCGTCTTTTTTCAGTTAAACATCAAAGGCTTCAACATCAAGATTTTTGCTCACTATATCCCAAAATGAGGAAAGTTGGATGAAACACGAAGCTTCCGGATGGCCAAAAGATAGTTAGTTTTATTCCAATTTATTGATTCACGTTTGACTTTTCCAGATTGATTTATTGCGATACTGACAGCATAGAAAACAAGAAGAAGTGAAGACCAGAAATTCAATCCTGGACATTTTCTGACTTTTTGGTTATTCAATAAATGTATATTCATGAAAAGTGTTCTGTTATTTAACTGTGTTTGAAAATTTCAAACAACATTCTCAAAAATTGCCAGTAGATCAAGTTTTTGTGATTGTCAATATTGTATCAAAGAAATATATCAGCTCTATCAACATGTAATCAATTATCATCCAAAAGCATTCAAGTAATTGCTAGCAAAAGAAGGACCATGCATATTCAACTGAATTCCGATATGATAGTTGCTGGAAGCGATGGTTCAGACTTGAGGATTTGAATTGGAATATCCACTGAAATTGTCTCATAAATATCATCTGCAGTTGATTCCAGCACGTCCATGGTGCATATTATAGAAAATACAGAGAATATACATAGTTGAGAAGGACTACATGACTATCAGTGGCTCTCTGATCTGTATGATCTGCTTTTTTGAATGCGTTGCTGCTATTTCCGTGGAATATAGAATTCACTTGGAATCAAAATCGAAATAAATATGAGAATGAATGTTTTTATGCTTTCCTATATATAACACTGTGTATCAACCAGTTCCCAGACTCTTAGTCTTTGTCTATTTGAATAAAAACAATGCAAATACATTCTAATGACATAACTTCACAGTATGAGACCTGACCAAATTAATTAGTATTCAATAGGATCAGGCAACAACTGATGTTGACCTCGACAGAATGGGACACCCTGTTGCGTCTTCGTTTTCCCTCTCTTCTCTACATTTTCTCATCTAATAGCCGTTTACACAGGCCCACTGGGTGGTCTTGACATTTTTTTATTGCAAAACAATTTATTTTTCTTTTCCAATTTGTTCTTATTGATTTTCTCGTTTCTCAGGGTACCTTGAATCCGGATGGATCTAAACCTAAGTCGACGACTCAGTTATGATGAACGAACACAAACAATAGGATGATTTCTATCTTGCGAAATTTTTCGATACCGTTTGATTTATGGGTAATACTTGTACCATACACATTTAGAAGATTAAGATTTAAAAGTGAGTAGAAAATTGAAAAAATGCAATATTCTTTGTTTTCCAGTAATTATCTTGTTGCTGTGAGAAATTCCTGGCTGAAAAAGCCAAAGGTATTTCCATTGTGCAGATCATGTGCCTATAATGATGGTAAGTGATTTCAACATTTTTTGGTTAATACTGAAAAAATCAAGTTAAGAATCTACACAACAACATAAACGCATAAGAGGAACCAGCGTTCCATTCGAATGAAGCAGAAAGATAACTATTGTTATTATCTTGTTGACAAAAGAAGTTTGAGATACAATGAAAATCTTCCATGTCCTTGTCTGCTAGGAACGAACTGAGTAGGATTGGAGTTTATGTATGAATGGTTTCACATTCTCTGAATCACATCGCACTGGATCTATCCCACGATCCAACCAAGTAAAAGATGCTGATTTGCTTGGAAATGTATGATCAAAATCATGAATTACTCGTTCGCTCCCATTGTATTGTAAAAGATACCATGAAGTGTGGCATTGGGACAGGAATTGAGAAATGTATTTGGTAAGAAATTTAGTTTTAATTTGTGTCCATGAATATTTTAATTCAGTGACTGCATTTGAGCTTCCTGCATTGCCGATACTACATATTGCGATACGGATTCCATCATCAAAATTGTGTTTTTAAAAGTTTTTTCAGTCATAATGAATATTTTTATTGTTTTGTGTTTCATGTTTTATAGAAAAATTGAATAGTTGAACGATCAGAACAAAAATCTCTCTTATAAAAGGTTCAATGACTGAAACAACATTATATCGTGGGCGGACGCATTTATTGCTATTTTATTATGACTTTTTGGTTGAAAATTGTAAATTTCAATTAAAAATACTTCAAATCGCGGTAAAAATTGTCCGATTGCTTACTTTAAGCAGGAAAACTTTTATTTAAACTCCCTCGTAACAAAATTTCCCCTCACCAACTTCGCGCATTCCTCGCCATATTGACGCATTCTGCGTGTTCACACCTGCTGGCGCATTCCCCGTTTTTTGTTTATTTTTCGGCAACAAACCGACCCACGCCCACAACTTTGATGTGTTTCCCATCGTATTATGTTCCAATTTTTCATCACAAAATTTATTTATCAATTGTTGTTTTCAGAAAATGAAACATTCTCAACTTTACGAGCTACAACCGGATCCATACGACATCACACAACGGAAGTCATGCAGATTTTGCCTTTTTGTCGATGTTGAAAACGCTGTAAGTCTGTTAATTTATGTAAAAATTATGAAATAGTTGTTCAGCCACAACTCTGCGAGTTTGTAAGAGATGGAAAAATCGAAGCAGCCTTGATTCGAGCGGAATTGGTTAGTTTTATAGCTTTTCTTGCAAAAATATCCATGAAATTGTTTTCAGGTACTCGAACCGTTCGTTCTACTTGCCGCCGCCAACCGAGCCGTCCATCAATCTGCTCACAATCGAATGAGTTGCAGAAATCTACCAGCAGAGCTCATTTATTCGCTTTCTCCATCAAGAAATGTTAGTTTTAGCTTTATTTTCCTGGAAAAAGATGTTTTATTGTAGATTAAAGACTCATTGATGACATTTGGCATCGCTGATCATAGCAAAGCTATAATTGCAGCGATTTTCGATGATAAAGTAAGTTTTTCCTTGAACTATAGAGAAATAATGAAAAGAAATGCAGAATGGCAGTGAAATGAAGAAATTGGCGAAAAAAATCAAGGGAAAAGCAGTGCCATTCCACGAATTGAAGGGTCTTGTCAATGTTAAAGTTATTGAGAAGGTAAATATTTTTTATTATTCTAAAATATCGAAATTCTTGCAGATTTATCAAGTCGGCATGAAAGAGCACGCAGTCGAGGCCCTACCAGACCACATAATTTCACGGATCATCTCCAAAGATTTTGTTTCATAATCATTTATGTTATATCCCAAAAAACCCTAACCTTTCGACAAAAAACGACCAAAAAAAAAACGCCACGCTTTTGATTTTTCCGAATTTTTAGAAATTTCGCAAATAGAAACTGCCTCTACCCAAAAAATCCGAATCAACAATATCTCAACACATCTTTGATTGTTTAACAAACCCGATGTAGCTTCCCCATTTTGGAAGATTCTCTGTATATTATCACAATTTAATAAAAAATCTATATAAAAATCTGTTCAAACGTTTAAAAATTGTGAATTCAGCATATTTTTGTTTATCTTTGCACATCGATTTCAGAAAATTTGCCAATCTTTCCTGGATTTCAGGCACAATTCCATCAAATTAATGCGATTCAAAAAGTAAGTAATCATTTATTTTCAAAAAAATAAGCTTGAAAACCCGTAAAATTGTCATCTTGCTCTATTTATTGCCTGAAATGGAATAATGATAAAATAATCAGAATTCCAGCAACGCTGAGTTTCAAACCATTGCTAGAATTGCAAAGGTTGTCGGCGCAGCAGCAATTCTTTTCGTCTCCTGGTCCTTCACAGCCAGTTTCCTGAAATATAGAAGTACTTTTTGACTTTTCGTGAAAAGTGATGATTTTTGAATGAAATAGGCTCAAGAAATGTCAAAAATTGAAAAACAAGGTTGATAATTTTTCGTTTGTCAGAAGGTTTTTCAAGCAAGTCAGTTAGTGCTTGATTTTCCAAAAAATGCAACTCTCAATGCAAGAAAAATAGCTGAAAACGTCGAAAAGGCGCCAAGACGGTCATAATTTCATCCTTGACAAAAGTTTCGCATCGAAAATTTGAATATTTAACGATCTCCAATTTTTTTTTTGGTTTTTCGAGCTAAGTAATCTAGTTTTATGTGACCAAAAATATGTTGAAGCTCTTTTTTTCGTTCAAAATTATGCCGCTCTGTCCGTTTTCATCCAAAGTCGAATTTTGTGAAGTCTCCCCAACACGGAAAATACCAAACATTACTGGTAAATTGAGTGGGGGACCGAGTTAGGGAAAAACGAGTTGGGGAAATCCTGAGTTACGTAAGTGAAACTTTTGGACTAAATTAGGGAATCAATTGGACTGAGTTAGGGAAAAATTATTTAGCTGATTTCTATTAATTGAGCCTTTTTTCGGCGTAGCTTTGAAGAATTTCGCAAAACAATGGCAAACTATTGACGTATAATGATTATTGCAGATATTAATCGAGTCGATTAGAGCAAAAAATACAGAGAACATCTAAATTAATTTTCCCTAACTCAGTCCAATTGAACTTAGTCCAAAAGTGTTACTTCCGTAACTCAGGATTTCCCCAGCTCGTTTTTCCCCAACTCGGTCCCCTTCTCAAATTTCAAGAAAACCATTTTTCTTCTAACTGTTTGGCGTTTTCTATCGAAAAATAATCATTTTCGGTCCAAATATATGTGGAAAAACCCAGTTCTCTTTTTTTCATTCTAATCGATATTAAAAATAGTCAGAAAACTTACAAAACACTTGCCGACTTCCCCGCAACTCTTCGTCACCGTATAACTATCATCTCCTTGCTTGTGTCGTTTCACATAACTATTGAAACAGAAATCGGCGTCGTTGCATTGAACTGCAAAAATTGCAAATTTCTTTTGTTCGGGGGACACATTTTATGACTAGTTTTGCCCCGTGACGATGCCATTGTTATTTTATGAGGGTTGTTTTGATGTTTCAAAGTTTGGAAAAACACTTTTAATTGAAAAACGGACGAGCGGCAAGGAGAAATACGTTTCAGGGAACTTTGAAATTTAGAAATGAACAAGAACATTTAGTGTTGTATCTGTTGTTCACATAAATACTCAAAAAAATATAGATAAAAATAGTGCTTATAAATGCTATTTTCATCATTCTCTATGAAAAATTTGACTGGCATACACATGTTGTGAGATGAAAGTATGCGAAAAGATAGAAAGAAGATCAAAATTTTGTGAACAGTTAAATATATCCTTAGTTTCTGATTCAAAATAAAAAATATAAAACAAAAAGACATATCGCTTCAAAATCTACCTCTGTGCAAATAACTTGCCAGTATTAAACATTTTATCTGCAAAAATTGCTCAAAAAGTGCGAAAGTGCGGCATTTTGTTGAAAAACTGCTGAATTTCTGATAATTTCAATTTTGATCCACATAAAATTGAAGGAAACGTTTTAAATTATGATTTTGAATCTAAGAAGCTCTATTTAACGTTTTGTATGAACCAAAATTAGATTGAAAAATGGTATTGCTAGTAAAATAATAGATCTCTAGTCACAATTTTCATCAAAACTTGAAGCTCTTACCCGAAACAAATGGTCCTCCAACTTCTGATGGTAATCTTCTACCATTTGACACAGTTTCTTGACCAACCCAACATTGAATAGCAGAATAGCCGATTGGCACAAAAGCTACCAAAATGACACAAAAAATGGTGATAAATTGCATGTTAATGGCAGTAAATTTGTAGCGATTCGATATATTTATACCTTTCGAAATACTAGTTTAGAGGGAGGTAAAGTAGAAAAAAATAAAATACTCTTGGCAAATATTTCTTCTGTTATTTCGGAGCACACTTCACCTTCGACTCCTTATGCAAATATTTACTCCGTTGAAATATGACAAATACACAAAAAGCTGAAACAGTTTTTTTGAGTAGTAAATCAGTGGGAGTTCAAACATGAGAAGTGTGTGATTTTTGCAGATAATCATGATAGTTCGACGGTTTCCGTGGCTCCGGCAAATTGCACATTGCTCGACGAGTAGTCAGAGTTTGTTGATGAGCGAGAAAGGAGAAGTGTTTTTGAAGGCGGTTGAGAAACGATTGAAGGATTCACAGATTGGAGAGATAAATGGTTAGTTATAATCTATAGATTCATAGATCCACAGATTCATGAATTCATAGATTCATAGATTCATAGATTCATAGATACATAGATTCATAGATTCTTAACTTTCAAAACCTGCTAGTTTACGTTTCACTAATTTTATTTTTACCAAAATGAATTTTTTCAAATGATTCGCTTCACTTCTCTCCTAATTTTATCAAACCAAACTTCAAAAAAACCAATCATCGAAAATTGAATTGCCTCATTTTCAATTTTTGTGAACCGCAAAAGCATTCGAAAATAAGCCTAAAAATAGTCAAAATTGTGTTCCTATCCTTCCAATGGTGTCTGAAAATCGTTTTCTATTCATTTCGAGCCTAAGAAAACTCAAAAAACAAGTTTTAAGTAATTTTGGCCCGATGTATATAACCAATTTTCATGTGAGGCACCGATATTGCCACTTTCCCTCTGAAAATCATATAAATTTCGAAATCTTGTTCCTCCACACTTTATGCCTTATGTTCCAGCACAACCAGAGCAAATAAGCTATTGGGAATCAATTGTAAAACAAGCAAATGTGGTGAACGACACGCGAAATGAGTTGAAACAATTGGATTGTATTATCAAAGATGTTGCCGAGAATGAGGAGATGAGGGTGTTGGCGAAGGATGATGTACGGATATTGGAGGATGTGAGTTCATCTTTTTATAATTTAAAAACGTCGAAGTTTTCAGACCCTATCTGAAAGTCTAAACGAGCTCTCCCAAAAAGTGGTGCCTCTCACGAATCTCGACGTCCTATCAAAATGTCAACTAGAGTTGAGTAGTGGTGCCGGTGGACAGGAAGCCATGTTATTCACTGGTGAATTATTGGACATGTATGAGAAATTGGCACAATCGATGAATTGGAAATGGGAAGTATTGCAAGTTGATGGTGTACCACTTGGCGGTGTAAGAAGTGCACTGGTTGCAATGTCCGGGGAGAAGGTTTATGGTAAAATGAGGTTTGTTTTCCATGTTTTTCCTCGAAAGATTGTCTAAATTTAAGATTTGAAGCTGGTGTACATCGAGTTCAACGGGTACCTATCAATGATTCAAGAATGCATACAAGCACATCAAGTGTTTCTGTATTACCCGAACCGGAGGAAGTGTCTGTCATTGTTCCGAGTGATTCGGTGAAAATCGAGGCAATGCGAGCGTCTGGACCCGGTGGTCAGAATGTCAACAAACGATCGACGGCGGTTCGGATGACACATAAGGAGACGGGTATTGCGGTGCATTGTATGGATGAACGGTTTCAGCATCTGAATATTCAGGTGAGATATAAGTTTTATGTGATTTTGATTTGAATCGAAGCTACTAACAGCTTTAAAAAAATTAAAGTCAGAGAATGAAAATGATTCAAACTTTGAACGTTCAAGTTCGTGAAAATGAGCTGCTAATCCTACCAAAATATTCACCGAAAATGCAGAACTGCTTACCTCAAAAGTGACTTGTTTATTTCATTTGAAATTAAAAAATCGTTAAGGGATTAAATTCATCTTTTGCAATAGCAATGATAGTTGCCAAAATTTTGAGCTTTCTTGGAACGTGTTTTATGAAACATGTTGAAACAGGAAAAAGTGACGAAATACATCTATACCAACTGAAATAACCTCATAAAGCCGTATTTGAACGAAGAAAATGTTGAGAACTCTTTGTTTTTGCTATAAAAACCGTCCTAACGTAAAATAAAGAAAGCGAAAACGCTCAATTTCAAAAGAAAATTATGAATAAAGACTTTTTAAGAATACAGAACTTGGATTAAGGCAAAAAAATGAATTAAAGAAAATAAATTATTCGAATTTTTGAATGTTCAAACTCTTGAAATAGTTACATATCCCACAAAAATATCCATCGAAAATCCTAAATTTTTTATGCTCAAAAATTATGTATTTATTCCATTTGGATTTGAAACAGGGCTGGGCGAGCGAATTTTTTCAGAATCGGGTCCCCCTCCCCCCTATGGTGACCCATAGCTCCCTCCCTGTGGTGAATTTTCTAAAAATTTTCTTCAAAAAGCACGAAAAACAGTAATCCTGCAAAAATTTGTACTTTTCAAAGGGGGGACCATTATCAAATTTTTCGGCCGCTTTGCTGCCTACCCCTCCCCCTTATGGGTGTCTAAGATCCAAGCACCTTCCTCACCCAGCCCTGATTTGAAAAAGCTTTGAACGATGTTGAATTCGAGCCATTTGTTTTTATAATATTAGACAAAGTTTTGAGCTTTCTCGGCCTCACTGCTAGTTATTCGAAAGTTGATCTTAACACTTTTTTATAAGTTGCCATAAAAAAAAATTGATCTTATGTATTATCTCGAATGAAAAAAACCCTCTCAACACGATTTTGAGTGAAGAAAATGCTGAAAAAACTTGAGTTTTGATGTAAAAACAGTTTGAATGAAAAATTAATAAAAACGAGAAACCGCGATGTCAAAATGATTATGAAAAAAAACGTTTTTTAACGAAATAAAATTTCAGATCGCTTACAAACGCCTCGCGGCAATTCTGATGCAAAAGCAAGTCGATCAAGCAATGGAAAAAATCGTCTCAAAACGAAAACTTCAAGTCGGCTCAAAAGCTCGCGCCGAAAAAATTCGAACATACAATTTTCAACACGATCGAATTACGGATCATCGTATTCAAATGGGTGTGACTGGTAAGCAGCAAATTTATTCAACTTCAATAAAATACACAAAAGCAATATTTGTAGGACTTCAAGAATTCCTGAACGCTGGCGAAACACTACACTTGATGATGGATCGATTACAAGAACAATATATGAATGATCGACTAGAGCAGATAATTGAGAATTGTGAAGTTGACTAATATAATAGTAGTAATAGGAGTATTTAATTGTTGTTATATTTGTTGAAAATGGTATCATAATAAATAGTAGGATTAATCAAGTTCCATTCGCACGCGATGCCTTTTGGATCTTTTTCAGCGAATCGCTGATCATGTTGACATTTGGGCTCTGAAACATTTTTTCATTGTCTGGCTCAGCTGCTCAAACTCACCTTAACTAGGGATACTGTATGCATAAAAGTGCGCTCCTTCGGTGAAATGGACATAAATTGCATTCTATAGAAGGATAAGGCCTCGTGAGATGTGGATAAGTGATCTGCCAATTGCTTGAATGAAAATCCAGCCGACATTTCCTCAAAGGCATCGAGTTTGTTGAACACCAAAATGAAGAATGTTTTCTTGAAATGCTCTTGGCTGAGTAAATCCTTCCAGATGTTTAATGTTTTGTCTTTTAGATGGCCTTGCTGGAATTATAGTTTATCCTGAGATACGGGATTCATTAAGAGCCTCACATAAAAATCCTTGTCACATAATTCACTCAAATCGATCACGAACACCAATACTACGGTATTTGGATATTGATCGGGCCATTGACGACGGGCAATGTGATGACCGGCTATTTCGGTTATACTTTAATAAAACGTGTTATCATGGTTGATACAGTTGAACTCACTCTAACGAATAGCCACTAAACTTCAAACTTTCCTCACTAATACCAACTGATTCAGCGTATGCTAGCGAGATTTCATGGTCGGTTGGGATGAAGTCGGGTGCCAGGAGGGCGGTGTAGTTTTGAAGGAAGCTGGAAATATTGGAGAAATATACCAATATGGAAAGCTATCAATAGGCTTCTAACGGTATATCTCATTTTATGAATGAAAGCTATGAAATTATCAAGTTTAAAATATAAACCGGTTATAGAGACATAATTCTGAAATCAGCAAAGTTCTTGTCAATAGTTTTATGTTTTATTACTTCAAAGTTTTCAAATTTACATCAGATAAGTTCCTCTTTTTCTAACATTTTCTTATATTTATGTCGGAGCAAGGTAACCTAGACTACATTTTTTTGTATTCATCTCGAATTATTTATTTTAAGTTATTCATAATATTTTCCAATGAAAGTTAGCAACATGGTGCATCGACAGGAAAAAAACAACCTTAACCAATCTCAGTGTCTTTTATTTTCTTTTAAAAACCTGAAATATGGTTTATGCACTTTCCTGCAAGTTGATTTTGTGAATACCTATGAAAGTATATCAAGTTCTATAATGTTATACGTTTTTAACTATGAATTATTATATTTCAGATCAGCTTTGTTCATTGAAGTTTTTACCACTTCTAGTTTTGTAATGTTTCTGTCTCTGCCAAGTTTTATACTTTTTTCATAAGTTCTATAGATACATTTACCCAATTGTGCAAATTTATACTGTTTCAATGTCAGTCAAGTATACTGTTTCAATGTCAGTCAAGTATCCACAGATATCAAATAGCAAATTCATCGGAGCATAATTCTAATTCTATGGATCTAACATCACTAGATTCTATGCTGTATATATCTTCACTATTTAAGCGCCTTAAGACCAATGTCATAAAACTCACTAGCTATAATTAATCGGCAGTTTCAAAATCCGTTTTCTCCGCTGACACTCTTCGATCAACCCGGAAGTTGCTATCGCGTTTATCGAGTTTATTGCCTTTTCACTCAATTCTTCACGATGTCTGAATTCATCTATTTGGTTGAAGTGCTCCTGAAATTATTTTTTATGATGCTCATAAAGTCATGGTTCAAAAAAAAACCAACCAAAAAACGAGTGTAGTCAACTTCTGCATCAATGCAAGCATTGCGAATTTCACGGAACACCTGTAAGCTATTTTTGGACTTTCTAACTTTTGACAAAAAATAGACAAACCTTCAACAGGTAATTCTGAACAACATGTGTGTAGTAGTCACTAGTGTGCACATATGTGCCTCCAGACTGGCGGCGTAACTGCCGGATTAGTGTCGTTTTGCCGGCTCCATAACATCCGAGCACCAAGGTTTTGGCGCGAGTACCACCACCTCTGGTGAGTTGCGAACCAGCAGAACCCATACAAGTTGAGCACGGTTGTCCCAGTTTTGGATTATCTGGAAATATACACTTGGAATCATGGTGCATCGACAAGGCACATGACGTAGCATAGATTCATAAATTCATAAATTCATAGATTCATAGATTCATAGATTCATAGATTCATAGATTCATAGATTCATAGATTCATAGATTCATAGATTCATAGATTCATAGATTCATAGATTCATAGATTCATAGATTCATAGATTCATAGATTCATAGATTCATAGATTCATAGATTCATAGAATCATAGATTCATAGATTCATAGATTCATAGATTCATAGATTCATAGATTCATAGATTCATAGATTCATAGATTCATAGATTCATAGATTCATAGATTCATAGATTCATAGATTCATAGATTCATAGATTCATAGATTCATAGATTCATAGATTCATAGATTCATAGATTCATAGATTCATAGATTCATAGATTCATAGATTCATAGATTCATAGATTCATAGATTCATAGATTCATAGATTCATAGATTCATAGATTCATAGATTCATAGATTCATAGATTCATAGATTCATAGATTCATAGATTCATAGATTCATAGATTCATAGATTCATAGATTCATAGATTCATAGATTCATAGATTCATAGATTCATAGATTCATAGATTCATAGATTCATAGATTCATAGATTCATAGATTCATAGATTCATAGATTCATAGATTCATAGATTCATAGATTCATAGATTCATAGATTCATAGATTCATAGATTCATAGATTCATAGATTCATAGATTCATAGATTCATAGATTCATAGATTCATAGATTCATAGATTCATAGATTCATAGATTCATAGATTCATAGATTCATAGATTCATAGATTCATAGATTCATAGATTCATAGATTCATAGATTCATAGATTCATAGATTCATAGATTCATAGATTCATAGATTCATAGATTCATAGATTCATAGATTCATAGATTCATAGATTCATAGATTCATAGATTCATAGATTCATAGATTCATAGATTCATAGATTCATAGATTCATAGATTCATAGATTCATAGATTCATAGATTCATAGATTCATAGATTCATAGATTCATAGATTCATAGATTCATAGATTCATAGATTCATAGATTCATAGATTCATAGATTCATAGATTCATAGATTCATAGATTCATAGATTCATAGATTCATAGATTCATAGATTCATAGATTCATAGATTCATAGATTCATAGATTCATAGATTCATAGATTCATAGATTCATAGATTCATAGATTCATAGATTCATAGATTCATAGATTCATAGATTCGAGAAGTGACGTGGTTGAAGGTTTTCGATCATGGGAAAAAACCAAAAAACTGAAAGATCCAAAAATTCAAAAAAGGAGAGAGGGCAAAAGCTTCAAGAGATCATATTGAATAGGATTAGACTTATGAATTGAATATATGTATACCTATGCATATATACACACATAAAATTGATTAAAATCCCTTTCTATAGATGGAAAATTATTATTTTATTGCTGTGCTGTGCCGCCCCAAGAAGTAGCGAGAATGGAGAGAGAAGGAAATAGTCATTAAATCTCTCAATCTCTCAAACAAAAAATATATATGAAAAATCAGGTGAGTTTTTTTTCGGCTGTGGTGAGTATTTTCATGTGTAGTTTTTGTCGGGTGAGTGAGAGATTTTAGGGGCATGGAAATTATGGGGCGGAGTTTGTGCATAGGTCTTGTTTTTTTTTGTTGAAACTATGAAGGTGTGAAATGTAAAGGGAAACATGGTGCATCGACTGGGACAAGATGAATCTATGAATCTATGAATCTATGAATCTATGAATCTATGAATCTATGAATCTATGAATCTATGAATCTATGAATCTATGAATCTATGAATCTATGAATCTATGAATCTATGAATCTATGCATATTTCAAACTAAACAAAAGTTCGTAAAACCAGAACCACAAGATATCAAACACAAGAATTAAGGGGCTAGAGAGGGGGTGAGACAACAACAAAAAAACGGGACGACGACGCTTTCTCGATTTCTCCACGGTGATTATGCGGGTGTTGCCTAACAACGAGAGAGATGAAGAAAGAGGGAAAAAGAAAAGGTAACTGAATATATACATTTACATATATACACATTTATGAATGTATGAAACTAGAGAAGGGCAGCTGCAAGTTTTTTCTCTTCCGCTTTTTTTTTGATTTCATGAGTACTGTAGCAGAATATACTGTAGTTTTCTTACTGTGTCAAGCTTTGGGTCTCGCGACGAATTTTCATCAAAGTTCAAATCCAATGCACTCCAATTCCAGTAATCTATGACATAGTCTCGGTAAACAAAACGAAAAAAAATCAGAAATGAGTCAGATGTAAATACAAAAAATGGAAAACAAACTTCAGAAGATCTCAAAAAATAAATTTGCAAGTGTTTAACAAACTCCACACTTTTCCAAACTCTGTAATTTCCTCAAAGGTATAATAAGTAGGTTGCCAAACCTTCCCCGTGTGTCCTTCTGATTTGGTCGACTAATCAGATGAATCATATGGGTTTGGTATTTGGATTCATTAGGGCGATGTTGAGTCATGAGGTGAAATGTTTTGATAATATGATATTTTGATAATGTTGACTGGTTGATAAGATCAGTAACATTGAAAAAAATCCTGCAGGAAACATTGGTCGCTTCTTGAAAAAGTGGGAAAACTAGTGGAAATGAGTCACAGTCTGATAAACCTTAAGTTGAAAAAAATCTACCTGTCAAAAGTGGTATGAAAATTTCAATCAGATATGGTCTGCCTTGTCTCAAGGTTTGACTACAGTATTCCAAGATGTTACTGTAGTTTGTTTTGAACGGCTGGAGTTCTCTTGCAAGTATATCACATAAAAAAGTTGTTTCATTCAATGATCATTTGATCTCATGCAAAATTATCAATGTTGAACTCTTACGGATTCATCGCTACATCAACCTTGGGACTATAAGAATTGTTGCTCAAGGGTACTGTAGAGGTACTGTAGTTTTAGCAATAACATGTTTCAGAATCATTGAACTTTCAGAATTCTATAAACTGAGATGATTTGGAATGTGGGTCCTCAAAGGTTATGAGCTGAACTCTCTGATTTGCTTGAACTTTCTCAAGATGATAACATTTTGTAAATATCCACTAAGTTGACAACGTTCATCGTGATTCTGAAGTGGTGTACTGTAGGTACAGTAGGAAAAACTTAAGCTTTTCTACTTGAAAAATTCTATATCAATCAGAAAACTAATATTTTTTGAACTATATGTACATATAAAATCTCATTAACTTATTCGGTACCCGTCTGAACTTATCAATAGTTTATTTAACAAATATGGTGCATTATGACCATCCACCCACATTTTTCTCAAAATGATTCCATACCATTCCCATGACAGTACCCCTCAACTCGCCCCCAATTACTTGTTGTCTGATCACTCCTCCTCCTTTCTTCTTCTTTCTCAAAAAGTTGGTGGTGCCCGGATTTTGCCAAAACTCTCAAACATTTGTGTGCTCCTCGAATGAATGTCAATATAGTCTTTTTCCCTCACCACTCGTGATATATCTTATATATCCTGCCTCCATACCATCACAATTTGTTCATTCGGCGCGGGGAGACGCCGCGCAAAACGGCTGAAGAGGCAGCAAATATACCATTTGGCTCTCCCCCAATCCACCCACCTTAGTTCTCCTGGATTTTCGCGATTATTTAACCACTTGTTTCATTTTTGTGAGCTTCTATCTACCTACTTTTTGACGGTTTTCGTTTGTTACTACCGTATTTTCCCGAATAGAGCTGCCGAAGAATGATTATATCTTGGAATCTAGCAGGCCTATGAAAAAGTAGTCAACTGCAAAATTGTAGATCACAATTTTTCCTACAAGTTTGTAGTTGACAACTTTTTGATAACTGTCTTAGATCCCTAGATATGATCAATTTCCGGCAGTGTTTGCAGTGCCACTCTATTCGAGAAAATACGGTAGTACTTTTTCCTCAAAATTTATATATATTGTCTTGAAAGTCGTCTTTTTTTTGAATTTTATATATCGCCTATTTTTTATTTTGATTTTTCTGCTGAAAATTCAAGAAGTTTTTCTTTCAGATGGTCCAATTCAGTGATGTGGACGCCGATGAGGTAAGTGAAAATAGGAAAATGAGAGGTTTAGACAAAAAGTTGTGTTTGCACACTTTAGAAAAATCGCACTTGAGAAATTCTTTACTTGAGACAAAAAGTGTAATAATTTTGTTTCTTTGGGGGAATACTGTAAAATGTACTGTAGGACTAGTGTTTTCAGCCATTTCCACATTTGGATGCAGAGGTAAGTGCTAGTGTTATTTTGTTAAGTTTGTGAAAAAACTTGGTTATTTTAAGTTTCAGCATGATTAAGTTTCTGATTTAAATATACCTAATATTTCTATATATGACGATTTACAGGCGCGTAAAACCGCCGAACGCGAGCGCAAGAAGGAAGAAGTGCGTAAGCGTTTGGAAGAGGCCTCGAGAATGAAGAAGGCCAAGAAAGGATTTTTGACACCAGACAGAAAGAAGAAGTTGAGGGTTTGTGATACGTATATAGGCAATATTATAAGTTTTTGAAATGCAGAAACTTCTCATGATGAAGGCCGCCGAAGACTTGAAGCAACAACAAATGTTGAAGGAACAAGAGCGTCAACGCATCTTGCAAGAGAGAATTATTCCAATGCCAGATTTGGATGGAGGTTAGATTCATAGATTCAGAATTCATAGATTCATAGATTCATAGATTCATAGATTCATAGATTCATAGATTCATAGATTCATAGATTCATAGATTCATAGATTCATAGATTCATAGATTCATAGATTCGTAGATTCATAAAAAACGATTTTAGGAGACTTGGAAGGCATCTATGAGGAAATTCGCGAGCGATTGATCGAATTGGAATCGGAGAACTATGATGTCAGCTATGTTGTCAGACAGAAGGATTTCGAGATCAATGAGTTGACCATTGCTGTCAATGATTTGAGAGGAAAATTGTAAGCTCAGGGAGCTTGAGACAACTATTATATAAACCCTATTGCAGCGTCAAGCCAACATTGAAGAAGGTCTCAAAAACCGAAGGAAAGTTCGACAAGCTCAAGAAGAAGGAGGCATCGAAGGTCGATTTCCGTGCTCAACTCAAGGTCGTCGACAAGAACGAGTTCGCACTCGAGGAAGAAGCGGAGACTAAGGCGAAGCCAGAATGGGGAAAGTAATAAATGTATTCTGAACAATTTTGTAAGCCGTATACGGTGCGGGAGGTCTAATAATTTGTGGATGCTAAGTGCCTCTAACATTGTATTCGGCGTCATTTCATCCTTTTTTGTCTGTCTTTTTTCACCTATTTTTACATCAGAATAGTGATAAAGTCAAGTTTTTTTGGGTTGAATAATTTATCGAATGTTTCGGACCACACCTATCACAGGGTCTTTTACTATTTACAGGAAAATTGGGGAAGTTTTTGTGGATATTAGATTAGCGAGATATACAATAAACAACGAAAAAGACGAATAGTGCGAATAGGATGAGATAGCAGAGCATGTTCTTGCCGCCGGCTTTTGAGACAATGCCGAGTCGCTTCATTGTTGATTGGAGGAGGCCTTTTGATGAGTCGAACTCGTTGTCCATGTCGCCGAGAAGACGGTTTTGCTCGCGGACGTCATCGCCGATTGCGATGGTTACCTGGAAATTGAAATTCGTTAATATATTTCATGGATACTATTTCATGGCTATTGATGGGTTTTGAGAATTTTTATTTTCGCAGAATATCAAACAACAAAGTTATGAAATTTTTTGCGTACTATATTCATAAAGTATACAACAATTTTGATAGAGTCTGCATAAATATCACTCATTTGTGACCAAAAAGCGTAGTTTTAAACTATTGCATTCGGTTTTTAAAAATGTGAGAAGTACGCATCTTTTTCATTCTTTTTAAAACCTAAAATTTTACAAAAAGAGGGAGATTTAGCGGTTTGAGAAGCTTTTAGTGCCTATTAGTGGAAAATTGTGATTTGAGGGTTTTTGAAATAGCATAAGGTATGTATAACTTGAATTTCGGAACTATTTTTGAATGAAATATCGGTTCTTATCTGTTCAGGAAAAAGATTTAGCAGTTTGAGCAGGTTGTTTTGGTCGAAACAACGGAAAAAAGCTCTACACTACCCTTTTCATTCAAAAGCACTTTGAAAAATTCAATTTACGAAGTTTTTAGACATTCACGGTGTAATTCATATGGTTTTTGATCCATTCTTCTCATAAATTCTGGCAAAATATTTTTCTTATTTGTTTTTTCAATGTCGTCAATAATTTTTGTTTTCTTATTTTTTTTTCTGATGAAATCGATACAAAATGCTTTTTTTTACCGCAATTTTAAGAAAAACCGTGAAAATTGAGCATTTTTCTCATTCAATATGCAAAATTTCAAAAAATTGAAGACTTACACGTTTCAAAGCAGCAACTTTCGATGAGAGACCATTCACAAGATCATCGTTGTGTCGCTCCAAATAGCTGCTATCGTCGCCTAGAAACCGAATAATTATAATAAATATTGCGAAATTTCGACTCACCTCGCATGTGTCCACCTCGAAAAGACATGCCAAACTAAAAAATTCGAGAAATTGCGAGCTTTTAACGGTATGAAAGTGAAGAGAAAAATATGTTTTTATCGGCTTCGTAAATCGAAACGTGTTTGCACCCGAACTTACGACACTAGTGCGTTTTTACGACAGGGTGTTTGCGGACGCCTTTCAAAATTGCAATTTTTTCGAATCGCAATTTTCGTCAGATTTTCCAAAACCTAATACATTTTCAGGTAATGGCGGATCATCCGCCAAATAAAAATCCTAAAAATAAGCGTAAAATTGAGGCATCAGATGCGCCGCCGGCTAAAAAATCCAAAAAAGTCAATGAAGCAACACCGAAAAGTGCGAAAAACGGTAAGTCTTGGGTTTTTCACAATTTCAAACTCTTTTCTTCTAAACCTTGAGTAAAATTTGTTGAATTTAAAGCAGTAAAAGCTATAATTTCCATTTTAAATCCGAAAAATCGAAGATTTATCAATAGAGCGTATTTACAGCACCAAACGTCGGACGTCTGAAAAAGCCGCTGAAAAAAGTTCGATCAAAACGCCGAAAGACAGCTGGTATTCGGGAGAATGTTATTAAAGTTGTGAGTTTTTGAAAATCTATGAAAATATGAAAATGTCATGCTTTTTCAGATAGAAAAAGCGCTAGTTGATTCACCAAAGTATCCACCAATTTATCAACATTTCAAAGAAGTTGATTGCAAAGGAACACCACGTAAGAGTTTTTTTTCAAAGTTTTATAAGTGATCGAATTTTGCAGGAGCCAGACTAGTAGATGTGCTCAAAACGCTTCAAATTTCGACATACGTGAAGAATGTAAGTTTTTCCTCGAAATTCTGAATAATTTTTATTTCCAGACCCATTTCCTAAGCGAATATCACTGGAAATCACTGACAAACAACACGAATGTGTTTGCGGTTGAGGAGGATGAGCCAGGAACTGGATTATTCATCAAATACCGGCCGGTTTATGATAAAACCGGATGTACAGTGTATGTTGACAATTTACCGGAAGGCTGTGGAAAGGAGAAACTTCAAAAACTTGCAAATTTGTATGGAACTACAGCAGATGTAAGTTTCTTTGTTAAATCTCTAAAAATGTGCGTAATTTCTAGGTGACAGTCGCTCTAAAACCACCACGATTAGTAAGAAGACGATATGTTCCGCCACCGAAAAAGGGAAAAGGAGCAGATACGCAACACAAACCGAATCCGAATCAAACACCGAAGAAAAAGGGATTAATCAATGTTGGATCGCGGCCGAAAAGTTTTGGATTCATTCGATTTGTTGAGTTATCGTCGGCGGAAGAGATGGTGAAGGCGTTTCGATATAATGATCCAACGATTCCGTATGAGTTGAAGGATGGCGAGGAAATGCCGGAGAGACGGAGGAAACCGTTTTTTCAATTGTCATTGATGAGATTGATGAGGGAGATTAGACAGTGAGTTTTTTTTTTAAATATTTTGAAAAAGGCTTGAAGTATATCAGTTAGAAAACTCATTTCTGATCAAATGAAAGGTTTGAAACGTATACAAACATGTTTCGAATTATAATTCGTAAATGTATGAATCAGTGAATCAATGAATCAATGAATCAATGAATCAATGAATCAATGAATCTATGAATCTATGAATCTATAAATTTATGAATCCATGAATTTATGAAGCAGAATTTATAAATCTATTCATTTTTCAGCCTTCGACTACGCCGTCGTCGTCGAACCATTCCTCAATACCTCCGTCTTGCCAAACTTCGTCGGCGAATGAAAGAGATTCGAATCCGTGAGACGAATTGCTGGAAACGAGCGACAGGCTACAAAAAACGGCGAAAGCATCGACCGAGTTTTCGTGAAGTTGCACTTCCGGATGTTCCATCAACATCACAAGGTCATAAAGAGCATCTACCACAACAATTGTTGATTAGTCCAATGAAAATGAGAAAACGAGCAAATACTGGATTGACACCGAAAAAGAAGAAGAAAAAGAAGAGGAATGGAAAGAAGAGAAGGCCAAGGAAGAAGCCGAGTCGGAAAGCGGTTGATTACATTCCTGGAGGATGTGTCAGACGGTATTTCGAGTTGTTGCAAGTTTTTTCATAGTGAGTTTTTTTCCAATTGTTTGAAAAATGAATAAATATAAAAATTGCTGCTATATTTTGCTTTCCAAGTTCAAAATTCCATAAAATTCTGCGATCCATAACCAAATTATTTATGTTCTTTCAAAAATCTATCGGTTTCTATTATTTTTCGTTATTTACAACTCGTATGTTTGTAGTTTCAATCAATAAATAACTACGAACGCAAAATTCAACCGTATTGTTAAAAACAAAAAGTATTACGAATGAAATTTTCCTGAAACGTATTTCGAAAAGGAAAATTTCCAAAAAATATTATTTTCTGAAAGAAACACGATTTGACATGAAATATCATGTTCCAATCAAACATGAAAATCAAAAAATTGTTTGAAATTACAAGTGAATCGTTTTTTGGTAACATGCTCAGTCAAACGAAAATAAAACACAATTTAGCGAAAAAGAACAGTAAAAATGTTCAAATTATTTCATTAAAATCTTCCTGTTAAAGAATAACTAAAAACAAGCAGTTTTGAATATTTTTCATTCATTTCAGCTGGTTATTTTTTTGTAATAACCAGAAATAACCAGAGAAATTTACCAATAGCAAAATTTCATCATTAATAATAAAAATAGGACTTCATCAAATAAATTTATCCGGCGACATTTTTGATACTGAAACTTTTCATATTACGAAATACTGTGATTCAAATAACCTTAAAGATCAGCTTAAAAAAAGCTTTAAAACATCAGGACACCGTTTTAAAAAAACTTTCTTGACAAATTGGAAATTGAATTTAAAATTGCGAAATAATCGTTGAAACATGTTTTAAACTTTTGATTAGAAAGTTTCATTAATTTGTCATCTTTCAGCAAACGATACTCGGAACTGAAGGAAGAATACACAGCAAAAGTAGCAGTCGAGAAGCAACGAAAAGAGATGTTAGACAATCTCGACGCAAACTTCGACATTGATTCATGAGCAATTAGTTGCATTAATTTATTTATAAGTTTTATAAGTATTTACTAAGTTATTTGTAAGCTTCGCTTTAATATATTTCGCCACATTCTCCATTTCATTCATGTTTCTCTCCACCAACAAAATTACCGGTCTATCAATATGTGTCTTTTATGTAAAAGTTTTATAATTGCAATTTTCGTCATTATACAATTTATTAATTAAACCCGTTGAACTTTGTTTGAGAGCAATTTTGGAAGAATCGGTACATTTTGAAGAGATGGATATTGTTTGAGAAGTCGTTGTAGACTGTGGGGAAAATCATAGGCGTCGCTATTGTAGTCCGTATCAGCCATATCAGCAGGTTTTCGGAATCCGCGTTGGTGTCGAGTTGCGCCAGGGACAGTGTTGTCGAGGAAGGTGGCGATCACACCACCAACGAGCATCTTGATATTGAGCAACATGTTTAGAATATGGTTGAGATCGGGGATGGTGGTGTTGACTGGATGTTTCTCGAAATGGATTGGGATGATCATGCCAAGAAGGAGGGATAATCCCATTATAGACAAGTTCCGGCAGATCTTCAAGTCAATCATCTGCAAGTTGCTCAACGCCACACCACCAATCATCGATACACCCATCACCAATACACCACCCACCAATGCATCAGGTATTGACGCCAATATGGCGGCAAACTTGGAGAACAATCCCAATAGGATTAGGACGACACCAGCGAATTGCATAGTAGCTCGACTGGCGACTTTTGTGATATGAATCAAAGCGATATTCTCGGCGTATGTTGTCACACCACTACTCACACCATTGATGGCGGCCAACATACTACCGACACCTTCGATGGTGATGGCGCGATTGATGGCGTCGGGTGGTGGTGGTGTTTGGTGGGATGTTCTGGCGAGGAGATCGTAGGAGCCAATGTTTTCAATTATTGAGGCGATACAACTAGCCATGTAGCCGAATACGATACCAGCGGATATTGTTGGTGTACCATAGGTTACTGTAACTGTCTGCATATTGTCGTAAGGTATGTTGCAAACTCACACGGCATCGGCACATGAAACCAGGGCGACTCCCTTAATACCATCATAGTCACATTATTGTCAGTCCGTGCCGCACCATTAAAAGGCTCCCAGTCGAATATCGTCATGATGAAGCATACCAACCAAACTAGCAGGATACTCAACAAGTACTGTAACTTACAGTAACCCTACAGTAACCCAAAGTATAAAACTTACCGGAAACTGACCAAACAACCGTATCCTAGTCGAAACCATCTGACCCTTTTTCGTACTGTAGTAGTAGATAGGAACCCGAGTATTCTCCAAATAGACTGCCATTATAACAACTACCAGTAGCATACTGTAATGGGTTACTGTATACTGTAGCAGGTTACTGTAGTAGACTTACAGTAATGAGACCCAATGAAGTGATAGTTTTTCCTCGATTGTTGGTACTATACTGATAGTGAGTAGTAGCATCAAGGGGACTATGGTGATAGGACCGATGAGACTAGCCAGGCGACCTGCTAGGCCGGTCAGCCCAACTACTATAAACACCGCGCAGGCTAAAAGTAGGGATCCTTGAATTTCAGACATCCTCGATTTCCAGAATTGTTCTGGTACAGTATCATAGTCCGAATATGAACAATGATTGTTCTGCTTGTACGCCAATAATGGTGGTAGGAATGCCATGGCGGGGCCATGAAGGACTGACAAGCTGGAATTACAGTAAGACTATAGTTGGGTTACTGTAGTGGCCTACCGTAGTCCAAAGGTGGTTTGAAGTATTGTGGCGATTCCACAGGAGATGAAAGTTGCTGAAATGAGCTGGACGCGGAGTTGAACGGCCGCTGCACCGGCACATGCTGCATGGGAGATTATGAATGGATGGACTAGGAGACCAGACATGCATATCATCGCTTGCTGCAACACATAATTTTTGATCTACCTTTTTTGTTTCCGCATTTATATACAGTAATCCGATTTGGTCGAGAGATGTAACTTTTCAAAACAATAACAACAAAATGTATAAAGTATATGACCAGGAAATGGGTTGTATATCCAATTTTGGGTAAGTAGTGACTTATCTAATAGGAAAGAGAGTCGTTGAACAAGAAAAAAAATAATAGAGATATGTCTGAAAATGTGAAAAATTTGTCTGAGACTTATGAAAAAAACGTTTTTTTTGTTAGAGCTTCAGATTTTTTTGAAGACGCGCCTTGCAACTCTAAACCTAAATACCATAACTACATTTTTTTCTGAAAAAAAAAGATTTTTCATAAGCCTAAAATCAAATAAATTCCAGAAATCATGAGAAAGTTTCAAATATTTCAATATTCCAAAATATTTTCAACAAAAATTATTTTCAGAAAAAGAGGAAAATTGAATATTCTGAAACCATCTGATATTTTGGTCACCTACCAAATTTTGCATTAAAAAGTTCAAAATGATTTCAAAATTTTCTGAAAATGATTTTGAATATGGGAAAAGTAAAAAATTTTATATTTTATAGAAGTTTTTTTCGAAGAACGATAAATTTCATTTGAATATTCAGCTTCAGAATCACAAAACGCAACTCAACAAAAAATATTTCCAAAATTTCAGACAAGCCACTCTCTGCGTCTCCTACTACATCACACTATTTCTCACCTGTAAACCATAACAAACGACTTCCTTAATTGAGGGTGTCTCAGTGACACCCAAATGCAAGGGTGACATTTTTCTGAAAATATGTGAATTTTTGATTTTTTGGAAAAAAAATGAAAGATATGAAAAATAATCAGGTCAAGGTGACAACTGGGAAAAGCAGTAATGATAGTAGAGAAACATATGCTGTTTGATTGTATTTGACAGAGTGATTGTTACACCACACCAACTTTTCGACGACTACCTTTTATGAAAAATCATCATCATCATCGAGAAACGAGAGATGAGAGAGAAACTAGAATTCGGGGAAAATGGGAGGGGGGCTGATTAAAATACGAACATTATTGTGATAGAAGGCCATTTGAGAAGAAAGGGAGAAGAAGACCGAGACAAGTTGAATAACTGATAGGTTTAGGGTTTCGAACTGATTGATTAGAAGTGATAAGGAGGAGACTTGGATTCAACATGTGGTTTTTTGTTATTTATTGATAAGAGATGTTTTTGATCTAAAGTTTGATATAGTATAGTTTATCGGTTTAGATGGATCTTGAGGCATTCTTTTGAAGTACTGTATTTCTTCGGAATGATCATATCTCGAAATCTAAAAGAGCTATCAAAAAGTTGTCAGCAGCAAACTTTTAGCTGATGTTTTGATCTACAAACTTGCAGTTGACCACTTTTTGATAGCTCTTTTAGATTTCGAGATATGAGCATTATACGGCAGCGTTTGCAGTGCCTCGAGGAAATGTGGTCTGCGCCTTTAAAACAGTATGTTGATTTTTCCTCAGTTTTTGGGATACTGTGTAATATTCACACAATTTATAGTACTCCCAAGGTTCAATTTTATTCAAATTATATTCATATGACTAACTAAAAGTGAATCATTTCAAGTTTCATAACTATTTCATAAAAACATATTCATAAGTGATATATTGACACATCGTAAAATAATGTTATTACATTGTTTTTGATTTTGATTTTTATTGGTGAGCGAATTGAGCAAGGAGCACCTGACGAATTTTAGATGTTTTGGAATTTTGAAAGTGAGCTTTGATTTCATACCAAGTAGACTTAAATTTTCGAAATTTACGTAAATTCAGGCTGGAATTTCAACAAATAAGGGGAACTTTATTAAAATGATAATTATTGAACAAGCAAACAATCAAAATATATTACCGCCCATAAGTTCAGATAAAAACATTAAAGGGAGCGTCTAACCGCTTTTTGAGGTGGTTTTGATATTTAATCTATACAATTCTTCTATTTATGGGGTTTTCACACGAATATTCAACTTGTTCTGTGAAAAATTGCAATTCCTACTTTTTTGTATTTTGCAAAAACAGAAAAATCCGTTTGAACATCGCGCAATTTTTTTGCACGTGCAGTTGATGTGGTTTTGCGCGCGCGTGTCTGCGTAATCTGCATTTTATATGACGACACAAGCTGATTTAACGTTGCGTAAATCGACACAGTAAATCTACCCCGTAAATATTGCCAGGCGGCAATTCAAACCAATTTTTTTGCAATTTTCAAAAATTTTCGAATAAATTTTTGGAGCTCATTGACGATAAAAATATTGTATGAATATGAGTTGTTGGTACAACTAGAAAGCGAATAATCAAAACCAAAACCACCTCAAAAAGCGGTTGGACGCTCCCTTTAAATCGAGCATATCAAAACCATCATCAAGAATCGAAGAATCGACACCAATTATTACTGGCTCCTCTTGTAGATATGTTGTAGATATTCTCACTGATATTGCAACGGCAAAATTGAAAGTGGTGAAAATCGCAACGAGAAAAAGGAAGAACTGCATTTTTCGAATGAATGGATGTTAGTGGTTGTTTGGATAATGTTTTATATGCTTTCTGTTGTTTTGATCCAGGATACAGATGGAATAAAACAAAAAATATTATCTATTTTTCCATATGTTTGTAATTTTTGCACACCCGGAAGTGAATAGTGGCTCTTCATGAACACGGAAAAGTTGATATAGTATTTTATTAAATGTTTTTTTTTGGTGAAATGAAGTGGAGAACACAATGAAAAGCTGGAGAGAAAGATTTGACAAAGTTAGAAAACGCACGGATAATATGAGAGCGAGATTCTGTTATGTAGTCATAGTGAACACCACGTGCTCCTTTAGGATCACATTTATTTGCAGGCCTTCTGTGTTTTAACCAATTTTAGCAGGTTGTCTATCTTTTGTAGATTGAAATTTTTTTTGCAGTGGCTATTTTATAAGCTATATTCGAGTATTTATTCAAAAAAGAAAATGATCATCAATTAGGGATGCAGTGACGACTCGCAGATCCTTGGGTAACTTTATAAGCTCGTTTACAAATTTATCCAAATTAACTGGTTTCGATTGAATGAAATTGATGACGACCATGATTGAAAGCAGAGTGAGTAAGAATCTCATGGTTGGAACGAAAAGATGATCTGGATATTGTCCGGGGTTGAGGTCCTCATTTTATAGTCAACTTGTTATTATTTTTCATACAATCGAATATTGTTGAATCATTGTTCCCTGCTCAAAGTCAGATAATATTGTTATAATGAATATTGATCCTACCCGGAAGTTATTGTGGTATTTCAATGAAAGCTTGCCTATATTTGTCGAATCGTTCTATGGACCAACGCCATGCCTTTTTGGCTCGGTTGCAACTTTTATATTACGAAAAAATTGATTAGATTAATTTATTAGATGAAAAATGAATGACAGAAGAATGAACAAAGATTGATAATGAGAAAATTGGAAACATTTGCAATGACAAGGTACGGAAAGTGACTGGATAATTATGATTGATTTAGAGTGAGAATCGTTGCAATCTCGCCTGCTTCTTAGCCTCAACTTCGGTCGCATCACCCAATGCTCCACCAAATCGTTTTGCCTGGGCGGACAGTCTCGCTTTCTTTGCTTCTGGTGTCATTTTTGGTGTCATCTTCTGATTTGGTGTCGTCTTTCTTTGTTGAATTGATTTCTTGACACTTCCTCTAACTTTGGCGATACGATTCTCCTTCTGTGCCGATTTGTGTCCGAATCGTTTGGTGTATTTTGGTGTGACAGCTTGTGTTGGTGTGTTGGATGGTGTGATTCCGAATCTTTGAGCTCTCAATGCCTTAGCCTCATCTGAACCAAGTGTAGCTGATCCAGGTGTGGCAGATACAACTGGTACTCCGAATCTGATGGCTCTCGCGAGTTTGGCGGACATTGGTGACTGAAAATAAATTGATAAAACTTGAATATAGTTAGGTAATAAACTCACTTTCTTTTCCTCGATTATTTCTTCTTTTTGTTGATTGGTACTTGTGTTGATAACTTCTGGAGAATCAAGAAGAATGTTCTCACTAATAATGACATCACATGGAGCAACATCAGTCATTGGAGCATCAAGAATCGAGTCCTCCAATGGAGCAGCAACTGATTGAGCATTGATGAGTACCATGGTAGCAGACATGATTAGATAATGCGACTGGTCGGGATGGACGACAATTGCAAGAATGATCAGACTGTGGATCGAACGGGTGGATTGGGGTGATAGGCGCCCAACTGTTTGACCTTTGGTATTATCTACTGTTGCAATCACGCTCCAGCGAACCATCTGCTCATGGAGCAACAGGTGACGTCAAGGGTCAAATAGGTGGGCGCCTATCACCCCAACACACCATTTCGATCACCATACTGATCATTCTTGCAATTGTCGTCCATCCCGACCAGTCGCATTATCCAAGCATGTCTGCTACCATGGTACTCATCAATGCTCAATCAGTTGCTGCTCCATCAGAAGACTCAATTCTTGATGCTCCAATCACTGATGCTCTCCCATGTGATACCATCATTAATGAGAACATTCTTCTTGATTCTCCAGATGCTATCAACACAACTACCAATCAACAGAAAGAAGAAGTTATTGAGGAGAAGAAAGTGAGTTTATTTTCCCATTATATTCAAGTTTTACCAATTTATTTTCAGTCACCAATGTCCGCCAAACTCGCGAGAGCCATCAGATTTGGCTTACCAGTTGTAAACGCCACCCCTGGTTCAACTGCACTCGGATCTGACGAGGCTAAGGCATTGAGAGCTCAAAGATTCGGAATCAACACACCGAAACAAGTTGCCACACCAAAATACACCAAACGATCCGGACACAAATCGGCACAGAAGGAGAATCGTATCGCCAAAGTTAGAGGAAGTGTCAAGAAATCAATTCAACAGAGAAAGACGACACCAAATCAGAAGATGACACCAGAAGCAAAGAAGGCGAGACTGTCCGCCCAGGCAAAACGATTTGGTGGAGCATTGGGTGATGCGACCGAAGTTGAGGCTAAGAAGCAAGCGAGATTGCAACGATTCTCACTCTAAGTCATAATTATCAAGTCATTTTCCGTACCGTGTCATATCTCAAGTCATTCTCTCAATTCAATGTTTTCCCCAATTTTCTGATTGCTTTGTCGTTCAACTTTTTACCAAATAAACTTATCTAATCAACTATTTTTATGGATTGAAATTAACAAGCACTAATATTCCTTTCTATAGTAATTATGAGATTTATGAGGGGTCCCTTCTTAGGTAGTACCTTGTGATGGGCAGGTGGTCTGTATGCGCCCTTTCCTCCCCACGAGACCTGTCTCCCCCTCCTCCACCATTCTCCCACCAAAACACCAAACACCAATGACGGAACTAAAATCGCCAAAAAATTGCCATGAAGATCCAGCCAAAGAAGTGCCCCTACCGAGAGTAGTCAAGGTCCGACGGAAGAAGAAAAATAATATTGCGTTGATATCAAGAGAAGCTGACAGAAGACGTGCATTGAGAATTGCAGCGAAAAAGGAGAAAAATAAGAAAAAGAGGGATAAAAAAGCGATGGCAAAGATGAGTAAACAGTTGGAGAGGATTGGTATCAAGGATGAAGAAGGCCATGTGGAGAAGGAATAATTGTTTTTTGTTGGTTTTAATAAAATTGTCGGATATTATGTGTTTTTTAAAAATAATGAATTGTTAGCTATAGGTTCCATAGTTTTAGGTTTAGGTCCTGGACCCTTTTATAACAGTTGATTTCATAAGGATCAAGCCAAATCCATCCGTTTCAGAATTTATGTTGTTTTTTTGGGGGAAGTTTACTTCATGGTGCATATATTCCCTATTGTACACCCAGACACTTATTGATTTTACATGCGACACCCTTTTCGAAATTTTCCAATGTCTGCGTCTCGCACTCATTAGAGAGAGGCATATATTCCTCCTCGAGGTATATACGAATCAAGATAATATTCCTCCCTCCACTGCCAAAAGAACACCTGGGTCATTCCCCTTCTCTATATATACTAATTTATTCTCATTCCTATATATTCGATTGTTTTTTTACAACCATGTCTTCCTCAAATCAAGGAAACGGAAGACGGAAAGAAACGTATAATCTTTTGACGGATTTAGTGGCTGACAAATTGGCCAAAATGACCACAGATGAGAAAAAGAAAGAGGAAACACGGAGACCTGTGAGTTTTTGGAACATTCTCAATTGTGGAATTGTGAAATTTTTCTGACATAAAAGTTCGACACTGGCTGAAATTTCTCCCAAAAATTGGAATGAGCAACTTTTTTAAAAACTTTTTTAAAAAGTATAATAGGCTTATCAAGCTAGTTCAGGCATTTTAGCCTCAAAAAAGTGCAAAATTATCAGATTTTGTTGAACTTTTATGCGTATGTATGATTTGAGCAGTGAATATCGCCATAGAACACATTTTTTCGAGTTTATGAAGTTTTAAATTATTCGGAGAAAACTTTTGAAGCAGAAGCCTCGCAATTTTTAACAAAAAAACAAACGAAATTGTACATTTTAGCTGTAATTTTAGATATGGGCAAACTTTTCGAGTTGTTGCAAACGCGCGTTTGTCGAAGTTTTTGATTGATAATAACATTCTAACTATATTTCACATAAAATAGTTCCAGTAACCTTTTAGCCTCAAAAAGTAGCAAAATTAATACTTTTATGCGGTTGTATGCAAATTTATAATTTTATCAGTACTGAAGGAATTTTTTTTTGTGTGTATGTAGTTCAAAGGAAAATTCAGAAAGGGCTTCGAAAGTAGAAATTTTGCAAATTTGAACAAAAAAATCTAGAAAAAATTCTCAGCTGTAGTTTCAGCCAAATTACTATTTTTTTTGGGATTTTATGATTATTTATGATTTTATCAATGTAAAACGCATTTTTTCGTGTTTATGACATTCAAAAAAAAATCAGAGAATGCGAGACGTTAAAAAAATTTTTACAGAAAAGCTAGAAAAATGCTCATTTCAGCTGTAATTTCAGCCATGGGCAAAAATTTCGATTGTCAGTAACAATTTTATTTTAGCTTGATCGAGATGTGCCGAGCTCCTCCTCTGGACCACCATCGTCCCCAGTAAGACCAAGACTTGCTCCATCCAGTGAATCTCATATCAAGTTGGCTCTGATGTTGGCCACACGAAAAAATGAGGAGCAAGATAAGCGTCCGATTTCTCCAATACGCCGTGTATATCGTGGTCCAGTAGTTGAAGGTGCTAAAATGCCGAGTGGTCCACCAGTTGTGGTAGGACTCGACGGCAATCGGGATGTGTTGTTGGATCAGTTGAGAGCAATTAAAGAAAGAAGTAAAGCTCGGATGGAATCAAGAAGAATCAAGCGACAGGAGCACCAAGATCAGATGAATAGTACCCTGCCCGATCTTCTTGTTGAATTGCCAGATGTGTCAGATGATTTTGCACCGAGGTCCAGGGCAAGATCAAACGCGAATCCGGACTTGAAAGAATGGTCGAGAAGGCAAAGGGTTGAGAAATTGAGAGCGTTGAAATTGAGACTGCAACAAGAACGGGAGCTGAAAAAGTCGGAGAAGGCGGCTATTGCTGCGTTGACTGACAAGTTGGAAGGCGCTGGAATCGATGGGAAGAAGGATGATGGAGATGATCAACAAGGCCCATCGCAGAGTTTTAAGATAAAAAAGGATTTCAAATTTTAAACTTTTCTGATACATTTTGACTCACTAGTCTTCAACAGTATATCCAACTATAGTAACTGAGTATTCATACTATAGGATCGGATACTGCTGATGACGTTTCGCTGTTTGATATTTCTTGTACATATCTTTTTTCTGTATTTGTATATTCCCAATTTTATAATAAATTTCAATGATCTATTATTTTTGAACAAAGATAATTTTCGTTTAGGCTCATTTAGATGGCTCATAAGAGCTCATGATAGGTTTATTTCTACTCAAGTATGGTTGTTTTTTGAAATCAAATTTTATGTAAAAGTTTCAAGCTTCAAAAGTCATGTAAAGCGTATACGACTTCTAATTATTTGGTGTGATGCACCATGTCTCTTGGCCTAGGACGTTTTTCATTGTCTAGGAGGTATTGCAGAGCTCCAAATTCAATTTTACATATAATCTTCCGGCTCATTTTGTTGATCCATCAAGATAATATCTACCCACCATTCTGACCCGCCATGGCCGTCGAATAATTGTGTTTGTATTTCTAGGCCATGTATTTCCCTTAGGCAAACGCACCATTCAATCTGGTGCAGGTCCCCATTTTCCCGCCAATTCATATTCATATCTACACGCTATTCTTGCGTCGATCTCATCATGCAACCAAATCCACCAACACCGACTGTTTCACATGAAAAACTAATGAAAATCGTGAAGGAAAGATTGGCGAAGTCACAGGCGGAATTTGAAGAAGCGAAACAGCAAATTGTTTGGTTCAATTTATTACTGGTATAATAAAAACTTATTTTAGATACGCGAAAATGAGGCAAAAGGACAACCTAGAGAGCCAACACGTACTGAATGTTGGCTTAGAGTTCAACAACTGGATTCGAAAAGGATGGATGAGCTTAAGAAGCGACTAGACGACGCTGCATTCTCTGCGTTGACCAACCAGTTTGCTGGAGCAACATTTGAAGCTGTGGAAAAATCGAATGGTTCAACAGTTGAAGGGAGGATCTATGATAAGCGAGATGTGCTCATGGCTCACGCCGGAGAAGCTAGAGAAAGGAAAGTAGCTCAAAAAGAGCCGAGAAGGAATAGGGTACAGAAGAGACAATATCGACCGAAGAAGTACCTTGTCGATGTTGATGCTGAAATGAAGCCGGAATTCAGAGGAAGATTCAACACAAATCAGGGAGAAGCCGTGAGAGATCGAAGAAAATTGGTGGAAAGATTTAGGGAGTTGAAGTTGAGAAGACATCAAGAACGAGAGCTCGAGAAGGAGAAGATGACATTTGATGGGTTGGCGGAGCAGTTGGGACAAGTGGGGCTTGATGGGAAGAAGGAGGAGGATGGACAAAGGACAGCAAAGAGTTCAACACCTTTTTCCGATTTCAGATTTTAAACTTTTTTGATACATTTTGACTCACAAGAATTTAGCAGTAGATCGAACTACAGTAACTGCGTTGGAATACTGTAGGATCGGTTATTGTTGAAGCTTTTTTCTCTTTTTATTGTCCTTTTCTTACTTTTTGAATAAATTTTAAATCACAACACATTACCATATAAATCTTCCCAAATATCCAGCTACAGTATGCTATACCGTAAGTCCTATAACACCTGGCCGATCAGTGGTCTCGTAGTGAAATTATTCTCACCGTTTTTTTGGCGCGCTTTTTTTGCAAATCGATTGTATAGGTATGTCATGCAATTTTCGATTTCACGATACACCCCCGCGTGGAAAATTTACGTTTTGAAAACTCGATCAGACTCGCATATGTATCGTATGGAAAGTAATCACATGGCAAGTGTTCATTTGACCAACACTCATTTCGGACTTGTTATGTTCGGATAAAATACGACTGGCAAGTGTATGCTTTCGAAATGTAATGCATGGAAAGTGTAACGTTCCGAAAACGTCTTTGCCATATCACTAAAATTGGAATAACTTTTTTCCTAGGTTATCAATTGATTTGAAATTTTTGGAGCATGATTGAAACATGGTTTGTTACATAATCCATAATTTTCGGCAAAATTGTTCAACTTTTCTGAACGAAGATGGTCAAAGGTCAGCAGTTTTAAGGCAAATCAAGAGTTTTCTATTGAAATAACCAGCTGCAGCAACCTAAAAGATAATAATGAGACTCTAACTAGACTGAGTAAAGACAGAAATCTATAATTTCTTCAAATTATCCAAAAATTTGACTAGCTCAAACACTAGCAGGCAGTGAGTAGCAGGGTTATTTTAGTCGAAAACTCTTGATTTGCCTTAAAGCTGCTGACTTTTGACCATCTTCGTTCAGGAAAGTTGAAAGATTTTACCGAAAATTATGGATTATGTAACAAACCATGTTTCAATCATGCTCCAAAAATTTCGAATCAATTGATAACCTATGAAAAAAGTTATTCCAATTTTAGTGATATGGCAAAGACGTTTTCGGAACGTTACACTTTCGAAATGGCCATTTTCCAATAGTGACAATTTCGAAACATGACAAGTCTAAACGGGCATTTTCGACTCCGGCATTTTCGATCTATCACATTTTCAATACAAATCATTTCAAATCGTAGACTTGCCAACTACAAATTTTTTGCCAAACGATACACTTTCGAAGCGGTCGTTGGCCACTCGGGGGTGTATCGATTTCACCTATCTGCGTCGTCTTGCCCCACGGGCGCGCGGATTCTTACCCAATCAATAAGAAGATTTGATGGTGGTGGTGTAGATACACCAATCGTTTTGACCTTCCCACAGTATTGGTGTAGTCCTACCCAACCTTCACCAATTAATTCTCATTCGTCACCATTTACACATCGTTGCGTCAATCGAGCTATGGATCCAAATCAAGAAAAACCAGTTATGAGACCTTTTTTGAGCAAAAAGACAGGAATGGTTCAGGATGCATTTGGCAAAACATTGGCGGATTTTGTAGCGGAGAAGAGAGCAGCTGCTGAGAAGCGGAATAATGTGAGTTTTATTTTAATGAAGCAAAAATAATATTTTTATTTTCAGCCGAGCCAAGACGGAGCAAGTAGTTCATCTGGCCAGCCTATCGAGCCGACTGATGCACACATCAGACTGGCTGCGATGTTTGTGGCTCATTTGAATGGAGCTCAGCAGTTGCGTCGTTTGGATGGTGCTGCTTATTCGGCGTTACCTAGAAACTCCACTGGAGCACCGTCTGGATACAAGGAGAGATCGTTAACTGGTGGCAAAACAGTTAGAGAAATGTACAAGGCCATGGACAAAAGGGATGTGTTGGTTGATCACTTGAGAGCAGCTCGGGACAACAATGTTGCTCGAAGAGAAATGCGAAGGAATAAAACTCAAGAATCTCCAGCGCAGGGATCATATCTAGTTGATTTGAGTGATCCGCCAGTCCAACAGGATATTCCAAAGTGGTCAGCAGTAAACTTCGGAGGATTTGAGCAAAGAAAAAACAGAAGGATTGTGGAGCTGGAGGACATGGAAAGTTATCAAAAAGGACAGGGAAGACCTAACTTGAGTGAAGAAGTCAAGAAAAAAGAAAAACGAAGGGCAGCTATATTGGAAGCATTTAGATTGAGGAATCAACAGAGAAGAATGAAGGCGGAGAAGGAGAAGGCGTCGTTTGCGGCTTTGGCGGAGCAGATGGGGCAAGTTGATCTGGATGAGGACAAGGATGGACAGGGCTCATCGACGCAATGATTCTATAATTTTTTTTTACTTTTTTGTCTTCTCACAATTTTTTCAAAAGCACACTGATTCTTCTTTTTTCCATTTCTGATATTTTAAAGTTTTAATAAATCTCGAATCACAAGTTATGTTAAATTACATCACTTTCACTGATTGTGAAATACAGTACACCCAACTACAGTAACCGAATTTTAATACAGTTTGAACCGACTATCCTATATTGTAGTACTAATCCTCTTTTTGGTGCGTTTTCAAATCGCTTCGAAAATTCCTGACGTAGGTTTTTCGATCGATTTTTGTTCCCACCACCTGCGTCATTTTGACACGAAATGCATAGCGATGAAGTTGATCTAGATTAGATGGTTGAAGATTCGATCAAGAGGTGTCATACTTTACTTGGGAGGTATGAAAACAATCCAGTTGAACTTTCGTCCAAAGTTTTTCTGTGGCTGCTAGAGACTATGTATAATCATTCTATGAAGTTTCAGCCGCCACTGGAGGGTTTGAAGGAAGTTATTAGCCGAAGTATGCCCAAAAATAGGCCTAAAAACACCATTTTCATCTTTTTTGACGTATTTAGGCCTATTTTTGGCCATACTTTGGCTCATAACTTCCTTCAAACCCTCCAGTGGCGGCTGAAACTTCACAGAATACAATTTCATGGTTCAAAGTACTCATGAAAAATTTTTGGGCGAAAGTTCAACTGGATTGTTTTCATACCTCCCAAGTTAGTTTTGACCTTTCTGCACCATTATCATTTGGTGCAGATTCACCAAGTCATTTTTTTTCTTCACCACATATTCTACCTTACCGAGGCATGTCGTCGTCGACTCCAGAGAACCCAAATTGGTACTTCTATCGTTCCTTGTTAAAGGAAATACTGGAGGATGAGTATGGCAAATCATTATTGAAGATGGCGATTGAGAAAAGAGCAGCAGCAGATAAGCAGACAACGGCGAGTTTTATTTTTGAAGAGTAGAATGAATGTTTTTATTTTTCCAGCTAAACCAATGTGAACTAGGTTCAATAGAAAAAATGCTACTATCAGATGATCCAACTGAAATGTTGAAAGCTATTCGTTGTCTTCAATTTGGCAGAGAAAGTAAGTTGCAAAGAGCAAATGAGCTTGAAGCTGATTTCACGGCAATGACGGATCAGTTTGCGGGAGCAACGATTGCACAAGAGGAGAAGGCGAAAACTGATCGCCGAGCAGTTAAAGAGAGCTCAACTAGACAAAGAAATGCTGCTCGGAGGGAATCAAAAAGAGTTCGGGTTCAGGAGAGATCAGCGACGAGCAAAGCATTTGACTATAGTTATTCGCCATATGACGTTGACTTGGAGGAGGAATGTCGAGTATGGTACAAAAGGATTCTCAAGCAAGATGCTCCTACGGAAGCGGAGAGAGAGGAAGCTCGAAAGGCTAAAGTATTGGAAGCGATTCGATTGGCAGAAAACAGAAAAATGTGGAGGTCGATGTATCCGGAGGCATCGGCTGCGGCGTTGGCGGAGCAGATGGAGCAAGATGAGGATGGACAGGGCTCATCGGAACAATGATGCTACACTTTTTCTCTGAACTTATCGCTTTTTTCCATGTCTCATCTTTCAATTTTTGAAAATAAATCTCGAATCACAAGTTATGTTCAGCTATATCACATTCACTGATTGTGAACTACAGTAAACTCTACTACAGTAACCGACTTTCAATACAGTAAGAATCGACTATCCTATATTGTAGTGCTAACCCCCTTTTTGGGACGTTTTCAAATCGTTTCGAAAATTCCTTGCGTCGGTTTTTTGATCGATTTCCTAGTCCCACCACATGCGCCATTTTGACACAAAATGCACCATGATGATGTTGATCTACAGATTCGAGCAGGTGGTGTCGTTCCCATACCATTGGTGCAGGCCCACCCAACCTCCACCACTTCATTTACCGTGCGTTGACCGAGGCATGTCGTTGATCAATTCTGACTTGCTAAAGGACGTGCTCCAGGATGAATATGGTAAATCACTGCTGGACTTTATAATCGCAAAGAGAGAATCAGCAGAGAAGAATGTAACTGTGAGTTTTATTTTCATAATATCGAAATATTATTTTTGTTTTTCAGAAAAACAAAGGCTTACCAAGTAACTCATACGACAAAATGTTACTATCAATTGATCCAAATAAAATGTTGGCTGCGATTCTTGGGCGGCAACGTATCAGAGCTGAACAGCGTTCTGGTATCTCTGCGCTGACGGATCAATTTGCTGGTGCAACGATTCAAGATGAGGAGAGGCCGAAAACTGATAGCTCAACAGTTGAAAATAAACGGGATGTGATGACTGCTCCGTCGAGAGCAACTAAAGAAAGAAAAGCTTCTCGGAGGCAGATGCGAAGAAGCAAAACTCAAGAGACACCAACTCCGGGCTGTCAAACTTATGAACTGGATTGGAGGGATCCACCAACTGAGCAGGAAAGAAGAAGTCACAAGAAAGATCCTACCAAGGTTCGTGGAAGATCCAACGTGAATCCAGAACCAATTAATGGAAAGGAAAATCGAAGATCGGAAAGATTGGAAGCGTTTCGATTGAGAAATCAACAAAGACGAATGAAGAGGGAGAAGGAGAGGGCGTCGTTTGCAGCATTGACAGAGAAATTTGGACAAGTTGCACTGGATGAGAATAAGGAAAATAATTCCACAATTTGATATTTTTTCTGTCTTTTACTGTCTCATTATCCACAACTTTGAAGGCTCCTAAAATCTCCTATTTCTGTTTTTTCTCATGTCTCATCGTTCAAAGTTTCTAATAAATCTTCATGTAAAGCTTTCACTGATTGTGAGCTACAGTAGATTCAACTACAGTAACCAAACTTGGATACAGTAGGAATCGACTATCCTATATTTTCGTGCAAACCTTCTTTTTGTCACATTTCCAGTCAGTTCCGCCATCTGCGTCATTTTGACACAAAATGCACCATGATGATCTAGATAAGATTTTTGAAGGTTCCAGCAGGTGGTGTCGTTTTTTCGTTTTGACCTTTCCACACCATTGGTGCAGGTCCAGCCATCCTCCACCTTCATTCGACACCACTCATCCATCGTTGCACCAACCGAGCCATGTCATCAACTCCAGTGAGCCAAAATGAGAGACAACCACTCGATTTCTTGTTGGATATGTTGCAGGATAAGTTTGGAAAATCATTAGCTGAAATGGTGGCTGAGAAGAGAGAAGCTGTAGAGCAGCGGGTTAATGTGAGTTTAACTTTTATAAAAGAAAATTATTGTTCTTATTTTTCAGATGTTTCAAGATCTACCTGATCAACATGCTCAAACTAGGAATCTCGAGTTGAGATTGAATACAATGTTTGCCGATTATTGGAATAGCTCTGGTATGGCTGCAATGAAGAGCCAGATGGTTGAAGCTGAAGATATGAAGAAGCCAAGTACCAGTGAGCCAAAGTTGAGGGAAGTTAGAAGAATTTCTGCTCGAAGAGATTTGCGGAGGAACAGAATCCAGACACCAGCTGATATGGTGGAGGGACTCCAGAGCAAGCCTGTGATTGGTCCGAGCAATTCGCCAACTGTGGGAATCCGGGGAAGACCAGTGTTCACTGAGCAACAAGCGGATATGTTGCAAAAGAAAAAAGTTGTTAGATTTGATGAGATCAAACTGAGAATTCAACAAAAAAGAAAGAAGTTGGAGAAAGAGGAGTTTGCTGTGTTGGCGGAGCAGTTTAGACAAGTTGATTTGGATGAGGGCAAGAAGGATGGACAAGGATCATCGATGGATTAATTATATTTTGTTCTTTTACTGGCTCATTTTTCAAGTTCTCAAATATTCATTAACACAATAATTTTTAAATTTCCTACTTTCGTTCTGGTTTTTCTGCATCATCTTTACAATTTCTTCAATAAATCTTGAATCACAACTCATGTCAACTTTCACTGACTGTAAAGTACAGTATTACCAACTACAGTACCCGTTTTTCTATACCGTAGCAATGGAATCATGCGACTAGCCAATATTTCAGTTTATACCATCTTTTTGACACACCTTCTTCAGATCCTTTCGAGGATCCATTGCGTAATCCAATCGAACAATACGGTTTTTGCCATCTGCGTCATTTTGACACAAAATGCACCATGATTCCGTAAATTGTTCGCGATCGATAACGCAGTTGAGGTTTTGAGCAGGTGACGCAATATCTGTATTTGACCTTATGCACCATTTTGGTTTGGTGCAGGTCCGTCAATTCATTCTCATTCGTCACCACCAATTCATCGTTGCGTCAACCGAATCATGGATCCAAATCAAGCAGAGCACACTTGGAAAAACTCGTCTGACGAGGTGTATAGGGCATTTGGTAAATCATTATCTAAAGTTGTAGCGAAGAACTTGGCAGTAGCACAAAAGCGGAATAATGTAAGTTTTATTTTCATGGAGTCGCAAAATTGTATTAGGTTGGAAAGAAAGTTTCTGACATTTTTGGAGGGTCGAATAGTTTGACCGTTTTTTCAACGAAGAGATTGGTTTTCAAAGTGCTTGTTTTTCTATCAGAGGCAGTCACACCTGTACACAAGTATACTATTTCCATTTAATTCTAGGGTCTTTCTTCGGGCGAAAATGCCACATTTTTGCCGACCGACTTTTCTCCACTTTCGGAACTTAGATTGTCTTCGAGTTTTTCTGCCTTGAACAGTTCTGCTATTTATAAGTCAGTAGTGATATTATACGACTACGCCACCTTTTAACATAATGCCGACCCAGATTGGTTTCAAACGTTTCATGCTGGCGACTTTTGTTTGGAAGATTAACATTGTCGATGTGGGTAAATGCGTGTGGATTCGTGTGAATTGTATACTTTGATCAAAGCCAATCCGTACCAAACCTAATATGAATAGTTAACAGCTTCAGAGGTATCAATTGCATATGTCTTCACTGCCGGAAATCAGTCGATAGAGAAGCAACATCGGTGGATCCATACCTCACACTTTGGGGGACTCCGACAAAAATCAAAGGGTGAAGAGCAGTTCACATTTATTGACCTCATACATGACTTACGGATGATTGGATAATATCATTATAGCATATGATAAGGTGGTCCATCATGAACATTTTGTGAGAGTGAGACAGTGACGGTGCGCTTGGATCAATTACTAGAAGTTGATGAGGCCGATCAATACCCAAAAATGCCGATATTGAGAGTCTGGTGGTCAGTATGACCAAACGAAATGTGTGAGCAACTAGATGAGGCCAAAACAATAATTACCGATGTCCATACAAAGTGCTCATAAAACATGATAACCGTGATTTGATTCTCTGATGGAGCACGTGCCGGAATGTTTTTCCTTCTTGGTAACGTCAGACCACATATTCTTCGAGATGCGTATTCTCCCCTAGCCGCATTTGGATGATCGATTCTTAGTCACTCATTGTACACTCAAGGTCTTGCCCTATCCTACTAACATCCCATTTCTAATATCCAGTGATAGCTTAACCGTCAGAATTTCAATATTTGAACGGGTGTCAAAAATTATTTTGCTCAGTTAACGCCGCCTAGCTCCCCGCCTGCTGGGGAAGAGGGCCCCACCAATTGCCTGGGCATTGGTGGAAGACTAACCATACAAATGGTCAATAGTTTTAGTCTATCAGCATGCGCTTGTTTTTTAAATAATCAAACAAAAAAGTTAGAAAAAATGTCAGAAACTTTCTTTCCAGCCTAATATTTGTTTATTTTCAGCCGAATCGAGGAACTAAGATTGAAGAAAAGCCGAAGCCCAGTGGCTCAGCAGTTAAAAATAGAATCAATAGCCCATGGGATGTGTTGGACGCTCTAATCAGAGAAGCTAGGGATAGAAAGGTTGCTCAGGATGAATCGAAACGGATCAGGGAGCATGAGAGAGTACATAGAATCACGCCGGGTATGTTTGATGCTCTTATCAGAGAAGCTAGGGCAAGAATGGTGGCTCAAGAACGACAAGCTCACGTTTTGGACAGTGTTCCAACTTATAACATTTATCCTATGTGTCCGGCAGCTAAGGAGGCCCACAGAAAATACATCTCGACTTCTGAGCAACAATCCAAGATGTGGGTGAACAGAAGGGTTGCAAGATTTGAGAATTTTCTGTCGAGAGATCAACAAAAAAGAATAAAAGCGATGAAGGAGAAGGTGGCAGTTGCTGTATTGGAGTGGAAGATGGGACAAGTTGTGCTTGATGAGAACAAGGATGGACAGGGCTCAGCGATGGAATAATTCTGGCTCATTTTGTAAAACATCAAAAGCTCATCAACACAATAATTTCAACATTTCCTATTATCGTTTTGTTTTCACTGTCTCTTTTCCAATAAATCTTGAATCACAACTTATTTTAACTTTCTCTGATTGCGAACTACAGTAACACCAACGACAGTAACCGATTTTCAATACAGTAGGAAGGTAAAACTAGCAGATATTTCAGCTCATACTATCTTTTTGACACATCTTCAAATCGTTTCGAAAATCTCTTGCGTGGGATTTTTAATCGAATGATACGGGTTTTTCTCCACCTGCGTCATTCTGGCACAAAATGCACCATGATTGCGTAGATCCAACCCGATCGATAAAGTGGTTGAAATTTCGAGCAGGTGACGTTTGTATCTAACCTTACGCACCATTTTGGTTTGATACAGGTCCACCAATTCATTCTCATTTGTCACCACCAATTCATCGTTGCGCCAATCAAGCCATGGAAGCGCAACAAAACTGGAAACACTCTTTCGACTCGGTGACTGAAGCAGTGTATAGAGCGTTTGGTAAATCATTAGGTGAAGTTATAGCGGAGAGCTTGGCAGCGTCGGAAAAGCGGAATAATGTGAGTTGTATTTTCATGAAATCGAAAACTTATATCTCTTTGTTTTCAGCAGAATCAAGGAGCTAATATTGAAGAGAAGCCGAAAACTAGTGGTTCAGTAGTTATCAATTCTAAACGGGATGTGTTGGTTGCTCAAATGAGAGCCAAACGAGAGAATGATGCTGCTCGGAAGGAATCAAAAAAGGTTCGAATTCAAGAAAAACAAGTTCACATATTGGATAGTGTTGAAACTTATGTGATCGATTTGAACAGTCCACCAACTGAGGGACTTTGGGGAAGATCCATCGCAACTCCCGAGCAAGAAGCAGAAATGTTGGCAAAATGTAGGATCTCAAGATTTGAGAACTTTAGATTGAGAAATCCACAAAAAATAATGAAGATGGAGAAGGAGAAGGCATCATTTGCTGCATTGGCGGAGAAGTTTGGACAAGTCGCATTGGATGGAAATAAGGATGAAAAAGGATCGGTGATGGAATAATTTCCCAATATATTATTATTTTTTGTTTTTTTCTGTCTCCTCTTTTAAAATTCCAATTAAATCTTGAACATCCCAGGTCTTGTTGGATACGAGTTATTTGATGATGACAAATATCGAGCTATTAGATATAAAAAATAGATATTGCCTTTTGCATTATTTCAAACGATAATATTATGAATGTCTGATCCAAGAAGCATGTTATTATTGCAATAGTAATAGATTGTCACATCAACAACATCAAGCTGAATATAAAATAGCCATCAACAACAATATTATTCTAAAAATGCGCTGTTACTTCCTCTTTTTCATTCTCGCTTTTCCCACAATCTTTTGTATTTGTGCTGAGGTCCGTCAAGATGTGAAACTCACAAAAAATCCTTTTTCGGAAATGCTTCCTTTTCTGTTCCTTTCTTCGATGGTCAACAACGGTCTTTCTAGATGTAAGTTCATTATCAAACTTTTCAACAGAAATATTTTCAGCATCATCATCCAACAAAAATTCAACAGAATTGAACCATATCTTGGACGACTTGCTTAAAAAACTACTCAAAAAATAAATAAATGTAATATCTATCAACTAAAAATAATATCAACAAAACTGGACAACATAAGTGGCAACTTTCTGACAAGCAAATGTCGAAGTCGCATCATCGAATTTATATGAAAAAGCTGTTGGGCACGCCTCCTTGAAAATAGAGGCAATTTCACTTCTAAAGCACTTATCCGGTGTAGAATATGGGCCAGTACAACATTCCTTGTCAGTGGCTAAGAAGGAGCACGGTGATTTGCAAGCGATGTTGAAACCATCCCCTGAAATACTCTGCGTCTCTTGTTTAACACACTATTTCTCACTTCTAATCACCAAATTTGAAGGACACACTTGATTCACATCTGAGAAGCAGCCACCAGCTCGGGTACATTCTGAACTTATCCAACTTATCTGAGTGTATCAAATGTTCAATAAACCTGTTCCACCATACGGCTCAATAAAAACTGGAACATTGTATCCTTGAACTAGGGACACATCATACAAATCCTGATCATTCACAAAATCCATTTGGAAGTTGGCAGTGGTTCGGGGATACGGTAGATCACCTGACTGACAAGCTCGACCGTTGGCATCGCAATGTGTCTTGGGGAAAATTGTACCGTTCCATTTTGGATCAACGAAAATTTTGTAGGACTGCTCGTTGTTCAGCTTCTTGTTTTGCTCTGAACAAAAGTGTAAACCTATGTCATAAAAGTAGGTTCCTACCAAATGAGCCAATTCCATTGATACCAACCCATGTAGGGAAGGGACAACGATTGTATATGTTGATTTCGCGATTGGCATTGGTGAGTAGAACGGTGGCTAGTACGATCAAGGTGGTGAACATGGTTATGTGGGAAAATGGTCATGTTTGAATTGGTTAAATATTGTGAGCCAAGTGTGGGAGTTGATCTATGGGTTTGGCAGCTGTATCAATATTTGGTAGTAGGGGGGATGAACATTTTGAAAATTGTTAGTTTTTGGGGGTTTTGTCAATAAATATGGCATGTTTTGAGAATAATAGCGAGGATGTGGGGGACTGATGTGCTTATGTGGGGGTGCTCAACTTCATCAGCCTCTTGAATTGTTTCAAAACGATATACCACCTCTATTACCACCATCGGTTCTTGAACTTCAGACTATTTCCCAATATAAAATTGCACATTGATGAAAATTCGTTATGCACTGAATTGATTGAATATATCCGTAATGACAATGAAAAGTCGGTTTCTGGAAGTTTTTTCTTTCTCACAAAATTCCATGAAAGCAAGAAATGTGCGATCTAGTAGGCTCAATAGAAAACTTTCCGACCAAAAAAAAATTTTTTTTGTTGTATGTATTTTTCCAATAAAGTTGTGAATAGATAAAAAATATGTTTTCAATAATATCGAATCTAGGATGTTTTGCATATCTGCCATTGATCAAAAATATTATTGATGGATCAAGGGAACAATACATGACAGCTGAATATTGTTATTGATATCCTGCTTTGAAAAATATTTTTATAAAATGTACAATAAAGTGTGATGCCAATGGGCGGGACATCAATCCAAAAATTTGCATAAATAGATGCTCCGTACCACTGTATGAACACTGAAATCAATCAGTTCACTGACAAATCATGCGCTTCATTCCAATTCTTGTCGTTCTTCTGCTCCTCGGCTTTGTAGCTTCTACTCATGCATCCAGCCTGACTGAAGAACTGGGAGAAATGATAAGAGGAGTATTTGACAGAACTCTCGTAACTCTTAAAGGTAAGAATCTAGGTGATTTCTTATCAAAAATGTTCTGAAACCAGCCTCGATTAAGAAAGGAAAACAAATCAATGATGCCACGATTAAAGATCTAAAGGAGTTGTATAAGAAACTGCCAGACTTGGGGGTGAGGATCCTAACCGCCAAAAAATCGGACAAGATAAACATCTTTATTTCAGATAGATCTTGGCGAGGAAACAGTAAAAGCATATAACATGCTATTGGAAAAAATAAAGGTAAGAGTTTTATAGTTTTTATTATTTACCCATAATAAAATTCAAACAGGGCAAAAAATAACTGGATCGCCTACGATGATACGAATGGGCTTCTGGGAATTCAACCTCATGTTTTTAAAGCAATAATAAACTTTTATTCATTCTCCCATTTTTTCAAACTATGTAGAACAGCCGAACCAGTTTTTTTCAAACATATAGCGCGTGGCACAATTCTGTTCTGAAAACTTTCTGAAAACTTCATAGTAACTTTGAGCATTCCACTTCAGACCCTCCGTCCCTCGAAAAAAAAAATGAAAGAACGCTGATTCCATGAATACCAACAAGATTTCATCAACAAAATGTTTATCAATGTTTACTTTCACAAGTGGTTCAGTAGGAAAACAAGAACGGAAAAGATAATGTTCGAAAAAGTGATGCGAGAATCGCGGGGGTGAACAAACACAAAAAGATACAAAAAGCGATTGTTTCTATTAACTTTTTGTTCTTTTTTTGACAACTTGTTGCCAAAAATATATACCTTACTCATCTGTTTTTCCATCCTTATCAATTGATAACAGTTTTATATAAAAGACGTCGACCTACTTTAAAAAACAATCAAAACAATGACACTCCTTCTTCTCCTGTTCATCACCCCACTAGCCACCGCCCGTCATATCGAGGTGTTCAACAAATGTCCATTCACAACATGGGTTGGGATATTAGGGCCTGGAAATCCGGAAGGTGGTGGATTCAAGTTGGATGCCGGGCAACGGAGAAGTGTCAATGTGGCGGATGATTGGAAGAGTGGAAGGATATGGCCGAGGACATGGTGTGATGATAATTTCAATTGTGCTACTGGATTCTGTGATGTATATACACACTTGATTTTGAAAATATTATAGATCAAGTTTTCAGAATCGAGAACAATGCAATGGAAAAGGCGGTCGTCCACCAGCCACATTGGCGGAGTTCACCCTTCGTGGTGATGCTGGCAAGGATTTCTATGATGTTTCCCTAGTCGACGGCTATAATATCCCGGTGCTCATTGATCCACAAGGTGGACATGGTGACTGTAAAAGGGCTGGTGGATGCTTCAAGGATGTCAATGAAATGTGTCCGGGACATTTGGCAGTGAAGAAAGGTTCGCTTATCACTGATATAACTATAATAGATATTTGAGAGCATTGATCCTTCAGATGGTCGAACGGTTGGCTGCAAGTCGGGATGTTTCGCATTGAACACTGACGAAGAGTGTTGTCGTGGGCAATTTGGGCCGCAAAACTGTCATCCGAAGGAGACTGCACATATTTTCAAGGATGCGTGCCCGACGGCTTACTCGTATGCGTATGATGATGGCACATCGACTTTTACTTGCACTGACGCGAATTATGTTGTTCAATTTTGTTGATTGCTTTGAGATCAGGGGATCATGAATAAATATTTTATATATATTGATCTAGTTAAAGATATTAGAAAATATTAGTTTCGCACACTGATCCACAAAATGGTCTCATTAAAACGACCCAATAATTCTCATCGGGCTGATTCCGACGGGATTACTATTTTGTAAATCTGAATTTGTCAAACTGCGTCCACCGATCTGCGTTTTCAGAAAATTTCGAGACCCTCACTATGACAAAATAGATGGTAGTTCCGAGGAAAAATGAGGTAAAAAGATGCACCATTTCCCTGTTCCGTTGATTCAGTTTTTCAGCTCAAATTGATATTTTCCGCCTATTCCAATGTATAACGATTTCTGAATTTCCAAAAAATACATTCTAGTTCTATATCAAACTCGAAAATGGAATGAGCCAAATGCACTGAATAAAGTTGTGTATCGATGAATAGATTTTTTTCAAAAAAATAGAATCCAACATTTTTCAATATTTTCCATTGATCACAAATATTTTGGATGGGCCGACGTCGACGAACAATACATAACAATCGAATATTGCTGTCTGTCTAACCCACGGAAATATATTAAAAATATTCAATGGAATTCGATCCCAATGGGCGGGACATTGATCCGAAAATTTGCATAAATAGATGCTCCGTAGCCCGGAAGGCATATTGAATCCCTTGATTCACTCGCTGATAATGCGTCTCCTTCCAATCATCGTGTTTCTTATTCTTGCATTTGTATGTTCCACTTATGGAATCGAAGTCAATGCGGATACGGATGAAATTAAGAAAGAGCTCAAAGAACATCTGGATGAGATTCTCGAAAAACTCAAAGGTAATGGCATAATTATTTTTTAAACAAAATAATTGAATCTCTTCAGACGGAATTGATCACGGCAAAACTATAAATGAAGACTTAACGGAAAAGTTAAAAGAACTCATTGCAAAACTGAAAGAAATGAAGGTACTGTTATAAGTTTTTTTGAAAAATGAAAACAAATTATCATGTCACTCATCTTCTCATGGAGTCATTAATTTTTTCGTAGTACCTTAAATTTATTCATATGAAGTGTAGAAGATGCAAAAAAAAAAATCTTTTTGAAAAATAGTTTTCAGGTCGATATTCCAAAGGAAGCTCAAAATAAGATAGCAGAATTGTTGGGCCCCACAAAAACCAGAATCCAAAACTTTCTTAATGAGCTGATGAACTCGGTAATTTAGGTTTTAGAGAATCAGTCAATAATCGCAATTGAAACAGGGCATTGGCGGCAGATGAGTTGGTCCATCGTCGGACACTTTTCGAGTATAACATTTCCTTGAAATAAAGTTATTGCATTATTCCGTGCTTATATGATACGAGATCAAAAAAATAATGAACAGTTGTGAAGAACTAGAGGACATTCATATTATCTTCCCGTTTTGTGCCTACAATTCATCCAAAAAATGCCACATAATTAATGTTGGCAATGAAAAATCATGCCGCTTTTCCCAAAAAACTATTCTACTATTTTTCTCTTCAAATGATAGTGTATTTTGAAATATATCTTAACTGAGTTTCATGAAGAACATAAAGAGAGATAGTAGCTCACAAAAAAAAGTTGAATGATGTTGATAAGTCACTATAAAGCTGTTATCAGTTGATCTATCAGTTTGTAATCTTTACTTGGGACCGGTCCAAACCTAGGATCCGAGAAAGTTTTCTAATTTAGGTAATTTTGTAGAGCAGAAAACGCTGATTCCAAATCTTTCATCGGATTTTGCGGAATCGGCCTGTGAGCCGAAATACATCCATTTGAAAATTGGGTATTTTTGGCTGAAATTTTGACTGTAAGTCCCCGATATCGCATTGTTCGTCACGAAAAGTAAAATTGAGTTGTAGATCAGTCTTTTAGCTTCATTTTTGTTTTTTACGAGCTGAAAAATGTCCAAAATGAACAAAGTTATGGTCATTTGAAGTTTCACAACCACCTTCAAACATTCGTAATCACGCAAAATTCAGTAGAAAACACGCGAGTGTGTGCGTATACACCGGTTTCCTCGAGCATAACAATTTTCCAAAAACTTCAAATGACCATAACTTTGTTCATTTTGGACATTTTTCAGCTCGTAAAAAACAAAAATGAAGCTAAAAGACTGATCTACAACTCAATTTTACTTTTCGTGACGAACAATGCGATATCGGGGACTTACAGTCAAAATTTCAGCCAAAAATACCCAATTTTCAAATGGATGTATTTCGGCTCACAGGCCGATTCCGCAAAATCCGATGAAAGATTTGGAATCAGCGTTTTCTGCTCTACAAAATTACCTAAATTAGAAAACTTTCTCGGATCCTAGGTTTAGACCGGTCCCAAGTTAGTCCTTTTCTATAAAAAATGTTTAGCTGAAGAGTTTTGAAACAAAGAAAATTTTCAGAAAATGATCTGAACATTGAAAAATGACAGGGTGTTTGGTCTAGCGAGGCCTGGTAGGCATCAAAAGTTTGTCCAAGATCATGGTGCACAAATTCGATGGAACGTTGGAATGGATGAACGAATCTATGAAAAGCTTTCAAAAAACAATTTTGAAAAAAAAACCGATATAATCCAATGATGCCCATAATCCAATGAACCGTTTATTCATTCTGAGGTTGCTTCTGATACAAAACCCATTCATATTAATCATAATTATTTTGACACACTCTGAATGAATCGGGAGCTATTATACCTGATATGGACCAAATATGATCCTTATATACAAGTGAAACCATACAATTCGCCCATTTGAAAAAAAAACTTGTGAAATCCAACTAGTTTATACTGTATCCATTCACGTGAAACGTGCCCCAAATACGTTTATCATCCTTATCATATCATTTCGGTGTTTTGTCATTCATATGAAATTAATCATGTCAACAAGACAATCAATTATCATAATAATAACACTATCATTCGGATTGTGCATGGTTTGTTCGTTATCATTTTATCACTTATCAGTTATACTTCCAGGAACTTCAAAATCCATGTGATGTAATCGGCCAATCACCCAAAAATCTGACAAATCAAGTGATTTTGGTGGTTGATTGGAATCACAAAAATGAGTCGGTGCCAGAGGATCATGGTAGATTTAATGGTGAACCAACTATCGCATATCGATATATGTATTCATTCTTCGAATGTTATGGTACACCAAGTGGATTGAGCTTTACGAGATTGATGATTGATGATACGAATAATGAGAAGAAAATGAATGTAAAATGTACAATTAGTGATTTCAATGTACAGAATATTCCAATCGGTAAGCTTCATAGATTCATAGATTCATAGATTCATAGATTCATAGATTCATAGATTCATAGATTCATAGATTCATAGATTCATAGATTCATAGATTCATAGATTCATAGATTCATAGATTCATAGATTCATAGATTCATAGATTCATAGATTCATAGATTCATAGATTCATAGATTCATAGATTCATAGATTCATAGATTCATAGATTCATAGATTCATAGATTCATAGATTCATAGATTCATAGATTCATAGATTCATAGATTCATAGATTCATAGATTCATAGATTCATAGATTCATAGATTCATAGATTCAATGGTGCACATTTTCAGGACCGAATTATCAATACAAAGTGATAATCACATATTACGTAGATCTATATTGTTCAATGGAAAGTATTCAACAAGAAATATTCAAATTGACAAGTATGTTCAACTTCCCTTATCACTTATCATTATCATATCACAGATACCACAAATATTCAATTCATTCCTTTGTTAATCTGTTCGCGTTGTGATGTAGGATTATGGCAATATAAATATAAAAATGATCGACCAAATGGTGCATTGATACATTATAGTACTAGTCCTTTACTCTATGGTATCATATCAATTTCTTATCAATTTATCATCGATAATATTCAGAACATTTGACATCAATTCTTGAAGATTCGGTTTTTGGATCTGATAATGATCTCACACCACAATATTATTATTTGAATTCGATTGAAAAGTCGTATGTCTCTTATCACTTGTTATCATTTCTTATCACTGTTGTTATCAGAAACAAAAATCGATCAATCTGGCCACCATTAGCTGCAATTGGTGCTGTTCTATTATTCATCATTATCGGTTGTATTTCGTGTGTTTCAACCGCCACATTATACACATTTGTGGAAGAAGGTAGAAAAGGGGGCGTGGCCTATATACCGTAATATCCTTCAGATTTTCGCGCACGAAATGATGAGAGAGAATGGTTGGAAAGACAGGCACCAGTTAGGAGACAGGTGGAATATGGGGTTGATGTTGCTGTGAGTTGTATCATTTTTGTTGAGTTTGTATATAGTAGCGATTTTCAGAATGAACAGGCTGCTGGGAATGTAGATGGAAATGTGAGGGACAATGGAGGAATGGAAGTTGACTTGACACAATTATCATCGGAAATGGAGACGATTCCATATGAAAGTATTATGACGGAGGATGGCACTCAATCATCTGAAACGGTTAGTTTGGAGCTCTTTGAGCCAGAGATATCTAGATTTTGATAAATGGAACTCGATTTTACTTCTAAGATACAAAGATGAATGGAAAATTGTATGAAAAAGTACTATTTTCAGTTTTTAGGAACCAATGATACCCAATCAACAACAACTATAATTGATGCAAATATTTGTGAAGAAGAAACACAAGAAACAACCTAATAAGTACTCGAATATACCCGTTGATAAAGTCGTTATTTATTTTATTCAAATACTGTTATTCTTACTTTTCGTCGACTTGAAAAAACAAAGTAACGCGTTGTTGGCAACTGCTGACATTTGAGCTGTGATTACATTGATACGTGATATGATATTATCAATGATAATTGTGAGTGAAGGAGGGAAAATTATGCAGTTTGCAATTTGGGGGAAAAAATTGAACACGTTGGGTATACTGTAGATATGATATCGCCCCTTTTTCTGGTTTCGAGCAGTTTTTTCTCATAACTTTGGTGTTAGATAAGTATTATTTTAGGATGAAATCGATATTTTTGTCACAAAAATTTCATAAAAGCAGTATGCGATTCGATATACAGTATGCTAGATAGAAAACTTTCCGACCAAAAAATTTATTGTTGTATGTACATTTCCAATAAAATTATGAATAGATGGAAAATATGTTTTCAATAATATCGAATCCAGGATGTTTTGCATATCTGCCGTTGATCGAAAATATTATTGATGGATCAAGGGAACAATGTATAACAATTGAATATTATTGTTGTCTGTCACATCCACGGAAATATATTGGAAATATTCAATTGAATCGGATCCTGATGGGCGGGATATCGATGTGAAAATTTGCATAAATAGATGCTCCGTAGCCCGGAAGGCATATTGAATCCTTCGATTCACTCGCTGATAATGCGCCTCCTACCAATTCTTGCGGTTCTTATTCTTGCATTTGTATGTTCCACTTATGCGGACGAACCTACAGAGCTTGAAAAAACGCTCCGTGAACAACTGGATGAGGCTCTCGAAAAACTTAAAGGTAATGCCATAATTATTTTTCAAGCAAGATAATTAAAATTTTACAGACGCAATTGACCACGGAAAAACTTTAAAGGAGAAGCAGATAGAAAAGATAAAAGAACTCGTTGCTAAACTGAAAGAAATGAAGGTAAAATTATACATTTCTCAAAAATGAAATAATTAGCATGTCACTCATATTATCACGAAGTCAGCAATGTTTTCGTAGTACCATGAAATTCATTCGTATGAGTCAGGATCGAGAGTGTAGAAGATTCAAAAAAAGTTGTTGAAAAAATAGTTTTCAGGTCGAAAGGAAGCTCAAAATAAGATAGCAGAATTGTTGGGCCCCACAAAAATCAAAATCCAAAACTTTCTTGATGCGCTGATGTACTCGGTAATCATGTTTTAGAGAATCAGTCAATAATCGCAATTAAAACAGGGCGTTGGCGGCAGATGAGTTGGTCCATCGTCGGACACTTTTCAAGTATATCATTTCCTCGAAATAAAGTTGTTGCATTCATGTTTGTGTGTTGATCAAAAAAATATGAAAAATTTTGAGAGACAACAGAATATTATCTTCTGGTTTTGTGCCTACAAGTCATTCAAGTGTTGGGAATGAAAAATCGCCCCTTCTTCACATAAACACTTGTACCAATTTTTCTTCAAATGATGATGTATCTGGAAATATATCTCGTCTAAAAAGAGAAAGTGACTCACAAAAAAACGGTTGAATGATGTTGATAAGTCGCTCAACAGTTGTTTCAATTTGCAATCTTATGTACACCAAGTGGATTGAATCTCACAAGATTGATGATTGCTGATATGAATAATGAGAAGAAAATGAATGTAAAATGTACAATTAGTGACTTCAGTGTACAGAATATTCCAATCGGTAAGTGATTGTCAATCCAATATCTTGCCGCTCTTTTGCAATGAATTACTTAGAAGTTAGAGCTTTTTATTTTGGCATTGTTCCAAACGAAATATGTCATTTCAAATATTTTTGGCGTCGGAAATTCTCGTAATTGCCACTTTATATGGGCTTTTATGCTTATTTTCAATTTTATCAATAGAAATTGCCACAAAAGTCATTTTTTCGACATTTTTTATGACAAAGAAAAGTAGGTTTCTAACAAAAGTCTTGTAAGAGTCTTTTTTTCTTCACATTTCAGTGTTAGATAAGTATGATTTTAGGATGAAGTCAATGTTTTTGTCACTAAAATTTCATAAAAGCAGTATGCGATTCGATATACAGTATGCTAGATAGAAAACTTTCCGACCAAAAAAATTTATTGTTGTATGTATTAGCAGCCGTTAAAAACATTAGAACAGGGACTAGAAAAATCTCAAGCGTTAATTCTAGGCCCTAACACCTGAAATTTTTCTAGTCCCCGTTCTAATGTTTTTCACAACTGCTAATACATTTCCAATAAAATTATGAATAGATGGAAAATATGTTTTCAATAATATCGAATCCAGGATGTTTTTCATATCTGCCGTTGATCGAAAATATTTTTGATGGATCAAGGGAACAATGCATAACAATTGAATATTATTGTTGTCTGTCACATCTACGGAAATATATTGGAAATATTCAATTGAATCTTATCCTAATGGGCGGGGCATTAACCCAAAAATTTGCATAAATAGATGCTTCGTAGCCCAGATGTCATATTGAATCCCTTGATTCACTTGCTGGTGATGCGTCTCCTACCCATTCTTATCGTTGGAATTGTATGTTCCATTTATGGAATCAAAGTCAATGCGGATACAGATGAACAGACAGCTCTTGAAAAAGCTCTCAGAGAAAGATTCGACGAGGTTCTCGAAAAACTCAAAGGTAATGCCATAAATATTCTTCAAAGAAGGTAATTAAATTTCTACAGACTCAATTGAAAAGGGCAAAGGTGTGAAGGAGGATCTCGTGCAAAAGTTGAAAGAAATCGAGAATAAACTGAAAGAGATAAAGGTAATAATATTATTGAAAACAGGGAATCCTCATGAATCATCAATTTTTTCGTATTACATTGAAATTGTTCATATGAATCTCAATCAGAATCTAGAAAGTAGTAATTTGAAAAACTGTTTTTCAGATTAATCCCCCCAAGCTCGTTTCCGAATTGGTAGACTTCACAATACCCAAAACAATCGAGACGATTGATCAAATATTGAGTAAAATCTAGGTAAATTTAATGAAACGAGATCATTCAATAATTACATTTGAAACAGGACGGCGAAAGAGGATTTGTCCCACAGTACTGACACTTATCAAGTCTAACATTTCCTCAAAATAAAGTTGTTGCATTCATTTTTGTGTCTTGATCGAAAAAAAACTATGAACAGTAGTGCGGAACCAGAGAATATTAACTTCTCGTTTGGTGTTTACAAGTCATCCGAATAGTATACAAATTTATGCTGGCTATGAAAATTGGTTTTTTCCCTCATAAACAGTCTTACCAAAAACCCACTATGAAAATAAATAGTGACTCACACAACAATGAAAGGCGTTGAATGATGTTGACAAGTCACTCAACAGATGTTATCAGTTGATCTATCATTCTGTAATCGGCACTCATCTACAACCGAGGACCGAAAAAAAATCAAGGGCCGAAAAAATAAATCGAGGACCGAACTGATAAAGTACCATACAAAAAGACCTTTGGGTCCTTGATTATTCTTGCTTGGTCCTCGATTCTAGAGGATTTTTAGCATTTCAAGTTGGAAAATTTCGTCAGTGACAACACAAACAGATACCATATTGGATGCACTCCAAGAAAGCGCTATGTGAATAATACTACCTTATAATATTACCAAACTTTTAACAGAGCCGCTCATAACATTTTGACCAGAGGCGAAAAAAATCAAAGAAATAGAACCAACTTTTGAATATTCTCTGGAAATTGATGATACTTCCGAGTCTGTTATCTTCCAAGTCTGTTATCTGTCTGTCCAAACTACGGAAATATATTGGAAATGTTATATTGAATCGGATCCAATTATGCAGTAAGAAAATTTGGCACTCTTCTACAATCGAGGACCAAAAGAAAAAATCGAGGACCCAAAAAAGAATCGAGGACCGAAAAATAAAATCGCGGAGCGAACTGATAAAATACCACACAAAAAAGCCTCTCGGTCCTCGATTTTATTTTTCGGTCCTCGATTTTTCTTTTGGTCCTCGACTATTTTTGTTTGGTCCTCGATTCTAGAACAGTGCCGAAAATTTTGGGATAAAAACATTGAACACGCAGGGTATACTGTAGATATGATATCACTTCTTTTTCTGGTTTCGATCAGTTTTTTCTCATAACTTCGGTGTTAGATAAGTTTGATTTTAGGATGAAATCAATGTTTTTTCTCACTAAATTCCATAAGAGCAGTATGCGATTCGATATACATACAGTAGGCTAGATAGAAAATTTTTCGACCAAAAAATGTTGTTGTTGTATGTATTTTTCCAATAAAGTTGTGAATAGATCAAAAAAATGTTTTCATCAATATCGAATCCAGGATGTTTTGCATATCTGCCGTTGATCAAAAATATTATTGATGGATCAAGGGAACAATGTATAACAATTGAATATTATTGTTGTCTGTCACATCCACGGAAATATATTGGAAATATTCAATTGAATCGGATCCTGATGGGCGAGCAATTGATCCAAAAATTTGCATAAATAGATGCTCCGTAGCCCGGAAGGCATATTGAATCCCTCGATTCACTTGCTTGTGATGCGTCTCCTTCCAATTATCGTGGTTCTTATTCTTGGATTTGTTTGTTCCGCTTATGGAATCAAAGTCAATGCGGATACAGATGAACAGACAGCTCTTGAAAAAGCTCTCAGAGAAAGATTTGACGAGGTTCTCGAAAAACTCAAAGGTAATGCCATAAATATTTTTTAAACCTGATGATTCGCTTTCCACAGACGCCATTGACTACGGCAAAGTTACAAAAGAAGACTACATGAAAAAGTTGGAAGAAATCGTTGCTAAACTGAAAGACCTGAAGGTAATTTTATTATTGAAAACAGGGAATCCTCATGGAGTCATCAATTTTTTGTAGTACATTGAATTTTTTCATATGAATCGCAATCAGAATCTCGTAAGTAGTGATTCAAAAAACTGTTTTGCAGATTGATGTTTCCAAGCACGTTCCAGAATTGGTTGGCTCCGTAATCCCCAAAACAGGCAAGACGATTGGTGATATATTGAATGTCATCTAGGTATATAGGTTTTCACAAAATTATTCAGTAAACGCATTTAAAACAGAACGGCGGCAGATAAGTTGGTCCATGGACACTTTTCAAGTCTCACGTTTCCTCGAAATAAAGTTATTGCATTCATATTTGTGTGTTGATCGAAAAAATATGAACAGTTGTGAGGAGATATTTAGAGTATCTTTTCGTTTTGTACCGATAAGTTACCCAAAAGTTATACATATCATTCTATCATTCGATTCCTCATCAGTTGATAACTATCAAAATATCATCATTGGGGTTCTCACTCCTTTGATTGATAGTGACTAACTCAAAACAATCACCATCGGTCAAAGAGTGTTGATTACTCAACAGCTGTTATCAGCAAATGTTTATCAGTGTTTACTACTTCAACTGATTCTTTATATTATAAAAGTGAGAGCAACACTGATATGTATCAACACTATGAAGATACTCATCCTCTTTTTCCTTCTCGGCCTTGCCACTGCCCGTCAGATCAGAATCTACAACAAATGTCCATTCCCAACATGGCCTGGTATTCATGAACCCGGTGATCCAGAAGGTGGTGGCTTTCGATTGAATTCCGGGGAAAGTAGGACAATTTGGGTGAGCGATACTTGGAAGGCGGCGAGAATTTGGCCAAGGACATGGTGCAATGATCAGATGAGGTGCTGGACTGGATCGTGTGGGGTGAGTAGTGAATTTTTTTTTCGGTTGAATACTAAAATGTTGACAGCGCCATGAAAAATGTGGACGCGCAACTGGCAAGCCGCCAGCAACACTAGCAGAATTTACCTTGATTGGTGGTGGCAAGGATTTCTATGATGTTTCTCTAGTTGATGGATACAATATCCCGGTGCTTATCAGGCCAGAAGGTGGACATGGGTCATGTAGAATTGCTGGTGGATGTATAAGAGATGTTAATGAACAATGTCCGAATGACTTGGCTGTCAGGAAAGGTATCGTAGTTTTTGAGCTTCCTATAAACTTATAACGACTTCAGGCGATGGTAGAGTAGTCGGATGCAAGTCTCGATCTTTCGCTTATGGGAGACCGGAAGATTGTTGCACTAGAGGCTATGGACCGAAGAATTGTAAGCCATCGGAGACATCGAGAATGTTCAAAGAGTCCTGTCCAACTGCATACTCGTATGCTTATGATGATGCCACTTCTACTTTCACTTGCTCTGGTGCTAATTATCTTGTTCAATTTTGTTAAATGAAATAATATTGCTTCACAAAAAGAAAAATAAAGCATATTCATTTTTTTTCGCTTTGCTACAACTTACTTGTGAGCTGACAAGTTGAAAATTTGCTCAAAACTGTTTCATGGCTTCTTTTACAAACAAAGTTTGGTTTCGTGACTATTTATTTATATATTTAGAAGAGATTTTATTGCTACGACTAACACATTTAAAAATATTTTCAATTATTCCATGACTTTTGATCAGACGGTAATTTTAACTTCAAAAGCCTCTTTTCCGTCGGAAAATGTTTCAAAATGTGTTTATTTTACCATTTTATTAATAGATATATATTTTTTACATCCTTTCTCTTGTTTTTTTTATTTCTTTCAAAATATTCAAAAATTCGCTTGAAAAACAATTTTCCCCGGAATTTTGCGCGTTTAACGGTGTACGGTTTAAAGGAGCATGCTCTCCTCGCGCCAATGAGTCCCGGCGCGCTTACAGTTTTTCAGCGTTATTCACATTTTTCTTCGTGAAAAAATTAGTTTCAATCGATTAAAAGTGATGAGCGAGACGTGTTTAGCATCAAATGAGCAAACTGAAGAATTGGGTAGTTTGGATAAATTATTAGATGTAAGTTGACCCATTTTTGCCTCAAATATTAAAGTTTTACAGGATATCGATGAAGTTGAAAGCATATTATTAGCACACAGCGCTTCGCCGTCAATTGCAGACTCGAAAATTTATGATGAGTCGAGTTATCGGCTTGAGGATCCTTTTGGTAAGTGTGTTTTGCATATTTTTAGAGTTTTTGAGACGAAAAATTGCAGAATTGCTCGATGGCGGCTTGCAAGTTATAAAAAACGAAGAAAAATGTGCGAAAAATAGAAAACAAAAGGTATTTCCATATTATTTTATTTAAAATTTTATAATTTTCAGTTAAAACAAGACACAGAAGCCGAGTCAAACCCAAAAAAGCAAAAAATCGAAGCGCCGCCAGAGATTTCCGACTCGACAACTTCAATACGTGATGACAACAAGACTTGCGTTTCTCTGGTTTGCTTTTCCTTTAAAAATCCTCGAAATTTTTCTCATTTTGCAGATAAAAGAATCTACATTTCTCCGCGATTTCGGTTGGGATTTGAAAGACGAAAAACATCGAATCGACAAGATTTTGTGTTCGAATTTCGAACTTTTCGAAGTATTTTCTCCCTTTTCGCTGTTTTTAAGCTTCAAACTGCAGATTTATCAAACATTGCGAATCCACGCCTCAACAATTCCATTTCCTCCAATATTTCTAACCGAAACGGCGGATAGTTGCAGGTAAATACAATTTTTCAAGCCATGAAAATCCTAAAAATTAACGAAACAGCGTTTTCAGCGCCGACGATCGACGCCGCGCAATTCTCACATTGTTTTCGCGACGAAATGGACTGAAATTGTCGTCTGAAACGCTTCATCTTGGTGTTGGTCTGCTGGATAAGTGCCTCAATAAATTGGTTGTTCTGTCGGATCGTCTCATCAATTTGGCGGCTGTTGCGATGGTTTTGGCGAGGTTTTTTGAATAAAAATAAAAGAATGTATGTTTTTATTGCAGTAAAGTGGAAGAAATCAATTATTTGAGTCTTCAAGATGTAATAGTAACAAAATTGGTCAATGAAAAGTCGATAACGATGGTAAAAATAGCTGAAAAACATCGAAAATAACCATTTTCAGCTCAATAAACTGGAGCAAATGATTTTGAGAACATTGGAATTCAATGTAACCTTCCCAACGCCACTGACTTTTGCCAATTTTCTGCTCATTCATCTTCGAGCACTTCCAGCTCAAATAAACTTGGCGCATGTTTGTTGATTCAATATATTCCACAATAAATAGAAAATTTTCAGTATATTCTTGAATTGGCGGTTTTGGAGATTGCCACTCGACGATATTCTTCGGATTTTATTGCACATGCATCGGTTTGCTTGGCTTTTGCGATTAGTCGGAATGTAAGTGTTAGATTTATAGATTCATAGATTCATAGATTCATAGATTCACAGATTCATAAATTGATTCATATTTCAGACATCAAATAGTGTCAAAACACTTTGCGAAACCGAGGAGAAGCTTCAAAAATTTTCGCGAATCGTCGCCGGAAAATCTCGAAAGATCATGAAAATTTTGATAGTGGAATTCAAAAAGGTGAGCTCAAAAACAATTTGTTTTCAACATTTTAAAGTTCCAGGCGCCCGACGAAATCCACGAAATCTGTTTTGAATACTCAAAGGAAGGACGCGATTCGGTCGCTTTGCTGCAAATCGACGCGAGTTTTGAGAAATTTATAGAAAATGATGGCATTTGAAGAGTCGAAATCATATAAAATAGAGACGTACATACATATTCTGCACCCACTCGTATTATTTTTGAAGCCCCATTTATTATTGGGCATTGTTTTTATCTCCGTTCAAAGTATTTTATAAAATAGTATTTTTATTATGGAATCAACAGAATTGAACCAAATAAGTTGCACCAACGCATGTCGATTTCTTCTCCTCTTTGTCATATTTGTGAGTCAACATTTTTGGGCATGATTTAGCGAAAAGTGGCGCAGTTTCTCGTGGATTGCACTTTGAACCGGAGAATTTACCGGTGCAACACTCCTCCGGTGTTTTTCGCTGATCACAACCACTTTTGCAACCGACTGTGACGGCACTTTCTGGAAATTTTATGTAAAACGATTTAAAATTTTGCTCAAATTACTGAGTTTGATCGCGAAGTCACGGGGACAAGCTTCATTGACGTTCTTCTCCTTGTCACTGCAACCACCGGCTATTTCACAATCCACACCGAATGGTTGAATTTGGATGGGAAGATTGAATCCTTCCTCAAGGGTGACCCAATATTTGTCGTCACCACCGTCGGCCTTCAACTTGAGATATGCCTTGGTGACTGGGAAATTGGGTCCGTAGCCGTCACAACCGACTTTTGTGGTTGAGTCTTTCTGGAAGAGTTTTTTCGATTTTTTAAAATATGGAATACACAATTCTTGGCTTCAAATATACCTAATCGCATAGATTTTGGAAAGCCGAATCCAAACAATTTTGGCACAAAAGCTTTTTTATTCGATAGAATTTTTTATGTAAAATTTTTGCGCATAAAAATCTTACATTTTTGCAGTTTTTTCGTTGCAAGTTTGAACTTTTATTGTTTTTTCACTCCATCAAAGGTGGAGCAGACAATAAAAAATGGGAATTCGGATTTTATGGTTCACATAAAAACTCTATCCAATTTTATGTCGAACTAATGAATTTGTAATCAAATGTTGAGACCATTTTCACTTTAACCAAAAAATAATCGTTTGAAGTACAGTTTACTAGCTAATTTTATGCTCAAATATACCTAATAATATATATTTTTAAGTGCAGAATCCGAAAATTCAAACAGTTTTTCAAAATTTTCTCGCTCACTCGAAAAATTGTCGATTGAAATATACTATTCCAGCACAAATATCTTCATTTTTCGCCTATAACTCACACCACAACGCCCGGTATAACACCACATGGTCGTCTCATTACAATATGTTCTCGGCCAAATCATCACATCATAATCGAAATCCGGCACATCATCAAACTTATGTTCCTTGCCGGCCTCCAACTTCACACCACCATCCATTTGATTATCAGGGAACAGAAAGCCAGCCCAAACCGTTATAGGACAATTATTCCATATCTTGATATGGCGGCAATTGATGGTGTACACCAAGACAGCGAATAAAATGAAGAACTTCATATCGACGATATTTTTGATAGCTTATCAGTCGTTTATATAGATTTTTGCGGGGTGATAAATATAAACAAATATGATGAGTAATGGGTCAACGATTGGGAGAGGGAACACAAATAAATATGGAAATTTGATAATGAGTAATTGAAATTGATATGTTTTTTGTTTATTTGGAGTTTGGTAAAGTGGCTATAACAATATTCATTCAAAATAACAATTCAATATTTAACTTCATATGGATACTTCATAATAAACAATGGAAAAGGTGTACCCTGCAAATTTAAAAAACCGCCTATTGTCAACCGATCCGAATAATCGTTCAATCTCCATTGCATCATGTTGTCGAATATTGTTCTGGAAATGTTTACTGTAGCTTTTCGATAAGAAAGAGGATGACCATGAGTGAGATTTTGAACTTTTTTTTGGGAAATTGACTAGGAGGCATTATCACCTATTGAATCACCATTCCACAGCATTTTTTGAGTGAAATATTGTGTTTTTTGTGGGTTTTAGCAAACAAAGCACATGAAAGTCGGATATTTATTGAAATTAATATACTTATGCGAAAAATTGGGAGTTTTGAGCCATCTTTTTCTCCGTGTAGGAGCAAAAATAGACACTATTGTGAATTCAAAACCTACACAAAAAATAGTAGTGAATGGTTTTTTGACAACTTTCTAACCATGTGACTAGTATGTTTTCTGGGTGAATGTAGATTTTTATGACACGATTTCAATGTCAAAATCTTCAACAGAATTTTCAGAAAATTAGAATTTTTTTTCTTGTTTTGAGTTTGAAAATAGGTGGTTGATGGCACTTATTTTGGTATCAAAATTTGTGATATCACAGAACTTCATGGTGCATCTTTTGAAAGAAAATTTGATGGAATTTGAAAAAAAAACTCAACTGTAGAACTTTCAAGGTGTCTGATATCTGATGCAAAACGTATTTTTCATGTTTTTTGACAACCATGTTTTGGATGGTCAGAGAGCTCAAAAAATGTGAGATTTTCAAACAATATGGCGTGCAGAAGTTATTTTCACGAATTTCGGGAATTCGTGTCGATTTGAATGTTTCATTATTAGCTCAAAAAGTGCTCTTTCAAACAAGTTGGGCTCAAAAATTCAGGAAAAAAAGGAACATTTTTTGTTTGATACGGTAAATCTCTTCAATTTTCAACAACATTTCAAAACCCCACAATTGATAACTAAGTTTATTCAAAATAACAAACCTCAAATCTCCCTGCAACATCGGTCGTATTCGGATCACTCCCTCTATATCCATAACACTAAGCAACTTGTCCACTATATTGAGCAAACATATATGTTTGAGACTAACGTTTCGGTCAAATGATCGAATCTCGATGGATCGTTTTGGCGATTTTGCATTCACAATAGAATATATCACCCCATTTATCTCAACCGCCGAATCCAAGTTATCCTTGAAACTTCGGAACCAAGCTCTTTCGATTGTCTGTCGGTTCCACAGATTGGTTTCAAAATCGTAAGTGTCTAGGATTAGATATGTGATCGGTTTGGTTGATGAGTCGTATATTGCATTGCCACTGAAGACTGAAAAACTTAGATGTTATCAATCTGATAAAATGATAAAACTTACAATCAATCAACTGCAAATTATCAATATTTTGATAATTATTGGAGTTTAGCAGTACTACTTGACCATTCATGATTTTCGAAACAGTTCGAAAACCGGAAACCTCGTAGAAAATGAACAGATACAGCTCATTGTTATGAGCATGAATCAACTTATTTGACATTTCTTTGGGCATTGGTCCCTAAATATGATTGTGAATCATTGATAAGAAAAGTTGACCTACCAAATTGTTGATAGTTGTTATAGCCTTTACAGATAGATCAATAACAGTAAGGTATAACATTTTATGTTCAAAATCTTGATCCAAAACACACATTTTGCCATCAATCACTGGTGTTGAGCCGTAGATACTGTGACTCTCCAAATCCATCATGTAATCCCATACTCGTGTTTTTGTATCAAACTTGAATAGTTTGAAGTATCGAAGCCCTCTTCCGATTGAAGTTGTTCTCCAAACGTATATCACATCGTTATCACTGGTCATGCAATGACATAAATTCTCAAACTCGTCTGGGAACCAACAAGGCACTTCTCGCAACAGTTCATCACCTGAAAATTGTTTAGTATTGCGAATCGAGGATACTGACAAGTGCGCTCTATTGCACATATTCGAAAAAATTAGGCCATGATTGAAGTTGCAGCTCAATATTTCAACTTTATTCCGCTCAAAATACGTAGGTATATTACTGTATTTCCTCGAATAGAGCGGCACTGCAAACTCTATCGGAGAATGATCATATCTCAGAATCTAGTACAGTTATCAAAAAGTTGTCAACAGCAAACTTGTAGCTGAAGTTATGATCTACAAACTTGCAGTTGATCACTTTTTGATAACTCTTCTAGATTCCGAGATATGATCATTTTACGGCAGCGTTTGCAGTTCCGTTCTATTTGAGGAAATACGGTATATTATGCTATTTTCGATCATTTTGTCAAAAAAAAAAATATATATATATACTTTTTATAGTGTCTTATGCTTCTTTATGATTTTATACGTATAAATTGGCACATTATCTATATTTCACGAAGTTATGAAGCTCCAAAATATGTGGAGAGAGCTTTCAGAGCAGCATTCATACATACTTTCAAAAAAAACCGACCAAAATTCTCATTTTAACTAAAACTTCAGCCTAAACTTTTTTTGGCATAATTTTCTTGGAGTTAATAGCTTAAAATTTGAATTTTTGAAATGGAGCGCATCTGGTCAAAGTTTAAAATTGGCAAAATTAAAAAATCTTTAAAAAAAAAACTCACCAACAACATAAATATACAATTTCGTCACCAACGTCGGACGGGAACTCTTATAAAAGTCCACCAATATCCAGACATCGTTTTTGACATTAACGCATTGCACCTTTTTGTCACTGTCTGGAATATCCGGCAACGAAATAGCGGTTGTCCAACGAGACATAGAATGGTGAGGAAATCAATAAATTGGTGAAGGCCCGCTCACCATATGGCCGGAGTGGCGAACACTCTTTGTTGAGGGTGAGTTGGCAGAGGAGGCCTTGATTGTTGTACCCCCCCCCCCCTCCCCTTAGTACACTGCATAAGCGATAGGAATTGTCCACCTTTGAGGGTCTACCATGGCGGTTTTTCTCTAGCAACACTCCTCGTATAACACACTATCTCGTTATGATAGATGAGGTGTTTCCGTCAGGATATGGTATGGCGTCACAATATTTAGTTGTAAAATGATATGCTAATTTTGGAGACAAGTATATATAAATATTGACGAAATGAAAAGTAGGGATATTTCATAGCTTTACAGGAAAATGTGAAAAAATTTAACAAGGGAAAATAGGACAAAAAAGTGTAACAAAATGAAGAAAAAAACAATGTATCTGAATATAATGGATGTGGATCAGGTAGAATAATTACTCATAGGAAACAATTTCAGATAATATTTCGAATAAAGTTAGAATATGTTTGAAAAAAAAATCGAACATTTGGTGAAATGTTTTGAGCCAGGAAAAATATGACAAAAATGAGAAGATTTCAACAAAATGTAGAGATGGGCTTCGGATAACAAGTAAAATTTCTAAAGTAAATTTTTACGGATACGGATCAGGAGAAGATAATTTGAAATGATATTCTGGAAAAGTTCGGAAAATTTTGAACAAAATAAATGAATATTTCAGAGATGAGATAACTTTTCAGTGCAATTTTCTGAACCAGGTGAAATATGGCAAAAATGAGAGAATTGTAACAAAGTTAGGGGTTGTGTAGTATTAGGGATAATGGAAAAAATTATATCAGGATACATCAGATATGGATACGGATCAGGTCGGATAATTTTTGAAACGAGTTAAAAAGAGAGACAATTTTAGATGATATAGGGTGAAATTCGGATGATTTTGAACGGCAATTATCCCCAAGTAGTCACCATATCAACAATGCGAAATCTGTAATTTTGATAGTTTAATTTTTATTCGTTTCATTTCAACATACTTCATTTCTTTCGGGAATGATTTTCTTACTTCCTCACATTCTACCTCTCCACTCTCCAAAGCTCTCGCAATACTGATATAACACCAATCCACTAGAGATGGCATTGGCTCATACAAAAAGAGCTGCCGATTCTCCCCATTTTTTATGACTACATATTTGATGTTGTTGATTGTTGTGGCTGATTCAACGCAATAACCATTTTTCCAGTCAACCACTTCCTTGTCCCAAGTGAGTGAACCGAAGTTGAACTTGTCGATGTGCATTTTGCCGTCATATTCCTTCCATTGTTCGGTGAAATCTGAAATTTTCTCATAGTCATGCTATTTGAGAGCAAGAAAATTACAATTCGTGTGCATAATTTCCTCATAATGGTCGATATCTTCACGTAAAATGCGACGGAAGCCGCGTTCCTCCAGAAGGAAAACGACTTGTTTTCCATTTTGGTGCGCTGAAAGGTAAAGTTGACCTCCGTGTACGGCGTATCCCATTGGGTCGATATTTTTGGGCCATTTCTACAAGTTACAGTAAAGGATAGTCAGGTTTTGACGGAAATTTGCAAGTAGATGTATTACTTTCGATTTACGGCTCTGTTCTGGATGAATCATAATAACCTAGAATAGGAAATATCTCAAAAATTTTCAAGGTTTGAATACAGCTATCAAACAAATTTTTTCATCTACCGATGCTTGAAAAAACGGGAATTCAATATCAAAAAAATTCGAAGTATCCCCGTGTTAATTCAAGAATTATTGTCCTGTCAAATTAGCTCTAAAACTACCGTATTTTCTCGAATAGAGCGGCACTGCAAACGCTGCCGTATAATGCTCATATCTCAAAATCTAGAAGAGTTATCAAAAAGTGGTCAACAGCAAATTTGTAGATCATAACTTCAGCTACAAGTTTCCTGTTGACAACTTTTTGATAACTAAACTAGATTCCGAGATATGATCAATCTCCGACAGAGTTTGCAGTGCCGCTCTGTTCGAGAAAATACGGTAATTGGAACAATTATGGACATCTCTACCAAAAAAATAGTACTGGAGGAGCGCGTTTGGCAATTTTTGGACGAACAACATGAACTTACAAAATATTGTGTATGCACAGTATCTGTCGTTTCCAAATCAATAATCGTATGGACTTCTCTTCCCTCAGCCCTGAAGCCAACCACATGCATTTGATTCCCCCAGAACATCACTTCGCGATTGCACATGTTGATATTCCAATAATTGCATACCATAGTGGCGGTTAACAGCTCCAGAACTGTGCATTCCTGATGGAATGGGCTCCGAGCTCCCACAAAATAGACATTGTTGTTGTGGCTGGCACAATATTCTAACCGCGAGAAATCTTGGAATCGTCCAAAATCTTCACGTATCGTCCATTCTTTGGTATCTGTAATTTTCACTTATGCTGACAATTTCGGAAGCTCAAAATATACCTGTTTTGAAAACCAACAGCCTGACATACAAACATTCTTGGCAATCACATGGTTCGTCACAGCCTTCGTTTTGTATGGTGTAGAACATCCATACATCTCCATGCACCGGTACAACGAAGCAAGTAGTGAGTTTGGTTGCGTCAACTTCGTCTACTGGGAATGGGTGTTTTGAGGTCCACGCCATTTTTTCGTCTTGGTGAAGAAATTTAGTAAGAAATCAAAGGGCAGCAACACGTGTAGACACGAGTGTATATCGAATGAATTGTGTCGATGCGACATGTCTGCTGGGCGTGCTTTGGATCTGTCTAGCACCCTCTTTATATCATGTGATGTTTCATCGATGGTGGTTTGAATTGCGTTTTCCACCAGACCATTGCCTCACCAACATTTAGTCATCCATCGGTATAAATAGTGCCGATGCACCATGGCGGCAACACAAAGAATGACATTTCTCTAGAACCCTCTCTATTTCACATAGGCTTTCATAAATAGGGGGCATTTTCATCAGAACAATCACACATAACACCATAAAACCACAATACACCATAGCACAACAAAATAGAGAATCTAAGACTTTATTGAGAAAAAAAAATCTATGAATAAAGATCTGGAAAAACAATTTGCTGCCATCTCCACTTCACCAAATCATCCATCTCGATCCTCAATTCAGTTGGCAACATCGTTTTCACCTTTTCGATTTCCGTCAAGTCCGCATTTTGGGGCAACGCCTCATCCAAAATTCTCAAGCCACACAAGGTTGACAACTTTGGAAGCTTCTCAAACAATCTGAGCTCCAACTTCCTCTCTTTTGTGTATGAGCCTTCAATAACAGTATAATAGGTGTTGTCCTTCTCCGCGATGGATCGTAACGCAAAATCTGAGACATCCCAGCACTCTTTGATCTCCTCAACTTCCCATTCGTTTTTCGCAAAATTGAACCGATTTATATGAAAATAGTTGAGCTTCTTCTTCTGGATTATTGTATGTTGATGGGATACTGTAAGATAATATTTTCCTACTGTAACTCTGAGTTTCAACCTACCTCTTGACTCTAAACATTCCTCATCACATTTCAGATAAATTTCAGCATGTATAGTCTCAAGTAGGCCATTCTTGATGATTGAAACAACTCGAACTCGATCTGTACGCTCGATGAAGTAAAGTTGCTCATTGTGCACTGCTAAATCGCTCATTTCCGCACAGTGAACGTTCTGAAAATCGTAAATTTCAAATTTGTCTGAAAATCCATACCTACCAAAACATCCCGTCTTACAATTTTCTTCCTCAGGAGGTCAATACTTAACAAAACCTGTCGATCCATCTCATCGGTATTCAGCACATACATAATATCACCAATGATTTTTGGATCATGCTCAAGATTTGTTGAATTCACTGTCATCACAAATTCCCATTTCATGACATTTGTATCCAACTTGTATATCATATTCATATCATCTTCCACCCAAACATACACCATCTCGTTTTGAGGGGTGTAGTGGCAGATTCCTTCTGGAAAATCGGCGGGCAAATTGCAATCGACAGAGTGGCTTTGACGGGTTACTGTAATTTTCAAAGGTAGTTTTTACACCTATTTTTGGAACTTACGAATATCAAATACACAAATCTTCATCTCCTTGATTCCCAAATCCTCATTATTTGTCTCGTAGAAACACCAAAGATTGTTGTTGATCAAAAGAGTGTCAACGGAATAGTTCCATTCGGTGAGGGGGATTGGTAGGGTATAGCTGGATGTCCAACAAGCCATTTTATAGGTTTAGCTTCGGAGAAATAGGTAGAAGGGGAAAATAGGAGTGAATGGGAAGTGATGAAACTGTGAGAAATGACGCAAGAGAGGTATGCAGTGAGCTCCATGGGACAGGTGTCCTTCTAGAAAAGGTCAAATTTCACAAAATCGATTTGATCACAACCATCTGTCATTTTATGAATCAAGGTAAATTGAGCGCATTGTACACAATCTTTGTCTCTTTATAATTTTTTTGAAATATCCGAATGTCTTGGACGTCCAGCCATCGAATACCATGTTCAGCAGGACGAGGAAAATTCAAGAGTTTTCATCTGGCTCCGGTGAATGACGATATTTGGCTCTTTCACTTTTCACGAAATTCTGTTGAAAATTCATTCGATACTGGACTAGAAATATACAATTTCAAAACTGGTAATTGTTTTTTTTCAACAGCCGAAACATTTCACAAAATTTTCAGATGACCATAGTTGGATAAAAATTGATGTGGAAATCCCTGAAAATCTCCCGAAATGGTTCCCTACTTGCGTTAGTCACCGAAACAACGTATATCTATCGGGACCTTCTACTCCCTTTATACTATATGAATTTGACACTATAAATAGAAAGTTCACACCTATACTGATTTTGGGAAACAGTTTATTTCATGCGCCAATGTTTTGGAATAATCAAATGACTTTGGTGCAACACATGTCGGTCACGGGAAGAGAAAGAGAATACACAGTAATTGACTTGGACACAAGAAAAGTTTTGTCTAGAACAAATTTTGTAAGTATTCAGTTTTCAGTACTGATTCGAGTGAATATATGTAAAATTTCAGGAACTGCCTTTGCATTTTAGTGAAATTGACTATGTATTGAATAATGGTCAGTTGTGCATAACCGCTAACTACAACTCTCAACGATGTGTTGCCGTATTTAGCCATGGAGATTTTCACGCTTTTTCTGTTGAGCCTGGCACTCAAAAAATATCTCGAGTCATGAAAAAACGTAAGTTTAGTACTGCCCGTTATAAATAATTTATCAGAGTTTCAGGAGGTTGGATATTCAACGACGACAAACGCTTCATGCACAACGAGAAGTTTGACTTTAAAGATATGACATGGAAAAACGAATTCATACCGAAAGGATGGAAGGGCGAAGATCGCTGCAGGTTTCAATCGCAAGCAGAAATCAATGGAACCATGTATGCAGTCATATTCAACAATGATGATTATTCCGCAGAACTTCGTATTTTTAAACGGCAGCCTGCTTTGAGTACGGTATGTCTGTTGACTGTGTTGAATGAGTTTCTACCGGGATCTCGATTGGATGAAATTGAAGACGTCAAGAAGTTACTACCTATTTCACTGAGGTAAATTTTACAATATGCCCATTTCATAAATTATAATATTATACAGAAAACGTCTCGACAATATGGTAGATTGGAGAATTCGAGAGGAGAGAGACGCGGATATGTGGCCGATAATAAAGGCTTCTCGAGAAGGGTTTCAAGAAGAAATTGATGAGATGGTTGACGATGGAGTGATTGATGATGATCTACAAGATTGTTTGTATATTGCTATTTGTTCCCCCTCATATATAAGACCTGATTATTAATGAATCTTAAAAAAATTGTCTTTTTAATATATTCACCATGTAATAAAGCTGAGCATATTTATGAAAATCTACTGAATCACAAAACAATGAAAAAGCCACAAGTCGTCGGACACTGAAGCCAGATAATATAAAATCATCTGTTGTAAGTATAGTTAGATGTTATCAGCTCTCCATAATTTATAAAACGGCTTGGATCAAAAACGTAAAAGAAATAACATAGAGAGTTATGAAGTGAACATTTTAGACACCTTTTTTTCCCGAAAAAAAACAGAAAACAGAGGGGGGGGGGAGAGATGACGATGACTGAAAAATAGCATAATGAACAAATTGAATTGTGAAATCATTCCAGTGAGTAACAAAGCTTATCATAAAGATATTCGTGTAAAATTTCATCAATCAATCCGTCTTCTTCCATTTTCACGATTTCAACACGGATTGCGTTGCATTGCGCCAAATGAAGCAACCACTGTTGTTCTACTTCATTTTCGTCCAGTCGCCAATTCACCATTTCGATCAGACGATCGCTAAATGACGGATTTCATTAAAAACATCTGATAACACTTACCCCAAAGATTCTGGTAATATTCTCATGACGTCTCGGATTTCACTGCTCCGATTTTCCGGCACCAGCTCATTAACAACATTCAACAAACAGATATCAGTCAATGCTGGTTGTCGCTCAAACATACGAAGTTCCGGATTACGGTGTTCAGTGTCGCATATAATGGCAAACATTTTGTCATCGTTTTCAGTTATCGACTGTAACCTTCGGGAATCATCGCCCTGCCACGGCTTTGGAATAATTTTTTTCGTCCAAGTCCTTGTTTCAAAATCGAAATCTTCCCTATACATGAGCTTATCGCAGAATGACATGTTGGCTGAAAATTCTATGATCAAGTGCTCAGTTAATATCTTGAACAAGATCAACATGGCCTTTAAGTGTACAGAAGTCATGATTTTTCATTATAATACTCACATTCTTCGTGATCCGCTCGATTTATTGATACATTATGTTCTATAGAAATAGGATAAAATATATTGTTGTGACATACTGCAGCAAACCGGTCATCACCGAGGTTTCCAGTTATGCAAAACTGATTGTTAATCAATTTACATTCAACCATTTTAACGAACGGGGGAAATGCCTGAAAACCTTTTTTCAATGGTTCGTTCCTATGGACTCACAAAAGTCGATCTATCCACGATCTGTTTTGTATCCAGATCAAATACTATGTACTCATTCAAATGATATGAGACGGAGTCAACAACATGCATATAGTTGTTAAAAAACATCAAATCGTAATGAAAATAATCTGCAGAATTGAACATATGAGTGAATGTCAAGGAAGTAGTATTGAATTCGAATATCACACCACGGCCATATACTTTTGTATCCAATCCAGTAATATAAACGTTGTTTCTATGACAAACGCATGTATCAAATGAATTTGGGAAGTTTTCAGGAACCTCAACATCAACTTCAATCCATTGTTGTATATCTGAATAGGTTTCATGAATCAGGAATGACAAATAACCTACCAGCTTTAAAGATAAATACTTCAAGACGATAGTCATCAAATACGGGAATATAACAAATGCTAAATACCCAGGGATCGTCGGAAATTGAGACGACATAAATTTTTTCGATTCTCCCGTCGTCTGGGGTGGGAATTTTGTGACTGGATGTCCACGACATCTTGAATCGAAACAAGAAATAGTGAATGAAGACGAATAGACAGAAAACCACTATTGATTCTATTTTGGAAGGTGTGGCATGTTTCCTCGGGTCTACGTCAAGGCGGGCAATTCTATGCAAACACCCGTAGTGGATGTCGTGCGATTTCTTGACAGAAGACTACCGTAGATTTAGTAAGAGAGATACTGCTGCGTCATAATTACCTGTTTATATGTCGTGTGATTTCTTACCCGTATGCTACGGTAGATTGAATGATGATTGACATCCGTTGCATCATGAAAGTAAATCTATAGCCGAAAAACTGAACAAAACCAGTTTTTCGAGATTTGCACGACAGTAGTTTTTTCAAGCAGAAATGAACATTTTGAGTAGAACATTTTATAAAAAATCAACAAGAATGACGAATTTTTGAATTTCAAAAGTTTGAAGAATATTTTTGTTTTATAGAAATTATAACAATTATATTCATAAAACGACTTGAATTGCGAATGTAGAACGAATAACAGGAACAGTTCTGAAGTCAACATGTTAGGAATCATAGAAACCTTTTTATCGAAAAACAAATCAAATGATTTTTAAAAAAATGAATTGTAGAAGTTGAATTATTCATAAAATGATACAATTATGCCAGTGAGTAACAAAGCTTCTTATAAAGGCTCTGATGTAAACATTCATCAATCAATCCGTCTTCTTGCATTTTCTCGATCTCAACACGAAATGCTTGGCATTGCGCCAAATGAAGCGACCATTGTCGCCCTATTTCATTCTCGTCCAGTCGCCAATTCACCATTTTGATTAGACGATCTCTAGAAGTTATCAATTTCATGAAAAATTGCTGACAAAATCTTACCCCAACGAATCTGGTATTATTTTCATAACGTCTCGAATTTCACTGATCCGATCTCCCGGCACCAATCCCTTCGCTACATTCAATAGACAAATATCAGTCAATGCTGGTTGTCGCTCAAATATACGAAGTTCCGGATTACGGTGTTGAGCGTTGCATATAATTGCATAAATTTTGTCATTGGTTTCCGTTATCGACTGTAATCTTAAGGAATCATCGCCTAGCCACGGCTTTGGAATGATTGTTTTCTTCCATTCTCCAGCTTCAAAATCAAAATCTTCCTTGTACATGAATTTTTCGCAGAATGTGAAGCCACCTGTAAATTTAGGGACCTCTAAAAAATTGGGAATGTAATTGACACTACAAAAAACAAAAGTAAAAAGGTACAATCGACAAAACTTCACTGAGAAACTACTCACATTCCGTATCATCCCAATCAACGTTTTCATGCTTAGTTGAGACGGGATAGAACGCCCTGTTTTGCCATACCGCAGCAAACCTGTCACTGCCAAGATTTCCAGTTATGCAAAACTGGTTGTTAATCAATTTGCAATCAACGTTTTTAACATGCGGTGGAAATACCTGAAATATTTTTTTTCAAAATAAAATATATCTACATTCTTACGAAAGGTGTTATATCAACAAACTGTTTAGTGTCCAAATCAATTACTATATAATCATGCAAATCATCCCTGACTGGGTTGACAAAGTGCATATAGTTGTTGAAAAACATTAGATTGTAAGGTATGCCATTATCAGAACTGAACAGTTGAGAGAGGGACAAGGAAGTAGTGTTAAATTCGAATATCACACCACGATCAAAAAATACACCAAAATCAACAAACGTGTCATATCCAGTCATATAGACGTTATTTCTATGACTAACGCATGTTACAATAGAAGACGGAAAGCTTTCAGGGGTCTCAACATCAACTTCAATCGATTGTTGTATATCTGAATACCATTTACTAGTCAGGAATGGCTGTAACACTTACATTTACCAGCTTTGAAGTTGAAAACTTTAAGACGATAGTCACGTATAAAGGGAATATAACAACGGCCAAACACCCAAGCATCGCCCATAACTGATACGACATGCAATGTATTAATTCTTCCGTCTTCTGGGGTAGGAATTTTGTGACTGGATGTCCACGACATTTTGCACCACAAAAAGAAATGACGACTAATATGAAGGGTAATAGTAATATCGCCACTAGCTCTCTATTGTGAGGCGTGGCATATTTCCTCGGGTCGACATTGCGGAGGGCATTATTATGCAAACACCTGTCGTGTGATCTAAAATACGGTAGACTTACACGGAAGGTCATTCTAAAAAAGTCGCTGCCTTGGCATGGGGTCTAGTACATCTTGTAGAGCATTTTTCCATAACTCAAAATCGAAAAATTCAGCTGCGGAGGAGTGAGCTGAAAATAATTACGAGTGCTTGAAAATCTGAAATTTTCCACCCCAAAGTTTACAAAAAACTGCTCCTCCCACCCCCAAGTATTTTGGTGCCGCTAATGTGTCCACAATATCCTTCGATGTTTTCCAACAGCAGCGTGGTCAAGTGGTTAGTGCATGCGACTAATAATCAAGACTTTGTTGGTTCGAAACCTCTCCTTTTTTGCACATTTTTTCTTCGAAAAAACGATCACGTTTTGGATGTCCAGTTGAATATGTTTCTTCCATTTATTAATATAATTTTCTTCTAGCCTCTTTTTTCGAGCAGTTGGAAGTTTTTCGAGACAGAAAGTATGTAAAGTATAACATCAAAGTATGATTTCTTGTCCAGATTTCCACAAAATGTGATGATTTCAAAAAAAAATTCTAGGGATCCAAAACTCGACCACGCTGCTGTTGGAAAACATCGAAGGATATTGCGGACACATTAGCGGCACCAAAATACTTGGGGGTGGGAGGAGGAGTTTTTTGTAGACTTTGGGGTGGAAAATTTCAGATTTTCAAGCACTCGTAATTATTTTCAGCTCACTCCTCCGCAGCTGAATTTTTCGATTTTGAGATATGGAAAAATGCTCTACAAGATGTACTAGACCCCATGCCAAGGCAGCGACTTTTTTAGAATGACCTTCCGTGTTCGTAGAGGCATACGGTAGACTTAGTAGGAGAGAAACTGTTGCGTCATAAAGGCCCGTCTATAGTGGGTGTCGTGTGATTTCTTACCCGAAGACCACGATAGAATGGCAAAAAGACTACGGTAGATTGTGTACGAGAGATGCGTCATAATGGACCGTCTATAGTGGATGTCGTGGAATTTTTTATCCGTATACTACGGTAGTTTAAATAAATTTGGAAATCTGTTGCATCATGAAGGTAAATCTATAGCCAAAAAAACAAGACAAAATAATTATTTTAAATTTACACTACATAAGTTTATTCAGGAAGAAATCAACGTTTCTAACAAAACATTCAAGGCACAGAAAACATTTTATTATGAAATCAAAAAAGAAAAAGAAAGAAATCAATTTGGTTTACAACGCTTTGAATTTTTTGAATCAGAAGAAAAATTTTTCAAAAGAAAACATAGCAGCAATGAAATGTTTTTGTAACAACAGTTATATAAAAATAAAACGAAGTTTATATCGCAAGCATTCATTAATCAGTCCGTCTTCCTTCATTCTATCAGTTTCAACTCGAAGTGCTTCGCACTGTGCCAAATGCAACCATTGTTGACCGATCTTATTCTCCTCTAGTCGCCAATCGACCATTTTGATCAGACGGTCACTATAAACAATTCCATTTGATGGAAATTTATCGATAACATACAGTATCGGACAAAAATATATCATATTTTGTGTTTTTCAGTGTATTTTGGCCATATTTGGTCGGTCTATGCTCGGATTCGAGTACAACATGAACCAAGATGATAACGAAAGTGTAAACTACTTGTATCCCCCTACTCAAAAATATGATTACTTTGATTTTCCGATCACCCGATACAATTATACATGAAGCATATTAATTTCCCATTTTCCGCATTTTGACAAAAAATGGAAAAAATTTAATTTTTTCAGAGAATCGAAAATAAATTTAGGGATAATATTAGGAATATATGGTCACATATTGTACTTGAATCTCAGCTTAACCAATCTATTTTAATGGTAGATATGTGGCAAAACCCAAAAATGTTATATGTACAGTTCATGAAAATGTATACATGCTTGCATCGGGTGATCGGGAAATCAAAGTAATTATATTTTTGAGTAGGAGGATACAAGTAGTTTACACTTTCGTTATCATCTTGGTTCATGTTGTACTCGAATCCGAGCATAGACCGACCAAATATGGCCAAAATACACTGAAAAACACAAAATATGATATATTTTTGTCCGATACTGTACATTATGCTCTATAGAAACTGCAAAAAAACGCTGATTGATCCAAACAGCAGCAAATCTGTAGCTGGCATTATTTCCAGTAATGCACAACTGGCCGTTATGCAATGCGTGTTCCCAATAAATCCCCAAAGGAAACCTAGGGTATTCCTGAAAAATTATTAATAGATATATCGTTGGTTTTCCACTCACCAAAGTCGTTCTACTTAACACTTGTTTCGTGTTCAAATCAATTATGAAGTACTCATCTTCAAAATCTTCATTTGGAAAAACGCCGTGCATACAGTTATCGAAAAACATTTGGCTATCAACAAATATATTTTGGGTAGTCAGCAAATGTGTGAATGTCATGGTACTGGTATCCAATTCGAAGATTAAGGAACAGTACTCGTCATTACCCCCCGATAAATAAACGTTATTCTTGTAACCAACGCATTTTTCTAAACGACTCGGGAAGTTTTGAGGAGTTTCAGCGGCAACTTTGATCCATTTTTATGTGTCTTAAACAACGTATATCTCAACAGATAAACTTTGAACAAACTTACCAATTTTGAAGCTGAAAACTTCGAGACGGTTCTCTGACGAAAATCGATCGTAAGAACTGAAAAATATCCAAACGTCGTCAAAAACTGAGACTGCGTATGGTCCGCTAATAATTACTCTATCTCGTGGACAAGGGATTTTGTGACTGGTTGTCCATGACATATTGAATCGCAACAAAAGAAACAATAACAAAAGACGATATATGAAAGAATGACAGCGAATCGATTTTAGTGTTTTTTTCTGACGAGAGATGTGACCATCTGCTGCGTTGATGCGAATGCGCTCCACACATTGTACAGTGTACGACATCGGTCAAGAAATCGTTTTCTTTAAAAAATTCGGACCGCGAGAAACATAATTTTATTGCAGAGAGTTTGACATTATGGAGGAAAAGTTAAATAATGTAAATTTATAATCAGACGGAACTTTTAATTACGTTGTTTCTTTTTTTTTAACTGAAGTGATGAAAAATGGCTACAAAAAATCAAGAAGATCGGGAAAAAAATTCCAATTCATCAATCATGAATTATTGTTGTGCCGATTCTTTAAGTCTCCAATCAACCAAAAGGTCCAATCTTTCGCTGTAAAATAAACGATATACTAACAAATTTAACTCAATAGGTTACCTCAATGATGTTGGTAGATCATTCTGGATGCTTTTGATTTCAGCAACCCGATTATCTGGCGCCAGCTCATTTGCGATATTCAATAGACAAACATCACTTAATGCAGGCATTGGGTCAAATATACGAAGCACGGCAGAGTCATTTTGCAAGATAACCGCATACATTGTTCCGTTGATCTCTATCAAGGATTTCAACCTGTCGGAATCATCGCCCTTAAACGGCTTTGGATATTGCTCTGTCTTCCATGAGTTTGATTCAAAATCGAAGTATTCATTGTACATGAAGTTCTCGCAAAATGTCATACCGCCTGAACATACGAAGATTCTAATGAGTCAAATAAAAATAAACTGTTGTAAAACTCACATTTTTTCATCTTCGAATCGACTTTTCGTACATTATGCTCAGCAGAAATTAGATCGAAGTCTCTATCGTTCCAAACAGCAGTAAACTTGCTGTTGAAGTAATTACCAGTAATATGAAGCTGACCGTTATGCAACTCATAGTCAATATCTTTGGTGAAGAACGGATGATTCTAAAAAATATATTTCTAAATTATGATGATAAATCACTCACTAAATCTGTTCTGCTCAACACTTGTTTCGTATCCAAATCAAACACAACGTACTCGTTTGTATCATTCATCGGATAGACAACATGCATAAAGTTATTGTGAAACATGTTGATACGCGTTGTTGGAGTATATGTATGTGGAACTATCATTAACTGAGTGAATTCCATGGTAGTCGAATTCAGTTCAAAGATTACACTTTGAAGTGTCAAATCAGACCCAGTTACATATAAATTATTCCGATGACTCACGCAACTGTCATACCAAAACGGGAAGTTATCAGGAATTTCTAAATCTACTTTGATCCACTCATGTATATCTGAAATACGTTTTTCAAATATCAAAACTTGTTAATAACTTACTAGTTTTGAAAATATATAGCTCAAGAGAAACATCATCGGAGTCGGGAAAAGAAGCCTCGTAGAATATCCAAAGGTCATCAAGAACTGAGACTACGAAAGGTCCTAAGTTGATTTCTCTGTCTTGTAGACAAGGAATTTTGTGACTGGTTGTCCACGACATGTTGAACAAGAACAGAAGACATATGGAAGAATGACAACGAATCGATTTTGGTGTCCTCCTGCAGGAGGTGACCATCTGCTGCGTTGATGCAAATGTGCTCCATTGCAAATACACGTTGTACAGTACGACTTCAGTCAAGAAATTGTTATCAAAAACAAACGACCGCGAGAAATAGAACTCTATTGAAAAAAGTATGACATTATGAAGAACAAGTGGAATAGTGTAAATTTATAGTCAGGCGGAGCTTCGAGTCACGTTTCCTTCAGAAAATTTTTTTATTGAAGCGGTGAAAAATGATTACAAAAAATTAAGAAGGAAACAAAACGTTTAATTTATAAATCAACCATTCTAAAACATTTCAGTTATGGTTGTGCAAATTCTTTCAGTCTCCATTCAACCAAGAGGCCCAATCTTTGGCTGTAATTCAACAATATACAGTGCTGGCCATAATTATATATAATTCGGTGCATTTCAGTGTATTTCGCCTAGATTCAGGCCTTGTATGCAGGAATTCGAGTACTACATGAACCAAACTGATATTAAAAGTCTAAAGTACTTGTGTCCACTTACTCAAAAAAATAATCACTTTGATTTTCCAACAATCCGAATTTGATCTACAAGCAGTTTATTGTAGTCCCATTTTCCGAAATTTGACAAAAAATGAAAATTTTTCGAAATTTCGAGACTACGGAAAAACTATTTTGGCATAATTTTGGGAATATATTTTTGCATTTTGTACATAAATTTCAGCCCTATCCGTTCATTTTGAGAACATATATGTGGTAAAACAGAAAACATGTAAAAGTACCGTCCAGCAACCACGTGTAGATCAAATTCGGATGGTTGGAAAATCAAAGTGATTATTTTTTCGAGTAAGTGGACACAAGTACTTTAGGCTTTTAATATCAGTTTGGTTCATGTAGTGCTCGAATTCAGGCACACAGGGCCTGAATCTAAGCGAAATACACTGAAATACACTAAATTATATATAATTATGGCCAGCACTGTACTTACAAATTTAATTTGATAAGTTACCTCAATGATGTTGGTAAACGTTCTGGATGTTTTTGATTTCAGCAACCCGATTTTTTGGCGCCAGCTCATTCGCCACATTCAATAGACAAACATCACTTAATGCTGGCATTCGCTCGAAAATACGAAGATCCGCATTGCCATTGTACAAGATAACCGCATACATTGTTCCGTTGATCTCTATCAAGGATTTCAGTCGATCGAAATTATTGCCTTTCCACGGCTTTGGATACTTTTCTGTCTTCCATGATTTTGATTCAAAATCAAAGTATTCCTTGTACATGAAGTTCCTGCGAAACGTCATACCGCCTGAAAATCAAAAATTATGATTGTTGACATAGGAAACTGTTGTAAAACTCACATGTTTTCAATTCCGGATAAATTTTTAGTACATCATGCTCGATAGAAATTGGCGAAAATTTCTTGCCATTCAAAACAGAAACAAACCGACGGTTGTCATAATTTCCAGTGATATGAACCTGACCGTTTTGCATCTCACATTCAATCGCTGTAGAGGACAGTGGATAATTCTAAAAACGTATTTCTAAACGATGATTATAAAACACTCACAAAATTCGCTCTACTCAACACTTGTTTGGTATCCAAATCAATCACAATGTAATTATTCGTATATTGCGTCGGATAGACAACATGCATGAAATTGTTATAAAGCATGTTATCAATACGCTTAAAGGGAGCGTCTAACCGCTTTTCGAGGTGGTTTTGATATTTAATATATACAACTCATCTATTTATGGGGTTTTCACACGAATATTCAATTTGTTCTGTGGAAAATTGCAATTCCTACTTTTTTGTATTTTGCAAAAACAGAAAAATCCGTTTGAACATCGCGCAATTTTTTTGCACGTGCAGTTGATGTGGTTTTGCGCGCGCGTGTCTGCGTAATCGGCATTTTATATGACGACACAAGCTGATTTAACGTTGCGTAAATCGACACAGTAAATCTACGCCGTAAATGTTGCCAGGCGGCAATTCAAACCAATTTTTTTGCAATTTTCAAAAATTTTCGAATAAATTTTTGGAGCTCATTGACGATAAAAATATTGTGTGAATATGAGTTGTTGGTACAACTAGAAAGCGAATAATAAAAACCAAAACCACCTCAAAAAGCGGTTGGACGCTCCCTTTAAAGGTTTGAATTCTCAATAGTTGATTGAATTGCATGGTAGTTGTATCCAATTCAAAAATGACATCAAAAAGCTCAGTATCCCTCCCAGTTATGTATACGTTGTTCCGATGACTCACGCAACGTCCATATCGAAACATAAAGTTCTCAGGGAGTTCGACATCAACTTCGATCCGAAATACGTTTTTTAATAACTTACTAGTTTTGAACATATATATTTCAAGAAAGTAATCATTGGATTCGGAAAGCTTAGACTCGTAGAATATCCAAACATCGTCAAGAACTGAAACTACGAAAGGTCCTGTGACGATTTCACTGTCTTGTGGACAGGGGATTTTGTGACTGGTCGTCCAGGACATGCTGAACCACCACGAAAAACAATATGACAAGACGATATACAAAAGAATGACAACGAATCGATTTTGGTGTTCTCCTGACTCAGGTGAACATCTGATGCGTTGATGCAAATGTGCTCCATTGCTAATACGTGTTGAACCGTGTATGACACCTATGCTAGGCTCATAGATATAACAAATGCTAATTTGGGAAGAACTTCTTTGAATTACGAAGACCGCAAGAAACACAACTTTATTGAGAAAATTTAAACCAAGTAGTGAAAATTGAAAGATGTGAATGTTATCGTTCTTGTCGAATTGTAGATCATGGCAGCAACAGCTAGGAAATTCGGCACTCTTCCTTTGGTCCCAGTTCGAAACGAATCCATCGAATCATATTATCCCATTCATTTCTGTAAGCATAAATTACTTTTCAGTTATTTTTTAGATTCATCTAACTTCAAAGCGACAGGAATGAGTTGTTCAAATCTATCAATATCTTCCATATGGCCATTGGTGTAACAATGGTTCACGATATTGTCGAGACAAATCGTTGATAAATTTGGTGTTATCTCCAACAATCTGATTTCCTGGTCTCGAGAATTCTTGTTGAGAACTGTGTATATTGTGCCATCAATTTTAAGGAGTTGACAAGATCGAGAGATCTTCTCGTCAAGCCAGCACTTTTCAACCCGTATTTTCTCCCAATCATTGCTTTCGAAGTTGAATTCATCTAAACCAATGAGGGAATTGTTGACATGAGTGTATTGGAAGAACAATTTATTCGATAAGCCTGAAAACTCTGATTATTAACATGCCAAAAAGTGAAGTTTGACTTACGGATCCGAACGTGCGCTTTTATATCTTCATTGATCCTATAGCTGTCTTGGTGTACAACTCTAAACACTCCATTGTCAAAAATGGAAACTGATCGACGGTTATCTCTGCCGCATCCAACAAGGTACAATCTTCCTTCGTGTGACATGAGATCTAACCAATCGTTTATTTCGGTTTCCCCTAACAATTGAGTGGACACAACAGCTTTTCTTGCTAAATCGATGGTTTCCAACCGATGAATTGAGTTGTTCACTATTAGTGCGTACATAATGTTGCCTAAGATTACACCCGACACATGGATGCTACTACTCGTCAATATATACTCCCATTGTAGTGTTTTCGTATCTAATCGGAAAAGCATCTGATCACTGTCTTCATCACGTTGGTCATGCCTAGTCCAAACGTAAATTTGATCCCCGTGACTGAAACAATGTCCGAGACAGTTCGGAAAGTCGGGGAAAACTGCAGGAACCGGGCAATCGATAACCGCGTACTCTCGAGTTTCTAAAATATTCATCGTTGAACTTATGAATAATAGTGACCTTACCTGTTTTGAAAATCACAATTTCTGTTGTTGGAGCTTTCATAAAACTCGAAAAAGTCCAAATTTCAGTTCCGATCTGAACGCTAGCACAATTTGGAGACATTATAGTTGGAAACTGGTAGCTTGATGTCCATATAGCCATTTTCTAAAATAACGCAATTGAGAAAGGCAATAATTTAGAAATGAATCGCAGTGTACGACACCAACAGCAAACAGGCACCACCTGATGGAATAGATGTAATGATTTTTCATTACATCATCTGCGTCTATGACCCAAGCGGGACAAGGCTTAGGTCAGGAGGCATAACAGCTAACGTCCCCCGAAAATTGCTACACATTATGGTCTCTCTGTATTGGGGTAGACGAGATGGCCATTGATTTGGTCATCTGCGTCTGTTGCATGTAAGTATCTTGGATGTGGTTATGTGAATGTGATTTAGGGAAATGTTGGATTGTGACCCCTTCTGTGTGATGACGCCCTTCACATGTTCTAAGATGGAAACACCAACAAAAGATTAGGTTGTGTTGTTTGATCACGAACCACTAGTCATGAAATAGGCTGAGAAGATTCTATGTATTGCGGGTTCGACGGGTTTTGGTTGTTCCTAACAGCATCTGCATCTATTAAAAAAGCTTGGATATTTAGAAACCAGGCATATGCCACGACGATAACAGAAAATTGAAAGTTTATTCAAAGAGTTGCCACATTGAAAAGAGTATTCAAACTTTGCAATAGTATGGGAATAATAGAAAAAATCAATAATTGTTTGGACATTTTTTCACTCTTGTCAAAAATAGATCCTGTCATCAGCAAATAACGCATGTATTCTCCCTGGGCTCCAATTCGAAACGTCTCCAACTTATCATGTTTTGCCATTCATATCTGTAAGCAGCCATTTATTACCAGTTACTTTTCAGTTTTAACTGACTTTAAAGCGACAGGAATAGTCTGTTCACATCTTTCAATCTCTTCCATTTGGTTGCTGGTGAAACAATAGTTTATGATATTGTAAAGACAAATTGTTGATAAATTTGGTGTTATTTCCAACAATCTTATTTCTACTTCGCAAGATTTCTTTTCAAGAACTGTATATATTGCGCCTTTGATTTTAAAGAAACGACAAGGACGAGCGATAGCCTCCTCGTCAACCCAGGACTTGTCAATTCTTAGTTTTTCCCAAACATTTCTATTGAAGTTGAATTCATCTAAACCAATAAGAGTGTTGTTGTCAGTATCGTTTTGAAAAAACAATCCGTTTGATATGCCTGGAAAATATATTATTCTTATGCCGAAAAGTATTCTTTTATAAACCTGAAAAACCACGTCCAATTTCATCGATTTTATATGTATCTTCGTGTATAACTCTGGTCACTCCATTTTCGAAAATGGAAACCGATCGACTGTTAGCTGCGTAGACATGTCGAACAAGGTATAACCTTCCTCCGTGTGACATGAGATTTAACCAAACGTTTCTTTGCCGTTCCTCTAACACTTGAGTGGAAATCACAGTTTCTCTTCCCAAATCAATAGTTTCGAGCACATGAGTTGAGTTTCTCACAAACAATGCATACAAGATGTTGTCCAAAATGACAGTACGCCAGTAGGTGCTAATACTTGTTATTACATAATTCCATTGTAATGTTTGTGTATTCAATCGATAAAGAATTTTGTCGTTTCGATTATCTCGGGTGTACCCCAACAAAAAGTAAATTTGATCATTGTGACTGAAACAATGTTCGACACTATCACGAAAATATTCCGGAACCGGAAAATCGATGACCGCGTACTCTCGAGTTTCTAAAACACTTTTCACTGAAGTTGTGAATCATTGTCATCGTACCTGTCTTGAAAACCACGATTTTTGATGTTGGCGCTCTCATGAAGTTGGAAAAAGTCCAAATTTCAGTTCCAATCTGAATGCTTGAGAAATTGGAAGACAGTTTAGTGGGAAAGTCGTAGCTTGATGTCCATCTAGCCATTTTCTGAAATAACGCAAATGAGGAAAGCAATAACTCCGAAATGGATCGTAGTGTACGTAACCAACATCAAACAGGCACCACATGATGGGGTAGATGTAATGATTTTTCATCACATCTACCTTTCATTACATCTGTCATCTGCGTCTATGACCAAAGCGGGACATAGCTTAGGTCGTTTAGATGCAACTGAGAGACACGTTGGGCAGTGTACCGTTCAGTGCGCCACAATGAAAGACCTGTAGAATGTTCTGAAGATACACCAACAACGGAAAGCTACCGAGGGGCATAATAGCTAACGTCTCTCAATGGGTACCATTCATATAGGGGTAGACGCGATTGCCATTGATTTTTTCATTGCGTCTCTTGCATGTAAGGATCGTGGCTGTGGTTGTTCGAATGTGTTTAAGGGGCATGTTGGGTTGTGACCCCTTCTGTGTGATTCAAATTTTCTAATGGGGATACGCCAACAAAAGATGGGATAGTGTTTCAGTTTTGTTCGATAAAAGACCACTGTGCGCTACCAAGAAATTATGGTTGTTGAAAAATGAACACTTCTCATGCAAACGTTTCACTATTTTCCGTCATGTGCGTCTGTTAAAAACGCTGGGGCTTTTGAAACCAGGATCAAGTAAAGATGATAACAAATAATTGGAAGTTTATTTTGAGAAATCACACAATTATAAACATTACAATCGTAATCAAACTCTTCTATCCTTAAAAGCATACGATAAAGCGTCAAATTCGCGACGGTTAATCAACTGCACGTGTCTCATTCTTTCAAGTACCACAGCCGCAGCAACTCGAAAACGCTCCATACTTTCATGATCTGTCTTGTGCTCTAGTTCCTTAAGCCTCCACACAATCATATTTTCCCAGTCATCTCTGTAAGTATTCTTCTATTTTCAGGAGTTTTCAACTACACTAACTTTACACCGGCTGGAATCAGTTGGCAAAATGCTTCAAGCTCCTCCATTAGGTCTTTGGTGAAGAAGTCATCTATAATAGTGTGTAGACAAATCGTCAATAAACTTGGTGTTATTTCCAGCAATCGGATTTCTCTGTCAAGAACTGTATAAATTGTGCCTTTGATTTTAAAGAAATCATAAGGACGATTGACCCAGGACTCATCAAACCAGGACTTGTCAACCCTTATTTTGTTCCACTCATTGCTGTTGAAGTCAAATTCATCAAAACCAATAAGGGAATTGTTAGCCATAGCAAGTTGGCAGAACAACCCATTGTGTAACTCTATAAAACATTAAAACTTGCTTACTGGATAGTGAACGAACCTGACCAAACGCCTCGTCTGTTGGCATGCTCAACGATTTGATAGTGGTCGCGGTGTAAACATCGGCGCACTCCGTTTTCAAATACTTCGACAGAACGACTGTGATCTTCATAGGAATGCCGGAAAAGGTACAGTTTTCCTTTGTGTGAAATAAGTTCCAAATAAACGTTTCTTTGTTGTTCTTCTAGGACCTGATTGGATATCACAATTTTCCTTTCTAAATCAATGGTTTCCAAGCGATGAGTCCCATCAACAACACACAATGTATACATTATGTTTTCTCTGATTTCACATGACTTGTTTCTACTTGTACTTGTTGTTAATAGATAATCCCATTGTAGCGTTTGTGGATCTAACCGATAAAGCTTCGTGCTATTTCTGACACGTGGGTCATGTACAGCCCAAATGTAAATTTGATCACTGTGACTGAAGCACTTTTCCACAAAATGTAGAACATTTAAAGGAATTGGACAATCAATCACTGTGTATTCTCGAAATTCTAAAATAATTTGAATTGAAACTAAAACGTTTTTATACTGACCTGTTTTGAAAACCAACATCTTTGACGACGGGGCTACAATGCGGTCACAAATACCCCAAAGATCGTTTCCTATTTGAACCCAGTATGATGTTCGAACTGTTCTATCCAGATGTTCATAGCTCAATGTCCATCGGGCCATTTTGTAAAACCACAAAAATAATAATAGCAGAAATCAATAAATGTAATGCGATGTATACAAGCCGCAGAAAAAGTGTGCACTACTTAGGGAGTAGACGCAGGCGTAACATTTTTTCCCTTTTGCCGTCTGCGTCTATGAACAAGGATAAGCTTAGATCTCTCTCTCTCTCGAATGCAATTGAGAGGCACTTTGGCTTGTGGGCCCTTGTGTGCGCGACACCTCTAGCGTGTGATGATAGGAGTTGTTAGAATGCGAAAAAAAGTATGTTTATCATAAAGGGCATAATATGTTAGCTTTTATTACACGTAAACAAGCTGAAAATTATAAATGAAAATGTTGTAGAAAATTTGAGTTTAAAAAATCAATCGATGTAAAAAGTTCTTGTTATTTTGAGATGATACGATAAATATCCCTGCTCGTCTTTGTCAATCAATCCATCGAGCATCATATCTTCAAGCTCCTTTTTAGCGGCACTTCGAAAAAGATTCAAAAGGTCTTCCTTTTCTTTGGTTTTGAGTTCAACAAGTCTCCAATCAATCATACTTTTCCATTCATCCCTGTATAAGTTTATTTCAATCAAGTTAACTTTAGATACCTCAAGATCAATGGAATTATTTTTTCACATTCACCAATTTCTTCCATTTTATTGTTGGCGAAATAATAGTCCATAATATTGAGTAAACAAACCGTTGACAAACTCGGTGTAACTTCTAACAATCGGATTTCACCTTCCATGTCTTTTTCGATAATGTTGTAAACTATACCATTGATTTTATGGAATTCGCACCACCGTTCGGAATCATGCTCGTCAACCCAACATTTTTCTACTTCAGCTTGTTCCCATTCTTTTTTTGAAAAATTAAATTTGCCCAACTTAACCATTGAATCGTTGTCACTTGTCCATTGATTAAACATGCCATTTGAAAAACCTAAACATATCGTTTCATAACGAGTAACAAGAATACACCAACCTGCTATACCGCTTCTACGAGCTTCTTCATTGTTTCCACTCAAGTCGTAATGTATAACTCCGAATATTCCATTTTCAAAAACGTATACTGTCCGAATGTTGGTCTTGTGTTCAATCCGAACAAGATACACCCGATCTTGGTGTGAAGTGAGTTTCAAAATAACACCCGTTTCATATTGCCCATTCGATTGGCTGGAGAATACTCTTTTCGTCTCCAAGTCAATAGTTTCCATATGATAGGTATTTGAGTCATATCTCACAATCAATAAGTACATAAAGTTTTGCACAATTACACACGATTTGATGTCGTTGCTAACGCATGTTACTATATACTCCCATTGCAGTGTTTTTGTATCTAGGCGATGCAACACCATGTCACTTCCTCCGATCGCACCCCAAAAGTAAATTTGTTCATTTTGGCTGCATAAACTTTTTACATATCTTGGAAAATCTACAGGAATCGGATGATTGATCACCATAAACTCTCGAGTTTCTGAATAAGTTTTGATTAAACCTGCGAATGTTCTTAACCATACTTGTCTTGAAAATTACAAATGTTATATCCGACGTTAGTACTGGTATGAAACTGTGGGTCATCCAAATATCGTTTCCAACTTGAAGGCAGTATTCTGTGCATTCCATATCCTTTCCTGGAAATTCATAGCTTGATGTCCATCGAGCCATTTTCTGGAATCACAAAAATGAGAAACGTAAAGATTAAGAAACGCATTGTAAAGTGCGCAAAGAAATGGTTTCGCGCGCTACCCATCGGGCATAGAGGTAGCAAGACGTGGGTCATTTGGATATAATTGAAGGAAAATACGACAGGTGTACCTTTTGGTGCGTGACATTGCACCTCTTTCGTTTTCCAATGGTACACACCAACCAAAGAAAATGTTCTACCGATTGAGGGGATCATTAAGGCAAATCAAGAGGAGGATAAATCACGAACATTTAGTAGACGTGAAAATTTGTTCTAACGCCATATGCGTCTCACATAATGAACGGGGCTAAGCTTGGATATCTCTCAGATGTGATTGTGTGCACGACACCCACACCTCCCGGCCATGTCCTGTCAGGGTTTTCAAAAATCCCGAGCTGAAAAAAGTGCACAAAAATGGACCTTTTTTTGAAAATTCCCGAGCTGAAAAAAGTGGGGAAGTACGTTTTCCGGAATTGAAGTACGATACTCCGCAATTCCGCTGTTCAGCATCTAACCTAAATCACTAAAATGAGCATAACTCCGTGAATTTTGAAGCTAGAAAGTTGTTTGTTAGCTCAAAATGTTCATCTTATTGAGTTCTACAAAAAGTTCTACTGTGACAACGTGGGAAAATCACATCTTCATGGTGAAAATCGGAGCTGTCGGTCAAAATGAGCAAATTTTGTTGCAGCTCGGCGAGCAAAGGTCCAGCTCGGTAACTTGGGATTTAGATACTCCTCAGTATACCTAACATGCTCCCAAAATTTTTTCGTCCAGTTCCCATTTTGAGCCGAGTTATTAGATGCTGTCGCTTTTTACCGACAGCAGTGTTAAATTCGCCTTTTCCGCCATTTTCAACAGCATCCCATAACTCGACTCAAAATCTACTTTTTTCGACAATCTTTTTTTTTAAATGAAGCTGGCAGGCTGAAGAACACTATTACATATCTTATTTTGTGTTTCCATGCATGGGTACATCACGCAAAGTCCGCTGTTTTGTGCGCTCAAAAACCCCCTCCCCTCGCTTCGGCACGAAATTCCCGAGCTGGATGGACTTCGAATATTTTTTCCGAGCTGTAGGGCAGCACCTTTCGTGAGGTGTGACGACACCTCTAGTGTGTTATAATAGGGGTTGTTTCAATGTGAACAACTTTTTGGGCACCATACCGAATGAGAAAAATGTTATCGTTTCTAAAAGTCAAAAAGAAATGAAACTATTTTTTCAGGAAAACATTTTATTAATGTAAAAATTTTAGTAGAGTGAAGGTTGCTATTATATTCAATTGTTTTTAAATATCTTTCCATTCGAGATGATACAATAACGCTTCCTGCTCGGCCTTGTCAATCAATCCATCGAGAATCATGCTTTTGATTTCCTTTATAGCAGCATCTTGGTAAAGATCCCGAAAGCTTTCCTTCTTTTTGCGATTAAGTTCATCAAGTCTCCAACCAATCATACTTTGCAATTCATCTCTGTAAAACTTCATTTCGTTAAATAGTTCAAGTTTGATACCTTAAAAACCATGGAATAAACCGTTCACATTCACCAATTTCTTCCATTTTATTGTTGGCGGAATAATCGTCAATAATATTAAGTAAGCAAATCGTTGACAAACTCGGTGTCACTTCTAACAATCGGATTTCTCCGTCCCATTCATCATCAATAATGTTGTATACTATTCCATTGATTTTATGGAATTCGCACCACCGATTGGAATCGTGCTCGTTAACCCAACATTTTTCTACTTCAGCTTGTTCCCATTCTTTTTTTGAAAAATTAAATTTGCCCAACTTAACCATTGAATCGTTGTCACGAGTCCATTGGTTAAACATGTCATTTGAAAAACCTAAACATATCGTTTCATAACAAATATCAAGCATAAACCAACCTGCCACACCACTTATATCAGCATTGTTCTCACTGAAGTCGTGATGTATAATTCTGAACATTCCATTTTCAAAATCATATACTGTCCGAATGTTGCTCTTGTGTTCAATCCGAACAAGATAAATCCGATCTTTGTGTGAAGTGAGTTTCAAAATAATACCCGTATCATACTGTTCCATCAATGTATTGGATAATACTCGTTTCTTCTCCAAGTCAATGGTTTCCATATGATAGGTATTTGAGTCAAATCTCACAAACAATGAGTACATAATGTTTTTCACAATTACACACGACTTGATGTCGGCGCTAATACTTGATACTATATACTCCCATTGCAGTGTTTTTGTATCTAGGCGATGCAACACAATGTCACTTCCTCCGATCGCACTCCAAAAGTAAAGTTGATCATTTTCACTGCAGACATTTCTGATTTGTCTTGGAAAATCTACAGGAATCGGATGATTGATCACCATAAACTCTCGAGTTTCTGAATAAATTTCTATTAAACCTGCGAATGTTTGTAATCATACTTGTTTTGAAAACTACGAATGTTATATCCGAAGTTATTGCTGGTATGAAGCCGTGGGTCATCCAAATATCGTCTCCAACTTGAGCGTTGTATTCTGTGAAGCTATTGGAATCTTTTGGAAATTCATAGCTCGATGTCCAGCGAGCCATTTTCTGAAATCACGAAAATGAGAAACGTAAGGGTTTGGAAACACATTGTGGTGTGCGCAGCCGAATGGTTATGCGCACTACCCATGTGGGTAAATGAATTCCCATTCCTTTGCTGGTGGCATAAATGTAGCTAGGCGTGGGTCATTTGCGTATAATTGAGGAAAATTCTGGTGTACCCTTCTGGGCGTGACCTTGCATTTCCAACGTGGTCCAATGGCATGGTACACCACCAACCGAAGATAGTGTTCTACCGATTGAGGGGCTAATTGAAGCAAATCAAGAGGAGGATTAGTCACGAACAGTTGGTAGACGTGACGATTTGTTCTAACGCCATATGCGTTTATGAGATCATGTGCCGAATCTTGGGTAGTCTCACCTGCCATCTATTATATATACAAGACAAGATTCGGGTCGTTTGGATGCAATTTAGAAACACGCTGACATGTGCGGTTTTCGCGCTTTGTGATCACGACACATTTACCGTTTTCCATGATACACACTTTATTAAGTATAAATACTATAGGTATCCTTTGAATGTAAGACTGCTTGGGTACCATAAACGACATAAGAAGCTAGGTTTTATTACACGTCAGTAGATATAGATGATAATAAAAACTGTAATTATTATAAAAATACAGACTTAAAAAAAAACAATTGTTGTTAAAATTATTTTTATTCGAGATGAAATAATAAGACTGCCCCTTGATGAAGTTTTTTTAGTTCTCCCTTTTTAAAAATGCAATGAAATAGTATCAAAAATTTCAATCATTTCGTCGTCGTCAATCAATACATCAAGCATCATATTGTCAAGCTCCTTTTCAAGGGTATATTGATAAGAATCCCTAAAGTCTTTCTTCTTTTTGCGTTTAAGTTCATCAAGTCTCCAATTAATCATTCTATGCCATTCATCTCTGTAAAACTTCATTTTAATAAATAGTCAAAGTTTGATACCTCAAAAAAAATGGAATAAATTTTTCACATTCACCCATCGCATTCATTTTGCTGTTGGTAGAGTAATCGTCAATAATTTTAAGTAAACCAATTGTTGTCAAACGTGGTGTCCCTTCAAACAATCGAATTTCACCCTGGTACAAACTCTTCTCAAGAATGTTGTATATTATGCCATTGACTTCAAGGAATTGGCAAGATCGAATGTGAGGATAATTGTTAATCCAACACTTTTCAACGTGTGTTTCTTCCCATTCATTTTTCGTGAAATTAAATGTATCCAATCTAATCATGTTGTTGGCAGTACCGAAGAAAAACATGCCATTCGAAAAACCTGAAAGTATCTTTTCATAATGATTAGCAAGCATAATTCAACCTTCATGATTCATATCTCCTTCATTGTTTTCACTGGAGTAGTGGTGTATCATTCTGAATATTCCATTTTCAAAAATGGTTACTGTCCGATTTTTGTTCTTGTGAACGTTCCGAACAAGATACACTCGATCGTCATAAGAAGTGAGTTCCAAACTAACACCCCATTCACAATGTCCGATTATTTCATTGGACAATATTCTTTTCCTCACCAAATCAATGATTTCCATATTATAAGTATTTGAGTTGTGTCTCACATACAATGAGTACATAATATTTCCAACAACCACACATGACATGGTTTGGTTGCTAGCACTTGTTACTATGTACTCCGATTGAAGTGCCTTTGTATCTAGTCGATGCAACACCATGTCACTTGCATCTCTTCTCCAATTGTGTGAACTCCAAATGTAAATATGATCATCTCGACTGCATAATTTCCAGATATGTCTAGGAAAATCTATAGGAACCGGATGTTTTATCACCATAAACTCTCGAGTTTCTGAATAAGTTTTCATTAAACCTGCCAATTTTTGTAACCACACTTGTTTTAAAAACCACTAGAACAATCTCTAACGGTGGTTCTATTGTGCAGTCGGAAACCATCCAAATATCGTCTCTAATTTGTACGGTGTTTTCTGGGCATACAATAATATTTTTGGGAAAATCATAGCTTGATGTCCAGCGAGCCATTTTCTGAAATCAACAAAATGAAAAAAGCAAAGGATTATAAATGAATGAAATGCATGAAATAAATTGTGGTGTACCAAACCAAATGGTATTGCACACTGTATATGGTGTAAATGATTCCTTCTCCTAGTATAGATCGTTTGGATATAATTGAGGGAAAATATGACAGGTGTACCTTTTGGTGCGTGACATTGCACTTCTAACGTGTTCCAATGGTACACCACCAACCGAAAATAGCGTTCTACCCATTGAGGGGCTAATTGAGGCAAGTAGAGAGGATGATGAATAACGAACATTTGGTAGACGTGACGATTTTTACTAACGCTATATACGTTCATAAGATAATGTGCCTAACCTTGGGTAGTCTCATCGGCGTTTGTTACAAATGCTGACCGAGAAAGTTTTGTCTTATCAAACGACATCAAATGTCAAAAAACAAGGCGCAAGTCGATCAGCTACAAACGATATTGAATTAATTTATTTATTAAGCAACATTTCCGAAATTTATTCGCAGAAAAGACGAAACAAAAAAATCGTTCGCAACCAAATTATTTTTATGCAAAATATGCCATACAAACAGCGTGCTCATCAACGTTAATCAATCTTTCTTCCCTCAAATTTTGAATTATCTCTCTGGCAGCTTCTTGGAAACGCTCTCGAAGCGTTTGCCTATTTTTGCGTTCGAGTTCATCCAGTCTCCAATCAATCATACAATGCCATTCCGCTCTGCAAGATTTTATTCAAATGAATATAAAGCTTTTCTTACCTCAAAGGAGCGGGGATCTTCTTGTCAAACTCTCCAATTTCTTCCATTTTGTTGTTGATGGAGTAATCCTCAATAGTATTGAGCAAGCAAAGTGCCGTTAAACTTGGCGTTATTTCCAACAATCGAATTTCCTTTTTGGACCCACTTTGCCCAATAGTACTGTACATTATGCCATTAATTTCAAGTAATTGGAATGATCGAACAAAACGATTCTCGTCACCCCAGCATTTCTCAACTGTTGATGTCTCCCATTGATTTTTCGAATAGTCGAATCTGCTTAAATGGACGACCGAGTCATTGGAGGCAGCGTGTTGGTTGAAAAGCCCGTTTGTAAAACCTGCAAAACTTTATAAAGAGAGAACACTATCATGTACAAACCGGCCCATCCGCATCTTCTTACATTGTCGTCAGTCTCACAGTTATCTTCGTGTATAATTTTGAACAATCCATCTTCAAAAACTGAAACGGAACGAATGCCAAATGCGACCCCGTTTCGAAACAAATAAACTTTCTCATTGGCGCAACTAAGCTTGAAAAAGATTCCTCTTTCATATTCTCCCTGAGTCAAATACATTTTAAATTGTGATCCAAACTGAATTTACCATAAATTGGTTAGAGACTATTTGTTTTCTATCGAGATCGAAAATATCTACACGAAAGAGGTTCAATTCATGTTCTCGATGAACAGCATACATGTTGCTGTTCAAAATTACACACGAATAGTAATTGTTGCTACTTGTCAAAATATACTCCCATTCTAACGTTTGTGTATCTAAACGGTACAGCATCTTTTCATCTCTTCCGAACGGTTCACGTCCACACCAAGCGTAAATTTGATGATTTTGGCTGAAAAAATGGGAGATCCTATTTGGAAACCCCGCAGGAATTGGACAATTGATCTCTGTGTATTTTCGAGTTTCTAAAACCTGTTTATTGAACCTGCAAATGGTTGTAAGCATACCTGTTTTGAAAATTAACATTTTTGACGTCGGTGCTGTCATGTAGTGGGGCACAATCCAAATATCATTTTCGATATGTAGACTAGTGGTACAATTTGAAGACAGTCTAGTGGGAAACTCGTAGTTTGATGTCCAACGAGCCATTTTCTGAAAACACAAAAAATAAAGTGGAGAAATTGAAAAATGTATCGCGGCGTCAGCAACAAAAAGGTATAACCCATAAGATAAACGCATTGATTTCTTGTCACGTCATCTGCATTAATTACATTGTCGAGACTGGGGTTGAGTCGTTGGGCAGGAATGAGAGACACATTAGCCGATGCGCTATTATGAGACACCAGTGACGTATTCATCATCTGCAGTGCCCCCGCCCGAGGTAGATTTAACAGCGTTCTACGTATTGCTTTGTACGCAACCATACTAGGGTTGTTGGCTGATGGACCCTTTCCTCCCTCCTCTCCCCCACACATTAGGTTGACGAGATTTTCTCAACGACGATACATAAATCGTAGCAAGGCATTGGGACTTTGTATGCAATTAAGAAACCCGTTGGTTTGTGTGACCTTTGGTGGCATATGGCTAATGCAAACTGAAGATACATTATTTGGGCCCATTTACAGCAAACATAACAAAATGTCTGAAAAAAGCATTTCAGAACTTATGAAACCAGAGACAATACTTTATTCAAGCATAATTGGGAGAAGTAATGTTTCATAAGCGATTTATTCTCAATAAATGGCTAAGCTTCACTAGCTGACAATGCACACACTCTCCTTGGGTACCAACTCATAGCTTCTCCAATCAACCATATTTTTATGACTATCTATCACCTCAAAGGAAAAGGAAGCATTTGTTCATCGGGGAAACTCATCTATAATATTGTGCAGGCAAACTGTTGTGAATTTTGGTGTGATTTCCAACAATCGTTTTTTTTGAGGAGAATCCATTTGAAGAATATTGTATACTGTGCCATTTTTTCCAAAGAATTGGCACGTTCGAATTGCACATAGATAACGAAAGAAAATTTATTATAACAAATTTTAGCAGTACATATTGTTTGAAACTTTATAATAATTAATCAAATCGATATCTCAAGCAACCTGATATAATCCTCTGCTCATCCTCATCAATCAATCCATCTTGCTTCATATTTTGAAGCTCCTCTTTAGCACCATCTTGGAAACGTTTCAGATCCTCAGCCACTTTTTCATCAAGTCTCCAATCAATCATGCTTCTCCATTCATTTCTGTAAAGTATCATTTTTTGGGATTAATTAGTTTATTCAACCTAAAAGATTCTGGCATCAATTTTTCCAATCTGACAATATCTTCTATTTTATTGTTGGCGGTGAAATCGGCGATAACATTGAGCAGACAAAGTTTCGATAAACTTGGTGTAGTTTCCAACAATCGCAGTTCGGTCTCTTTCTCGTGTTTGTAAAGGACTGCGTATACTGTTCCATTGATTTCGATAAACTTATTTAATCCATTCGCAAAACCCTCTCTGTCTATCCAGCACTTGTCGATTCTCGTTTCTTCCCATTCATTGTTCGAGATATTGAATCTATTGAAATAAACAAAAGAGTCGTTGCCAGCAGCGAATCGGTCAAACAGGCCTTCCGAAAACTCTGGAACTTTTCTTGCTGAACAGAAAACTGGATAGTAAGTTACCTGCGCACCCGTATCTTCCCACATTGTCGTCGGTACTCCAGTTATCTTCGTGGATAACTTTGAACATTTCGTTTTCGTAAACGGACAATGTACGTGCTCCAGGCCAAACTGAGTTTAGAATAAGATACAACTTTCTATCGCTCACGGTGAGTATGAAACAATCAGTCCTTTGATATTCTCCAAGAAATATATTGGACACCAACTGTTTTCTATCAAGATCAAGAATATCAACATGAGAGCGAGTTCTGCCTTCTCGATACAATGCATACATGATGTTGTCCAAAATGACACACGAATAATAAAAGTTGCTACTTCTCAAAATATACTCCCATTGTAGAGTTGGTGTATCTAATCGATATAAAAACATATCGCCTTCACTATGATGCTCATGTTTACTCCAAACGTAAATTTGATCATTGTGACTGTAACAGAAATAGACAGCTCCAGGAAAATCTACTGGAATCGGACAATCAATCTCTTCAAATTCTCGCGTTTCTAAATCATTTTTTTTTCTCAATGAAATTGTAAAAAAGTGTAAACGTACTTGTTTCGAAAATAATAATCTTTGACGTTGGCGCTTTCATAGAATGCGGAACATTCCAAATGTCGTTTCCAACTCGAACGCTAGAAGCATAGAAAAGTTTGTTGGGAAACTTGTAGCCTGAAGTCCATTCAGCCATTTTCTGAAACCACAAAATTAAAAAGCGAAAATCGATGAGAGGCATTGATGTGTGCGTAGCAGGTAATGAGTACGACCCAAGGGGTCGACGTACTGGGTTTTCCCTGTTACCTGCGTCTATTACATGAACGGGGCATTATGCGTGAGAGATCCATTGGTTTTGTACCCTTCAGTGCGCACTGCGCAGGCATGACGAACCTCAGACGTTGTTCACGATAGATGGTATTATTGATTCTCGTGTTGCGGTGTGCGCAACCGACATGTAAGGGGTACTGTTTTTTGAATAGAAAATGTGGTTTTTCTGTTTTTTATCTGCACCTATGAGACAAATGGGGCTAAGAATGAAAATGATTGAGAAGCACATGGGTAACAAGGAAAAGAGACGGTGAAACCAAATGCCAGCCAAACAATACAAAGATGATAAAATATTCATTTCAGCATAAGAACATAAAAATAGAATTTTAAAAAATGTGATTTTGGATTCTCAGTTTTCCCATAATTGAACATATTTCAAGTTGATCGATAGTATTCTCTGTTCGTTCTCATCAATCAATCCATCTTTCTTCATAGTTTCTAGTTCTTTTCCAACATCAATCTGAAGTTGTTTCAATAGTTTTAGGTCTTCTTCGTCAAGCCTCCAATCAATCATACTTTGCCATTCACTCCTGGAAAATTTTAGTTCACTAAATTATTCACTTTTGTTACCTTAAAGGGCCTGGAATGAACTTTCCCAATCTACCAATTTCTTGAATTCTGTTGTAGGCGGAGAAATCATCAATAATATTGAGCAAGCAAAGTTTCGTTAAACTTGGTATAGTCTCCAACAATCGAATTTCAGTCCAAAACTGCTCTTTTAGAAAAACAGTGTATACTGTTCCGCTGATTTCAAAAATCACATTCAAATCAGAGTAAGTGTTCTTTCTATCAATCCAAGACCTGTCAAATTTTATTTCTTCCCATCCATTTTTCGAGATATTGAATCTATTGAAATAAAGATATGATTCGTTGACAGCAGCGAATTGGTCGAGAAGGCCATTCGAAAAATCTGGAACATATTATAACAATTGAAAGATGAAAAACAATAAACCTGTGCTCCCGTATCTTCTCACATTGTCGTCGGTACTCCAGATGTCTTCGTGTATAACCTTGAACGAGCCATGCTCAAAAACTGACAGGGAACGAAGTCCAGGCCTAATTGTGTTTCGAATAAGATACACTTTTCCATCGTTCACAGTGAGCATAGAACGATCACTACCCTTTTGTAATTCTCCAATAAGTTGATTGGACATCAATTGTTTATTGTCCAGGTCAAATATCTCCAAATGAACATTAAGTCCGTCTTCATGATACATTGCATACATTGCATACATAACGCTCTCCAGAATGACACACGAATAGTACCATTGACTACCTGTCAGTATATACTCCATATGTAAGGTTTGTGTGTTTAAGCGATACAACATCATTTCATGCGCACTTTCACGTAGACTCCAAATGTAAACATCATCCTTATAGTTGTAACAAATTGCGACTAATGTTGGAAAATTCGCTGGTAGCGGACATTCGATCTCTCTGAATTCTCGCGTTTCTGAAGCTATTTTTTGAATACTTTATGAATGATGGTAAACATGCCTGTTTTAAAAATTAGAATTTTTGTCGTTGTCTCCTTCATACAACGAGAAAGAATCCAAATATCATTCCGAACCCGAACACTAATGGTTCCATTTGGAAACAGATCAGTGGGCAACTTGTAACCTGATGTCCATTTTGCCATTTTCTGAAAACACAAAGGTATAAAATACAAAGACTGATGAATGTGCTATGGTGTGCGTATGGGTATCACCAAAGAGGTCAACGTAATTGTTTTTTTTTGCCATCTGCGTCTATTACCCAAGCAAGAGAGGTGGGTGCGATTGAGAGGCAGTTTCTTATGTACCTTTCTGTGCGCAATCTTGAGACACCTGTGACGGTACGCTACCAACGTACAAATGAAATAGTGTTGTGATGTGCACAGCCCATAGGCAAAGTGTATTGTCCTTGAGATAGACGTGTTGGTTTTTCTCACGTTCTCCTCGCCGAAAACGTGAACGGGGTCACTGAGATGCGGCTAAGACAGACCTTTCCTCATTGATAGCAATAAACCAAAACAAATAATATTCTCCCTAACAATGCTGATTTCAACGAAACATTTTTCAAAAGATGAAACAAGTTTATTTTTAAAAAATAGAACATTACAAACATGTTGAAGCGTTAATCACTCGAATTCCAAAGTCCGAAATGTTGAAAGCGTCTTGTTAAATACTTTTGCTCATCTCCGTCAATTTCTCCATCTTGCATCATCTTCTCGAATACTGCTTTGGCAGCATCCCCAAATTGGTTCGACAATATCTCGTCTTGCTGAATAACTCTCAAACTAAGAATACCATTCCATTCATCTCTGCAAGATGTCTTTTTTGTTTGAATATCCAGGTCTTCTCACCTAAAAGACACTGGAAGCAGCTTTTCACATCGAGCGATTGCATCCATCTTGTTTTTAGGAAAGAAATCATCGATACCATTCAATAGGCCAAATGTTGACAACTTTGGTATCAACTCCAACAATCTCATTTCTCTCCCTAAAGCGAGATCGTTGAGAATCACGTATATTATGTCATCAATTTCAATAAAGTCGCAGAGCCGCTCATAGCTCCGTCTAACCCAGCACTTTTCAATTTTTGTTTGTTGCCATTCGTTTTTCGAAAAATTGAATCTACTCAAATAAGTAGCTGAGGTATTGTTAGCCGTTTGGCGGAAAAGGTCGTTCGAACAGCCTAAAACCTATTATTATATAGTTTTTATTTTGAATAAAAAAACCTGTGCACCCGCGAGTTCTCATACTTTCGTCAGTCTCAAAGGTTTCTTCGTGAATCATTTTGAACGTTCCATATTCGTACACTGAAACGGTACGAGTGCCTGATCTGACCGAGTATTGAATGAGATACACTTTCTCATTGTTTGAAATCAGCTTCAAACAGGTAAATCGTTCAAAATCTCCCTAAACGATCAAACTTTTGCTAAACAAATCAACTTCGGTTTACCAAAGTTTTTCTGGAAACCCGTTCTTTGCTGTCTAGATCAAGAATATCCAAATGAAAAGTGTTTGACTGTAATTCAGTCCTGAACAATCCGTACATGATGTTGCCCAAAATAATACACGAAGAGTATTTGTTACTGCTTCTCATTATATAATCCCATTGTAGTGTTTGCGGATCTAATCGATGCAACATCATATCTCCTTCTGATGAACACCACATGTAAATTTGATCATTGTGACTGAAACAATGATAAACAAAATACGGAACGTTTTCAGGTATCGGGAACTTGATGACTTCAAACTTTCGAGTTTCTGAAAAATTAAAATCAATACTAAATAAAATTTTGTCGTACCTGTTTCAAAAACAATAATAGGAGTCTTTCTTAGAATAACTGGAATCGTCCATATATCGTTTCGAATTCTGACGCTATGACTTGAACTCGTGCTCTGTTTAGCTGGAAACAAGTAGCGGGCCGTCCATCGAACCATTCTCTAAAATTCGACAATTAAGAGAAGAAAGGACATATGCATGTGTAGTGGTGGGAACAACCAACAAAATGGGTACTGCCCGTTAGATTATTGTGAAGGTTCTTCTCTCAACGCGACGGCAGACGGTTATTACGCGGCGAACAGGTAAAATTCATCAAGCGTACGAGAGGAATAGCCCTCTTGCCAAGACAGGCAGCGGGACAAAACGTGCGTCGTTTATATGCGATTGAGCAACGCGTTGGATGGTGTACCATTCAGTGCGCGAGGCATATCTGACGTGTTGCAATGGAACGTACAATACCAGCAAAAAAGGGATGAATAAGAACAATGTATACAACACTACTACCCATTGGGCAAAGGTAACGGTTGTTTTTCTCATGCCATCTGCGTTTGTTACGAGAACGGCATCAGGGCCGTTTAAATCGCATGAAGAAAAATTCGGATTTGTGTGCGTATCTTTTGACCCAACAGAGCCGTAAGTTTTTCAAACATTGAAAAATGATCGTTAACCAATTAACAATTCATCAAACTGGTACACAGCTATTGCAAAAAATATGTTATGAAAAAGATTTATTTGGCAAATTAAAAATTAAACACAGAAGTTCAATTATTATAGCAGTTCTAACAGTTCAAAGTTTCCAATATTCGAAAGCATCCAACAACATTGCATTTTCATAACTGTCAATCAGTCTCTCTTGCATTAATTTCTCGAGCTCCGTTTTAGCCCCAACAACAAACTGGTCCAACAATATCATATCTTGCTCCTTCATTTTCACACCAATTATCCCATTCCATTGGTCTCTGCAAAGTTTGGTTTGATGGATCATACAACTCTAGTAACCTCAATATGACTGGAATCAAATCTGTACATTCTGCCATCTTGTCACTGGAGAAACATTGATCAATTGCATTAAGTAGGCAAATGGTAGATAACTTTGGTTTGATCTCTAACAAACGAATTTCTCTTCCGCTTTCATAGGAAAGGCTTTTGAGAATGAAGTATAATGTGCCATTGACTTCAATGAATTCGACGAGTCCAGCTGTTCTTTGGTCGATCCACTCATCAACTTTCATTTCTTCCCATTCATTTTTCAAGTAGTTGAATCTACACAAATAATAAGTGAAATCTTCCGCAACACACTGGTAGAGAATGCCGTCACAATATCCTGAAAACCGTTTATAAAGAATGCATCGTGAAAAAAAACACACCTGCCCATCCATTTTCGTCCCCATCTACACGGTCGTCGGTGTTCCAGATATCTTCTTGATGAACTCGAAACATTCCATCCTCAAAAACTGAAACATAACGAATACCAGATCCAAGCGAGCTTTGGAACAGATACACTTTTTCATTGTTCAAGGCAAGTTTCAAACAACTTTCGTCACATTCTCCCTAAAAACAACACTGTCTATTCAACAGATTGGAATAAAGTTCACCATAAATTGGTTCGACACCACCACTTTTCTGTCTAGATTTAAGATTTCAAAATGAAAAATATTTGAGAATCTGTCAGTCATGTACAATGCATACATGATGTTGTCCAAGATAACACACGAAGTGTAATAGTTATGACTTTCCATCAACCATTCCCAATGTAATGTGCCTGGATCTAACCGATGCAACACCCTTATTCCACTATACGGTTCGTATTCACTCCAAATGTAAACTTGACCATTGTGACTAAAACAGTGTTCGATGTGTTGCCGAAAACCCACAGGCGTCAGACAATCAATCTCCATGTACTCTCGCGATTCTGAAAATTTTATTAAATCATCAAGAAACAAAAATTTGTCATACCAGTTTTGAAAACGATTATCTTCAGTGTTGGTGCTTCCATATGAGCGGGAATAATCCAAATATCATTTCGAATTTTCACACTACAAGTGAACAAATAACTAGGTTTTGTAGGAAACTCGTAACATGCTGTCCATCGGGCCATTCTCTGAAAACAAACAAATTAGGAACGACAAAAGGTACGCAAAATCCGAAAATGGCAAAAATCGATATGTGCGCGTGATGGCCACTTAGAACCATTGGTTTCAGTGTCCCACATTGAGATGACCCTTAGTCTTCTGCGTCCACTACAGAACTGAGATAAATGAGAAAAATGTGCGACCGCACAAGGAATGAGCGCTATGTATTGAATAAACGTGATGGTAGACAATATGCCCTCTCTCTGCATGCCAACGCATTTATTTTCCTGGACGCGGCCCAACGCTAGGTTTCTCCTGTTGGCATACGTAAAACGCGAACCTAGCGTACGCTGTTCACAACTAAAAAAATAGCAATCATGTGTACCGAACCAGTACCCCTAATGTGTTTCTCGCGCGTACAAACTGCTAATGATGACGGGACCCATTAGTCTCTCGAGAACTTTCCTTGCGGGTATATCATGCACACCTGGAGCTCATTCTCGAAAAAGTATTCTACTATTCAGATGTAGGATTTTAATATAAAAGTCATATAAGACTTCTTGTTCCCCGCAGAACATCATCTCCTCAACACTTGCTTGCTGGAGCAGTGGTACTCGCCTTTGCCTGTTGGTTAACTAAAAACAAACTTTGGTTTCCTTCCAACAATATTGCCTTCAACAAAATACACTTCAAATGATGAAAAAACTTTATTTCAAAAAGAATAGAACATCATTACAAACATATTGAGGCGTTAATCAATCGAGTTCCAAAGTCCAAAGCATTGAAAGCGTCTTGTTAAATATTTTTGCTCATCTTCATCAATCTCTCTATCTTGCATCATCTCAACAAACACTTTTTCAGCAGCAACCGCGAATTGTTTCCACAGTACTTCATCTTGCTCCATTTTTTTCAAAACATTCATATCGTCCCATTTGTCTCTGAAAAAAGTTTGGTTATTTTATTGAAATACAATCCATTTACCTTAAAGCCACTGGAACCAATTTTTCACATTCAGAAATTTCTTCCATTTTGTTTTGAGTGAATTCATAGTCGACGACGTTGAATAAGCAAATATTTGAAAGCTTCGGTTGAGTCTCCAACAATCGAATTTCTCTCCCTAAAGCGAGATCGTTCAGAATGGCGTAAATTGTGCTACCAATTTGAAGGAATTCGGAGAACCGCTCAAATTTCCGGTCAAGCCAGCTCTTGCCAGTTTTCAGTTCTTGCCATTCATTTTTTGAATAATTGAATTTACTAAAATATATTGCCGAGTTTTCGGCTGCTAATTGGTGGAAAAGATTGTTTGCAAAGCCTGAAAACATCTGTGATCGCGACGATCGAATTGTAAATGTATAAAACCTGTGTTCCCGCGGTTCCTCATACTGTCATCAGTCATATAGTGCTATTCGTGAATAACTCGAAACATTCCATCCTCAAAAACTGAAACGGAACGAGTGCCAGATCTGACCGAGTTTCGAATAAGATACAGTTTTCCATCATCAACAGATAGCTTCACACATTCGCATTTCTTATGTTTTCCCTAAAGCAATACCATTTTCAAACGTTATTGAAATACAACTTGCCATAAATTGACTGAACACTACTTCTTTTTTGTCCAGATCGATGACTTCAAAATGAAACTTTTTTGAAAATTTCTTAGTCTCATACAATCCGAACATGATGTTATCTACAATAGCACACGAAGAGTAGTAATGACGACCATTTGTCAGTATGTTTTCATATTGGAGTGTTTGTGGATCTAATCGATGCAACGTCTGATCACCTCGTCCGAATACTTTATGTCCACCCCAAATGTAAATTTGACCATTGTGACTGAAACAATGCTCGACCCAAGGAGCAAAGTCCGCAGGTCTTCGCCAATCGATGACATCAAACTTACGTGTTTCTGAAAAATATTTTGCATTAATGCCAATAAGTGTTTTTGTGTGTACCGGTTCGAAAAACAATGATCTTTGTTTCAGATCTCAGAATAGCAGGAATAGTCCATATATCGTCGCACATTTGGACGCTATACGTTAAACATGTATTCTGTTTTGCTGGAAATGCATAGCGTGCTGTCCATCTTCCCATTTTCTGAAACTACGACATTAAAAAAGGAAAGGGCATATAAATGTTTTCTCGTGTAACAGAAAATGGGTTGTGCCCATTGGGTAGACGAGACTAACGAAAGGAGACTATACTGCATGCGCGACCAGCAGGTAGAACCCGTCAGGCATACGGGAGGGCTACCTCTGCTGCCATGACGTAAACTGGGTCTAGGTCATTTGGGTGCAATTGGTGACGAATGCGCATTTGTGGTGTACCTCTGTTACAACGTTACACCATCACAAAAGCGATAAATGATGGTGAAAATTTCTTATCACAGTGCTACTGGAGATTGAGCTCAAGTGGCTCAGAGTCGTTTGTGATCAATTTAGAAATGGTACCAAACTATCGAAATAGGAACAAGGTTATTTTCTTACAGTATGAATCAAGTATTTTACAAATGATGAAAACTCAAAAATTATTTTATCAGGTAAGAACACAATTTCAAGCGATATTATCTTCCGTTGAACGAAGAAATTAGAATAAATTGCTCAACATCGTTGATCAATCTATCTTTCCTCATATTTTCAAACTCTTCTCGAACAGCAACTTCAAATTGACGGCGTATTTTATTTTGCTCGGTAACTCTCAAATCAAGAATTCCATTCCATTCATCTCTGTAAATTGGGATTTATTTTGGTTTTATGAATTTGATAACCTCAACAAATCCGAAATCAGATTTCCACATTCTTCAATTCCTCCGTGGATCATACAATAGTCAACAGCATTGAGTAGACAAATGGTTGATAACTTTGGAGTGATCTCCAACAATCGAATCTCTTTGAGACAGTTACGATTGATGAGAACTGTGTAGATCGTGCCATGGATTTCGAAGAAATCACATGCTTGAGAATGCACCCAACATTTATCAACTTTCACCACTTGCTCCCATTTATTTTTCAAATAGTTGAAGCTTTCCAAACTAATAACTTGATGTTCGCAAGTAGAGTGCTTGCAGATGACCGAGGAAAAACCTAAGTGTAAGAATCTGTTGACAACATGTATTTTCAAAACGGACAAACCTGCGAATTCGCATCTATTTGAAATTGTATTCACTTCGCAGTGGTCGTCATGAATGACCATAAACACTCCATCTTCAAAAATGGAAACTGACCGACTGTTTTCGTCGTGTGAATACCGAACAAGGCACAGTCTTCTTTTGTACGATGTTAGCCGCAAGCAAACGCATTCTTTGAATTCTTCCTGAATGAAAAACGTTGTTATAACACCTTGTATTAAATTTTACCATCAATTTACTGGATATCACTTTTTTTCTGTCCAAATTGATAATATCCAAATAGATGTTCTTTGAGTTTCCTTGATACAATGCGTACATGATGTTGTCAACGATGACACACGAATAGTAACGGTTATCGCTTTTCATTATATACTCCGATCTCAGAGTATCAGGGTCCAAACGATGCAACACCATTTCCTCACGAAATGGTGCGTAACCACTCCACGTGTAAATTTGATCATTGTGACTGAAACAGTTGCCGACGTAATGCCGATAACTCTCAGGAAGCGGGCAATCGATCACATTGTATTCCCGTGTTTCTGAAATGCTCTCCAAAATTAAAAAATCACAAGATTTGGCATACCAGTTTTAAAAACTATCATCTGTGATGATTTTGCGTTCAAACGAGCAGAAATTGTCCAAATATCGTCGCGAATTTTAACACTCATTGACAAACCTGAACTTAGTTTAGCTGGAAACTCGTATCGGGATGTCCAACGAGCCATTTTCTGAAATCACACAAATAAGAAACGCAACGGTTGATGAATGTGCTGTGTGCGCGATCAATATTGGTACTACCTAATGGGTAGACGTTGTGATGTTTTGTTATGCCATCTGCGTCTATTACGAAAATTGTACCAGATTTAGGTCAATTGAACGCGGTTGGTGGGCATGTTTTCAGTAGTTGAGTCACCTCAGACGTGTTGCAATGGCACACCACCAAAACCGTAGTGAAGCGCAGTGAGAAAGTGTCTTCTCCTTTTTAACATCGGCCTTATAAACAAAAATTATAAATTATCTGAGAGAGTTCACTTTTTATTCTAACAAAACAGAAAATATGAAACAAAAAAGTATTATAACAGCTTGGTAGAATAAAGTAGTCCACAAATCCACGTTATGTGAAATATTAACTTTTCCTATGACTCGATAATACATCATTATGTTCCTTCGTTTTTAAATCAATCATGGCGTTCCAATCGTCTCTGAAAACTTTTGTTTGTATGAATGTGCAACTTCAATCACCTCAACAAGTCGGGAATCAGTTCTCCACATTGTCCAAGTTTATTCATTTGATTCTTGATAATATAAGCTTCAACAATATCGTGTATACAAATTTTAGACAAAGTTGGCGTGCTCTCCAATAATCTTATCTCTTTTCGCGATCCAACGGCTTGTTTTTTAAGAACTGCGTAAAGTGTATCGTTGATTTCAAAAAACTCGTATAATTGAACTGTCATTCGGTCCATCCACTTGTTCACTCTCCACTCATCCCATTCATTATTTGCATAATTGAATCTACTAAAGTGAATAGTTGGACTATTCCAACCAGCTGAATGATATAGGAAATCTTTCGAAAATCCTGAAAGATAGAATAGAGATCAGAATACAACCGAAAAACACCTGTGTGCCCGTCCGTTCCCACACTGTCATCGGCCTCCCAGTGATCTTCATGTAATTTTCTGAACGCTTCGTTCTCAAAAACTTCAACAGAACGGTAACGAGAGCTGCGTAAGTATCGAATAAGATACACTTTGTCATCGTTTGACGTAAGAGAAAAGCCACGGTCCTCATTTTCTGCCTAAATATCGCATACATTTTCTATTGTGGTTCAAATAAAGTTTACCATTGGTTGATTGAATACGACTTCTTTTCTGTCGAGGTTGAAAACATTGAAATAAAACTGATTCGAGGCTCTTTCCGTTTCATACACTGCCTACATAATATTGTCCAAAATAACACATAAAAAGTACTGGTTACTGCTTGTCGTTATATACTCCCATTGTAAGCTCTGTGAATCCAATTTGTGCAACAACGTGTCTCCATGTGATAATTCATCACCACTCCAAATGTAAACTTGATCATTGTGACTGTAACAATGCTTGATGTGCCTCCCATGAGTCGTAGGTAACTGACAATCGACTTCTTCATATTCTCGTGTTTCTGAATTTTATTCTTAAATCAAAATCAAAAAAATCCTTCTACCAGTTTTAAGAATGATAATTTTCAATGTTGGCGTTGTAAGATGATTTCTAATAGTCCATATGTCGTTGCGAACTTTAACGCTGCGAGTGAAAAACGAACCAGGCTTTGTTGGAAACTCGTATCGGGTTGTCCATAGAGGCATTCTCTGAAATTAAGAAAATTATAAAAGCAACAGAAGTGGCGTGTGATCAAAATGATGAGCGTATAAAACATGTGACTGACGTTGTTATTTCTCTTGTATGTCACATAACTGAGGTAGATGAGAGAGAAGGAAGGAAGAACGCACACCTAATAGTCCCAATGGGTAAACGTGCTGGTAGACGATTTTGTATTTCACCTTTTGTCATGAAAACGTATTTTTTTCCTGCGTGTGACCCACAGATGGTTTCTCCTGCTGGCATTTCCACAGCGCGAATCTAGCGTACGTAGGTCAAAGCAGAAGAATAGCCATCCCGTCTACCGAACAGGGTATTTCTAACGTGTTTCTCGCAGGTGCACACCGCTATTGATTTACAGGCCCTGGTCTCCTCATTTTATCTTGTTCTTGCTAGAAAGACGTATAACGCAAACCATCATGTCTTTCTGACTGGTAGTATCCATTACCACGTTTGACTCAAGTTACCATTCTATTTCTTGTCCTCCCAAACTTCTTTAATTTTAGTGAATGGTTCGATGGACAGCACGCTACGAGTTTCCAGCTACACTAGACTGGAGTTATACCTTCAGCACCGAAATTGGCAACAATATATGGACTATCCCCTTTATTCTGACAGACACAACAACAGTTATTGTTTTCAGAACTGGTACGCTTCAAATTTTGTTTGTTGGTTTTATGTGGATAATGTTTCAGAAACACGAGAATTCGATGTGATTGAATGGCCGAAGCCTGAGGGATTTCCGTCTTATATTTGGCATTGTTTTAGTCACAATGACCAAATTTACATCTGGGGTGCGATCGGTCTACACGGTGATCAGATGTTGCATCGATTAAATCCACAAACATTACAAAATGAGCTAATCATCTCAACTGGCCAACAATACTACTCTTCGTGTGTTATTTTGGGCAATATGATGTATGGATTGGTTGAGAATGGAAAATTCTCAAATAATTTCAATTTCGCAATCATCAATTTGGACAGAAAAGAAGTTGTTTCAAGTCGATTTCTGGTGAATTAACCTTCAACAATATTGACAATTGTGATTAATTTAGGGAATGAAAAATCTGTAGAATGTTTGAAACTTATTTCAAACAATGACAAAGTGTTTCTTGTTCGGAACTCAACCAGATCTGGCGCTCGTACAGTTTCAGTTCATGAGGATGAAATGTTCAGAGTAATATACGAAGATAACTGAGGGACTGACAACAGTGTGAGAACGAGCGGATACACAGGTGCTTCTTGTTTGCAATTCAGTTTGTATAAACAAATTTAGGCTTTTCAAATGGCATTTTCAACCAATTAACCTTCAGTAGTTCGACTATTTATTTGAGTCGATTCAACTATCCACTATGTGAATGGGAGCAGTTTGATGTTGACAAGTGCTGGATTGATCGCATGACTCAACGGTTTAGCGAATTCCTTGAAATATATGGCACAATATATACAGTTCTTAACTGTTCAAAAAATGGTGTACCATGGAAAGAGATACGATTATTGGAAATCACACCGAAGTTATCAACAATTTGCCTACTGAACATCATTGAAAGTAGTTTTGCCAACAATGAATATAAGCAATGTGAAAAATTTATTCCAGTTTTGTTGAGGTGACAAGATTTGCATACTGGACTCATACTAGTAAATGATTTACAGAGATGAATGGCATCACATGATCGATTTAAAATTGAAAGAACAAGTTGAGGTGGTACGAGACCGTTTTCAGATAGCTGCTGGAGAAGAGCTCGGGAAAATGACGCAAGATGGATTGATTGATGAGCACCAACGAATGTATCTAGCGGGGGTGCTTGGAGTCCGGAGAGTATGAATTTTCTAATGCAGGTTTATAACTTTCTTATGTTTCAAATAAACTTTTTGAAGATACACACGATCGATTGAAATAATAAATTTAAAACAAATTAAAAAAATAAGAAAATGTTTTCAGAATTTCTTAAACATAATTCCAACTTTCAACTTTCTCAACAGAACATCGCAAATTATTCCATCATCATGCATCTTCTGGAATTCGTTTTCGGCTCCAGCAACCATCCGCTCTTCGAGTTTCACTTTCTGGCCAAGTTTGTGTTCTGCGAGACGCCAAGTGATCATTTGCCTCCAGTCGTCTCTGTAAATGATGAAATTGTTTTCTTCATTTGCAATGAACTCATTCTTACCTTGAAGCATCCGGAACAGTCTCCCCACATTCCTCGAGTTTCTCCATTTCATTGTTATCCACACAGAAGTCAATCATATTTAGAAGACTAAGTGTTGATGCATCCGGTGACTTTTCCAACAAACGAATCTCTTTTCCGGTTTTTAGGTCTTTCCAGTTCAAAGCAGAACTTGGAGAATCGAAAATTGCGTAAAATATGTCGGCGACTTCGAAAAATTTGCAATGACGTTGATTCCATCTTTGGTCGAACCAACATTTTTCAGCAGTCGTTCTTTCCCATCGATTCTCGGAGTAATTGAACTTATCTAAGCCAACGACTGAAGGATTGCCCAACCATTGAAAAAACAAGCCGTTTTCGAAACCTGAACATAGTTTTATGACAAGATCAGAAATTTTTAAAAGTACCTAATGAACCGCCATGCCCTACACGCTCCTGCTCAATTTTGTAGTTGTCCTCGTGCAAAAATTTAACTTTTCCATCTTCAATCAATGACACAGAACGCTTCCAATCTTTTTGCGAATGACGAACTAGATAGAGCTTGCCTTTGTTCGTTGTAAGGTCGAGAGAACCTCCCCGATCGTCTTCAATCTGAAAATTAGACGTTTAAACAAAAATAAACGTTACTATGCTTACTAAAACAACATCAGATAAAACTTTTTTTGTTTTCAAATCAATCGTTTCCAAATAAGTTTTCTGAACTTTGGGAGGCATCTCTAAAGTGTCGGATTTCATCAGCTCCATTATCTCTTCTTTGGTTAAAACACGACAATAACCTGGCTCGTACAATGAATACATGAAATGTCCCAAGACTATAGATGAGCCATTTCCTTTTCTTATGCTCATTTCTACAATTGACTCTCATTGCATAGTTGTTGTATCCAGTCGATGCAATGACTTTTTTGCTTTTGAAACGTTCTTGTTTCGAGTCCAAATATAAATTTGATCATTGTTGCTGGTGAGGCGCAACAAATTTTTTCCAGCTCCCTCGGGTATTTGGCATTCAATTGTTGAAAAAGTTCCAGTTTCTGAACTTTCAAATCCCTTCGAAAAATCATGAATCACTAACCAGTGTTAAAAATAAGAATATCGGTCTTCCTTTGATCGAACGGGCTGCTTATGAACCATATGTCTTTACCAACGAGAACAGAAGAAGTTTGTGTCTTATTGTCGATTGGAATTTTATAGCTTTTTGTCCAGCGAGCCATTATTTGGAACAAATATATAGCGAAAACGCGTATGTAGTAGAAAAATCAATTGGTTGTGGCAGGAAGGAGGGTGTACAAGACACAGTGCGTTACGTCATTACTATCCTCATTGCCACTAGGCGGACCACTGTTTTTGAATGAGTGTGTGTAGCAGGAGACGTATATTAGGAAAATTGCATGAATTTTTCAATAAAACATTTATTTCGTGAAACACCAAAACAATGAAAAAAGAGGAAAGCCAACAAACTTTCGATACGAGATCAGAAAAAGGAAACACAGTTAGGTTACAAGAAATCGCTTAAAATTTTATCAAAGTTGAACATCCATCTCTTTTGGCGTATCCTTGGCTACGATTTTCTTTTCATTCACATTCTGCACCTCAACATTGCAATATGTAGCTTCACGTTTATCGAGCTCAATTTTCCGGGACATATTATACTCCAAAAATCTCCAGTAGAACATTTGATGCCAATTATTTTTGTCCGCTTCTGGAACATTCTCTCCACATTCCTTGAGTCTGTTCATTTCATTGTTGTCCACACAAAAGTCAATCATACTGAGGAGACTGAGTGTTGATGCATCTGGCGATTTTTCCAACAACCGAAGTTCTTTCTCATATCTTGTGTTTGCGCACTCAAGAATAGCGTAGAATATGTTATCAATTTCCACAAAATGGCACTCTCGCTTTTTCGATTGTCTGTCGATCCAGCTTTTTTCCGCGGTTATTCGTTCCCATTTGTTTTCCGAATAGTTAAACTTATCAATACCAACCATCGAAGGATTGCCCTCCCATTGGAAAAACAGTCCGTTATGAAAACCTTAATATTGTTCTATGAAATATTAATGAATAACACAAAATACCCGTAACGCCCCAACGTTCTGAGCTATTTTCTTTCTGATCCATTCTACCATTATCTTTACAAATCACTCGAGTTTTCTTATCTTCAATGATTGACACCGCGCGCGTCCCAGCATCCTGTTTAGTCTGAGTTATATATAACTTCCCATTGTTGAATGTTATATCCACTTTAAATTCACGATGAGACTCCATCTGAAATTTGTTCTGAATTAAAAAAAGAAGTCAAACTCACTAATTCGAAAGAGTCAACAACTTCTTTTTTCTTCAAGTCGATTGTGTCCAAAGATATTGAAACAGTCTTTGATTTTTCTTGATTCATTTTCTCTATCGGAGACCACCGATCAGGGCAGTCCAACACATACATCAAGTCTCCGACAACGACACATGATTCATATTCTTTCTGAGTTGTCAGTAAATGCTCCCATTCCAGAGTTTTTGTGTCCAATCGATACAAATATTTGTCGCCTCCTTCTCCAACAGGCTTGCTTCTACACCAAATGTACATTTGATTGTTGTAAACGGCATAGTATAAGAATGAGCAATTTTGTTGAAGATTTTTCGGCAGTGGGCATGCGATTTTGCTGCCAGAACAAGTTTCTGAATATATAAATAAGTCTGAAAAAATATGAACAACGTACCAGTATTGAAAACACCAATTTCGTGTTTTGGCGACTCGAAGAGCATCGACATAACCCATATTTCCTTGCCAACAACGATAAACGTACTGAATGTATCAACTCTGATCGGCACGGAATAACTTTTTGTCCAACGAGCCATTATCTAAAACAAAATAATAAGATGAAAAAACGAGAAATCAATAAATGCATATAAATGAGAGATTAGAGGATGTGTGTTGTAGGGAGAGAGAGTGGAAGGACATCGTGAAGGGGAGGCAGGGGATGGTAATTTAGTGAGGTGCGATATGAGAAGAATGGCCCTTGTGTATATCTGTGTGATGGAAGGAGGAAAGAGGGGCCAAATGGAATGCAACACATTACCACGCACCAATCGGACACAATCGAACACAGGAATGGTAATTTAGTGACGTGCGATAGGAAGAGAATGGTCCGCTATATGTGTCTGTGTAATGGAGGAAAGGAGGGGCCAAACGATATGCAACACGTCACGACACACCAATCGGTCGCATTACAAAACACCACAAGGGGGTAGAATAAAGGTAATGAGCCAAAAGGATAATTGAAGAAAGATGTGGATTATTGCTTGATCACACGAGTAAATTGGCTCTACCACAAAGTTTTGTAGTTTAAAGCAGGTGACTGCGACAGCGCTCCAGTACGCCGCGTTTCTTTAAGCGCTGCACGCCTTTCTACACGGTGTGGGTGGCTTTTTCGGAACAACACAACTAAAATTGAGTCATATCTCATATGTTATGTGAATATCCGCAATAATAACTTTATTCAAGATTATCTGACAATGAAAAGAAAATATTACTTTCGTCACGGCAAATGATTATTGGGTTGCAACTTTGCTCTATCGCAACAGTATTGCCGCGGACAAAAATTCAAAAAATTAATTGAAATGGCTTGTTGCGATAGAGCAAAGTTGCAACCCAATAATCATTTGCCGTGACGTCGGTAATACACAAAGTTATTTTGAACGAATCTTTTTACAGAGATGGAAAGAAAACAATAAACTGGTGTTAAAACTACAGTATGATTTCCATCACTCTTGACAATTCGTTGCACATGATTCCTTCATCAAGCAACTTCTGACATTCAATTTTGCCAGCATCAGCGCGACGCTTCACGAGTTCAACTCTCTCATTGAATTTATGTTCTTCAATCCTCCAATCGATCATCCTCTCCCAATCTTCCTTGTTTGCTTCCGGTACATTCTCCCCACATTCCTTGAGTCTGTCCATTTCATCGTTATCGACACAGAAGTCAATCATATTGAGGAGACTGAGTGTTGATGCATCTGGTGACTTTTCCAACAATCGGATTTCCTGCCCCAACCAGAATCTATTAACACGATCGAGAAATGCGTAGAACACGCCATCGATTTCACAAAAGTCGTAAGAGCGCTGGAAGAATCGCTCGTCAACCCAGGATTTTTTTGCCGTTGTTCTCTCCCACTGATTCTCCAAGTAGTTGAACGTATCTATACCAAAAATTGAATGATTGTCCGTCCATTGGAAAAACAAATCGCGGAAAATGCCTCAAAGTTTTTCTATTAAATCTCTATGAACCAAAAAAGATACCCATTGCTCCACCAGGTCCTTTACGATCTTGCTCAATATTACATTTATCCTCACAAATCACTCGAAGTTTTCCGTCTTCAACTATTGACACAAGACGATTATAATCCTTGTATTCAGTTTGGATCAGATATAGTTTCCCATCATTGGTTGTTAGATTTGATAAAAAGGATATTTCTGTCTTCATCTAAATACTATCTAGTTTTTAGAGTGAGCAATTCAAACGAACTAGTTCATAAGAGTCAATAACTTCCTTCTTTTTCAAATCGATTGTATCCAAGATCGTCACATAAGTCTTCGGGTTTAACTCATTATCTTTGTTTTGGCCAGACCAATGATTAGGGCAGTCCAACACATACATCAAGTCCCCAATAACCACACAAGACTCATATTCCTTCTGAGCTGTTAGAATATGTTCCCATTGTAAAGTTTTCGTATCCAATTTATATAAAGTTTTATTGTCTCCATTTTCAGTGCGTTTTATGTAAAACCACCAATATATTTGATCTTTTGATACGGCAGTGTACCACAAATTGAAATGATTTTCAGTATATGGAGGTGGGGATTTTGTTGTGGTGAAAGAACGAGTCTCTGAATATTCAAATCAGGATGGGGAAAAATATAACTAACCAACCAGTGTTGAAAATGACAATATTGTCATCTGGGGAGTCAAAGAAACTTGAAATCATCCATATTTCCTTACCAATTGCAAAACACATACTGGAATTACTTTTGATCGGCAGCTTGTAGCTTTTAGTCCAACGAGCCATTGTCTGGAACAAAAAACACTATGATGAGGAGGAGAAAAACCAATTAATATTGCATATAAATGAATGAAGAGGTAAAACGTGTTGTGGGGAAGAGAAAAGAGGAGGGACTTCATGAGAAAGAGACAGTGATTGGTAATTTAGTGAGGTGCGATATGAAGAGGATGGTCCGTTATGTATGTTTGTGTGAGGAAGGGAAGGAGGGACCATGTGGTATGCAACACGTCACCACACACCAATCGAACGCAAGAATGGTAACATATTGAGGTACGATATAAAGAGGACGGCCCGTTGTGTATGCCTGCGTTGAGGAGGGAAGGCGGACCAAGTGGTATGCAACACGTCACCAAACATAAATCGAACACAGGAATGGTGATTTAGTGAAAGGGCAATATTGAGAGAACGGTCCGCTGTGCATGTCTGTGTGAGGGAGGGAAGGGCGCCAAATAGTGTACAACACGTCACAACTCCCCAATCGAACACAGAAATGGTAATTAAGACGCCCTCTCCCAGAGAATCGAAAACTATTGTGAAGCAGTGGTCACACCAAATTTCATGTTTATTTTAATAGACTGAAAGTTATTGAGGACGTACCCAGGTGTCATCTGAGCACATTTTTGATATTTATTAGTGACTCCGCCCACTTTGTCTGAAATTGCAGACATTTAAAGCCAATTTTCTAACTTTCTTCAGACCTTAGAGAATGCTTCAACAAATGTGGAGCTGATAGAAATCATCATTCTGAACATTTCTGCTTCAGAAAAATTTTTGAAATTTTTTTGTGTTCATGCTGAAACTGGCGATTTTCTGTCTGAAATTTCAGTTTTTTGATTATAGCGCATTTCCTATATACTCAATACAATCTAGACTTTTCAAATTCGGATTTTACACAAAATTCCGCACAAAATCCGCTATTCAGATAGATTCCAGCTCGGTGTCCAGTTTCAGTTTTTTTGATCTGAAACTGTCTGAAAATAATTTTTTCTACCGAATCGATCCATAAAATCACCATCTTGTGTGAAATTTCATTCTGCACAACTTTTGTGTTATCACTTTTGCCCCATTTTGGCTCCTTCTTGCAGAAAATTGAGGTTTACTACACACATTCGCCCAAAACAACGAAAAGTGTGTTACAGAAAAATGAACATAACTCGGTTCTCGTTGAGCTTCATGAAAAATGTTCAACTACAGTATTGTAGTACAAGACAAGACCTACTCATCGCAATGCCATTTTAAGCAATTTCAGACAAACTTATGACTATTTGAGTTTCAGTCTTCTTTGAAGGCAAATACTGGCCTAATTGTTGAAATTCCTGCTACGATAATTGTAAAATCAAATAGCCCTTGATTTCAGCTTCATGTTTGCAGTTGACCGTTTTGCGAAATTTTGTGTTTCAGCCGAGCTATGGCACCTCCAATCTGACATGCATACGCACACACACGTATGGGTCTGCGATGAGTGCGACGATGTGTATCACTTTGTTTATTCGTCAATATCTCAGCTGAAACACAAAATTTCGCAAAACGGTCAACTGCAAAAATGAAGCTGAAATCAAGGGCTATTTGATTTTGCAATTATCGTTGCAGGGAATTTCAACAATTAGGCCAGTATTTGCCTTCAAAGAAGACTGAAACTCAAATAGTCATAAGTTTGTCTGAAATTGCTTAAAATGGCAAAGTGAGGATTGCGATGAGTAGGTCTTGTCTTGTACTACAATACTGTAGTTGAACATTTTTCATGAAGCTCAACGAGAACCGAGTTATGTTCATTTTGCTGTAACACACTTTTCGTTATTTTGGGCGAATGTGTGTAGTAAACCTCAATTTTCTGCAAGAAGGAGCCAAAATGGGGCAAAAGTGATAACACAAAAGTTGTGCAGAATGAAATTTCACACAAGATGGTGATTTTATGGATCGATTCGGTAGAAAAAATTATTTTCAGACAGTTTCAGATCAAAAAAACTGAAACTGGACACCGAGCTGGAATCTATCTGAATAGCGGATTTTGTGCGGAATTTTGTGTAAAATCCAAATTTGAAAAGTCTAGATTGTATTGAGTATATAGGAAATGCGCTATAATCAAAAAACTGAAATTTCAGACAGAAAATCGCCAGTTTCAGCATGAACACAAAAAAATTTCAAAAATTTTTCTGAAGCAGAAATGTTCAGAATGATGATTTCTATCAGCTCCACATTTGTTGAAGCATTTTCTAAGGTCTGAAGAAAGTTAGAAAATTGTCTTTAAATGTCTGCAATTTCAGACAAAGTGGGCGGAGTCACTAATAAATATCAAAAATGTGCTCAGATGACACCTGGGTACGTCCTCAATAACTTTCAGTCTATTAAAATAAACATGAAATTTGGTGTGACCACTACGTTTCGGTTCTCTGAGATAGGCCGTCTTAAGTGAGGTGCGTTATGTGAAGAATGGTCCGTCGTGTATGTGTGTTTGAGGGAGGGTTGGAGGGGCTAAATGGTATGCAAAACCACCTCACCACACACTAATCGCTTACGATCGGACACAGGAATGGTAATTTAGTGAGATGCGCTATGAGAAAAATAATCCGCTGTGAACGTCTATGGGAGGGAGGGAAGGAGGGGCCAAATGGTATGCGACACGTCATAACGCACAAATCGGGCACAGGAATGGTAATGAAGTCAGATGCGATATGAGAAGAATGGTTCGTCGTGTATTTCTGTGGGAGGGAGAGAAGGTGGAACCAAATGGTACGCAACACGTTACCACACACCAATCGGACACATTAATGGTTTTTCAGTGCTGTGCGATATGAAGAGAACGATCCCTTGTGTATGTCTGTGTGGGAGATGGAAATAGGGACCAAATGGTGTGCAGAACCACCTCACCACACCAATCGGTCACGATCAGACACAGGAATGGTAATTTAGTAAGGTGCGATATGAGAAGAGTGGTCCGTCGTTTATGTCTGTGTGAGGGAAGATAGGAGGGGCCGAATGGTACGCAACACGTCACCACACACCAATTGGTCGCACTCTACGTAAGACCATAATCTTTGGGGAGTTTGGAGGGAATGGGCCAATTGAGAGGACGATATGGTATTCGAGACGTATAATTCATTTAAAGATTATCTGACAACAGGAAGAAAAGACTTTATACGAAAAAATGGAAGAAATGACTAAATTGCAGTTAAAGGAATTCCAATTCAAACTCCATAGCCATTGCCATTTCCTTGCATATGATTCCTTCGTCGACTAACTTTTGGCATTCGATTTTGCCCGCAGCATGCAGAAGCTTCACAAGATCAACTCTCTCGTTGAATTTGTGCTCTTCAATCCTCCAATTGATCATCCTCTCCCAATCTTCTTTGTTTGCTTCCGGTACATTCTCTCCACACTCTTTGAGCTTATCAATTTCATTGTTGTCCACACAGAAATCAATCATGTTTAGGAGACTGAGTGTTGATGCATCTGGCGATTTTTCTAACAACCGAATTTCCTTTCGAGACCATGAGTTTATACGATTGATAATCGCGTAGAAAACGCCATCAATTTCACAAAAGTTGTAAGAGCGCTGCTTGAATCGCTCGTCAACCCAAGATTTTTCCGCAATTGTTCTCTCCCACTGATTCGCCGAGTAGTTAAACTTATCTATTCCAAGAATTGAATGATTGCCCATAAATTGAAAATACAACCCGCCGCGATAACCTAAAAATCATTTTAAAGAAAGTTTCATGAATCACACAAGATACCCATGGCTCCACCACATTCTTCGCGATCCTGCTCGACTTTACATTCATCCTCACAAATCACTCGAAGGTTGCCATTCTCAATTATTGACACAGAACGACTATAATTCTTGTATTCAGTTTGAATGAGATACAGCTTCCCATCATTGGATGTTAAATCTGCTGAAAATCCTTTTTCTGTCTCCATCTGAAAATTTTCAAGTTTTCAGAATAATCGATTTGAACCTACTAAAACATAAGAGTCGATAACTTCCTTCTTCTTCAAGTCAATAGTGTCCAAAGTTGTCACATAGGTCTTTAGGTTCAATTTATACATATTCTTCTCGTTTATGATGAAGTGCCGGTTTGGACATTCCAACCCGTACATCACGTCCCCGATAACTACACAAGAATGATATTCTTTTTGATTCGTCAGAATATATTCCCATTCCAAAGTTTTTGTATCAAATCTATATAAATTTATATCGCCCCCGTCTCCAAATCGTCCTTTGTGAAACCAACAATATATTTGGTCTTGTGATACGGTATAATAACAGAACTCAAAATATTTTTGATCAGCATTTGGAGGTGGGCATTCAGTTGTAGTGAAAGAGCGAGTTTCTGAACATTCTAATCAAACTGGAAAAAATATTGAAAACTAACCAGTGTTGAAAATGACAATATTTTGCTTGGAGGATTCGACGATGCTTGAAATGGTCCATATTTCCTTACCAATTGCAAAAGACGTACTGCTTCTGCTTCTAATTGGCAATTTGTATCTTTTAGTCCAACGAGCCATTGTCTGGAACACAGAAATTATGATGAGCAGAACAAAAATCAATAGATGTTGCATATAAATGAGAGAAAGGGAATATGTGTGGCCAATAAGAGAGAGAAGGACAAACACAGTCCATCGAGAGGCATCGGCAATGAAAGAATTGTCATGTGGTGCGTGGAGGGAGGAGGTAGGTCGCAATGTTATTCTCATTACCGCAAGAGGTCCGTTAGGGGCCTAGAGAGAACACATGGTATGCGAAACGTTAGCCTAACATTACGTAATATTATAACTTTGGATTGGAATCAAGCGGAATAGAGTGAATGAGCTAAATGAAAACATGTATGGATGATAGATCAAACAAGCAAATACGCTCTAACTGGAATACTGGGTGATTTGAAACAGTTTAACCGTCGCAACGACAATCCAGTACATCGCTTTCCTAGTAACGCTGCACGTGCTTTTGAGAAGCAGTGAGACTATATTCTACTAAATTAAAACAACGCTGCATTCAAATTCATCAGATGGTAATGGTAAGTACAAAAACCACAATAACGTTAGAGTGTTATTAACGAAATGGGTCGAAAGGGGTAAGAGAATGACCAGACGCAAAACGACACGTCACCACGCACCAATCGGCCGCATCATGTAACACCACAATGACGTGGAATAAAGAAAATGGACTAGTGTGTTAGATGATCTAATGCAGATGTGGTTTATTGATTGATCACATGAGCAAGTGCGCTCTACCGCAATTATTTGATTATTTGAGGCAGATGGCACAACGACGTTCCAGTACTCCGTTTTTCTTTTAGCACTGCACACTAACTGCATTATCCTGGTGAGAGATAGAGCAGAATGGCCACTGTTGTGATCGATGCTGGTTATAAAAATGTCAGTTCTAAGTTAGAGACCAGTCGGAACGCGCCACGTTACCATACATCAGGTGGTCGTTTCACGTCACACCATAATCTTACTGGAAAATATAGAGCATGGAATCATGTGGTATATTTACCGAGGATAGCTTCAGATGGTTATGAAATTTTTTTTGGTGTGCGGAAACGAAGTTTTAGTATGCTAGTGGGTTTTCGTAATTCATATTGAGAAGTAGCAACTTTATTCAAGGCAATGTGCGGTATGATATGACAAAAATGGTACATGTACATAGCTTTTACATAGAAATTCCGGTTTCCAAGATCATAAGCTCATCCTCGTCAATTATTCCTTCATCGTGCATCTTTTGAAACTCTACTTCAGCAGCAGCCACCAAACGCTTCTTCAGGTCGACTTTCTGACCAAATTTGTGTTCTCTCATTCTCCAGTCAACCATCAGTTTCCAATCAGCCCTGAAATACACGTTTTTGTCCGATAAAGTGAGCTCCTTACATTAAGTCTTCGGGAACGTTCTCCTCACATTCCGTGATTTTATCCATTCCTTTATTGTCCACATAGAAGTCAATCATATTGAGTAGACAGAGCGTTGATAGATCAGGAGTCTTTTCCAACAATCGAATTTCCATCCAAAACTTTTCCGGAAGAATATTAGAGCTTGGATATTGGAGAACGATGTGAATGATATCACCGATAGCCACCAAGTTTTTTGTTCTTGCATAGAATTGTCGATCAAACCAACATTTTTCAGCTGTGACTCGCTCCCAATAGTTCTCCAAGTAGTTGAACTTGTCTAAGTATGCCGTTGAATAATTTCCTCCCCATTGAAAATACATTTCGTCGTCGAAACCTTGAAGACATAAATTTCTTTCAAACGATGGTTGTATAAATACCTGCACATCCACAATATCGTTCTTCTTGGTCAATCAACCAAACATCCTCATGTAAGACTCTCATTTCCCCATCATCATATATTGATACAGATCGGGTTTTGGGTGATGTTTCAGTTATGTAAAGTTTTCCAGCATTTGACATGAGATCATGATGAAAATCCCAATGTTTTCTCATCTGAAAATGCCTTCCTCTCAATTTTTAAGAGGGCCTCTCGCTAAGCCTTCAGTTTTTCGATCCTGAGGTGGTCGTTTAACAGAAAGTATTTCGGATTTGAATAATATTTCTCATATATAGTACCCATGGACCCGTAAATACAAAACTTGCCCCATATCCAAGAATTTCCATCCTAATGGGAAAATATGAGGCCCGAAAGTGAAAAAAAGTGGCTCATCATAACTTTTTTGAAAATTATTTTCAGAAAAACTTTTGAACTGTGGCCTACCCTGATTTTTGGTTTTAAACAATATTTTTTTGGTGGCGTCAAAAAATTTTTCTGTTAAACCTATTTTTTAGCCTAAATTTCCAAAAAATTTTCAGTTTTTGGCCCATAATGGGTCTTAAAAGTCAAAACCTCTCTTCCGTTTTATGCTCATTCGAAAGAGCACAAAATTTGCAGCATTTTTGACCCTATAATAAAGGAAATATCCTCCATGAACGGCATGCCCCAGGCCGTTAAAAGTCAGCTGATTCTCAAACTTTTTAGCTTTTGAGTCATGTAGGTAGGTAAAATTGAAGTTTCGAGCGTGTTTTGCATTAGTTTTTGTTATTTTTGTCAATATTAGTCGGAATAACAATCATACATACAATATATCATCAAATTTTTCAAATTTTCGATCATCAATTTTTTCTCAAATTTTCGTTGGCTTTCCCACAAAAATCGATCCTAAAACTCAAAACCTTTTTGTCTAACTGATTTTTTCTGAAAGCACAAGATGTTTACTGCGTTTTTCGTATCATTTATGAGAAATTAGTCGCCATGTATATCACTATTTGAGTCTTTTCAATTGGAAACTTCTCTTTTTGCGAGGAAGGTTGACTCGACAAGGCATGAGATTATTATTTATTCACTCAGATGGTTTTTTTGGCCAGTTTTTTTTCTTTTCAAAACCAAACCATAGTAATATTATTATTACCTGTGTATTTTTTTTCCATTTTTCGAATGCCCTGACTTGATATATTTCATTATTGCAAGAAACGTAAAGGTATAAGTGATTCATTTGTTGGACTGCTTTTCTCCTTTTCCGTAAATGAACTCAAGGTTCAAGTTAACTCGGTTTTACATTTCCGTATGCAAATACGTCGTTGTTGAATCTTTGAAACACATCAATCTATAATCTGGGCTATATTCGTCCTCCTCTCATTGAACAAACTTTCTCTTCTTGCAACGCCCTCCGCGGTTGCAGCTCTCTCTCTCTCGCTGATCGTGAGTTACAATGATACTGATCTTTCTCATGTAAACGAGTGAAAACAGAATACTTGTCGTGCCAATTTATTCATATGAAGTATTTTCGATTCAATTATCAGCTTTTTCGTAAATAATTACTTCTACAGCCTTGCCATGCGGTCCCGCACAGTAACTTTTTGTGATGAAATGTTATGTTTCTATCGTAACAAATTTTTCTACAAAATTTCCGTAGTAATGTGAATAACTAAACATCCTGTCTGAGGACAATGAAAGCCTATTGTTGTGTTCATCAGCTTGATTATTTTCAGCATCGCCTCATGAACCAAATAAGCAGTTTTCGTTTTCAATTGTATTGCCGAATTATATATGCATTACCAAATCTTTGGTAATTTGAGAATTTTGAATACTCGGGAAGGGGAAACACTTGTTCCTTTTAGTAACTTCTCACTGGTATAAGCTGTGAGAAACTCTTCCACTTTTCTTATGTTGCCTCCTTGGCTAGCGAGCGTGTGGATTTGATTGTTATGCAAGGTTATTAGAGTTCAGAAACAACAATAATAGTTTTTTTTTTGCTGAAGCTGCAAGAGAAATTTGATGGCAAGGCTGTAGAAGCAATTATTTACGAAAAAGCTGATAATTGGATCAAAAATACTTCATATGAATAAATTGGCACGACAAGTATTCTGTTTTCACTCGTTTACATGAGAAAGATCAGTATCATTGTAACTCACAATCAGCGAGAGAGAGAACTGCAACCGCGGAGGGCGTTGCAAGAAGAGAAAGTTTGTTCAATGAGAGGAGGACGAATATAGCCCAGATTATAGATTGATGTGTTTCAAAGATTCAACAACGACGTATTTGCATACGGAAATGTAAAACCGAGTTAACTTGAACCTTGAGTTCATTTACGGAAAAGGAGAAAAGCAGTCCAACAAATGAATCACTTATACCTTTACGTTTCTTGCAATAATGAAATATATCAAGTCAGGGCATTCGAAAAATGGAAAAAAAATACACAGGTAATAATAATATTACTATGGTTTGGTTTTGAAAAGAAAAAAAACTGGCCAAAAAAACCATCTGAGTGAATAAATAATAATCTCATGCCTTGTCGAGTCAACCTTCCTCGCAAAAAGAGAAGTTTCCAATTGAAAAGACTCAAATAGTGATATACATGGCGACTAATTTCTCATAAATGATACGAAAAACGCAGTAAACATCTTGTGCTTTCAGAAAAAATCAGTTAGACAAAAAGGTTTTGAGTTTTAGGATCGATTTTTGTGGGAAAGCCAACGAAAATTTGAGAAAAAATTGATGATCGAAAATTTGAAAAATTTGATGATATATTGTATGTATGATTGTTATTCCGACTAATATTGACAAAAATAACAAAAACTAATGCAAAACACGCTCGAAACTTCAATTTTACCTACCTACATGACTCAAAAGCTAAAAAGTTTGAGAATCAGCTGACTTTTAACGGCCTGGGGCATGCCGTTCATGGAGGATATTTCCTTTATTATAGGGTCAAAAATGCTGCAAATTTTGTGCTCTTTCGAATGAGCATAAAACGGAAGAGAGGTTTTGACTTTTAAGACCCATTATGGGCCAAAAACTGAAAATTTTTTGGAAATTTAGGCTAAAAAATAGGTTTAACAGAAAAATTTTTTGACGCCACCAAAAAAATATTGTTTAAAACCAAAAATCAGGGTTGGCCACAGTTCAAAAGTTTTTCTGAAAATAATTTTCAAAAAAGTTATGATGAGCCACTTTTTTTCACTTTCGGGCCTCATATTTTCCCATTAGGATGGAAATTCTTGGATATGGGGCAAGTTTTGTATTTACGGGTCCATGGGTACTATATATGAGAAATATTATTCAAATCCGAAATACTTTGTGTTTTACGAACATTCCAATCTCAATTTTTACTGAGAGGCCCTCTTAAATGAATAAAGCTCACCAAAAGTCGAGAGCTTATTAACTCCTTCTTTTTCAAGTCAATTGTATCCAAATGCGTTGGAACTATTGGTGACGGGACTATATGTGCATTCTCCTCAGTTACCACACGTGTTCGACCAGGACAGTCCAACACATACATAAAGTCTTCAATGACAACGCAAGAAGTGTATTCCTTTTCAATTGTTATGATATGTTCCCATTCGAGTGTTTTTGTGTCCAATCGATGTAATGATTTTGTAGCGCTTTCATGGATATCGCTACAACTCCACACATAAATTTGATCGTTATAGCTGGTGTGTGACACTGAACTGTCTTTAAATGTTTCCGGAAGCTCTGATTCAACGGTGGTGAATGTGCGTGTTTCTGCAAAATTTGATTCATTCAAAAAAGTTTATAAAAACTAACCAGTGTTGAAAATGACAATATCTAGTTTTAATTCGTGAAACGAGCCACTCATAGTCCATATTTCCTTTCCAATAGGAACAGACAAGCTGTAGTGCTTGATCTTCTTGGGAAGCTTGTAACTTTTTGTCCAACGAGCCATTACCTGAAACAGAAACAGTGTGAGATAAAATTACGCGCGCAGTAGTAAAATCAATTGGTGTTGGATATGAAAGGGGTCCGTTGTAGGCATGAGAAACATTCGAAAGAATGGGTCCCGTCCTCCTAAACGGTAGACCAATGCGAGAACACCGCACGAGACATGGCGGGAAACGATACGGTTAGAGAAAACACAGGTACGTTTTGGGTGGATGAGTACGCTACGTCACAACGCACCGGGTGGTGGTGGTACGTCACGCCATCATCTTGGGAGGAGAGAGAGGTTGCGAGGGGGTGTGATGGATGAGAAAATATTTAGATGGTCGATCGCATCAGCAAGTGTGGGCTACGTGTTCAACAGAAACAATGCAAAAATGCAATGGAAAAAATCAATTATTGTTGGTTATGAAAGGGTCCGTTATGCGTAAGCGAATGACCAGACGGAATGCAACACGTCAGCCCACACAGTATGGTCTCATTACGCACCACCATCTTTTCATGAGAGGGGAGAGTTGGGTCATAAGAGGGGAGAATTGAATGCTGAATCTTAGTAGGAAAGCGCGCTCTATCGCAACGGTGTATTAGTTTGCGCTGGATGGTGTGCGTATGATCCGTAACAAGGATCAAATTTATCGAAATCATAACAGCAAACGTTAGTAATCAGAACAATTTTCAAAATTTGGGGACGACGGACTTGCAAACAAAATCAATACCTTTTAATCAATACCTTTTGGCGGCATTCTAATAAACAAAATTGTTAGCCAAACGAACTCATGGTTCTAAATAATTCATAATTAGTAGTAGAAACTTTATTCAAGGCAATGTGCGAAATGATGTGACAAAAATGATTATGTACATAGCTTTTACATCGAAATTGCGGTTTCCAAGATCATAAGCTCATCCTCGTCAATTATTCCTTCGTCGTGCATTTTTTGAAACTCCTTTTCACTAGCAGTCACCAAACGCTTCTTCAGGTCGACTTTCTGACCGAATTTGTGTTCTCTCATTCTCCAGTCAACCATCAGTTTCCAATCAGCCCTGAAATACACTTTTTTGTTCGATAAAGTGAGCTTCTTACATTAAGTCTTCGGGAATGTTCTCCTCACATTCCGTGATTTTATCCATTCCTTTATTGTCCACATAGAAGTCAATCATATCGAGTAGACAGAGTGTTGATAGATCAGGCGTCTTTTCCAACAATCGAATTTCCATCCAAAACTTGTCCGGAAGAATATTAGAGCTTGGATATTGGAGAACGATGTAAATGATATCATCAATAGCCACCAAGTTTTTTGTTCTTGCATAGTATCGTTGATCAAACCAACACTTTTCAGTTGTGACTCGCTCCCAATAGTTCTCCAAATAATTGAACTTATCCAAGTACGCCGTTGAATAATTCCCTCCCCATTGAAAATACATTTCGTTGTCAAAACCTTAAAGCCATTATTGCTTTATACCAAATTTGTATAAGAATACCTGTACACCCGCAGTATCGCTCTTCCTGCTCAATCAACCATGTATCCTCGTTTAAGATTCTCATTTCTCCATCTTCATATACTGAGACTGATCGACTTTCGCGTGATTTTTCAGCTATAAACAATTTTCCATCATTTAACATGAGTTCGTGATGGAATCCCCAATCTTTTTTCACCTGAAACATTCGTAAGTCTCAGATCTTAAATGACAGGAACTTACCAGAAGTTGAGAATCAATAATCTCTTTTTTCTTTAGGTCAATAGTATCCAAAATAGTTGGAACAATTGGTGATCGGACTATATGTCGATTCTCGTCAGTCACTTCGAAAATTCGATCAGGACAGTCCAACACATACATCAAGTCTCCAATGACCACACAAGATCTATACTCCTTTTGAATTGTTATGATATGTTCCCATTGAAGTGTCTGTGTGTCCAGTCGATGCAATGACTTTACTCTGCCTTCATGGAAATTGGCGCAACTCCACACATAAATTTGATCGTTACAGCTAGTATGCCCGGAATAGTTTTTTGAAACGTTTCCGGAAAATGTGATTCAACTGTGGTGAATGTGCGTGTTTCTGAAAAATTCGAATAACTTCAGTAAATCGCTTAAAACTAACCGGTGTTGAAAATCACGATATCCTGTTTCAGTTCGTGAAACGAGCCACTCATAATCCAGATATCTTTCCCAACAGAAGCAGAGAAACTGTAGCGCTTGATTTTGATGGGAAGCTTGTAGCTTTTCGTCCAACGAGCCATTGTCTGCAATAAAAAAGTAAAATAAAATTGCGCTCCCAAAAATGAAATCAATTGCTATTGGTTATGAACGAGACTCGTTGTGCGTGAAAGAATGACTAGACAAAATGCGCCACGTTATGTAGAGTCGGAATATAATGAATACGACACGTCACCACACATAGGTCGGTCGCGTTGCGTAACATCACAATGAGGTAGAATGGAGGTAATGGGCCAATGTGGTTGAGGATAGAAGAAAAAAGGACAGAGGTGGCCTATTGATTGGTCGAACAAGCGAGTGCGCTCTACCGCCATATTTGGTGATGGTAGTAGCGGGTAGTAGCGGAAGGGACCCGTCACCACACACCAGATGGTCGTCACACGTAGGACCATAATCTTAGAGGAAAACGAAGGTAAAAAGGGCTATTTATCGAAAAAGGATCGATTTAAATAGAAACAAGTGTGCTTAACTGAAATCTTCGGTAGTGCAGTGTTTCGGTCTTTGGGCAGTTACACCGTTTCATTAATGTTTTTAACGCGCAACATTTTCTTGAAGGGCAACAATTCAAAAGAACAGCGTATATTGATAGTTTTATTTGAAACGACATAGCCTCAAGAGCAGCTAACAGTTTTTATTGGAAAAAGCAAAAAAAAGAAATTATAAATAATCCAGTTTAGTATTCATTGCGTTAAACATATCCTTGCATATGATTCCTTCGTCGAACATCTTCTGAACCTCAACTTTGCCAGCGTCAGCTAAACATTTTGCGAGCTTAATTCTGTGGGCAAAACTACGCTCTGCAATCCTCCAGTCGATCATCCGCTCCCAGTTTTCTTTGTCAGCTTCTGGGACATATTCCCCACATTCCCTGAGTTTATTCATCTCATTATTATCCACACAGAAATCAATCATATTGAGGAGACTACGTGTTGACGCATCTGGTGACTTTTCCAGAAGTCTAACTTCCATCCAAGATCTCGAGTTTGCACGATAAAGAATCGCATAAAATATGTTATCGACTTCCACAAAATGCCACATTCGAGACATCCTTTTGTCGACCCACGATTTCTCTGCAGTCGTTCTTTCCCATTGATTCTCCGAATAATTGAACTTGTCTAAGTGAATGTCGGAAGAGTTTCTCAACAATATACTGAACATTCCATTTTGGAAATACCCTTAAAACGTGAATTGCGACAGTTTTAAAGAATCAGCATACCTGTCGTTTCGTTCAAATCTTCCAAACCACCATATCTCCCACAGTTTTTCTCAATATTGTAGCTCTCCTCTTGTAATACTCTAATCTTACGATCTTCAATTATTGCCACAGATCGAATGGAACCGCTAGAAACCAGATACAATTGATCATTGTTTGTTGTTAAGGATGGAATGACAGATCTATCAGTATCCATCTGAAACGTAATTGATGTATTTTCTCAGCAATCAATTTGAACTTACCAAAGGAAAAAAGTCGACAACTTCTTTCGTCTTCAAGTCAATTGTATCCAAAAATGTCGGAACTTTCTTTGTCCATTCGACATTTACACTACTAGAGCAGTCCAATATGTACAACAGGTCTCCCCTAACAACGAAAGATTGATAATTTTTCTTTGTGTTGAGTACATATTCCAACTGCAAAGTTTTGGTATCTAGTTGATACAATGTGTTGATTGCTTCGTCCCTGCACCGATTCCTACACAACATGTATATTTTATCATCGTACACAGCAGTATGAAATACGAATTGAATTTTTTCGATCGTGTCTGGTAGCTGACATTCGACCGTGGTGAATGATCGAGTTTCTAAAATTCAAATTCAGTCAATAAAAATTATGAAAAACAAACCAGTATTAAAAATAACAATTTCGTGTTTTGGAGGGTTAAAGTTCATTGGCATTATCCATATTTCTTTGCCAACTGTCACAGTTGTACTGCATCTAACTTTTGCAGGCAATTTATAACGCTTTGTCCATCGAGCCATTGTCCAAACTTTGATAATGTGAAAAGAAGAGAAAATCAATAGATGTTGCTTTTAAATGAGAGAGGAGGGAATATGTATTGTGGGCGAGAGAGGTGAGAGGGCGCAAGACGGGGGCCTCTTGCTAGCCTTATGAAATGAGGAGGAAACGCCACTCGATGTTCCCTTCTTTTCTCCGATGTTCATGGATATTTACATCATATTGTTAACTTTATATAAGTTTATCTTTCATTGAAAATGGCCATAGAAAAAACAGATGGAAGCAATAAGTGAATCAACAATGAAGAAATGAATCAAAATAGAGTTATTTTTTCCATAACTTGTGTTTTTTTGGAATACAAATATCATAAACAAAACCAATATTTATCCAAAAAGTAACTCAAAAATCTTCCCTCGCAAAGATGGAATGATACATATTACCTATCACACTGTCCAAAACATTTTTGCCAATTAGCCCTTCATCCACCATTTTTTGGCCTTCCTTTTTTGCAGCCTCAGCTACTACTTCGGTGAGCTGTATGGTTTGGACTATTTCATGTTCTTTGAGCCGCCAGTTAATCATCGATTTCCAATCGTTTTTCTGATCTTCGCGTACATTCTCCCCACATTCCTTGAGTCTGTCCATTTCATTGTTATCCACACAAAAGTCAATCATATTGAGGAGATTGAGCGTTGATGGATCTGGTGACTTTTCCAACAATCGTATTTCCTTCCAAGACCATACATTCAGACTATTGAGAACTGCATAAAATACGCCATCGAATTCAAAGAAAAGACATTCTCGTGCATATTGTCGAATATCATGCCAATTTTTCTCCGATATTGTCCGTTTCCATTTGTTTTCCGAGTAGTTGAAAGTATCCAAACCGAGGATTGAATTATTGCCCGACCATTGGTAAAACACACCCTGGTCAAATCCTTAACGAAACCTTTTTATCAGAAGTTAGTTAACTACAAAAGATACCAACTGAATCTAGGAGTTTTAAACTCCGCCATAAGGCGTTTCCAGGAGGCTCTTGTTCAATTTTATACTTATCTTCATGTAAAACTCGGACTTTTCTATCCTCAATTATTGATACAGAACGACCAAACGTATCAATCAGATACAACTTCCTATCATTGGATGTAAGTTTCATGGAAGCTTCATTATTAATCCCAATCTGAACTTTCACAAATTAACTGAATAATTTAAGATAACTCACCAGTTCATAAGAATCAATTACTTCCTTGTTCTTCAAATCAATAGTGTCCAAAAATGTTGGTCTAGGTAGTGCGTCTGTCTCATTCTTGGTTTTACAGGTAATACTGCGACCAGGGCGGTCCAACACGTACATGAAGTCTCCAATCACAACGCAAGATGCATATTCCTTGTCAGTAGTCAGAATATGTTTCCATTCCATAGTTTTTGTATCCAGGCGATACAATTGGTTAACTATTTCTCCGTTCCAGTCGTAACTCCCACGATCGTTACTAATCCAATCGTATATTTGATCATCGTACGAGGCATGATAGCTGCAAGAACGATCTGTTTGAACGCTTTCCGGTAGTTGACACTCAGCGGTGGTAAAAGCTCGGGTCTCTGGAAATATTCAATTTAGTTTTGAATCTTATAATAAGGAAAATTTACCAGTATTGAAAATAGCAACATCCTGTTTTGCTTTCTTGTAATGTATGGACAAGATCCAAATTTCTTTACCAACCGCAACAGATATACTATCTTTGACTCGAATTGGTACCTTATAGCTTTTTGTCCAGCGAGCCATTTTCTAAAAGAAACGAATCGTTAGAAAAGAGGGAAAATGTATTAATAAATGAAAATAAAAACAAAAGTAGTAAGTAAAAGAAGAAAGGCGGGGAGGGGCGGTAGATGGCTACTCCGCGCGGAACGATAGAGTAAACAACAGGTAAAGAGAGAAAGTTGACCTTATTTCATGATAACTGTTGACATCACGACTTGTTGTTTACTTTCGTCTTATGCAATTCGGAAAATTATATATAAAATAACTTTTAAAAAAATAACTTCCATGCGAAATATATGAAAAGATGCAATATGGGAAATATCAAGTGGAACATTGGATATATTGAGACATAATGTAAAATTGTATTCAAAAAATCAAGGGCTCGGTGAGCAAGTGCAAAGGCTCGGTGAGCAAGTGCGCTCTACCGCAAAATGATCTTATTGATTTTTGCTGTTGGTCATTTCGTTACGCACCCACCATTTCTTCATAATAGCATAAAAACGCAATGTCGGTCTGGACATCATCTATTCCATTTGAAAGAAAGAATGTGGGTGGTGGAAAAGTTCACATGGTACAAGTTGGTGAAGATGTATGGATCATAAATGAAGCAACATTCGGTAATGAAACAATAGAAGTTTTTGTTTTCAATACAGGTATGCTTGACTTGCTTTTTAAAACTTTTAATTAATACTGCAGAGCTTCAAAAACCGTGCAAAGTTGACGTTGACTTCCCACAATCACCTCTTTTCTTCTCGGATGTGTTTGTTCATGGCGACAAAATATTCATGTTGATGTTTGGAAATGGCAGGAGCTATTCATTGTACCAGTTGGACACTAAAACGTTAAAAGTGGAATACGTGACAATGTTGGGAGAGTTAGAATCAATCGCCATCGTCGGAAATTTCATGTACTTGTTGAAGGGTACATGGAGTTCTGGCTCAATTCGGCTTACTAAAATTGATTTGGTCGGAGGAAGGAAGTCGGATCCTCAGATATGGGTATGTTGATGCAATCACATTATTGACTTCAGAGTTTTGTAGAAAATGAAAACTTGGCAATGTTCCTTTAACCTAAAATCAGTTGGTAACAAATTATATCTATTGAAAATTGATACTGAGGAAAATGTGCGAACAGTGTTTAAAATTGAGAATGAAAAACTCGAACAGATTCATCAGGAACGTTTTCTTGGAAATACAGAGTGTTTTAAAGGACGGACAGTATCAGACAGTAAGTATCGGACTTGAGTCTTATCAGAATGGATGTTTTAGGGTTTCAATGTTTTTTGATATTCGATTGTAAAGACGAAGATGGCAAATCTCGGGTAAGTTGATTTTTTGGAAGTGCTTCTACAATAATAAAAAAAGATCCATTAACCCATTGTATTACCCTCGTCACGAAAAATGACACCTGGCATGTAACTTTGCCCCACCGCACCAGGTCTCGCAACGAAAGTATGTCCATAAAAACTTATGGAATCAATTCAGCTCGTGATGGCAAACATTTCCATACATTTTTGTAGACATACTTTCGATGTGAGACCTGGTGCGGTGGAGCGAAGTTACACGCCAGGTGTCATTTTTCATGACGAGGGTAATAGCTTTACTAAAAGTTTATATAAACCATTTTTCCCAAACAGGACAAAAAGGTATGCCATCTAGATAGTTTCGATTTCGAAGAATGCAAATGGAATCGACAGACGTTTGAGTGGCTAGGAAATCACTTCTCATCGCTACTAAAGGTTAATGATATCGTGTATACAATTGTTGAATCGATGTCATTTGATGATCATATTCGGATTCTAGAGCGACTACCAAGTCTACAAAAACTGTGTATTTTAAACGTCATTAATCAAATCATTGGATCTGGGGATGTAAGCAAGGTCGACGCATTTGAAAAGAAGTTACCTCATCCATTGAAGTGAGTTTCAAATAATACTTCATACACTTCAATAGAAATTTTCAGAAAACTAGTGAGTACAATGCTTCATTGGAGAATAAAGAAACATGGGTATCTTATGTCTAAAAAGAGGAATTCGGTAGTTCTGCCTGCACCTGACGCTGAAATGACTGATGAGGCTAAGAAAGCAAAAACAAGATTGTAACGAAATCCAAGCCTTTTTTGATCTTTTTTGTATTGAATAAAGTTGTCACACATCGAACGATTTTCCATAAACTTAACGATGGGCAGAGACTCGAAATAGGTTTAGAAAAACTGATGTTTTTCTTTTTAGCTAAGGTAATCGGATTCTCAGCTCTGATTGTATAAGAAAAAGTTATTCAATTCACCCGATAGTTATGTAGAATGCACTGCGTCGTTATGAAAAAATGACGCGATGTACCACACATGGCGTAAAGAATTTCTGGAGAGCAAGTGCGCTCTACCGCAAATGATCTCCTTGCCCTTCGCAGTTGGTCACTGCGTTATGCGCTCCTCATTTTTTCATAACAGCATACCAACGCAATGTCGGTCTGGACATCATCGATTCCATTCGAAAAAGAGAATCTCGGATCATCGGTGTACATGGTACAAATTGGTAAAGATGTTTGGATCATAAATGAACCAGTATACGCGTATCATCGAACGGAAGTTTTTGTTTTCAACGGTATGCTTGACCTACGTTTTACAATTATAACATTCACTTCAGAGCTTCAAAAACCGCTCAAAGTTGACGTCGAGTTTCCACAACCATCTTCTCTCATCACTAGCGTTGTTGGCCATAACGAAAAAATATTCATTTTGATGGATGGAAATGACATGGATTCCTTGTACCAGTTGGACACAAAAACGTTAAAAATGGAATATGTGACAATGGTTGAAGGCGATTCAGAATCAATGGTCATCATCGGAAATTTTCTGTACTTGGTGAAGGGTGGGTGGAGTCGTGGTCCAATTCGATTTAGTAAAATAGATTTGGTCGGGAAAAAAGAGCCGGAGCATAAGATATGGGTATGTTCATATAAAAAATTTCTATTAGCTAAAAATTGCTTTCAGGAAATGGAAACTTGGCGATGTTATTTCCAGCTAACATCAAATGATAACACTTTATATTTATTGAAAAATGATACTACTGATAATGAGCGAACAGTTTTCCGAATTGAAAATGATGAACTACAACAGATTGCTTGGGAATATTATCGTGGAGATGCTGATTATTTTGAAGGGGAAGCAAACTGTAAGTGGCAGAAATAAATAATATGAAAACTTTTAATTCAGGGTTTGAATGCTTCATGATATTTGACGAATATAAAGATCGCAGAAATCAGGTAAGTGAATTTAAAAAAAAGCTTTGAACATTTAGAAAGAAAAATGTTTTTGCAATTCTGCATCTGAATTTCTTAACTGAATCTGTTTTTGATCAGCTGAAGCTCGAAAAACTTCCCCGAAGGATGAAAAATTTATAATTTTCGCATATGCAAAAAAACTCTTTAGCAACGTTTGATAAAAAGTTCGTAGACTAATGCAAAATGAGGTGCGAGAAAAAAATTACAAGTGATTTAGAAATAATGAAAAATATCATTCTCTAGTAGTTTCTAGTCCAAATTTACACTGAATCAAATTCTTTAGAAGCCGTTTTTGAAATAAGGCCCTCCTTTACTTTTTAACTATTTTTTCAACAATAGATCGACGATCACTACGTATACCATCTGGATAGTTTTGATTTCAAAGCATGCAAATGGAATCGACAGACATTTGGGTCGCGAGGATATCGTTTTTCATCACTTCTGAAAGTTGATGATATGGTATATACAATCGTTGGATATGGTGATCATATCCGGATTCTGGAGCAACAACCGAGCCTGACAAAAATCTGTATCCTTGATACCATTGATCAAATAATCGAATCTGGTGATCTAAGCAAGGTCGACGCGTTTGAAAAGAAACTGCCTCACCCACTAAAGTGAGTTTCAAAAATTACTTCACGTTTTAATGGACATTTTTCAGAGAATTAGCGAGTACAATGATTCATTGGAGAATCAAGGAACATGAGCATCGTATGAATGAAGAAAAGGATTCGGAAACTTTGCCAGATCCAGGATCGGAAGTGACTGCTGAGGCTAATGAAATACAAGCATTTTTTGATCTTTTTTGTATTGAATAAAGTTTTCACACATTGAAATTTCTTTTCTTGTAAGCTGCACAGTTTAATCATAACCTCGGTTCTGATTGTAAAATAAAAAGTTGGTTCAATTCCCCCGGTAATCATGAAAAAAAAATTATGAAAAAATGACGCCTCATGTGACGTACCACACCTGCCGTGAAGAATGGACTGAGTGGGCAAGCGCGCTCTACCGCAAACGAACGCATTGACCTTCCTTGTTGGTTTGCGTTACGTGCCCACCATTTCTTCATAATAGTATACCAACGTAATGTCGGTCTGGACATCATCGATTCCATTCGAAAGAGAGAATGGCGGATCATCGGTGTTCATGGTGCATATTGATAAGGATATTTGGATTATAAATGCAAATATTTTTTATTCGGATACTAAAACAGAAGTTTATGTTTTCCAAACAGGCATGCTTGATTCTTTTATTAAATTTAAATTAGATTCCAGAATTTCAAAAAATGTCCAAAATTGACGTTGACTTTTCACAAACACCTGCTCTCATTTCTAACGTTGTTGGTTATTTCGACAAAATTTTCATGTTGATGTATGGAAATAACAGAGATAATTCATTGTATCAGTTGGACACGAAAACGTTAAAAATTGAATATATGGCAATGTTTGAAGAATTGAATCTTGATGAAATATCCATGACTGTGATGGGAGAATCCCATTACTTCTTGGATTATGAGTGGGGTGTTGACTCAATTCAAGTTTATAAAATAGATTTGGTCGGAGCTAGAAAAATGGAACAACAGATATATGTAGGTTGATGCAGTCAAACTCCTGAATGTTTCTTACTTTACCAGGAAACAACAATTCGGCGCTGTTCCTTTCACTTAACATCAAATGATAACAAATTATATGTATTGAGAAATGATACGCGTATAAATGAGCGAACAGTGTTCAGAATTGAAAATGATGAACTACAACAAATACATCAAGAACGTTTTCACGGAGATGTCGAGCATTTTGACGGGGATGCAAACTGTAAGTTGCAGAAATGAATAACATTCAAACTTTTTATTCAGGGTTTGAGTGTTTTATGATAGATGACTACGAAAATGAAAATCGCGAAGCACGGGTAAGTGAATTTTTCGGAGGTGTTTTGATAATTGGAAAAAGAGAATGAACCATTAGCCCATTCTGTCTCTAACATAGAGCCCCTTTTAACTCATTGCGCTCTCATGGCGACCATATCCAGAAGATCATATTTCAAATCCAGCTCTGTTTGTCGAGTTTATGAAACAGGTGGAATAGGGGTTAAGTTATAATTTAAAAAAAAACGTAGTAACCTGGCGAGCACAGCTCCGTAGCAGATGATCGAAATCGACTCAAGAGTTTGGAAACATGCTGTACATGATAAGCTAGATACCATTTCAGTGAGATTACTGTCAAATTCTTTTTCAAATTTACTAAAAATATAGTCCTCTATCAAACAACATTTTTTTCCCAAACAGGACGAAGAGGTATATCATCTAGATAGTTTTGATTTCAAAACATGCAAATGGAATCGACAAACATTTGGATGTCAAGGATATCATTTCTCATCACTTCTGAAAGTTGGTGATGTGGTATATACAATCGTTGAATATGATGATCATATCCGGATTCTGGAGCAAAAACCGAGCTTGAAAAAAACCTGTATCCTTGATGTCATTGATCAAATAATCAAATCTGGTGATCTGAGCAAGGTTGACGCATTTGAAAAGAAACTTCCTTATCCACTAAAGTGAGTTTCAAAACTTACTTATACATTTTGATGAAAATTTTTCAGAGAACTAGCGAGTACAATGATTCATTGGAGAATCAAGGAACATGAGCATCGTATGAGTGAAAAAAGGAAATGGGAAGCTTTGCCAGAACCAGAATTGGAAATAACTGATGAGGCAAAGGAAATACAAACCTTTTTTGATCTTTTTTCATTTGAATGAAATTTTTATGTTTTGAGAAATTTTTCATATATTTATTAATGTCCGCAGACTTGAAAAGGTCCTGTGAAACTGGTATTTTCCTTGTGATCTAGTTTAACCGGATTGTCGGCTCTCGCTGTGTTAGAAAAAGTTGAATCAATTCACTCGATAGTCAGAAAATTTCTTTGTGTCGTTATGAAATAATGACGCATCATCTGGCGTACCACACATGTCGTGAACAATGGCAACGTAGTGGGCAAGTGCGCTCTACCGCAAATGATCCCATCGATCTTCGCTGTTGGTCATTGCCACCATTTCTTCATTATAGCATACTAACGGAATGCCGGTCTGGACATCATCGATTCCATTTGCTACAGAGAACGGCGGATCAGATGTGTTCATGGTGCATATTGATAAGGATGTTTGGATCATAAATGCGAATATCTTTGGGAGAATTAAAACAGAAGTTTATGTATTTCAAACAGGTAGGCTTGACTTTTTTTTAATTCAAATTAGATTCCAGAACTTCAAAAACTGTCCAAAGTTGGCGTGGATTTTCCCGACACACGTCCTCTCATCTCTAACGTCGTTGGTCATTCTGGCAAAATATTCATACTGATGTTTGGAAATGGCAGGGGCTATTCATTGTACCAGTTGGACACTAAAACGTTAAAAGTGGAATACGTGACAATATTTGAAGAATTGAATCTTGATGGAAAATCTATAGCCGTCATCGGAGAATTTCTGTACTTGTTGGATTACCAGTGTGGTGATGGCTTAATTCAACTTCATAAAATTGATTTAGTCGGGGAAAGAGTGCCGGAGATACAGACATGGGTAGGTTGATACAGTCAAATTCCTGACCGTTTGATATTTTACCAGGAAATAACAACTCGGCGGTGTCGCTTTCAACTGACATCAAATGATGGCAAGTTGTATATATTGAAACATGCTATTGAGGAAAACGTGCGAACAGTGTTTAAAATTGAGAATGATCAACTTGAGCAGATTCATCAGGAAAGTTTTCATGGAGACGCGGACCATTATTTTGAGGGGCAAACTAATTGTGACTATCAGGACTTTAAGTTTAAAATAATATCGGAATGTGTGTTTTAGGGTTTGATTGTTTTTTGATATTTGATGGTGAAGATGAGGATCGCGAACCTCGGGTAAGTGATTTTTTCGAAAATCAACGAAAAAGGGTCATTAGCCCACTCTGTCTCTATGTTCCTTTTTCAATTTTACTGAATTTTCATGTCCCTTTTCAAAAATATAGTCCTCTTCAACTATCAAAAAACATTTTTTTCCTCAAACAGGACGAAGAGGTATACCATCTAGACAGTTTTGATTTCAAAGCATGCAACTGGAATCGACAGACATTTGGTTGGCAAGAATATCGTTTCTCATCACTTCTTAAAGTTGGTGATGTGGTATATACAATCGTTGGATATGGTGATCACATCCGGATTCTGGAGCAACAACCGAGTCTGAGAAAAATCTGTATCCTTGAGGTCATTGATCAAATCATCAAATCTGGTGATCTAAGCAAGGTTGACGCATTTGAAAAGAAACTGCCTTATCCACTGAAGTGAGTATTAAAAAATGATTTTTTTTTCCAATTTAAATTTTTCAGAGAACTTGCAAATACAATGATTCATTGGAGAATCAAGGAACATGAGCATCGTATGAATGAAGAAAGGGATTCGGAAACTTCGCCAGATCCAGGATCGGAAGTGACTGCTGAGGCTAATGAAATACAAGCATTTTTTGATCTTTTTTGTATTGAATAAAGTTTTCACACATTGAAATTTCTTTTCTTGTAAGCTGCACAGTTTGGGGTTTGAAATGTTGAATGTTTCTTGATATTTGATGGTGAAGATGATGATCGCGAACTTCGGGTAAATGATGAAAAAAAATTTAATTTTCTGAAAGAAACTTCAAATGTTGAGAAGATCTTCGCGTTGAAAGCAGCTAAATATGTTAAAAATTCGTTAAATAGCGTCACAGTGAATCATTGATTAAATTAAAATTGTGAAAACTTTTTTTTAAATTGTCATCAGTTCCTTCTGCCGATCTGTGATCAGTTCTGGTTCAACAATAGGCATATTATTCATTTTTTCACCAAGTCTCTTTTTAATTCTTCTAAATTTTCGAGCCTTTTTCGAACCTCAGTGTCGTTGACTATTAAAAATCGTCTTTCTTCATACAGAGTTACGAGGACTGCGTATACCATTTGAATAGTTTTGATTTCAAAGCATGCGAATGGAATCGACAGACGTTTCCGTGGAAAAGTTATCATTTTTCCTCGCTACTGAAAGTTGATGATGCGGTGTATACAATTGTTGAATCAAGTTCAGACGACTGTCATATTCGAATTCTGGAGCAACAACCGAGCCTGACGAAAATATGTATTCTTGATACCATTGATCAAATAATCAAATCTGGTGATCTAAGCAAGCTCGACACTTTTGAAAAGAAACTGCCTTATCCACTGAAGTGAGTATTAAAAAATGATTTTTTTCCAATTTAAATTTTTAGAGAACTTGTAAATACAATGATTCATTGGAGAATCAGGGAACATGAGCATCTTATGACTGAAAAAAGGAATTCGGAAGTTTTGCAAGAACCTGAAATGGAAGTGACTGAAGAGGCTAAGGAAATACAAGCATTTTTTTTATTTTTTTCTCTTGAATGAAGTTTTCCCATTTTGAAAGATGTTTTTGTCGTATGTAGAATGGAATGTGACAAAACTAAAAATAAAGCAGGTGATGAAACAGAACTGCCGTAAAAAATGGATCCGGTGAGCAAGTGCGCTCCACCGCAAAAGGTCAGAAGCGCTAAATAATAGGCGCGTCGTCCTGCACCATTCTTTTCACATTCATTCATTCATCTCATCATACCAACGCAATGTCGGTCTGGACCTCATCAATCCCTATCGAAATTGGAAACCACCACGAACCCATGTTCTTCACGGTGAAAGTTAATGAAGATTTTTGGATCATAAATGATGCATTAACAGATGATCGACAAATAACCTTGGAGTTTTATCATTTCAGTACAGGTAAATTTTCTCCCGTTTTAAAAAATCTAATGATTGAACTTCAGAACTTCAAAAACTGTTCAAAGTAGACATCGAGTTTGATTTTTCGGCTATTGCAATTAATCATGTTGCATCTCATGGCAACCAAATTTTTTTAGTAGCTCAATGTCGTACCTCTTTTAGGTCGGTGTATCGACTAGACACGGAAACAATGAAAATTGAACTTGTGAAAAACCTTGGGCCATTGCATCAACCAGTGGCTATTATTGATAACGTCCTCTACAACTTGGATTATGATTCTGAAAATGATGCAATTCACCTTCAAAAACTTGACTTAACCGGGGGACGGAACACCGAGAAGCAGATAGTGGTGGTATGTTGGCATAATAGGAATATAAGTTGTTAAAAAAAATTCAGACACCAATACCTGATGCAAATGATTATCACTTAAAATTGATAGATAAAAATCTCTATCTGTTGAACATCAACACCGACGAGAAGACACGAAGTGTGAGCAAAATCTTGAATGATAGAGTCGAACTGGTACATAATGATATGTTTCATGGAGAAGCTGCCAGTGGCGATGTACGGTGTAATAGTAAGTCTTGGAATTTGGGTTTTATCCATTCTTTGTTTTTTTCAGTGTTTGATACGTTTTTGACACTTGAAACTCTGATTGACGAAGAACAACGTGTGAACATTGAGGAGTTTGATTTCGAGTCGAAAAAATGGATTCAACAGGCGTGTCTTAAGGGATATGAGACCAATAAAGTATGGCCATTCGAATCTGCTCTGAAGATGGATGGCATGATATATATGGTTTTTAAATCGATATCGAACCCAGCTGGTTATGCGATCGGAATCCTAGAGCGGCAGCCAGATCTTACAAAAATTTGCATTCTCAGTGCAATTGATCTAATAATTGCATCTGGGGATTTGAGTCAAGTTGACGAATTTGAAAAATCGTTGCTAGATACATTAAAGTGAGTTGAAAAGAAATAGGTTGTTTTGCAAAAATAGTTTTCAGACAAACAGCAAGGTCAATGATTCATTGGAGAATCAGGGAGCATGAGCATCTGATAAACAGAACTGAGAACTCGTCTCAAATATTGCCTGAAGCCGAAGAAGCACCTATACGGAATGAAGGGGAATCGCAAGAAATGATGGAACAGTAGGATTCTCGTCGACTTTCAAACTTTATGACTTGAACATTTTTTTTTCTTTTGCTGCTCATTTTTTTTTTCGAATAAATGTTACACAGTATTTACACTAACTCTAGATACAATCCATAATGTGAATTATTGAATTTTGATCAGAAAGAATGGGATGGCTAACGGTCCAATGAGCTATTTCAAATGGATAGTGTATCGAGAACCTGGAATGGACAAGTGATGGGCCATACTAGTCAATGGTCATTAGCGCTCGATCGCAAATTGTCCTTAGCGCTTCAACGCAAATGGTCATTAGCGCTCGATGGCAAATGGTCTTTAGCGCTCGATGGCAAATGGTCATTAGCGCTCCAACGCAAATGATCATTACCGCTCGATCGCAAATGGTCTTTAGCGCTCCAACGCAAATGATCATTAGTGCGAAAGGACAGGTGCATCGCAATACACTATTATTTTCATGCCATTCATTCATCCCATCTAACCAACGCAATGTCGGTTTGGACATCATCGATCCCTTTTGAAATTGAGAATCACAATGACGTTAACTTGTTCATGGTGCAAGTTAACAAGGATTTATGGATCATAAATAATGCCTTCTCAGAGCCTGATCAACGGATATATGTGCAGTTTTTTCATTTCAATACAGGTGATTTTTTTCTTTTTGTAAATCTAAAAATTGAATTTCAGAACTTGAAAAGCTGTTCAAAGTAAACATTGAATATGTGATTGATCTTGTTGTGGCTCACGGCCACGAAATATTCTTAGTGGGTCGAAGCTTTCGCTTTCGCCATTCTGTTGTTAGTTTAGTGTACCGACTAGACACGAATACAAAGGAAATTGAACTTTTGTCAAACCTTGGACACTTGTCATGGCGACCAGTGGCTATTATTGGCAGCTTCCTTTACAACTTAGGATGGGATGAAAATAGTGATGAATGTCAACTCGAAAAACTCGACCTAACCGGGGGACAAAGCCCAAAGATACTGATGGTATGCTTTCACAATATGAAGTTGGGTTTTTAATGTTTTTTTCAGACACAAATACCTTATGATGATGATTATCATTTAACAACAATTGATAACACTCTCTACCTACTAAAAGTCGATCTTATGGAGAAGACACGAACTGTAATGAAACTTTTGGATGATGGAGTCGAACTGGTACATAATGATATGTTTCGTGGAGTAGCTACCGATCGCCGCGTATGGGGAAATAGTAAGTACTAGAACCGGGGGCTGTCAACTACATATTTATCGTTTTCCAGAGTTTGATACTTTTTTGACGCTTGAAACTGAGAATAATGGAGAACAAAAAGTGCACATCGAAAAGTTTGATTTTGAAGCAAATATATGGATTCGAGAGGCATGTCTTAAGGAATATCAGGCCTTGAAACTGTGGAAATCAGTATCGATTCGAAAGATAGATGACATAATATATATGGTTTTCAATTCGAGATCGAGCCCATCTGGTTATGAAATTGGAATCATAGAGCGGCAACCAAATCTCACGAAAACTTGTATTCGGAATGTAATTGATCAAATCATTGCATCTGGTGACTTGAGTCAAGTTGAGGAATTCGAAAAGTCGTTGCCTGATACATTGAAGTGAGTTGAGAAAAAAACGGCTGTTTGCAAAAAATTTGTATTCAGACACACAGCGAGTTCAATGATTCATTGGAGAATCAGGGAGCATGAGTATCTTATGAACAGGGGACAGGACTTGCACCCATTGCGCGAAGCCGAAGAAGCACAGAATGGGGATGTTGAGGAATTGCAAGAAATGATGAACCAGTAGAATTTCCAATGGCGTTTACCAATTTTCTTTCATCATTTTTATGAATAAAAACTTTACATATTAACAAATTTCAATTCATAATGTGAACGGTTACAATACAACCTTCTGTTTGGTTAGATATCGTATGTAGATCGGAATGTGATTGAAAAAGAAAAGACCAGATGATGAATTCCACCTGTCCTAAAAAGTGTGAGGAAGTGCGCTCTACCGAACGCGGTCCCAACAGCGAAATGACCTACGCAGGTGCATCGTCATGTACCGTCACATTCAACACATTCATTCATCTCACATTCAAATTGATTCATTCATCTCATCATACCCACGCAATGTCGGTCTGGACATCATCGATCCCATTCGAAAGTGTGAATGCCCGAGACTGTCAAATTTTTATGGTACAAGTTAACAAGGATATTTGGATCGTGAATCAGAGAAACCCCCGTGCGGGTGGTTGTACCGAGTTTTTTGTTTTCAGTACAGGTATGCTAGACTTGATGTTTTAAAGCGGCAGATTTCTTTTCAGAATTTCAAAAACTATACAAAGTGGACGTCGCTTTTCCAAGAATACCATACATTTCTGCTGTAGTCGCGCATCATGAAGTAATATACTTCTGGGTGGTTGGAACCAACATGGGTAATTTATTGTATCGATTGGATACTAATACAAGACAAGTTGAACATGTGATGAAGGCTGAACAACTAAATGGATTCCTCCAATCGCCAACTATTATTGGAAACGTTATGTATTTTTTGGAAGATGATTTGGATAGATCAGTTCTACTTCATAAAATTGATTTGATTGGAAAAATAATGTTGGGAACTAAAATTTTGGTATGTTAGTACAGCCAAAAAAAAATGACTGTTTGTAATTTTCAGAGAACAGTGGATACTTACTGTGGTAATTATGACTTATCAGCAACTGATAACAATTTATACCTCTTGAAAACTGAGCGGTTTGAAAACGTGCGAACAGTGTTTAAAATAGGAGATGAGGGACTCGAGCAATTACACGAAGATGTTTATCGTGGCTATAACAAGTTTGATATAGAATACAAACGTAAGTTGCAGATTTCCGTTATATTAAAATTGGGTTTTCACAGTTTTCGATTCTTTCTTGTTTCTGGACACTGGAAATGAGACTGGCCATTTATACTTGGATAGTTTCAATTTCAAGGCCAACAAATGGAATCGACAGATATGCGTACGTCATACAAATCAGTTTAGAGCAGTTCTAAAGGTGGATGATATTGTGTACACTATTGTCGAATCAAGGACGAATCCATTAGGATATGAGATTCAAATGCTAGAAAGATTGCCAAGTCTGGAAAAACGTTGTATATTGAATGTCATTGATCAAATCATCGAGTCTGAAGATTTTAGTCAAGTTGACAAATTTGAAAAGTGCTTGCCAGATTCATTGAAGTGAGTTGAGATGAAGAGCGGTTGTTTGTGAAAAATTGTTTCAGACACACAGCGCGTACAATGATTAATTGGAGAATCAAGGAACATGAGCATCTTATGAGCAAGACAAGGAACTCGCAACCATTGCGTGTAGCCGAAGAAGCACAGAATGGGGATGCTGATGCATTGCAAGAGATGTTGGACCAATAGGATTTCCAAAGATGTTTACTTTTTTCATCACTTTTTCTTGAATAAAATCGTTGTATATAAAAAATTTGGACCCCATAACGTGATCACTTGAAATCTACTCAAATGGAGTTTGATGGTTAACTGTCTGAAAATTCATTGTTTGGATCTTCGTATTGATTTTTTAGAATGAAATGTGAAATATGGGCAGGTGACCAATCACACCTGTCAAAAAAGGGGTCCGTTAGCAAGTGCGCTCTACCGCGAAAGGTCATAAGCGCGAAATAACCTTTGCAGGTGCATCGTCCTGCACCACTCTTCCCACGACATTCATTCATTTCATCATATCAACGCAATGTCGGTCTGGACATCGTCTATCCCATTCGAAACTGCCAAACAGGGGCTGATGCACATGGTGCGAATTTGCAAGGATGTTTGGATCATAAATGAATGTGATGTTTTTGTTTTTAGTACGGGTAAGTGTTGATTGGTTTTGCTGCACATCTTCAACTTTTATTTCAGAGCATCAAAAACTGTTCAAAGTGGACGTAGTTCTTCCTCCAATATCTTTCATCGTTGCCGTTGTAGCGCATGTTGACAAAATTTTCTTTTGGACGCAGGGAGATATCATAGGTCATTCTTTGTATCAATTAGATACAAATACAACACAAGTTGAACTTGTGATAAAAGCTGAAGGAATGGATGGATTCGTAGAATCTGCAACTATTATTGGAAACGTTATGTACTGTTTGGAAGACGATTTTTTGAATGAATCACTTCTACTTCATAAAATTGATTTGGTTGGAAAAAAAATGCTCGAAACTCGAATTTTGGTGAGTTATTACAATCAAAAACATGACCGATTGCAGTTTTCAGAAAACGCTTCCTAGGTTCCGTCCTAACTATGAATTATCATTATCTGATGACAACTTGTATGTATTGGAAACTGATGGGTTTGAAAAAGCGCGAAAAGTGTTCAAAATTGGAAAAGATGGACTCGAGCAGTTACACGAGGAAGTTTATCGTGGAAAAGCCGAATTCGAACGTAAGTTGCAAACACTTGTCATAAGAAAATGGGGTTTTATAGTGCTTGATTGTTTCTTTGTTTGTGACGAAGTAGATGACGCTGCGTACTACCTGGATAGTTTCGACTTTAAAACTAATAAATGGAATCGAATTGAATGCGAATATCACACAAACTGGATAAGTTCAGTTCTGAAGATGGGTGATATAGTGTATACCATTGTCACATCAAATACGATTTCGAATGGCTATGAGATTCGAATGTTAGAGCGCTTACCAAGTCTGGAAAAACGTTGCATTTTAAATGTCATTGAGGAAATCATCGAGTCTGAAGATTTTAGTCAAGTTGACGAGTTTGTAAAATGGTTGCCTCCCATGTTAAAGTTAGTGTCTGGAAATTTTCCGTTTTTTTTATACCGTTTGCAGACAAACAGCGAGAACAATGATCGATTGGAGAATCAAGGAATATGAGTATCTTATGAACATAACTGGAAACGTTATGCAACCATTGCGTAAAGACGAAGAAGCTCAAAATGGGGAGGTGGTGGAATCGCAAGAAATGATGGACCAATAGGATTCCCGACAGCGTTGACCAATTTTTTTCTGTTACTTTTCCTTGAATAAAGTTTTTACATTCAACTTATTATGTGAACGATGGAAGTATGTTCTACTGTAATTCGAAGAATAATGGGCCAATGAGATACTGTTTGAATAGAAGAGATATGTAGAATGAAATATGAAAGAACAAAAATTGGACAGGTGACAAACCAGACCTGTCGGAAAAGAATGAGGAAGTGCGCTCTATCGCAAACAACCTCGAAATGACTTTTGCAGGTGCATCGTCATGCACCATGACATTCCACACATTCATTCATCTCATTATATCAACGCAATGTCGATCTGGACATCATCGATCCCATTCGAAACTGCGAAACGGGAAATGATTTTCATGGTTCAAACTGGCAAGGATATTTGGATTATAAATGAATCAGTCTGCAGAGATGAACGAGCTGATGTTTTCGTTTTCAATACGGGTAAGTTTTTACTTGTTTTATAGAGCTTTAAATTTTATTCCAGAACTTCAAAACCTATCCAAAGTTAACATTGATTTTCCACCATCTCTTTTCGTCGTCGCAGTTGTTGCGCAGGTTGACAAAATTTACTTCTGGCTATATGAAATTAACATGGGTCATTCATTGTATCAACTGGATACGAATACAAAACAACTTGAACTTGTGATGAAGGCTGAAGAAATGAATGGACTCATACAATCGCCAACTGTTATTGAAAATTGTATGTACTTTTTGGAATATGATTTCATGAGTAGCTCACTTCTACTTCATAAAATTGATTTAGTTGGAAAAATAATGCAGGAGACTCGAACTTTGGTGGGTTAGCACAATCAAAGTATTGACTGCTCGAGATTTTCAAAAAACACTCGAAAGACACATTCCTAATCATGATTTATCATCAACTAATAACGATTTATACTTCTTGGAAAGTGAGCGTTTGGAAAACGTGCGAACAGTGTTTAAAGTTGGAAAAGATGGACTCGAGCAATTAAATGAGGAAGTTTATTGTGGATACGCAAAATTCAGGCGTAAGTTGCAAGCGTTTACCATAAGAAAATTGGGGTTCTTTCAGGATTTGATGGTTTTTTGATACTTGACACTGAAGATGAAGATGACCCTACATACTACCTAGATAGCTTCGATTTTAAGGCAAACAAGTGGATTCGCACGGAATGTGAATATCACACAAATCGGATTAAAGCAGTTCTGAAGGGGCATGATATTGTGTACACCATTGTCACATCGAATACGATTCCGGATAGCTATGAGGTTCGAATGTTAGAGCGCTTACCAAGTCTTGAAAAACGTTGTATTTTGAATGCTATTGATGAAATCATTGAGTCTGAAGATTTGAGTCAAGTTGACAAATTTGAGAAGATACTGCCACCGGTTTTAAAGTAAGTTTCTAAAAAGATTTTTGATTTTTTTCAACAAACTTCATTCAGACAAACAGCGAATAGAATGATTTATTGGAGAATAAATGAACATATGCATCATATGAGCATTACAGGAAACTCGCAACCATTGCGTAACGACGAATCAGCACAGAATGGAGATGTTGAGGAATCCCAAAAAATGATGGACCAGTGGGATTCCCGAAGATGTTAACAAAAAATTTTTCATCATTTTTCCTTGAATAAAGTTTTTACATTCAAAAAAAATGTCTACTCATTATTCGGTTGAAATATGTTCCACTGGGATTCGAAGACTAATCGTCCGATGAGAATCTGTTTGGTTAGAGATCGTGTTTAGGATAGAATGTGTAAACCAAATATGGGCAGGTGACAAAACACACCTGTTGTTACTCGCTTCGGAGAGCAAGTGCGCTCCACCGCGAAAGGTCATAAGTGCGAAATATCCTTGCAGGTGCATCATCATGCACCATCACACCCCACACATTCATTCATTCATTCCATCATACCAACGCAATGTCGGTCTGGACATTATCGATCCCATTCGAAAGTGTAAATGCCCGAGATTGTCAAATTTTTATGGTACAAGTTAACAAGGATATTTGGATCGTGAATCAGAGAAACCCCGGAGCGGGTGGTTGTTTCGAATTTTTCGTTTTCAGTACAGGTATGCTAATCTTGACGTTTTAAAGCTTCAGATTTCTTTTAAGAACTTCAAAAACTATACAAAGTGGACGTCGCTTTTCCATTAATACCATTCATTTCTGCTGTGGTCGCGCATCATGAAGTGATATATTTTTGGGTGATTGGAACCGATTTGGTTAATTTATTATTGTATCGCTTGGATACAAATACAAGACAAGTTGAACTTGTGATGGAGGTTGAAGAACTGAATGGAATCATGCAATCGCCAATTATTATTGGAAACGTTATGTACTGTTTGGGAGATGATTTGGATAGATCACTTTCACTTCATAAGATTGATTTAGTTCAAAAAACCATTCTGAAGACTCGATATTTGGTGAGTTAGTAAAATCAAAAAAAAAAATACTGTTTCCGACTTCCAGAAAGATACATATAAACTCTGCCCTATTTTTGACTTATCATCGGTTGATAATAGTTTATACCTCTTGGATATTGATTGTTATAAACAAGCGAGAAAAGTGTTCAAAATAGGAGATGAGGGGCTCGAGCAGTTGCACGAAGATGTTTATCGTGGCTATAACAAGTTTGATATAGAATATAAACGTAAGTTGCTGAACATCCATCATATAAAAGTTGGGTTTTTGCAGTTTTCGATTCGTTCTTGTTTCTTGACACAGGAAATGAGACTGGCCATTTATGCGTGGATAGCTTCGATTTCAAGGCCAACAGATGGAATCGACAGAAATGCGTACGTCATACAAATCAGTTTAGAGCAGTTCTGAAGGTGGATAATATTGTGTATACTATTGTCGAATCGAGGACGAATCCATTAGGATATGAGATTCAAATGTTAGAGCGATTACCAAGTCTGGAAAAACTTTGTATTCTAAATTTCACTAATGGAACCATTGCATCTGGTGATTTCAGTTACGTTGAGGAATTTGAAAAGTGCTTGCCAGATTCATTGAAGTAAGTTGAGAACAAGAACGGCTGGTTGCAAAAAAATTGTTTCAGATACACTGCGAGTTCAATGATTCATTGGAGAATCAAGGAGCATGAGTATCTTATGAACAGGGCGAGGAACTCGCAAGCATCGCGTATAACCGAAGAAGCACGGAATGAGGATGTTGAGGAATCGCAAGAAATGATGGACCAATAAGATTGCTAACCGTTTTTATTGTATTTTTTCATCACGTCTTTTGAATAAAATTTATACACTTTTGTACTTCTAAACTCCATATCGTGACCAATTGAAATATGCTCAGATGGTATTTGATGGCTAACTGTCTAAAGATATACTGTTTGGAACTTTCTCTTATATTTTTAAAAATGAAATGTGAAATATGGGCAGGTGACCAATCACACCAGTCAAAAAGGGGTCCGTTAGCAAGTGCGCTCCACCGCGAAAGGTCATAAGCGCGAAATAACCTTTGCAGGTGCAGCGTACCATCACATTCCACACATTCATTCGTTCATTTCTTCTAACCAACGCAATGTCGGTCTGGACATCGTCTATTCCATTTCAAACTGCGAAACGGGGACTGATGCACATGGTACGATCTGGCAAGGATATTTGGATCATAAATGAATGTGATGTTTTTGTTCTCAATACGGGTAAGCGTTTATTGGTTTTGCTGCACATCTGCAACTTTTATTTCAGAGCTTCAAAAACTGTTCAAAGTGGACGTAGTTCTTCCTCCAATATCTTTCATCGTTGCCGTTGTCGCGCATGTTGACAAAATTTTCTTTTGGACACAGGGAGATATCATAGGTCATTCTTTGTATCAATTAGATACAAATACAACACAAGTTGAACTTGTGATAAAAGCTGAACGAATAGATGGATTCGTAGAATCTGCAACTATTATCGGAAACGTTATGTATTGTTTGGAAGACGATTTTTGGAATGAATCACTTTTACTTCATAAAATTGATTTAGTTGAAAAAAAAATGCTCGACACTCGAATTTTGGTGAGTTAGTACAATTAAAAAATGACGGTTTGAAGTTTTCAGAAAACGCTTCCTATGTGCGGTCCTAATTATGAATTATCATCGACTAATAACGATTTATACCTCTTGGAAACTGAGCGGTTTGAGAACGTGCGGACGGTGTTTAAAATTGGAAAAGATGGACTCGAGCAGTTACACGAGGAAGTTTACCGAGGCATTGTCGAAATCGACCGTAAGTTTCAAGCACTTGTCAAAAGAAAATGGAGTTTTGCAGGGTTTGATTCTTTTTTTGTTCGTGACGAAGTAGATGACGCTTCGTACTACCTGGATAGTTTCGACTTTAAAACGAATAAATGGAATCGAATTGAATGCGAATATCACGCAAATTGGATTAGAGCAGTTCTGAAGGTGGATGATATAGTATATACAATTGTCACATCGAATACGATTCCGGATGGCAATGAGCTTCGAATGCTAGAACAATCGCCAAGTCTGGAAAAACGTTGCATTTTAAATGTCATTGATGAAATCATCGATTCTGAAGATTTTAGTCAAGTTGACGAGTTTGTAAAATGGTTGCCTCCCATGTTAAAGTAAGTGTCTGGAAAATTTCCGTTTTTTTCAAGAACCGTTTGCAGACAAACAGCGAGTTCAATGATTGATTGGAGAATCAGGGAATATGAGTATCTTATGAACATAACTGGAAACTTTATGCAACCATTGCGTAAAGACGAAGAAGCTCAGAATGGGGAAGTGGAGGAATCGCAAGAAATGATGGAACAGTAGGATTCCCAACAGCTTTGACTAATTTTTTCCGTTAATTTTCCTTGAATAAAGTTTTTACATTCAACGTATTATGTGAACTGTTTAAATATGTTCTACTAGAGTTCGGTGACTAATGATCCAATACGAGACTATTTCAATAGAGATCGTGTGTAGAATAAAAAGTGGTTGAAGCAAAAATGTACAGGTGCAAAATCGCACATGTCGTGTAAAAAAATGGTCTCGATTAGCGAGTGCGCTCCACCTCAAAAATGACAGGTGTCTCGTCATTCATCAGCACATTCTTCTTGAATGAAGTGACAGATAATGAACTATACATGTCGTAAAAAGTGTGAGCAAATGCGCTCTACCGTACACGGTCCAAACAGCAAAATGACCTTTGCAGGTGCATCGTTGCGTACCAACACAATTCACACATTCATTCATTCATCTCATCATACCAACGCAATGTCGGTCTGGACATCATCAATCCCATTCGCAACTGAAAAAAGTGGCATGGTGTACTTGGTGCAAACTGGCAAGGATATTTGGATCATAAATGAACTACGACTACGCGCAGATTATCGAGCTGATGTTTTTGTTTTCAATACGGGTAAACTTTGATTTGTGTTGCACAGCTTTAACTTGCATTTCAGAGCTTCTGAAACTGTACAAAGTGAACATTGATTTTCCACCAATTTCTTCCGTCTATGCTGTTGTTGCACAAGTTGACAGAATTTATTTTTTAATGCACGGAATTGATATAGGTCATTCATTGTATCAATTGGATACAAATACAAGACAACTTGAACTTGTGGTGAAGGCTGAAGAAATCAATGGACGCCCACAATCACCAACTATTATTGGAAACGTTATGCACTTTTTGGAAAATGATTTTTTGAGTAGATCACTTCTACTTCATAAAATTGATTTGGTTGGTAAAAGAATGCTGGAAGCTCGAGTTTTGGTGAGTATATACAATCGGAAAAATGACTTACATGATTTTCAGAAAACACTTCCTGTTTTTCGTCCTCATTTTGACTTATCATCAATTGATAACAATTTATACCTCTTGGAACATCAATTCGAAAAAGTGCGAACAGTATTCAAAATTGGAAAAGATGGACTTGAGCAGATACACAAGGACGTTTATCGTGGCAAATACGATGTCGAGCGTAAGTTGCAAGCCGTTGTCATATTAAAAAAAGTTTTTTGCAGGCCTTGATGGTTTCATGATTCGTGACACGGAAGATGGAGATGCCCCTGTATTGTACCTGGACAGCTTTGATTTCAAGACGAATGAATGGGTTAGAATGGAATGCGGAGGGTACACAGATCATAATAGAGCACTACTGAAAATTGATGATATAGTGTATATTATTGTTGAATCGAAGATAGTTCCGGCTAGTTATAAAGTTCGAATGTTAGAACTATCACCAAAACTGGAAAAACTTTGTATTCTGAACGTCATTGAGAAAATCATCGAATCTGAAGATTTTAGTCAAGTTGACGAATTCGAAGAGCTATTGCCACCTATGCTGAAGTGAGTGCTTCAAAAATCTCCGTTGCTTCAACAGAAGTTTTCAGACACACTGCGAATACAATGATTCATTGGAGAATACAGGAACATGAGGAACTTGTGAACATGGCAGGAAACTCGCGAGCATTGCGTGAAGTCGTAGAAGCACAGAATGGGGATGTTGAGGAATTGCAAGAAATGATGGACCAGTAGGATTCACAACAATGTTCACTAATTTTCTTCTACCATTTTTTGAATAAATTTTTACATTCAACTCATTGTGTGAACTTTTGAAACATTTTCTACTGGATTACTACTCCTACAATAAAACACTCACTGTTTAGATATAGTATAGAATGTGAATCGATCAAAACTTAACAGCTGAAAAAACACACCTGTAGTGAAAATGGTCTCGATTAGCAAGTGCGCTCCACCGCAAAAGGCCATAAGCTTCTTGTCACGCATCATCACTATCTTCTTGAATGAATTATTAACCGCACCAGCCGTAAAAAAGTGTGAGCAAATGCGCTCTACCGTACACGGTCCAAACAGCAAAATGACCTTTGCAGGTGCATCGTTGCGTACCAACACAATTCACACATTCATTCATTAATCTCATCATACCAACGCAATGTCGGTCTGGACATCATCAATCCCATTCGCAACTGAAAAAAGTGGAATGGTGTACTTGGTGCAAACTGGCAAGGATATTTGGATCATAAATGAACCACTCCGCGCAGGTTATCGAGCTGATGTTTTTATTTTCAATACGGGTTAATTTCGATTTGTTTTGCACATCTTCAACTTTTATTTCAGATGTTCAACAACTGTTCAAAGTGAACGTTGATTTCCCACCAATCCCTTTCGTCGCTGCTGTTGTTGCACAAGTTGACAGAATTTACTTTTTCCTATTTGATATTGACATGGGTCATTCATTGTATCAATTGGATACAAATACAAGACACTTTGAACTTGTGGTGGAGGCTGAAGGAATTACTGATCTCGTACAATCGCCAACTATCGTTGGAAACTTTTTGTACTTTTTGGAAGATGATTTTTGGAACAGATCAATTCTACTTCATAAAATTGATTTAGTTGGAAAAAGAATGCTGGAATCTCAAATTTTGGTGAGTCAGTACAATCAAAAAATGACTGTTTGCTGTGTTCAGAAAACACTTCCTAGTTCTCGTTTCCATTTTGACCTATCATCAACTGATAAAAATTTATACCTCTTGGAATCTGATGAGCGTGAAAAAGTTCGAACAGTGTTCAGAATTGGGAAAGATGGACTCGAGCAGATACACAAGGACGTTTATCGGGGTCAATACGAAGTCGAGCGTAAGTTGCAAACCGTTGTCATCTAAAAAAAGATTTTGCAGGTCTTGGTGGCTTTATGATTCGTAACACGGAAGATGGAGATGACCCTGTATTGTACCTGGATAGCTTTGATTTCAAGACGAATGAATGGGTTAGAATGGAATGCGGAGGGTACACAGATCATAATAGAGCACTACTGAAAATTGATGATATAGTGTATATTATTGTTGAATCGAAGATAGTTCCGGCTAGTTATAAAGTTCGAATGTTAGAACTATCACCAAAACTGGAAAAACTTTGTATTCTGAACGTCATTGAGAAAATCATCGAATCTGAAGATTTTAGTCAAGTTGACGAATTCGAAGAGCTATTGCCACCGATGTTAAAGTGAGTTTCAAAAAATATTTTGAATTTTTCTGATAAACGCATTCAGACATACAGCGAGTACAATGATTCATTGGAGATTACAGGAACATGAGTATCTTATGAAAATGGCAGAAAACTCGAGAGCATTGCGTGAAGTCGTTGAAGCACAAAATGGGGATGTTGAGGAATTGCTAGAAATGATGAACCAGTAGGATTTCCAACGATGCTTACTACTTTTATTCCAACATTTTCTTAAACTAAATTTCTTATATTCAACTTATTATGTGAACGATGGAAATATGTTCTAGTGGAATTCCAAGACTACGCCTACAATAAAACACTCACTGTTTAGATAGATGTTGTGTTTAGAATAGAATGTGAATCGACCAAAAAATGGAAAGATGATGAGACACACCTGTCGTAAAAATGGTCTAGGTTAGCAAGTGCGCTCTACCGCAAAAGGTCATAAATGCCTTGGTACGCATCATCACGTTTTTTTGAAAATAAATGAGTAACCCCACCTGTCGTGAAAAGTGTAAGCAAATGCGCTCTACCGTAAGCGGTTCCAACAGCAAAATGACCTTTGCAGGTACATCGTTGCGTACCATCACAGCTCATACATTCATTCATCTCACATTCCACACATTCATTCATTTCGTCGAACCAGCGCAATGTCGGTCTGGACATCATCAATCCCATTCGAAACTGCGAAAGGGGAAATGATTTTCATGGTTCAGACTGGCAAGGATGTTTGGATTATAAATGAATCAGTCCTCGGAGATGGACGAGCTGATGTTTACGTTTTCAATATGGGTAAGCTTTGACTTGTTTTATAGAGCTTTAAATTTTATTCCAGAACTTCAAAACCTATCCAAAGTTAAAATTGATTTTCCACTATCTCTTTTCGTTGTTGCAGTTGTTGCGCAGGTTGACAAAATTTACTTCTGGCTATATGAAATTAACATGGGTCATTCATTGTATCAAGTGTACACAAATACAAAACAAGTTGAACTTGTGATGAAGGCTGAAGAAATGAATGGACTCATACAATCGCCAACTATTATTGCAAATTATATGTACTTTTTAGAATATGATTTCATGAGTGGCTCACTTTTACTTCATAAAAGTGATTTAGTGGGAAAAAGAATGCTGGAACCTCAAATTTTGGTGGGTTAGCACAATCAAAGTATTGACTGCTCGAGATTTTCAGAAAACACTCGAAAGACACATTCCTCATCATGATTTATCATCAACTAATAACGATTTATACCTCTTGGAAACTGAGCGGTTGGAAAACGTGCGAACAGTGTTCAAAGTTAAAGAAGATAGGCTCGAACAATTAAATGAGGAAGTTTATTGTGGAAACGCAAAATTCAAGCGTAAGTTGCAAGCGTTTACCATAAGAAAATTGGGGTTCTTTCAGGATTTGATGGTTTTTTGATACTTGACACTGAAGATGAAGATGACCCTACATACTACATGGATAGCTTCGATTTTAAGGCAAACAAGTGGATTCGCACGGAATGTGGATATCACACAAATCAGATTAGAGTAGTTCTAAAGGTGGATGATATTGTGTATACCATTGTCACATCGAATACGATTTCGGATGGCTACGAGATTCGAATGTTAGAGCGCTTGCCAAGTCTTGAAAAACGTTGTATTCTAAATGTCATTAATGAAATCATCGAGTCTGAAGATTTTAGTCAAGTTGACAAATTTGAAAAGATACTGCCACCGGTTTTAAAGTGAGTTCCTAAAAAGGTCTTCGATTTTTTTCAATGAACGTTATTCAGACAAACAGCGAGTAGAATGATTTTCTGGAGAATAAATGAACATATGCATCATATGAGAGTGACGGGAAACTTGCAACCATTGCGTGAAGACGAAGAAGCACAGAATAGAAATGGTGAGGAAGCGCAAGAAATGATGGACCAGTAGGAACCCCAACGATTTTTACTAATTTTCTCTTTTCTCTTTTTTCTTGAATGAAGTTTTTACATTCAACTCATTATGTTAACTGTTGAAATATGTTTTACTGGAGTTCGTAGGTCCGATGAGAGACTGTTTGATCGTGTGTGAAATGTGAAAGAACGAAAATTGAACCGGTGAAGAACCAGACCTATCGGAAAAGAATGAGAAAGTGTGCCGCAAGCGACCCCAAATTGACATTTGCAGGTGCATCGTCATTCACCATAACATTCCACACATTCATTCATCTCATTATACCAACGCAATGTCGGTCTGGACATCATCGATCCCATTCGCAACTGGGAGAAAAGGACGGGTTTCCATGGTGCAAACTGGCAATGATATTTGGATAATGAATGAACCATGCCATGGAAATTATCGAGCTGATGTTTTCGTTTTCAATACGGGTAAGCTTTGATTTGTTTCTTACAGCCTTAACTTATATTTCAGAGCTTCAACAACTATCCAAAGTGAGCGTTGATTTTCCACCGATTCTTATGGTCATTGCTTTTATTGCGCATGGTGGCAAAATTTACTTTATACTATATGAAATCGACATGGGCTTTTTATTGTATCAATTGGATACAAATACAAAACAATTTGAACTTGTTTTGAAGGCTGAAGGAATGAATGAATTCCTACCATCGGTAACTATCATTGAAAACGTTATGTATTTTTTGGAATGTGATTATCTGACTAGATCACTTCTACTTCATAAAATTGATTTAGTAGGTATAAGAATGCTGGAGACTCGAACTTTGGTGAGTGAGTTACGATCAACAAAACGACTGTTTGCGAGTTTCAGAAAACACTAGATGTTTACCGTCCTAATTACGATTTATCATCAACTGATAACAGTTTATACCTCTTGGAAGCTAATTGGTCGAAAAAAATGCGAACTGTGTTTAAGATTGGAAAAGATGGACTCGAGCAGTTACACAAGGAAGTTTATTGTAGAAACGTCCGATTCGAGAGTAAGTTGCAAGTATTCATCATAAGAAAATAGATTTTTGCAGGTTTTACTGGGTTTTTAAAACTTGACACGGAAAATGGAGAAAAGCCTGTATTCTACTTAGATAGCTTCGATTTCAAGACGAATAAATGGATTAGAATGGAATGCGGGTATCACACAAACAAGATCGAAGCACTACTGAAAACTGATGATATAGTGTGTGCCATTGTCGCATCGAAAACAGTTCCGGCTGGTTTTGAGATTCGAATGTTAGAACGATTACCAAATCTTCAAAAACGTTGTATTCTAAATGTCATTGAAGAAATCATCGAGTCTAAAGATTTGAGTTTGGTTGGCAAATTCGGAAGGTGCTTACCTCCCATGTTGAAGTAAGTTTGAAAAACTAGTTTTTGTTCTTCAGTAAAAAGTTCCAGCCGAAAAGCGAGAAATATGATTCAGTGGAGAATAAAGGAAAATGAACATCTTATGAATAGAGGAACAAACTCGAAAGCATTGCCTCGAGCCAGAGAAGGATCAATTCTGTATGCCATAACATTAGATGAGATACGGAAGCTCAAGTCAAATGACTTAATAAATTCTTCTATTTTTTCACCATCAAATATTATGAAACGGCCCTTGAATGATTATTGATCAACCAGTAGAATCTCAACCTACGTTTACTCAGTTTTGTTCATCGTTTTTTTCTTCAATAAATTTTTTACACTCTATAAATTTTGAACCTTTAATGCGAATAAAAGAAGTAGAATTTGCTTGAGTTCGAGGACTCACGATACAGAAAAACTGTTTGGATAGAGGTCGTGTTCAGTATCAAATGTGAAAAAACCAAAATTGAACAGGTGACAAACCACAACTGTCGGAAAGAATGAGCAAGTGCGCTCTTCCGCAAACAACCCCAAATTGACCTTTGCAGGTGCATTGTCATGCACCATCTCATTCCACACATTCATTCATTCATTTCATTATACTAACGCAATGTCGGTCTGGACATCATCGATCCCATTCAAAACTGCAAAAGGGGGACCGATTTACATGATGCAAGTTGGCAAGGATGTTTGGCTCCTAAGTGATTGTGATGTTTTCGTTTTCGATACAAATAAGATTTGATTTGTCATGCACAGCTTCAACTTTTATTTCAGAGCTTCAAAATCTGTCCAAAGTGGACGTTGACTTTCCACAAATATCTTACATTATTGCTGTTGTCGCTCATGTTGACAAAATTTATTTTTTGGTAGATGGAGGTAGTTTAGATCATACATTGTATGAATTAGATACAAATACAAAAAAAGTTGAATTTGTGATGAAGACTGAAGAAATTGATGAAATCATACAATCACCAACTATTATTAGAAACGTTATGTACTTGCTAGAAGAGGATCATAGGACTGAATCACTTCTACTTCATAAAATTGATTTAGTTGGAAGAAGAATGCTGGAGAATCAAACTTTGGTGAGTTGGTATATTCAATAAATGACTGTTTGCACGTTTTAGAAAACACTAGATACTTGCATTCCTCATTATCACTTATCATCAACTGATAACAGTTTATACCTATTGGAAGGGGATTGGCATCGAAAAATGAGAACAGTGTTTGAAATTAGGAATGATGGACTTGAACAGTTGCACGAGGAGGGTTATCGTGGAAACGATAAATTCGAGTGTAAGCTGCAAGCTGTTGTCATATGAAAATTGGTTTTTGCAGGTTTTGATGATCTTGTGATAGTTGACACGAAAGATGAAAATGACGATATGTACTACTTGGATAGTTTTGACATCAGGGCAAACAAATGGGTTCGAATGGAATGCGGATATAACAAAATTTGGATCGAAGCACTGCTGAAAACTGATGATATAGTGTATATCGTTGTCACATCAAGAACAACCCCATTAGGATATGAGATTCGAATGTTAGAGGGCTTACCAAGTCTTGAAAAACGTTGCATACTAAATGTCATTGATAGAATCATCGATTCTGAAGATTTTAGACAAGTTGATGAGTTTGAAAAGTGGTTGCCTCCCATGTTGAAGTAAGTGTCTGGAAAAGCTCCTTTGTTTCAACAAACGATTTCAGACAAACAGCGAGTACAATGATTCATTGGAGAGTACATGAGCATGCTTATCTTATGAATAGGACAAGAAACTTTCAACTTTTCCGTGAAGCCGAAGAAGCACAAAATGGGGGATGTTGAGGAATCGCAAGCAATGATGGACCAGTAGGATTCCCGACAGCGTTGACTAATTTTTTTCCGTTAATTTTGCTTGAATAAAGTTTTTACATTCAATAAAATGTTCTACTCATAATGTGAACCGTTGAAATATGATCGACTGGAATAGAAGAACTTATGGTCCAATCAGGTAATGTTTGGTTAGAAGTCGGGTTTAGAAAAAAACGTGAGTGAACCAAAAATGGGCAGGTGGCAAATCACCTCAGTCGGGAAAAATGATGGTTCTGTGAGCAAGTGAGCGTTACCGTGAATGATTCCAATTGCAAAGTGACCAGTATATGTGCATTGCGCTGCACCATCACAATCACAACATTCATTGATTTCATCATACTGGTGATGAATCACACCTGTCGTGAAAATAGATCGGTCAGCAAGTGCGCTCCACCGCAATATACCATACGCCCAAAATGACAGGTGTCTCGCCATCACACTTTTCTTGAATAAAGTGGCAGATGATGAACCACACCTGTCCTAAAAATTGTGAGCAAGAGCGCTCTACCGCACGCGAGCCCAACAGCAAATTGACCTTTGCAGGTGCACCGTCTTGTACCATCACATTCACATTCATTCATCTCATCATACTAACGCAATGTCGGTCTGGACATTGTCTATCCCATTCGCAACTGGGAGAAGAGGACTGATTCACATGGTGCAAACTGGCAAGGAGCTTTGGATCGTAAATGAACCAGTTTGCAGAGATTGTCGAGCTGATGTTTTTGTTTTCAGTACGGGTAAGATTTGATTTGTTTTGCACAGTCTTAACTTTTTTTCAGAACTTCAAAAACTGTCCAAAGTGAGCATTGATTTTCCACTATCTCTTTTCGTCGTTGCAGTTGTTGCTCATGTTGACAAAATTTACTTTTGGATGATAGAATTTGACATTGGTCATTCATTGTATCAGTTTGATACAAACACAAGAAAGTTTGAATTTGTGATGAAGGCTGAAGGAATGAATGAAATGATACAATCACCAACAATTGTTGGAAATTTCATGTACTTGTTAGATGATGATTTTTCGACTAACTCAATGCTACTTCGTAAAGTTGATTTAGTTGAAAAAAGAATGTTGGAGACTCAAACTTTGGTGAGTTAGGACAATCAAAAAATGACTGTTTACATAATTTTCAGAAAACACTTCCTTGTTTCCGTCCTAATTATGATTTATCATCGGTTGATAACGATTTATATCTTTTGGAATCTGAGATGTATGAAAACGTACGAACAGTGTTCAAAATTGGAGACGATGGACTTGAGCAGATACACAAAGAAGTTTATCGGGGAAACGCAAAATTCAAGTGTAAGTGGCATTCTTTTGTCATTCGAAAATAGGTTCTTGCAGCTTTTGAGGGTTGTGTGATACTTGAGCAAGATGACTCGGTTAGCTACCTGGATAGTTTCGACTTCGCGACAAACAAATGGATTCGACAGCAGTTTGGACATCACACAGATTGGATTCCAGCACTTGTGAAAACTGATGACATAGTGTATACCCTTGTCGATTCGAAGACAGTTCCGGCTGGATATGAGATTCGAATGTTCGAGCGGCTACCGAGTTTGGAAAAGCGTTGTATTCTGAACGTCATTGATGAAATCATCGAGTCTGAAAATTTTAATCAAGTTGACGAATTCGAACAGATATTACCACCAATGTTAAAGTGAGTTTCAAAAAAGCTTTTCAGATGAACAGGAAAATTTTCAGACAAACGGCTAATAGAATGATTTATTGGAAAATAAAGGAACATGAGCATCTTATGAGTATGACAGGAAACTCGCGAGCATTGCGTAGAACCGTTGAAGGTCCGAATGGGGAGGTGGATGAATCGCAAGAAGTGATGGACCAGTAGGATCCCCAACGATGTTTATTAATTTTCCTTCATCATTTTTTTAAATAAAGATTTTTTATTCAAAGAAGTTTCAAATCATGATATGGTTGAAATATGAATTACTGAAAATTGAGGACTAATGGTTCAATGAGAGACTGTTTGAATAAAGATCGTATGTATAATAAAAAGTAATAAGGCAAAAATGGACAGGTGAAAAATCACACATGCCGTTAAAATGGTCTCGGTCAGCAAGTGCGCTCCACCGCAAAAATTACAGGTGCCTCGCCATGCATCATCACATTCTTCTTGAATAAAGTGACTACACCTGTTGTAAAAAGTGTTAGCAACTGCGCTCAACCGCAAATGACCCCAATAGCTAAATAACCTTTTGCAGGTGCATCGTCGCGCATCACATTCCACACATTCATTCATTCATCTCATCATACCTACGCAATGTCGGTCTGGACATTATCGATCCCATTCGAAACTGAGGGAAGGGGAAAGCCGGGCATGGTGCGTATTGGCAAGGATATTTGGATCATAAGTGCATGTGATGTTTTCGTTTTCAATACGGGTAAGCTTTTGTTTGTTTTTCACATCTTTAACTTTTATTTCAGAGCTTCAACAATTGTTCAAAGTGGACGTTGTTCTTCCAGAAATATACTTTATCGTTGCCGTTGTTGGGCATGTTGACAAAATTTACTTTTGGGTTTATGGAGGCAGCATGGGTTATTCATTATATCAGTTGGATACAAATACGAGACAAGTTGAACTTGTGATAATGGTTGGAGAACTGATTGGAGTTCCAGTATCGCCAAGAATTATTGGAAACGTTATGTACTTCCAAGACTATGATTTCATGACAAACTCACTTCTACTTCGTAAAATCGATTTAGTTGGAAGAAGAATGCTAGAGACTCAAACTTTGGTGAGTTTGTATAATAAAAAAATGACCATTCACAATTTTCAGAAAACATTCGGTGTTCGCCGTCCTCAATATGACTTAGCAACAACTGATAACGATTTGTATCTCTTGGAAACCAATCAGTTCGAAAAAAAGAGAACAGTGTTCAAAATTGGAGCTGATGGACTTGAGCAGTTACACGAGGAAGTTTATCTTGGAATCGTCAAATTGAAGTGTAAGTTGCAAGCACTTGTCGTGAGAAAATGGGTTTTTGCAGGTTTTGATTTGTTTTTGAGTTGTGACACTGAAGATGAAGACCCTGTTCACTATCTGGATAGTTTCGACTTTAAAACAAACAAATGGAATCGACAGAAAATTGACTGGAATCGACGGAAATCGACTGGAGTTGACGGAATCAAAAAATATTACACAATAAAGATTGGAGCAATTCTGATGATGGATGATATGTTGTATATCCTTGTCGCACCAAATACAATTACGGATGGCTATGAGATTCGAATGTTCGAGTTTTTACCAAGTTTGGAAAAACGTTGTATTCTAAACGTCATTGATAAGATGATCGAGTCTGAAGATTTTAGTAAAGTTGACGAATTCGAAGAGCTATTGCCACCAATGTTAAAGTGAGTTTCAAAAAAGGTATTTTTAGACGAATCAGACGATTTTCAGACAAACAGCAAGGAGAATGATTCATTGGAGAATAAAGCGACATGAGTATCTCATGAATAGAGCAAATAACTCGCAAGCATTGCGTGAAGCCAGAGAAGCACCAATCCAACGTGATATGGGATTGGAAGGATTGCGGGACCTTAGGATTTCGCGGCGCCGACTCTCACTTTGAGAACAATTTCACCCAAACAACATTCACAATACGATTGAAACCATTCTTGATAACTCGATGACGATAAACTTTTCTTAGCTTTTTCACGTTCAATTGTTTTGCGAATCTCCTTGAATAAATTTTTCCTTGATATCTTTTCTCTTACAAACAACATAAGTTGTTTTCTGAGCTAATTTCTGCATAAAATTATGTGGAAAAACTCCCCAAGTGCCGAATTGTTCTGAGGGATCTTTGGTATTTCGTCAACCAGTTCTAGCGGTTTTTTAGAAATCCCATCTAACAATGAGATTCAAGTTTTTTTGTTGTGCCGATTTTAAATTATATTCTACTCACAATGTGAACCGTTGAAATATGATCCACTTGATTTGAGGACTAATGGTCCAATCAGATACCGTTTTGTTAAAGGTCATGCTTAGAATAAAATGTGAAAGAATCAAACATGGGCAGGTGACGAAACACACCTGTTGTAAAAAATGGGCTCGGTTAGCAAGTGCGCTCTATCGCAAAAGGTCCCAACAGCAAATTGACCTTTGCAGGTGCATCAACGCGTACCATCACAATCCACACATTCATTCATTCATTTCATTATACCAACGCAATGTCGGTCGACCAGATCTGGACATTATCGATCCCATTCAGAACTGCGAGAAGGGGAAATCTGGGCATGGTAAAAATTGGCAAAGATATTTGGATCATAAGTGAATGTAATGTTTTTGTTTTCAATACGGGTAAGATTTGATTTGTTATGCACAGCTTCAACTTTTATTTCAGAGCTTCAACAATTGTTCAAAGTGGAAGTTGTTTTTCCACAAATATCTTTCATCGTTGCTGTTGTCGCGCATGTCGACAAAATTTACTTTTGGGTGGATGGAGGCATCATTGGTCATTCATTGTATCAATTAGATACAAATACAAAACAAGTTGAATTTGTGATAAAGGCTGAAAGACTGAATGGATTACCAAAATCGTCGACGATTCTTGGAAATTTTATGTACTTTATGGAAAATAATTTCATGACCGAATCACTCCTACTTCATAAAATTGATTTAGTTGGAAAAAGAATGATGGAAACTCGAGTTTTGGTGAGTTAGTACAATCAAAAAAATACTGTTTGCGATTTACAGAAAACAACAGAAAACAACATTCTCCCTCTTCAATATGCCTTATCATACACTGATAACAATTTATATCTCTTAGAATCTGATAAATATGAAAAAGTGCGAACAGTGTTTAAAGTTGGGGAAGATGAACTTGAGAAGTTACACGAGGAAGTTTATCGTGGCATTGTAGATTTCGAGCGTAAGTCGAAAGCTTTTGGCAAAAGGAAGTCTGTTTTTCAGGTTTTGATTTGTTTTTAATTTGTGACATCAAAGATAAAGATGGCCCTGTTTACTACCTGGATAGTTTTGATTTCAAGTTGAACAAATGGATTCGGCAGAAATGCGAATATCAAACAAACTGGATACGTTCAGTTCTGAAGATGGATGATATAGTGTATACCATTGTCGCATCGGATAAAATTTCGGATGGCTATGAGATTCGAATGTTAGAGCGATTACCAAGTCTCGAAAAACGTTGCATTTTAAATGTTATTGATGAAATCATCAAGTCGGAAGATTTTAGTCAAGTTGACGAATTCAAAAAGTTATTGCCACCAATGTTAAAGTGAGTTTCAGAAAAGTTCTTTCCAGACAAATAAGACAATTTTCAGACAAACTGCAAATAGAATGATTCATTGGAAAATAGAGGAACATGAGCATCTTGTGAAAATGGCAAAGAAATTGCAAGCATTGCGTGAAGCCAAAGAAGCACAGAATGGGAACACTGATGCATCGCAATAAATGTTGGACCAGTAGGATTCTCAACGATGTTCATCAATTTTTATTGAATAAAGTTTTTACACATTTAAAATTTTGTACCTATAACGTGATTACTTGAAATATAATCATAAGGAGTTTGATGGTTAACTGTCTGAAGATGAATTGTTTGGACAAAGGATATTTTTAGAGGTTATTCCTGAATAAAATGGTCTGAATGGATCTTTGGAATTAAGTCAAAAAAAATCTATTTTGTCAAAATGGTCGAGCGGTTGTTTACAAACCTCATCCAACGATAAGGTTCACTTTTTTCGTTGTATCGATTTTCGTATTCGAGGTGGTTCACGTTTCTGGTCCTTTCATTATATTCGTCATCATGATGAGACGTCACCACTCCTATAGGCATTTCACCTGTTGATCTACAATCTAGTAGTCCATTCGTCAGTCTATCTAAACCTACAAAATGGCAACCTGGACATCATCTATCCCGTTCAAATTATCGATCTTCGATTCAACACATGAACCTCCGAAAATCTTTACTCTCAAGATTGGTAGTGATATTTGGATCATAACTGATCAGTACTCCATGGAAACCTACAAATGTGAAATAGAAGTTTTTGTCTTCAGCACAGGTATCGTTGCAATATAGGTTTAGATGGCTAATGTGTTACAGAACATCAGAAGATCTTCAAAACCAATTGCAAGATGAGCCATCGAACCAGCCGAGTTATCAGTGCTGCTATCAGTGATAACGACAGAATATATTTCTGGAAGCCGGTCAGGCGTGGAAATATGATGTATCAGTTGGACACAAAAACTATGGAAATAGATATGGTTAAAATTTTCGAAGGCACGGATGATAGATTCTTCTCTGCTACAATAATTGGAGGAGATGTTTTCCTGCTTCAGTATCTTCGAAATGATTTGCTCCTTCGACTTCATGAAATTGACTTATCTAACAGAAATGAGCCGAAAGTTTATATTCTAGTACGTCAATATTTGACAACATAGAAATTCAAAAGACATGTTTCAGAAAATTTTTACCTTTTCATCCAGCCACCAGTTATCAGTTGATAATAACAAATTATACATGATGGAAGTGGAGAATAAAGGAGGGATTCGAACGGTGTCAAGAATCGAAAATGGAATTTTATATCAGTTGAATAAAGATAACCTGAAGAATGTTGTCTACTATGTAAAGACAGGGTTTGCTAACTGTGTGATAACATATGAAGGAGGTAGAAATTATTTGGAGAGCTTTGATTTTGAAATGAACCAGTGGACTAGAATGATTTGTCACGGTTGGATCCAATAAACAAACATTCAAGTCTGTTATCAAAATTGACAATGTGGTCTATACCATTGTAAAATCCGAAATCGAGGGTTTTCACTATGAAGTCAGACCTCTTGAGCTAAATCCGAAATTGTCGACCATTTGTATCATATCTGCGATAGATGAAATGACTTTATCTAGAAGTTTCAATCAGGATCAAGAGGAAGGATTGATAGCATCGCAACCGAGCACTTTGAGGTTAGTGAAAGTGATAAGATAAAAGTATATCAGTTGATTTCAGAGAGCAAGCAAGTAGCATAGTTGATTGAAAAGTGGCGGAGTGCAGGAAAAGAAAGAAGCGACAAAATACAAGTCCTGTTGAGATAATGATTAGAAGAATGATGCAACATTTCGAACCCGACTGATTGATTTTGAAAACATAATTTTGAACTTTTTTTTCGGAAATAAATATTTACAAATATTGGATTCCAAGTTGAGCCAGTTTTTTTTTGAAATCGCTTGTCACTGACAAGCATTTGTATCAGTGTGAACTCGAACTTAACCACAACTTTCAACCTTCTATTCAAGTTCCAATAAAAATCTGTTTTCCAAGTGTGATGTACATATTTTTGATGAAAGCGGAAGTCTGGTTGTTTTTTAAATATGCCACTCAACAACAACAACATCAATTGTTCCATTTCAATACTACATAATATTTTTGGACAAGTGACACCAGCTTGTATTAGTTCTGCCCATTTTGATCACAATATCAAAACACAATATCTTTGTATAAAATCAGTTAATCTGGTTACTTCAAATCATTTTCAAAATGCAATCACACATGCTCGTTTTGACTATTCTTCTTATCGCTACAAATTATTGCTTGGGTTCTCTCACTGGTGATTTGCTCAAAGCGGGACAAGAGTTTGTATACGGTGGGTAAACTATGATGTTTAACGAACTTTGAAGTTTCAGTATACTCTAAATATGGACTCGCTGGATCTGAAGATTATATGAAAAATGCATTTGTTGATAATTTCACTGATGTGTTTTTCAATGGATTACCTACAATAATCAATGTTATTATCTGAATACGGAAAATGGACCGGGTTTTTGCTTTTCATTTCGACATCATTTTGCAATAAAGCTTGTTTACTTTTCAAGATCGAAAATCCAAAAAAAATTCACTCAAGATAATTTTTTAGAGTTCAAAAATTTAGTGAACATGGTTGGAGCGGATAAAATGGTTTACAAGTAGGACAAAATTGGGGAGAGCGATGTTGAAGACAATATTCATTGTCATCATTGTCACGTTTTTCTTGACTCTCTTGGTTCAGACTAATTTTTTTTGCTTGATATTATTGAATAAAGGTTACCTAATATGCGATACTATTGAAAAAACACAAAAATTGAAAGCATGTCACGCAAATAAATTGAACCAAAAATCTTGAATCTTGCGTGACACAATTTCATGATATCCAACTGTTTTATGTTTATTGCCATATTTTTAGCTATTTGAACAAATAATATCCAAGTCTTATACTTGATATTACTCAAAATGCTGCGAATCATTATATCAGTTTGGATGATTAGCAGCATTTGTTGTGAACCTACATATACATTGAAATATGTACACACGGTAAGCATTGTGATAGGATTTCAAATTTGAGACTGAAAAGTTGCAGATATTCGATAAAGGACAAACGATTCCTGCTCATTTTCATCAAGCTAGTATCAACAAAGATTCTTGGCGACCTAAATCGATTTATCGGACTGGCAGTGAACCAATTGAAGGGACTATAACATTCGTAATTAAATTGAAAGTATTTGTCATTACTTTTTAATGATTGATTTCAGAAGGCTGTTAACACCATGAACACGTTTGCAGTCTTGTTCCAGATTAAATACGATGGACTTGTACCGAAGGACTCGCCACCATCATGGGTACCATATAGTTGAATGTTTTTGAATAAGTGATAGTTTTCAGTTCAAATTTCGACACATTAATGGGCCGACGTATCAGTCAAGTGTTAGTAAGATAGGAGATACATATCAAATACAAACTCGTTAGTTTTCTGAATAATTTTCTCTGATCTTCTCATAAAATTCCAGCTGTTATCACAGCAGTATCTGCTAAAGACCTTGATGCTGATTATTCATGTGATAAGAGAGACAGATTGATTGAGATGGCTCGTGCCGGTTCAACAACCAAGAAAGAACAGGAAGAGGTGAGTGAATTTGTTGGATCCAAGATAAAGTATGTTTTTTTCAGTTTGATATGTTCATTCAAAAGTTGAAAGATATGACTGGAGAGAATGTGACTGCAAGCAATCATCTCAATTATATCAAGGATCTGAAAGTTGAAGAGACTGAGTTCAAAACCCAAGAAATCATTGACTTCTTCAACGAAAACAAGGATATAATACTCAAATCATTCAAGTGTAGCATGGGACTATTCGACAATCGAATCAAAATGAATGATATTGTTGTGGATGAGGAGCTCAGAAAGTCAAGGATACAATCACTAATCTGGTTTAACTATCTTGAACTCAAATCAATTGCCAATTGTATCATCTCGAAGGATTGTGATGGTGTTGCTGATTTGAAGCTTGGTGCATATGCTGCAAATGAAATGACAATCAATTCATTTATGATGGGTCTTGGTATAATGGACCATATGACACAACTAGCTGATTTTCTGCCAAAAGCGGGTTCCAACCTGATCATTGAGATGTATGACAATTCGGATAACAGCGATGCATTTTTCAAAGTAATATTATCAAGGAATGGTATGTCTGGGAATGAAGAAGTGACCAAAAAGATCAAAGGATGTGAAGCGAGCGAATACTGCAATTGGAAAGTGTTCACCACAATTGCACAAGAGAACAAAGAACTATTTGTGAGTTTCATATACAGTAGCGTGCAGTAGTCATGCATATTTTGGTTTTTCGGCCGTAACTTGGCTCAAAATGGTCCGTATGAGCTGAGATTTGACTACGTTACGTAAAATATACATTCTCACATATTAATATCGAGATTTATGACGAAACCCCAGAATTTTGAAATTTCACGATTTTTTCGAAATTTTCGAATTTGTGGAATTTTGAAAAAATTTTCCAAGGTGTCGAAAATTTTTTTTGAGGATTTTTCATCACAGTTTGGCATGTTTTTATCGTTTTTGGTGTACATGAGCATTGGATCAAGCTTTCATGATCAAGTTTACTCGTCTAGTACTTATCTGATAGATGGCCGAAATGATCCTACTCCTAAAACTTGCCCTCATCGAATTGAGAGAGCTGCAAGTAGAGTTCCGGATGAGCACCAAGACCTAAAAATTGGTACATGATTTAAAATGACGCCAGCAATCGTTTGGAATAATCAAAAATTGCAAGCGATGCCCAGTTTTTCTGAAAAATGCCCGTTTTCACATTTCTAGATGTCTAAAACCCCTGAATCCTCAACTTTATTCGTTAGCCTGAAGCCAGATATCGTGAATTAGTTCTGTTTTTGATTTTGATTCACAAGAATATGATACTCTGATTAGTTTTCATAAGTATCGGCAATTCTGCTGGCCAAATAAACTTTTGCTCAGGCAGTAATTGGCGAATGTAAGCGAAATAAAAGCTGAATATTGAAGTCAATCGTTTCTAGATCTAGGTTAAGGAAGGATAACTAATTTTTTAGTATTTTATTTGATAAAATTAGTTTAATTTTACTGATTCGATATTATGAAACATTCAACGGACCGCTTCGAACAAGAATTGAGATGATTTAGACTGGGCTACTCGATGAAGTACGTCAAGAAGATTTTTATTCGCCAATTACTGCCTGAGCAAAAGTTTATTTGGCCAGCAGAATTGCCGATACTTATGAAAACTAATCAGAGTATCATATTCTTGTGAATCAAAATCAAAAACAGGACTAATTCACGATATCTGGCTTCAGGCTAACGAATAAAGTTGAGGATTCAGGGGTTTTAGACATCTAGAAATGTGAAAACGGGCATTTTTCAGAAAAACTGGGCATCGCTTGCAATTTTTGATTATTCCAAACGATTGCTGGCGTCATTTTAAATCATGTACCAATTTTTAGGTCTTGGTGCTCATCCGGAACTCTACTTGCAGCTCTCTCAATTCGATGAGGGCAAGTTTTAGGAGTAGGATCATTTCGGCCATCTATCAGATAAGTACTAGACGAGTAAACTTGATCATGAAAGCTTGATCCAATGCTCATGTACACCAAAAACGATAAAAACATGCCAAACTGTGATGAAAAATCCTCAAAAAAAATTTTCGACACCTTGGAAAATTTTTTCAAAATTCCAGAAATTCGAAAATTTCGAAAAAATCGTGAAATTTCAAAAATCTGGGGTTTCGTCATAAATCTCGATATTAATATGTGAGAATGTATATTTTACGTAACGTAGTCAAATCTCAGCTCATACGGACCATTTTGAGCCAAGTTACGGCCGAAAAACCAAAATATGCATGACTACTGCACGCTACTGTATAGTACCTGTGTGAATGTTATAGTCTTCAGAATTGTGTGATCTCGAACAAGAGCTACGAAATTCCGATTGTTGTTGAAACTACACCGATGATTGTATCAACAACAACAAGAGGGGCAAGAATAGAGAGTCAGACAGAGACTTCATGGGCTCCCATTGTGTTATGTGTAGTTCTTTTGGTCATTGTGCTGATTCTGGTAGGATTATTAGTCAGGTGTTGGTATCAACAACATAAGCAAAAGAAAACAGAAGACAAGGTTTGATTTTATTTACGGCTTATCAATATTGAGATTTATAGATAGCTGAAAAACAACTGACGAAAGAGGAATGGTTGATAAAAACAGCGGATCAAGGTGTCAAATACCATATGGATTTTCATAAAAATTGGAAGAATCCAAACAAGAGTAAATCAAAACCAAACTTTGTTACCTTGAACATGTTGGGACACAAAAACAAGAAAACGAACGCTTACACTATTGGAGGGATGGAAAATCAGCAACAATTCTATCTATCATCAGGGCCACAAAACAATCAAGATGAATGTCACAAATTTTGGGCAATGATTTGTCAAGAAAAGATTCATACAATTGTGATATGTGGACCAACCATCCAGCGCGGTGTCAAGTGTTTTGAGCAATATTGGCCGATGGAAGTTGGTGGTGTTCTTAAATTTGGAGTTGGCACAAATACGATAATGGTCAGGAAAATTGATCCTGTTGTACGAACATTTTGTGATAATGATGTGGAATCGTTGCGAGTGGAATTAACTTATAGCGGTTTGCCGAAACCACACATTGTGGTTATTCATCAATGGGTGGCTTGGCTCAGTGACAGCGTGCCACCGCTCAACTCGATGGCAAGATGCACATTATTGAGGATTTTTGAAACGCCGGAGCCACCACAGAACAATCGAATACTTGTACAATGCCCGGATGGTTCGGGTCAAGCGGAAATACTTGTCAGAACGAATTTATTGAAGCAAAGTCTCGAAAACGGGGTAAGATGACATGGATGTAATTTTAAGAAAGAAGAAATTATTTTCAGAACCCAGATGTGAATAACTTGCTAACTTCACATCTACAACAGCAGAAAGCGATTGGTACGCCATTGCAATACGTCTATGCCTTGGGTTGCGTACTGTATTATGGCTTCATGCACACACTACCATTGACGGAGAACGATTTATTGGATAATTGGGAATATCTACTCAAGGAGGAATACACTAAGCCAGTTAGATTTCAACATGCTTTTACACAATTATTCTGATTTTTGTAGTATCTCGACTGTTACAATGCGTTGATTGATGTACCATTTGAAACCCGACTTGCATTATTTGCAACTTGTCCTCCGAACAAATCCACCAGTTTTGTCACAGGAAGAGATCGGTGTAACAGAAGGAAAGATATCAAATGTCTCAACTTGAATCGTGTCAAAGTTAGATATGCTGGAGCACCACACGACTATTATAATGCTAATTATGCTGGTCATATAAGTCAACCAAGATTATTCATATCTGCACAAACACCAATGAAAAAGGAGGATTTATTGGATGAAGATGGCACAACCTACTCATTTTGGGCAATGCATCTACAAGAGAATGCTGAATTTAGTTTGATGATTGGTGTTGTTCAAGATGGAGATCATCAATATTGGCCACTAAAGCAAGGAAAATTATTGTCGTTTGGCAACCAAAATAATCGGCAGATCATTGATGTGCTTACCCAAGATGTCGAGCATATAAACGAGAAGCTAGTCCAATTCTCACTAAAAGTCACAAAAGGTAAAGAGACGCCTCAAAATATCACGCTGTACCAGTGGAAATGGGAAGATCATGATGCCCCGGATTCGGATGATACGCTTTTCAAACTTTTAAAAATCATCACCAATACATCGTCACCAATTGTTGTTGCATGCTCGGATGGTGTCGGACAAAATGGTGTTGTTATTGGTTTATGGATGTTGATGCAGAATGCGAGACAAGGTGTATTTCGTGATGTTCTACCAGATGTTCGTTGTCAGAGAAATATGAGTATTTCCACAAAAATGGTAGATCGATATATTTCAAGTACCTTTTTCTAAAATCATATTTTTCAGCAATACGCCTACATGTATGCGATGTTTTTGGAATTTTTGAAAAGTATGATTATGTCTGAAGATGAACCGAGCATCAAAGAAGTCGATTGGCGCGATGCATATTTCCAGCTCCATGCCATGTGTAAGGAGGCCTATGTGAATAGAAGAACAATAGCGGTATGCCAAAATATGCCTCATATCAATTGAAAATATTGCTTTAGATTGACAAATGGTCTGAAAAAATTTTGAATGACGGTGTTGAAGCAGTGAAAAAAACATACGCAAACTTCATAGGTGCTCGAAAACCAGATGTGAAAGTTTTTTCGAAAAACGACAGAAAAAATCGATTCGAGAAGTACAAATGTTGCGAAAAATATCGTGTAAAGTCGCATGGTTCATTATACTACAATGCATGTTATTATGGAAATCGGGCAAACCCGAAGAGATTCATTCTCGCCCAAGGTCCGCAGTCCGACAAAATGCCTCTTGAAGGTAATGGAATCGGTGTGAGCACAGTGCACTCCTACTTGTCGATGTTGATCAAAGAGAATGTCAATCTTGTTGTCATGTTCGGGCCTTGGAAGGAAAATGGTTATGAAGCGAGCTCGGAGTATATTCCGGAGGTCGGCAGGAGCAAAACCTTTAAATCAACTAGAGACGACAAGAGTGATATACCTGCAATCACAGTGACGACACGAGGTGTATTGGATGGAGGGAAATGGATGAAAACATATTTGAAGTTGGACGGGGCTCAAGATGGCGAAAAGCGAATTATTCATTATCATTGGAAGGAGTGGGGATGGAAAGATTATCGTCTATCGTTGAGCCCAGTATTTTCCTTGCTTGCCAGTGTCACAAAAGACACGAATCCAGTGGTTCTGCAATGTTACACTGGTGCATCACAATCAGCAACGTCGGCATGTATATGGGTACTGAAGGAATCAATGAGCTCTGGAGTGAGTTGATCTTTAGTTGGAAGGAAATGATTTTTGTTTATAGGAACCGATAATGGATATATTGAGCGATGTAAGGAATCATCGAACATGGTCGATTACAAGTGTAGAAGTAAGTTATCGTTGATACCATGAACCAAAATGTGAAACTTTCAGCAATATCTGATGCTGCATATCACGTTGCTCGACTATTTCAACGATGAACCAACAATATGGCTTGACCAGCAAAAGCTGTATAGCTTTCGACAGGAAGTTCGTCATATTTTAGAAGGCAATCAAAATTGAGCCATAATTTATTTGATATGATAATAAAAGTCGTAATGATAATCGCAAACAATTAATCCGAATTGAGAGAATCAAAAACTTGATACTTATAATAATGGTTCATATCTTCAAAATCACTGTCCCCAATTTGTTCGCTTCTCCCATTTTTATTTCTGTTTGCTTCAACCTTCCAGTTTAAAAAAAAAATTAAAAAAATTTTCGAACAAGTCTCTGAAAAAAATATTTGTAATACATCTTGTACCGAAGCTTCGATTTTACCTCTTCTCAACTTTCAACTTCATTTTCATGGAGTGAAAACTTTCATGATAATTCTCGGGATCTGCAGTTTTTGCCAATTTTTTTGCTAATGTTAACAAGTGTTGTGTTTCCTTTGATAGATCTGAAAGTTTGCCATGAATTCGATACAGTGACCTCTAATTTACTTTGCTCCAACTTATGAACATATATTGGTCCAAGATATTGATGTCCATACAATCCATAGATCCTTCCGTTAATGGAAAGTATTTGAAGTATTCTAGATTCAACTTGTAGTTTTCCATGAACCACCTTTTTTGTTAACTTCAGACCCTTCAAATTCACCATAAACAATTTTTGATTCAATAGAAAACAAATATTGTTGGCAAGTTGAACTGCAAAATGAATATTGAAAATTACTTGAAACTCAATGATTTCACATACAACTATTGACTAAACTCGCATTTTTCCAGCGTGTAAACTCAAAATGTTTCAATCGGCAAATCTCTTTGTCTCGAATAACATACAACTCAAATTTAGGTTTAGTATCATTTTTCAGATATTGATAGCTCAAGTACAACTTTCCATCGATCGCGTGGAAGTTGAATTTTGACGAGTATAATCTGGATCCATTTTCCTGGAAATTTTCGAATTTTTTTGCTGTAAAAGATTGACTCACCGCCGCATTCCATTCAATGTTGCATAAAAATATCAGAGACGTCATATCAATACAACCAATAGTCATTTTCCAGTTCTTATCTGAGTATACTATATACATTCGTTGGTCAATTGTGATGGTTGCATAAATTACTCCATATATTGCACAAGTTTTGACACTTCTCCACTTTCGAGTTGCTGAAATTATTTTCTATTTTTCCAGGCAAAAACACATTTTGAGAATTAGGTTAGTGATAAAATGATAAAAGCTGATAACACTATCAATATAATGAAATGATTATGTAACATGGTGCATCTTATCTGTTTACAAATTTTTCAGACATGATGCAGAAAGTTACTTGATCAAATACTAATGATTTGGTATTATAACTTTTTCAAGAATTATTTTTTCAATTTTTTTCTCGCATTTTTGAATATATAGTGACTTAAAAAAATAAACTTTGGATTTCATTAAAGCAGTAATTGATTCGGAAAATCGGAAAAACTGCGATAAAATTAATTTAACTTTCAAAATTCATATTTTTTTTCAAAATTTTCTTTCGGTAGATCCCCTTCCTTTCGGCGTCAGAGCCGGGGTTCGCTACGTATGAAAACTACTTATTTAAAGAAATCCTTACCAATATCAAACTCATATAAGCTCAATGCAGTTTCCGAATATTCATTGTATTTATCTTCCCCACACCAGCCGTACAGTTTGTTCTCATAGTTCGTCAAATACTTCAAACTGTTTGGTACCCCTTTCAAAGCACACATTTCATCAAATTCGTTCTCGGTCGAACCTCTGTTTCTCGGTCCACGCTCACTAATCCGATCGTCTCTCAATTCCTCTTCATATTGGAAGAATACTCGTTTCCATTGTGACTTCTCTGAAAATTTGAATCTCGACAAAGCTTGACAGTTGTAAAGTACCTGTATCAAAATATGCCATATAGAACAGTACGCTCTCATTTGGCTCATATGTAATCCAAATCTGGGATCCGACCACAGTGGAACGCATCTTTCTAAATTTTACACTTGGATGGTATGGGTGTCTTTTCGCCCATGTTGGGTTCATTTTTTCAATTGATCCAATGACCTCTGATTGAACCTTTTGTACATTCCCACTTTCTTGATTCTCCTTATCATTGATCTTGTCACAAACTTCTCTCCACTTCACTCTCCGATATTTTCTTCGCGCCATATCCAACTGCCAATCCACACCGCTATGCATCCAGCTCTTCATCTTTGGTGGTATCGGTAGTTCATCAATATCCTTGATCAAATCCAACCAATGTTCACCTTGCATTACTCGATTTTTGAAGGCTTTGCGGATTTGGAGTAATGCACAAGTTTCAAGGTTAAGATCTGAAAAACGTTGATGTATTTTTGATAACCTTATCGTATTTCCTCGAATAGAGCGGCACTGCAAACGCTTCCGGAAAATGATCATATCTCGGAATCTGAAACAGCTAACAAAAAGTTGTCAACAGCAAAATTGTAAATTAAGTTATGATCTACAATTTTGCAGTTGACTACTTTTTCATAGCTTCTCTAGATTCCGAGTTATGATCATTCTCCAGTTGTGTTCGCGCTCTATTCGAGAAAAAAAGCAAAACCGAAAATCTCCCAAACTCTCACCTCCTTGCCCGATATACATCCATTTTCTCTTCTCGTCTCCATGTCTCCTTATGAAAGTCATGTACATTTTCCCATCATCCAAACAAAATACATCATCAACTTCCGACTCTGGTTCGACGCTTTTTATCGGAATTTCCACAAACTCTCTATTCTCCAAATCAAATCTATGAAATCTCAAACCACGACTATTCGATATTGTCAGTTTGTAAAGTTTACCATTGTGGGACCCTGAAATACCATTTTTTTCGGAATCTAAGAAAAAAGTTGCTCACAAATTTTCCACGAGCGATAATCCCAGTTATTTGTATTTGTCTCATAAATCATCTCTCTATCGTTATCAGTGACACAATAGATACGATCCACTTTCATACCTGCCTGAAAAAAGATAAGATATGATATGATAAAATGATAAGATTTCTTTGGCTCACCGTAGATGAAAATATGTAGAGTTTGTTGTCACACTCCATTAAATGAGTTTTCGAACAGTTGTTAGGCTTTATGGAAAAGTGGTCCCATACTTCGGTTTTCATGTCAAAAGTTCAAATGTTATGTCGGCTGGTAAACCACAACAAGTCCCCGGAAACATACAATTGCTCTAGTCCATATGTTCTCGCTTGGAACGACTTTTTGTGTGTCCATATCAAATCAACTGTAGAAAACTCGAATATAGTGTATGTACGCTCTTCATCTTCCACAATCGACATAAATGCAAAGATCGACTTTTTGTCCGAGCACACATTTATCATTTTCAATCCTCCGATCAAGTGAAAGTCAGGTTCATAGGTCCTTACTTCTTGAAACTTGTACTCATCCGAAAATAGTTGATTGTTGACAAAAAATTGAAAAACAAAGTAGCTAACCTGTATTGAAAACATACATTCTTGAGCATGCTTCATGGAATCCCCAGATCTGAAAAAAAAAAAATTATAAATACCTAAAATTATGACTTACAGTATTTTCGACTTGAACCAGATATTTAAGATAAGTTCGATGTTTAGACATAATTTCAATCATTATGTAATGCAGACAATGATGGAAAATGGTATAAGAATGAGATGATGTGTGTGTGGGTCCCGCAAGAGCCATAAAATAGAAGGGTCATCGCGCGCATTTTTGCGGGGGAGCGCGTTTGCAATGATGAAAGTGTAGTGATGAAACCTACAGTATAGATTGTTGGCGAATGGGGTCCGTGGGTCCGTGGGTCCGACGACCAATTTATTGATCCGACGACTGCATTATGAGTAAAAATACAACTACAGTTCCGCCGAAGGATCCATAAATCAGTTGTAATTGCAACGCAGGTGAAATAACAAGAATAATAGAGTCTGCATATTTCCGTAAAAAAATTTCTGGGAAGCTATTTATTTATAAAATTTTAAAATATAATCAGTTTGATTCGAGTTCGTCCTCTAAACCTGCTCCATCGTCTTCCTGTTCTCGAAAAAATTCATCAAAATTGAATTCATCAGAGTAAGTTGCATCGGAGTCATCGGAGTTTGAATTGTCATCAACAACAGGCCAGTATTCATGGGCTACGATTACATCACTGCCGTCAGGTACATGGTGATCATCCTCCGACCACCACATTCTTCGCTCATCGTTGAAGAATTTAGTATCATCATCTTGTTCATCATTGGAATCATCAAATGATTCATCTTCGCCATCCGTGATATCGGAATCACTTTGATCCGAAAAATCACTATCAAAGATCATTTGTAGCTTTCGTTGCATTTGTCGATCCACTACTTCATCATCTTCCATTCTCAATAATTCCTGTAATACCTCGGCTTTCTGTTCTTTTCCTAACCGGATGTCATTTTCGACAATTTTCCATTTCAATATGTTCTCCAGTTTGTTCCTGAAAAATGAATATTTCAAAAAACGATTTGTATTTATGACGTACCTCAGCGGAATAGATAAACGATCTTTGATTCCCTCAAAATCTTTTGCATCATTCGTCTTGTCAATCTGACTCATGATACATATCGTTGACAATTTCGGTCTCAATTCAATCATCTGAATCGAATATTTGTGCTTCACCCAACTCTCTTCAAATATCCCGAAACATTTTTCATCCTTGACAATCAATCTACTAACGTAAGCTTCATCTCTTTCCGGCAAAACTGCTCGTTTCCATCTGTTTGTTGTGAAGTCAAACCATTCCAGGTAGTTCGCACATATTTTCCAGAGTTCTGACGGACTGTTTTGCGGCGACCAGCCATCTTTTATAGATTTTAGTAGATGTCCATTTGTAATTTCTGCAACAAGTCATGTGAAATTTTACACTTAGAATGAACAACTAACGTGCAAACTTAACATACATCATTTTTGTGCCGTCAAAATTATCATAACAATATTCATCTAATTTTTCTATCTTTTCATTGTTGATTTTGGAAACAATGATTGTACTACTTTCCGGAATCATTTCTTTCACAAAAAGTTGACCATCATTCTCCATAAAGCTGACCGTGCCATAAATGTACTAAAATCAAAAAAATTTACGAAAAGTTGTACCGAACTTACATTAAATGGAATTTCTACAATCTTTTTCGAGATCAAATTAGTGCTCATTAACCGAATTTCGTGAATATCGGGGTACTCTATAAAAAACAAATGATCCTTGATAATTGGTCCATAATTCACATGATTGTCTTGTCTAAAATGCATCATGAACTCCCATCGCAGTGTAGTCACATCAAATTTGAATAATTCACTTTTCTTCCTTTTTCTTAGTTCATAACTTGTCTCAAAAATTGCGTATATATTACTTCCGTCACTTGTAATTTCTACTATTCTCCAACACGTTTCGCCCGGAAACTGGCAATTCACTTTCTCAAGAGTTAGCCAGTCTATAAACTGTCTTAACATAAAATACTACAAATTCTGTTTTTATACCTGTGTGGAACTTGAATAACTGCTTTTCATAAACGTCAAATTCCACTTCATCCTCAAACAAAATCCAACCATGATCGCCAACTAGAGTAGTCTTCACTGAAAGTTCTTCCTCTGCATCCGTTTGAACAAACGGGATGGTGGTTTTAATTGTGAAGCAAGCCATTGCACATCTGAATAAATTTCAAATGAATTTTTATTGTTAATTGAAAAGTTGGACAAGTTTTTCGCCAGAAATGGGCTAAAAATTTCACATTCACAATATGTACTGGTTACAGAGTTTCACAAAGTTATTACGAAATAGTATTCATAAACAAAATATTCTGTGAACAATATTCAAAAAAACCTTATAAATACACTTTTTTCCAAAAAAAAAAATTGCTTATCTCAAAAAAATCATACGAAAAAATTCCATAGAGTCAAGAAAAAGTGTCGCCCAACAACGCCCTCTCGAAAATTTTTTATGACAATTTCACAGCGAGAAAACCAACAAAGAGAGAGGGTATTAGAGAAAGAAACACATTTCATATTCATTTTTCCTTATTTACGCTCAAAAATGTGGACAACCAACCATCTTATCCCATTTCAACAACAAAAACACTATATTTCCCAAACTGTCAAGTATTTGTATCAGAACTGCGGTAGATCAAATGATATTGACTGGTAGTTTCAATCAAGAAATAGTGGAAGCATCATTACCAAGTACTACATATGAGGTTGGTGAAAATGAAAAGACAAAAAGATAACGACTTGTTTCAGACAGCAAGCAAGTAGAATAATTGACTGGAAAAAAGTGGGGATAATGATGAAATTAATGATAGAACATTTTGAACTTGATTGACTAGTTTGTAAGTCAACATGTTGATTTTTCTGAGTGTGAATATTATGCTATAGAAGGCAACCAAAAATTAGCCATATGTTAATTGATATGATAATAAAAGTCGTAATGATAACACATATTTAAAAAAAAAGACGTATAAAATTATACTTCATTTTGCAACAGGTTATATCACGAAAAGTCTATACCGCCACTTAGGACACGATTGAAGATTTTTATAGATCTGATAAATAGTGTGATAGTTTCACATTGATATGATAATTGAAATTTTTATGATAAATACAACACATGGAAAGAATTCAGAATATAGTCTTTTTACTGAAACATTTCTAACCAAACCGGTTACGTGGAGCTCCTGCATCTGGTAGACGATGATCATTCCCCTCCAACCACATTCTTCGCTCATCGTTTATCTCTAGTCCTCCATTCTCACTATCCGACTCATCGGATAGCTCATACTCTGCATCAGTGATATTCGAATCATTATAATCCGAAAAATCACTATCAAACAGAAAGTGAAGCTCTCGCTGTATTCCGTGATCCAATATTCCATCATCCGCCATTCTCAACATTTCTCGAAAAACTTCGACTTTTTGTTGTTCCCCTAGGGTTATGTCATTCTCGGCAATCTTCCATTCCAACATATTTTCCAGTTTGTGCCTGGAAAATGAGTATTATAGCTATTTTTTGGTTATATCATACCTTAATGGTTGAGACAAAGAAGCTTTGATTGCCTCAAAATCGTTTGCATTATTCGTCCTGTCTATCTGACTCATGATACAAATAGTTGACAATTTTGGAAACAAATCAATCATGTGAATTGAATATTGGATATAATCTCGACAAACAGCAAAACATTTGTCGTCCTTTACAATCCAATCACTTTTAAGTTGCTTCCAGTTGGTTTTCGGGAAAACTGTTCGCTTCCATTTGTTTGTTTTGAAGTCGAACCATTCCAGGAAGTCTCTACAATCATCCAATTCCTCTCGCGTCTCGATTCCATATGGTACAATTTGAAGCAGAAACCCATTTTTGACCCCTGGAATAAGTCATTAAAACTCATCTCTGTTATGATTTTGTAGTTCTTATTGTCCAAAAAATGAACTGAAAATACTGGTTTTTCACAAGGACAATGGGGTTCCTAAGGACCACAAAAATAAAGAAGCGATAACTAACGTTCGGGTTCGAAATAATACAATTCTTCAATATTTTCCAATTCTTCAACGTTGTCATAACAATATCTATCCACTTCTTCCATCTTTTCATTGACAAGCTTTAAAACGACAATTGTACTAGTTTCCGCGATTCTCTCTTTTATGAAGACTTTACCGTTATTCTCCATAAATTCTAATGAGCCAGGATTCGCCTGAAATCATAAATCACGATTTCAAAAAACTCGATCAACTAACATGGAATGCGATTTCGGCAACCTCTTTCGAACTCAAGTCAATTCTCATTAATTTTTTCCTCCATTCTTCGGTGGTTTCATTAAATATCTGCCGAATGAAGTACATCTGATTCCCAACTATTGGTCCGTAATTTCGATCTTCAACAGGCATGATGAACTCCCATTGGTGCGTATTCACATTAAACTTGAACAATCTTAGCTCTCTTAGTCCCTCTTCTTCTTTTGTAGTCTCGCAAAAAAATGCATATATATTATGCCCGTCGCTTGTCATTTCTCGTATGTAATCATGATTATCAGGAAATACACAATCCACATATTCCAGTGTGAACGAATCTATAAAGTTTATCCCAAGTTGCTATTGTTGAAATGATTATTTTCCTAGAATTATTGTGTCAGCATGAATTGACTTCACAATCAAAAAGTAAAATATCCCAATAACAAAAAATTAAAACAATGGAAAATTCAAAATACCTGTATCAAACTTGTATAATTGATTCCCAAAACTATTATCCTCCGCTTCATCATGAAACGAAATCCAGATCGTGTCTCCGGCTACAGTAGCGTGAACTCCTACTTTGTATGTGAGCGTTGTTACTGGTACAAATGGGATGGCGGTTTTTGATGTGACGCAAGCCATTGTGAATTTATAATGAATATGTAACCAAAAAAATCATAAATGAATAATTATTTTACGACATTCTAAGACTCGTACTGATAATAATAATAGCTTCCCCATTCAGAAAATTTGATAGAATTTGTAAAGTTTTTCAAACGGTTGCTAAAAATATTTTAATAGGCTCAAACTGAAAATGTTGGTTTTGTGGACGTTTTGCCACTTTGAAACGATAAAAATAAATGTATTGTGAAGTTCAGATTCAGAATATTTTTTTGAATTGCATCTCTAAATATCTCAAAAAAATTTCCAGACATGATTTCCAAATCTTCAGAAATAACTTGAGCAACTTTTTAAAATATGTTCAAATAAATATTTTTCATTTTTCATATTATATAGGTTATTATTGAAACAAAAATAAGAAAAAAAACCATGCTCTGGTAAGTTCAAAAAGCCAAATGTGTCGCCTAACAACGCCCTCTCGTTAATATTTCTTGACAATTTCCCAGCGAGAAAACCAACAAAGCGAGAGTGTGCTAGAGAAAGAAACACACATTTCACAATCAGTTTCTTCCCTTTTTTGCCCAAAATGTGGACAACCAACCACCTTATTCCTTTTCAACAACAACAACACTCTATCATCAATACTACAATTGATCAACCATGTCGAATTGGAAAGGAGTTGTGGTTCCTTCGTGAGACAAAAATTAGTGACTATATGCAATTGGAGTTTTTTGTGTTTGATACAGGTATATATTTCATAATGGGCCTTTGAAAAATAGTTTTCCAGAAACTCACACTATTACCACCAAAAAATGTGCATATCCATCCGGTCAACACTCCAAACGATACGTCGCCAAGCAATTTACAAGCTTTGGTGACCAAATATACATTTGGTGGCCGGTCGGGGCGGCGAGTCAGAAAAAACAAGCATTGTTCAAGTTGGATACAAAATCCATGGATTGGGAGGAGTTGGTGATAATCGACTGCAATCGGATATGTTTTTCAACAGTGATAATTGATAATGAGATATTTGTGCTGGATTGGGATCATAGGGCGAAACGACTGGACTTGATAGTTGTTGATTTGATAGAGAAAGTGAAGAAGGGTAGGATTACTTTGGTAAGTGATAAGTTGATAAGAAAAATATTGATAACTGATAAGATTTAGGACAACTCCTTCGACACTGAATTTGCTAGCTTGAATGTTCACAATGGCCAGTTGTATCTACTTAGGACGTATCAAAATCGGAGAGTTATCACGAAGATTGAAAATGGTGTACCGGTCGTGATGCACCATGATGCCTACACCACGATTCCTGAAGATGAAGATAGTCACGTGGAAGGTGAAGACTTGGAATTGTTAGGTGATTGTGAGTTGATCTTATCACTATCATTATCAATAATCAAAGTTTAGGGTACAACTCCGACAGTCTTATATTCTCGCACTATCAGTCGAAATATCTGTACCTGGACACTTTCAATTTCACGGACAATAAATGGAGTAGAAGTGTGATACCGAAAAATTGGACTGATAAGGATTATGATGAAGATAGGGTTCAATCTATTATGCAAATTGATAAAACGCTTTATTTTATGATGGAGTATGATGAGAAATATGAAATCAAGGTATTTGAGATGTGAGGAAATCTTTTTATGGAAATTTCGAAATAAATTATTACTCTTTTTGGATTGATCAATATATTTATGCAAGTTATATCACTATCACTGATAAGTTTTTTTATGAAGAACAAACTATCATTCTCACGGTCCACCTTTAAGAATTGAATTTGATATGCATTCTATGATTGATATATTCAATTTCGACTCTCCGTCCTACTTGGAAAAATGGTCCCACCACGAAAAAACATGTTTAAATCTACAGTATTTTGTTTTTTCTATTTCCACAAAAATTATTAGAAATTATGATGTTAATATTTTTTATTTTGAATATATACAGATATTGTGTCATTTATTCACTGGTCTTTGTAGAGGATTTCATACCGATAACCGCATTGAGCTACGAATCGAGCATGCGAATGATCAAAAAATTCCAGTGTTGTTTTACTATTTTTGTCATCTTCCTGAAAAGCCACAAGTTAGAAAAATATGCATTTTAACAAATCAAACCTTTGCATTCACAAGATTGATAGACAATTTGTTGCCTCCACAGCTGTATTTCCCACCACCACAGTTGTATTTCCCACGTGGGAAGCGTTTCAAAATTTTTCCATCTTGAAAAATATTTATTCCAACAGCACCAACAACAATTTTCACTTCTCTATTTTCTTCATCCTGAAAAAAATGAATGAATAATTTGGAAAAACATTATTTGATACCTTGGCAGGGAAAAAATGAAGTCCATACAAAGGGAGATCCTTACAAAGATCCATATACCGGTTTTGAGCTTCTGCTACAGTTATTCCTCGTAGTTTCTGGTGATGTTCAAAAATTTTCGAACGAGTTTCTTCAGAATCGGGCACTGACTTTATTTTCAGCAGAATATCGAGATAAGCATCATTCATTGTAGATGGTGCATCACCAAATTCAAGTTGGGCGATCACGGCACCAAGACGTTCATGAATTTCTGTAGTTGCTCGAAGTTTTCCACTTGCAACATCATCACGTAATTGCAAAAACATGTAATTCCTTGCTAGATCATCGACCAGTGATGATGGTGATTTTGGATAGAGCATCACTTCGAGTGAGAAGTACCATGTAAGATCTGAAAATCTACAAAATGATTTTGGCGAAAATCTTGTTTCGAATAAGCTCAATTTTTTCGAGTGATGTGCCTTGCAAGCCTCTTTCTGAATATATTCATGAAATATTTTCTTCATCAGTTTGTAACCGAAAAAATTCAAAAAAAAAACATGCCACATACTTGATTTCGCAACTTCAGACATTTTTTCCGATAATTTTCTTAATCCTATTTTTTTTGACAAAATTTCTTATAGATAGCTTAGATATAATTATACATACCTGCATAAGTATCATGTACACGTAATTGCGGTCCAATTGGTCTGTCCATATATACCCAATGACGTGTTCCATAAGCGTAGTGGTAAAAGCACAACGAAAAATATTTCCGTTCGTCCAACTCATACGATATACCATCCGTAACTTGGCGTAATAGGTCTGATCCTTTGCATGGATACTGAAAAAAAATCGAAAATCCCAATTTTAACTGTAGTTCGCTTACACGGACACAAAATTCCTTGTATTCGCCACCAGGATATTTCACTTTAACAGTTCCAAGCATCGGATCAAGTGCCGTATTCATTTTTTGGAGGAAGGGAAAAAATAGAACAATAAATTAATAGGACGGAAAAGTGCAAATTATCCTTTCCTAACAAAAAGGAATAATACGCGACGCAGGCACGCGCGCAATTATATGCAACTATATGCCTACTGCGAAGAGGGGCCGTTTCGCACGTTTGCAGTAGACGGAGAGACGCAGACGAGGATTAACGAGCAACTCAATGCGTGTGGTATTGAGGTCCCGCAGGTGTTGTAGATTCATAGATTCATAGATTCATAGATTCATAGATTCATAGATTCATAGATTCATAGATTCATAGATTCATAGATTCATAGATTCATAGATTCATAGATTCATAGATTCATAGATTCATAGATTCATAGATTCATAGATTCATAGATTCATAGATTCATAGATTCATAGATTCATAGATTCATAGATTCATAGATTCATAGATTCATAGATTCATAGATTCATAGATTCATAGATTCATAGATTCATAGATTCATAGATTCATAGATTCATAGATTCATAGATTCATAGATTCATAGATTCATAGAATTATTATGTAAATTGTAACTGATAATATTTGCACTCAAACAATCATTCTCACTTTTTTTTCAGAAATGTGGTCAACAAGCCATGAACTTCAAATTCCTTCAAACTTTCATATGCTTCGAAGTATAGTCGATTTGCCTCTAAAAATTGGCGATGAAATTTGGTTTTATGGACAAGGATATTATGATACTGCAATGGAAATTTATCTTCATGTTTTTGATACTTGTAAGCTTTTTCTTTTTGGAAAACATATAGTTTTTTTTCCAGACACCAAGATATTGCGATCCATGAAAGTTGAGTACCCAGAAGGAGCTGAGGGGCAGTTGGCCAGGAATGTTATCAGTTACAATGATAAAATATATGTTTGGTGGCCGCACGGCACGCGGAATAGACAAGGATTGTTGAGGTTCATGTTGTACAGACTGGATCCTAAATCATTGGAATGGGAGAAAATTATCGTTATCAGTTGCAATGAGTTCAACCTGACAAATCCGATAATTGGGGATAGAATGTATTTATTGGATAGGAGTGATGCTAATGAGACGTTACACCTTATCACTATCAGCTTATCAGAGAAGAATGTTGTTAGTAGAACACTTTTGGAAGAACCACTTATCAATTGTTGGACCAACCTATATACCAAAAATGATAAATTATACCTGCTCCGATTTCATAACACAACTCGAATCTTATCAATCATTGAGAATGGAAAACTTCAAATCTTATCTGTTGATGAGTATCAGAAGGTAGATTCACAATTCTCATTGTGAAATTTTAGGTGAAAGTGAGGAACATTTTGCTCTAGATAAGTTTATACATTTCCAGGTTTTCATAGTGGCACAGTACTGATATCCAACTATGGCTCGGATACTCTATATTTGGATGTTTTTGATTTTACTAAGACCAAATGGAATAGAAGATTGGTTGATAAAGAGTTCAGGTTTAGTGACTCGGTATATACGAGAATTGCATCGATTCTACAAATGGAAAACACAATTTTTGTTATGATGGTATCAGTGGAAAATGAAGTTATCAAACGGCACATTAGATTGTTGGAATTGATGCCAAAGTTGTCTGATATATGCTTGATGAAGATGGTTGAAAAGGTGTTGGATAGGTATATTCAAAGTGGTATTTTGATTTGAAGTTTGATAAATTTCAGTGTAACTGATAAGGAAGATATGAGGCGACGACTTACAACAAATGAAAAGGAGAGATTTGATAATATGATAACATGGAAAAGAGTTGAGAAGGATAAGGATTAATAAACTTATCTAATATGTATATTTAAAAAAATCTTTGCAAAAAGTTTTGACAAACAACACAGAACTTTGAATCACTAAACTTGTTGTTGACGAGCGGCACAAGGTCAACAACAAAAGTATCTCTTTTTTCACTTAAATATGCCTCGCTGGACAACTAGCCATCATGTTCAACTATCAAATTTGGAACAACTTCCTTGCAACTTTCGAACCAGTATTTTGGATAATGTGGTGAGAATCGGGAAGGATATTTGGATATTGAACCATGTTCATTATCAAATGACCCGAGTTTTTAATCTAGAGGTGATTGTTTTTGATACCGGTGAGTTGAAAAAGTTTTTTTCTAGAACAAAATTTTTTTTCAGTTTCTCGAAAAATATCTCAAATCGTCATTGATCGACCGGAAGGCATGGATGTCAAGATTGAAGCCGTCACAAGTTCCGAAGACAGTTTATACATGTGGTGGGGATATGGAACTCATACCTTGTGCAAGTTGGACACTAAAACTATGAAATGGGACAAGATTCTGACTATCGAGTGTGGAGTGATAAGTGATGATACTCCAGTTATCAATGATACGATGTTTGTGCTGGATGTTGATAGGAATTCGGGCATGGTGCATCTAATCACAATTGATTTGGTGGCAAAGATGGTGATGAGGAGATTAAGATTGGTTAGTATTTTTATGTTTAATTTTCCTCAAGCTCCGAGAGTATTACAGAATATTGATGAAAACTTCCAACAATTGAATTTATTGGTGCTCAATGAGCAGCTTTATTTGTTGATGTGCGTTGAAAATTCAAGAGTTGTATTCAAAGTGGAAAATGGAGCAGAAAAGGAAGTTAGTAGGGATTTCTATGATAAATCTGAGCTTACTATTGTGAGCCAATGTAAGTTCCAGAATTTCGACAAAAAAAATTTACATGAATTTTTTAGGGTTCAATGGTCACCTTCTACTACTATCAACAAAAACGAGACAACTTTACATTGATACCTTCAATTTCTCCACCGCTCAATGGATCAAGACAGAAATTGAAAATTGTTGGAAGGATACATTTCCCTATAGGTTGAAGACTGCGATAGAGATGGATGGAGTTGTATATGGAATGATGGAATATAAGGACTTCAAGGAGCAGAAAGCTGAAATTCGAGTGTTTGATTTTGCACCAAAGTTGGCTGATTTGTGTCTATTGGACTTGGTTGATAAGGTGATAGCAACTGATAAGAAGGATATTGAGGATATCAGAGGAAAATTGACAGCTTCGGAAAAGTGGGTTTTTCATCCTTATCAGTATTATCAGTGATTTACAGAGAACGATTTGATAACATGATATCTTGGAAGAGTTCTGAGATCAATAGAGCACTGATAACCAAATTGTATAATGAGCTATCGGAGGATATGAAAAAGTCGGGATTGGAAGATATGAATGATGAGTTGAAGGCGAGATATGATGCGATTCAAGAAATTGAGTATTGAAAAATTATTTTTTTTTGTTTCTTGCTTGTATTTTGATATAAAAATCACTTTCAAATGTAAATTTTTTTCCTATATAGGGAAATATAAAAATACTTATCTAACACAAGTTTTCGAACATTTACGAAATATTGCAACACACCCGAACTTTGAACAAAAAACATATTTGTCGACGGAAAAACTTGTCACAAGGTCAACAAACAAGTGTCTCTTTCTCACTCAATAAAAATGCCCCGCTGGACAACTAGTCATCATATTTCAACTACTAAACCTAACAATGTACAATATCAATATCAAACATGCACATTGGATCATACAGTTAAAGTAGGGAAGGAGATATGGATATGGAATGAGGTGTATTATCCAGAAGATGATGATTTGCAACTGGAGCTGCTGGTTTTTGATACTGGTAGGATATTTTATCAAATATTTTGAAAAGTTTTGGATTTTTTCAGAAACTTGTGATATATCGGAAGTGAAAATTAGTAGACCGGTGCATCCGACACTGGATCAAGTGATTCAAGTTGTTACAAATCACAAAAACATAATTTACGGATGGTTCGGCTTGAGATACATGTATTGTGGAATCCATACACTTTACAAGTTGGATATACATACTATGAAGTGGGAGATGATTCTGGAGATGTATTGTAATGAGATAAATGAGGATACACCAATTATCAATGATACAATGTTTGTGGTGGATAATGATGAAAGAACTGGTGTTGTTCACTTGATAACGATTGATTTGATAAGGAAGGAAGTGATAAGTAGAAGGCTTTTGGTGAGTTGGTTCTAAAAAGCTGTGAAGTGAAAATAAAATAATTTAGAACATTGAAAATAAGACGGTGAACTTGTATGTGCAAAATGAGCAGTTTTATTTGCTGGAAACCTGTGAAAATTCTAGAAAAGTTTTTTTGGTTGAGAATGGAGTACTTCGAGAATTGGAAGGAGATAATCCTAAAATAGCAAGTTCCAATGCTCAAGTTATCAGTAGGTGTAAGTTTTTCTTCAAAACTTATCTAAGTACTCGGTTACTTCCAGGGTTTGAAGGAAACCTAGTACTACTCAATCCGATCACCAAAAAGTTATATATTGACACTTTCAACTTTGATACTTATCAATGGACCAGTACAGAGATTGAGAATTGTTGGAAGGATGATAGTATAGAGAGACTGAGGTCTGTTGAGATGGTGGATGACAAAATATATGGAATGATGGAGTACAAGGATGGGAAGGAGCAAAAGTATGAGATACGGGTGTTGGAGTTGATGCCGAAGTTGGGTGATGTGTGCTTGTTGGATTTAGTGGATCAAGTGATGATCGACGAGAGGTAGTATCAAGTTGATACATAGTCTTATCAGTGATAAAATTTTCAGAGATAACCCTGTCAAGCTGGATGATGACAAAGTTGAAGCATTCAAGACAAAAATGACACCAACTTCAAGGTAGGATTACTATTTTTTTAAACTATTCCATATATACATTCAGAGCACGATTTGATAATATGATAAGTTGGAGAAAAACTGAAACCAATCGAGCACTCATCAGTAGATTGATAGAAGAACTTGTGGAAGATCGGAAAAAGGATACAAGAGGCGAGAGGGAGAAGGAGTTTTTGGAGAGATATGATAGGATTTGTGAGATTGAGTTCTGATAAATTTATCAAAAAATAAATAGACAGATATTATTCTTTGATCCTCCAATAAATCATGCTATCGAAATGTTCTCTGAAACTTTTTTCTATATCAGTTTATCAGCGATATTTGAGACTAACCTGATAGTCATAGGAAGCTGCCTTCTGGTATCCTCCACCTCATCCTTATCACTAGTTATCACTATTTTATCAACCAGGTTTAGTAAGCAGATATCAACCAGTGTTGGTATCAACTCCAAAACTCTCACATTCACTATATTGTTTTCACAAGTGATCCAATAAAAAGTTTTGTCAATCGTTATAATTGAGTCTGATGTTAGAGCACCATATCGGTTTTTGCAATTTTCAACCTCGGATCTATACCACTCCTCATCCTTGAATATAAACTTTCTCAAGCTCATATCACCGTTTTCAAGTTGGATCAGTGACATATAATGATCATCATTGACTGAAAAAAATCGAAGTGAAAAAACTTATCTAATGTACTTACAATAATCCGCCAAATCAAAGTACCTCTCCTTCTTTTGAAAATTGAGCATCTTCAAATTTTCATCATCATGATACCACACGATCGGCCAATAATCATAATTTTTCTCAAAGTTGGTGGGCACCCGACTTATCACTTCCTGCTTTGATAAATCAATAGTTATCAATGTTGTATCTCCATCGAAATCATTATCAATTATCATCAGTTTATCACCCACGATTTTGTCACTATCTATTTTATTATTAAGCTCCAAACTCATAACAAATGTTAGTTCCATATTTTCAGTGTCCAACTGATACAATAAATAGTCATCCTCCATTTCGCTAAAGTACCAAACGTAAATATATTCGTCATGGCTTATGATGTTATATGAGAAAAGCTCCACATCTGGCCATTCGAGCCATTTTTCAGTGAATTTCGAAGTTTCTGAAATCGAATTGCGAAAAATATAATAATTTGCGACTCACCAGTATCAAAAACTACTATCTTGAATTCAGGTTTATCAGCATTTTGATATTTGGAAAACATCCATATTTGGTTTTTGATCTGGACACAATTTTCAACTCCTAGTTGGTTATGATAATTGTTAGGATAGAAAATTGGAATAGTATGATTGGTTGTCCAGCGAAGCATTTTTGTCAAAGTGGAAACTTATCAATATCATTTTATTGGCAACTGATAACGCTATAAACAAATATGACGAAAAATTTATTCAATATGACGTTTTCGAGAGACTTTCTTGTTGGAGATCATGTTGGTAACTTGAGTTTTGAAAGGAGTCATCCGAGGTCCCAAAAGGATTTTTTTGAAAAAAATTCTACAAGTGGAAGTTTTTTGACTGAGCAAACAACCAAAAAAAGGGTGGGGTCCCGGAGATTGCGAAATATGTTGAACACGTAGAAACAGCCAACTCATTTTATCAAGGTGGAAATGATCAAAAGAATGGAGAAGCGACATGGTTTCAGATTATTTTCCGTCAATTTTTGTGAAAAAAATGGGTGCAATCTATTCAAGAACTGTTTCTTCCTGTTTTCCAAGCGCTGAATTGCGCATATTGATGTTCGGATTAGGTGCAGCCGGAAAAACGACAATATTGTACAGGCTGAAATTGGGCAAAAAGATTCAGGTGATTCCGTCCATTGGTGAGTTTTTCAGTCAGATTTTCAGCCAAGGCGCGAAAAACAAATATTCAGGATTCAACATCGAAACATTGACAGTAGAAAATAGGAAAATTACCGTCTGGGATCTTTCAGGAGGGACACCTCAGATTCGGGCACTCTGGAAACATTACTTCCCGGATACCAAGGTATTTTTTACCTTTCGTAAACTTTTGAAAAGCTTGAAAATTTTTCCAGGCATTGGTGTATGTTGTTGATAGTGCAGAAAATGATGATGAGTGGATCAACGAGACGAAGGAGGAATTGGCGAGAGTGTTGAGGGAGTATGAATTGCAAGGTGAGTTCATAGATTCCATAGATTCCATAGATTTTTTATTTCATAGAAACCAGTTTACCACCGGCTCCTTTGCTTGTTTTGGCCCACAAGCAAGACCTCCCAAATGCGAAACACCCGGATGAACTTGCTCAATTATTAGATCTACACTCGATTAAGAATCGACAGGTTGAGAAAATTTTATTAAGTTTGCAAATAGCGGATGAAATTGCAGTGGCACATTATTGGAACAAATGCACTAAACGGGGATGGTCTTATCGATGGGATGAGTTGGTTGATAAAACAAATGAACTAAACATGTGTTTCAAAGTGATATTTTGTCAATAACACTTCAATATTTCATGGTTTTCAACAATAAACCAAGACTTGTTTCCTACAACAATATTACTCCAGGACTTAGTTTTGCGCTGTAGGAACTGGATGAATTGTTGTCCAACGGGAAGACATTTCGATTGTGGGGAAACGGCAAAAAATTACAATGAGGTGAATGATAAGACACTTTCGTGTGCCATAAGTAAACAAAAAACTCGAAAAAAGTTTGCTGTTTTGCGAGCCCACAACCATATTTTCAACAAATTTTCGATCGCTAGTTGATTATGTTAGGATAAACAAGTGGTATACTACGGTTGGTTGTCCATCGAATAATTTTTCACAAAAATGAAAACGTTTCAATATCATTTTATTGGCAAGTGATAACGTTGTGAACAAATATTGTGAAATAATTATTCAATATGACGCTTTCGAGAGACTTTTTTGTCCGAAATCATGTTGGTCATTTGAGTTTTGAGAAAGTTCATCCGAGGTCTTCAAAATGATATTAAAAACAAAATCTATATTTTTCCTACCTCAATGGTAACGGAATTTTTTCCCATATTTTCTCAATCGCCGTTTGATCATTTATTAAGTTAAACAAACAAATATCAGTCAACTTTGGCATCAAATCCAAGACTCGAATGTTATATTTCGCCTCTCCATTTGCATTTTGTTCTCTTACAAAAAAATAAACACTCGATTCAATAAATTCGATTGCTTGACATGTGCTCCAAACCATGTCGTTTTCAAGAGAAATTTTACTCCATTTCAAGCTAGTTACGTCAAACATTTCGAGATCTACACGGTTTTCATCGCGTTGTACCAGTAACATTGAACTGATCAATCCTATGATTTCAGTTTTTGTTATCAAAGTTCAAAATCACATACTACTTGGTCCATCATACTCATCATCCGCTAGCTTAGTCACAACTCCATTTGCGATATAGCTTACAATTCGTCTTTCCCCGTTACAGCTTACAAAATACAACTTCTTGTTGAATTTCATCAATTGTGAACTGTTCAAGCAAAGGTCTTGATTCTGCAATTTCTCTACATTCGAATGAAACTTGTGAACTTTACAATCAAAAGGTGGCTCTTGACCACTCTTTTTGACAAATCAAAAGTTGTCAAAGATATAAATTCATCATCGTACTCATCTAGCACCTCAGCATCCAACTTGAACAAGTCATCACCAATTATAATTGTTCCAAATGGTAAAACTTCACCGTCAATCGGCATAATTACTTCCCAAGCTTTAGCTACAGTATCCAGCTTGTATATAACAAGTTGCTCAGTCGAGGAAAAGCACAAAATGTAAATATCTGTTCCATGAGACGTGGCTCCCCTGAGATTCTCCAATTTCACATTTTCATCCGGAAGATTGTAATTTTTTACGGCAAACTCGCGAGTTTCTGAAAATCATGAAATGTCAAAATTAGGGTGAAAGCTCCAAGTTACTTGTATCAAACACACAAAACTCCATTCTATTCGATGAATCGCACTCAACAAATATCCAAACTTCGTGTTTTATGATAATAGGTTCGGAAAAGCATGATTCCAAAATGAGTGAATCTTGCGCAGGAAATTGATAAGGTGTTGTCCGATGGGGAAGCATTTGGAGTAGAGAAATAGTGAAGAATCGAAAATAAAACACTGACAAGGAAACTTTCAAATGTGTACATCATATGAAAATAAATGAACAAGTTTCATTACATCTCATTGGTATTCTCTTGTATTTGATTACATCATTTTCGAAAAATACACAATTCGAAACTTTTTGGCAGAGAAAACATTTTTAAATCCAAAGTTTTTATATAGGTGTCAGGTATACATACAAACATTATGAGCCAATTCTGAAAACTTTTCTTTTTTCCTTGTGCAACAGTACTTTCGATTTTCTGAGCGACCGTGTCTTAAAGGCGGAGTCCCAGAGATTGCGAAATTTGTTGAACACGTAAAAACGGCCAACTCATTTGATCAATGTGGAAATGATCAAAAGAATAGAGAATCGACAAAGTTCCAGATAATTTTTCTTATTCTTAAAAAAAATTCTTTGAAAATGGGTGCAATCTATTCAAGAACTGTTTCCACTTTTTTTCCAACCACTGAATCGCGTATATTGATTTTTGGACTGGATGCAGCCGGAAAAACGACAATATTGTACAGGCTGAAAGAGGGAGAAACGATTCAGGTGATTCCGTCAATCGGTAAGTTTTTCAGTCAGATATTTTCAGCCAAGGCGCGACAAACAACTTTCCAGGATTCAACATCGAAACATTGACAGTAGAAAATAGGAAAATAACCGTCTGGGATGTACCAGGAAGGAAACCTCAGGTCCGAGCACTTTCGAAGGTTTACTTCCCGCATATCACGGTATGTTTTAACATTGGCAAACTTTTCTAAAATATAACGATGTCAGGGATTAGTATATGTTGTTGATAGTGCAGAAGATTATGATGAGAGAATCAATGAGTCAAAGGAGGAATTGGCAATTCTTTTAAAAGAGTATGAGCTGCAATTAGGTTAGTTCATAGATTCCATAGATATCATAGATTTTCCATTTATTTCACAGAAACCTGCTCACCACCGGCTCCTTTGCTCGTTTTGGCCAACAAGCAGGACCTGCCAAACGCGAAAACACCTGATGAACTAGCTCAATTGTTGGATCTTCACTCAATTAAAAATCGACAGGTTGAGAAAATTTCATTCAGTTTGAAAATAGAGGGTGAAATTTCAGTGGCACATAATTGGAACTAGCGCAGTAAACGGCGATGGACTTGTCGATGGGATGAGTTGGTTGATAAAACAAATGAACTAAACATGTGTTTCGAAACATTTTCAATAAATAAAACTCGAAAAAAAATATCACTGACATTCTTCACCTCTCCAATCTATCATATTATCAATCTTCTTCCTGAAATCACAACTTCTCTTTAAAACCATGAAAAATATTCACCTTAATTCCATCGGTAGTCGGTTCCCCATTTTGTCATTATCTTTGCTTATCACCAGCTGATCAATCAAATCCAACAGACAAATATCAGCCAGCTTGGGTTTTAATTCAAGTATCCTAACTTCATCACTTGGTTTCATTGGCCAACCCATAATACAGTATAGTGTTGTTTCAATTTGGACGATTCCTCGCATTTCTTTTTTATTTGATTCATCTATTATTATTTTACTCCGCGCTTGAAGGTTAAAATCAAACTGGTGTATCTGCATGTTTTCAGGACTCATCGACAAGTAGCTATAACTCGTGCCTAAACATTTACTGCACAATTTTTTTTGTTTAATTCAGAAAACCTCCATTTTTGATTTCCATCTCTTCACCAACTTTGTTGTACTCTTTACTATTCATAACTGTCACATCATTTCCATCAACTTTCCAAACAACCTGCCTATCCTCTATTGTTCCTATCAAATACAACTGATACTTACAAGCTGTCATGCTTAAATACCAATCGTTAGAATTGATATCCTGAACTGATAAGGATTATTGTTATCAGGTATCAGTACAGTACCAGGAATACACGAGAAACTATCTTCCTTTCTGATAAGTTGATAGTGATAATCTCAACCTTATCACCACTGTCATCCATCACAAACATCTGATCCTTGATGATTGGAGTGCTTTGATGGATAGCACTACATTTTATTGTTAGGATTCTTTCCCAAGTCATAGTTTTTGTATCAAGGGTGTATAGATAGTGCCGATCTAGTGTGATACCACCAAACCAGACAAATATAAGATTATCATGATATTGGACATTTTCAATACGTATTTTATCACGAACTGGTCGATTGTTATCTACTTTTTCTACTTTTTCGGATTCTGAAAAAATTGATCTTTGTGAATATCTTTCTAGTCAAATACCTGTATCAAAAATCCACAAAAAAGTTTCAAAGTTTCCATATCGAAATATTTCCCCGAAAAACCAAATATCATTGCCAACTTGTGCCAAGTGATTGTTCGGGTTGGCAAGAAAATATGAGCCATCCGGCTCAGAATTGGGGATAGAATAGTTTGTTGTGAAACGAGCCATTTTTTGTTGAATTGTAAAATTCGTGGCCAAAATGTTTATTTAGAGAGAAGGAAAAGTCTTATCAGTGACGAAATATTTGAGCAAACATTATCAGTCAAATGAGCCAGGTATCAGTCTGCCTCGCCTCCAATTCCACATCAAATCCCACTTTTCTCTGGAAAAATAGTCAAGTCTTATCACTTATCACTGATAATCACCTCAAAGGAATAGCCAACTCCATCTTTGTTTTCTCCACTTCCTTCTCATCATGACCAACTATCAGCTTATCAATCAGGTTCATCATGCAAATATCAGTCAATTTGGGATGGATCTCCAGCACTCTTATCGAATTATCAGTAACAGTACTGTATCCCATGATACAGTATATTGTGTTATCAATCAACACAGCACATCTCAAGCTCTCAAATCTAGTCTTCTTCCAAAAATTTGAGAGCTCCATCATGTGCCAGCTACCATTGAAAAAGTGGAGGAATAGTGTTTCTTCATCGTGAGATTCAACGAACATGTAGCCATTGAACCCTAAATCCCAGTGATAAGCCGAGGATATCTTATCATATCACAAACAATCACCAACAATCTCAGTCTCCTGACAACTCGATCCATACCAATCGTTTTTGAGTTTTTTGAAGTCTCCATTTTCTAATACCCAGGTACTACGGGAGAAATCCCAAAACCCCATGGTGATATAAAGCTTATCATTGATAACATTCAAGAAAAAGTTTCTAAAGTCCATGTTAGGCTTCTAAACCGATGATTTATCATTATCACTTTATCAGTACTTACAAACTTCAACCGCTTAACAATCTTGCCCTCCGATAAGTCAATCATCAAAAGTATAAATTTTGTATCGGTCTCCTCCACCACATACATCAAATTTCCAATTATTGGTGTATTATATCTAATATCTTCCGATGTTAAATCCATAATAAATGAATATTCCCAATTCGATCGATCAAGTGAATATAGTACAAAACCATTGTTATTATCTTGCCACCAAAAATAGAGCTTATCAGTCTTATCACTAGTGACATTATACAAAAAGTTTTTCACTTCATCTGGAACCTTGAAGTCTTTTTGTTGGGTTTGGCAAGTTTCTGCAAATTTTTCTGAAAAAATTCAAAAAAAAAAAACTCGAAGATACCTGTATCAAAAACGAACAACTTCAAACTATGCTTCTTATCTTTCTTATCATAATCATCACAAAATATCCAAATATCAGATCCGACAACTACCGAAACATTTATGGGATTATTTTCATAGTGATTTCGTAGATGTTTCATTGGAATATTATGGTTTCTTGTCCAGAGAGCCATTTTGAGAGAAGCAAATAAAAAAGTATAGTTTTATCAGTGAATGTATTGATTTGATGATAAAAATGATTGTGTCATTTGATTTGATGATAAAAATGATTGTGTCATGAGGAAACGTTTTATTGCCATTGGAATGCGTAATAGTGGTAAGAATGCACCATGTTTACCAAATTTTCATTATTTGACTGGAAGAGTACTTTTGGAAGGCTGAACTATATCTGAAGCCAGTAGACCAAATTTTTTAGTTTTTTTAAATAAGTTTTAGTGGTAATTTTTGAATAAGATAGATCAAAAATTTGCTCCTTGAACCTGCTCTGAAATTTCTGACATAAGAAAAAAGTCTCCAAAAAAATAGTGATAAGAATGCACCACGATACCCAAATTGTTATGTTCGACCAAAACGATACTTCTGAAAAATTTGAAAGTGTTCTGTTTTTTCAGATTCAGTTTTTTTTGTAAGATGTTGTTGTTAATAATAACTTTAGAGGTAGTCTCCTTTCCAAATATTGCCTGCTCTGAAATTAGAGACATAAAAAATAGTCCCGAATAAACTATTTATTGTTCTTTTCATAGCATATACAAATGAGTTAATTTGTCCTGAGGTAAGTTAAAATTTTCGAATAAAGTATTATGGGGTCTCGAAAATATTTGATTATTTTATTTTGTGAAAATTAATTGATTTAGGAAAAGTCGCGGCTCACTCGACTGTCTCCAACTTGATCCTCTTCTCCACTACTTTCTTGGTCGTTGCTGTCTTCTGAATCGGTCTTACTTCTTCCTCGATACGACCAGGCCCAGCAGCTTCACTCCGTTTTTCCATCTGCCTTCCTACATCTCGTGGTGGTTCCTCCCTCTCCATTGGTCGCTTTCTTTGTCCATATACTGGTCCATTGAATGGTTCAACTAATGGTTGTCTTTCATAATCATCTCTTCTCGCTTCATTTCCAAATACAGGTCGATTGAATGCTCCAAATGGCTCGTGATATGGTTCATGATGTGGCTCATTATATGGCTCATTATATGGTTGACTATCATACCCATCTCTTCTTGCCTGGTCTACAGGTGCATTATATGGCTCATTGTATGATCGTCTCTCATAATCCTCATATCTTCTCGATTGATCTACAGGTGCATTATATGGTGTATTGCATGGTGCATTATATGGCTCATTATATGGTCGTCTCTCATAGTCCTCATCTCTTCTCGCCCTATCTCCCCATACAGCTCCATTATATGACTCGTTATATGGTTCCTCATATGGCCGTCTATCATAATCCTCATCTCTTCTTGCTTCATCTTCCCGACCATTTTCTAACATTCTCCTAGCTAATTGCACATACTTATTATCAAATACACCCCTATCATCACTAAAGATCATGTCAGCAGGTGCCTGACTGACGCACTTCAAATCCGCCTCAACCTTTAGTCTCCTATCTAGCTCAGCACCTAATATACGCCTAATCTCAACATTTTCATGGGAGTTTGGAATGACCCAATCGTACTTTTTTTGGATCTCATCGAATGATGAGACTCGTAGGAATCGGCCAATGTCTTCAATATCCGCTCGAACTTGGGTGTAGGTTTTTCTGTAGCATTTGCAAGTGTGATTGTGCTCCATTGTTGCTGAAATAAATAGTTTTAGGTATATAGGTTTAGCACATATATAAATATAGAGAAATGTTAGTAAAAGAAAATTTATGCAAAAAAAGAAGATGGCAAATCTGGCCGTCAGCCCGCAATACTAAAAAGGGAAAATGACGGACAAATGTCCTACAGCACGTGGTCCGCATGACGAGGGAAAATAGGATTAGAGAAAAGAAGGAGGGCCACCCAGAAGGTTTATGCCATGTAAGGGGTGTGTATGTTGTATACATTTGAGAAAGGAGGGGAGATACAATTGGCACAAATTATGATGGTTGAGTGGCCCTTTTCATGTCTCCTCGGCATGAAAGGGCAATTTTGTGAATAAAAATACCAAAAAGTATGCAAAAAGGGTGAAAGCGACAGGTTTTGGGGAATGATGACAAGTTGGGAAATTGAAAAAAAAGGAGTTTGAAGTAGTGGTGATAAGTCAAAAAGTAAGAACAAGAAACTTTCGCCCAAAATTCTGGGAGAAAAAATGTCGATACAACTCAGTTGTTTTATGAAAATTCGTATAAACTTGCTTCTTGTGAAAAAAATGAAGTAATAATCCAGAAAAAAATAGAAAAAATTAGCTCGGAAATCAAGAAGATAAGAACTTTGACAAAATTGATAAAACCAACTTTTGAATACACTACGATACATATACTCGATTTCTATCTCATACAGATTTTCTGTTGATATAATAGACTAAATTCGTATAATGCGAACACGAACAATAAGCAATAAATCATCGAAAGGTCAACTGACTGATGAATATCTTTATGAATGCGCTAAGGGGGATTAGAAAGAAAAGGCAGGTGTTATGCGACACTTTCTCTTGTCCTACAGTAATTAGCGCAACAATATGTATATATATACGAATAATTGGTCCATATGACACCATTTGTTTCGATGAATAGAAAGAATATAATGTGTGTGAGTATCTACTCAATGATTCGTATGACAGAAATAAAGTAATTATGGAAAATGTTTATGGGAGAATGTTTATTGGAGATCACAAATGCCCTCAATTCCTATCAAATTCATCCACCAAATTGTTGAATCTCCAATCTCCGGGATGCGGAAACACTGAATCTTCTCCGACTGTCCCAAATCTATCCAGGTTTCGAGGGACTTTAGAATATTTTGTTTCCTCGAATCGCCATGTTGTCATTAGATCTAGCTGTTTTCTGAAAATCGGTTTATTCGAAGGTGATGAAGTTTGACAATCTTACTTCAACTGATTAGGGAGTCGAGTTTGAATCTCTTCTTTATCATCACTGCTTATCACTTTATCAACAAGATTCAAGAGGCATATATCCGTCAACTTCGGAGCCAATTCCAACACCCTAACTTCATATTTGAGCCTCCTTGGATCCGAATATTCAGTCACACAATAAATAGTTTTGTAAAATTTCACAAACTTCCTCAATCTATCGTAACTATGATTGTAGCAACTTTTCTCCAGCGAAACTCGATCCCATGACAATTTATTAAAATCATAAGTATCCAGATAAGTCTCATCACTTATTGTGATGTCAGCAGGTGATAAGAATAGACTACCATGGAACCCTAAAGTCAGATTTTATCGATATCATCAAATATGGAAAGAAAACTTACAAACACTTGCCAATTGGAAATCCTTGTCGTCCTCTTTTTTCACCCTATCCTTTGATATAAGCTTCATTTTCTGGTTTTCGAATAGATAGACTTTTCGCCAAACACCGGTGTACTGAAAGAAATAAAGCTTATCATTATCAGCTTGAAGACCCTGGTCGTATGTGACGTCGCTAGAAGGGATGTTCTGAAAACAAATGTTTTGATCTGAGGACCAAGTTGAAGCTTACAGTTGTAACTTTCTCTTTTATCTTTCCATTTAAATCAACAATCGTTATCAAAAACTTGTTCTGATTTCTTGTCCATTCCGTTGCTTCCAGCAAAAACATTTCATTTCCTATTATTGGTGTTGTTTCAAATATTCCATAAGACACTATATTCAACATTCTTTGAAATTCTAGCGACTTGGTATCAAAGCGCCATAATTCATAGTTATTGTCATCTTTGGTCCATAAATATACTTGATCCTTATGGCTTGTTGCGGTATAGATAAAATAGTTCATGTTGATAGGACGGGAAACTGGGATTTTGGTCATGGATCGGGTCTCTGAAATAAAAGATTGACAATATCGAAAAAATTGAGAGAGCTTACCAGTATCAAAAATAAAAACCTCCAATAACTTAGTATCATGAACATTTTCGTAGCCTTCACAAAATATCCAAATATTATTATCAATTGCTACCGCATGATTTCCTGGATTATAATCAGAAACTATTAATGGATCAGTTGGAATGGATATAGGAATCTGATGGCTTGTAGTCCATCGTGCAGACATTTAGAGAAATATTGCAATGTGTTGCCGCCTTATCAGTTGATTGATAAGGAATGATCGATTGAGAGGGTTGACAAATATTGACCTTTACATGCCAACTTTTGTCAGCAGTTGACATTTGGAAAGTTTTCACATTTTTTGTGATCAAAAACAAAGTTTCCCCCAATTATTTATTGAAACAATATTACAAAAAACTAGCCAAATGACGTGAAGAATCTTCGTTGGACCAATTTAGAGCTTCAACCCGATGCCGATACCGATGCCACCACCGATGGATCCAGAGATGAGAGCACTCAACGATGCTTGAATTCCAACTGCACCGGCAGCATTAAAGTGACCATTAGCAGCACCAGAAATCATTGCATTGATGGATTCTTGAATGGATGCGACTGCACTGGCATTGTACTGACCGGCTCCACTGACAAAGGCAGATAGGGCAGCTTGGAGTTGAGTAGTGATTGAAGCACTGACACTTCCATTGACTGATCCGCTAATGAAGGCATTCAAGCAAGCGAGAAGGTTGGCTGAGGGATTGGTCTGAACGTTAGTTGTGGCTCTGATGAAGGCGTAAACAGCAGCTTGAAGATTTGCGACTAGGCTGGCGTTGAGGTTTCCATTGACTGATGCATTGATACAGGCAGTCAGGGAAGCTTGAAGGGTGGCATAATAGCTTGTATTATAGTGAGCAGCACATCCAGAAATCATGGCATTAATCGCGGCTTGAACATAAGCGACGAAGATAGCATTGTATTGAGCAGTAGCACCACCACGGACGAAGACAGCTAGGGAAGCTTGAAGGGTGGCGACGATGGTTGCATCGACTTGGCCGTTAGCGGATCCACTGATGAATGCATTCAAGGAAGCTTGAAGATCCACAATGACTTTCAATTGAGTTGTGTAGTTGGTGTATGCGGTCACTGATGCTTGAACAGACGCGATGAGTGTTGCACTGAAATTTCCACTGACTGCTCCAGTGATGCATGCGGTTAAGGATGCACGGATACTGGCATAGTACGATGTATTGACTTGTCCAGCGGATGATGCAGAAATCATTGCATTGATAGCAGCTTGGATTGATGCGATAAAGTTAGCATTGTACTGGGATGTTGCTCCACCTCGGACAAAGACGGCAAGTGAAGCTTGAAGTGAAGCAACGATGGTTGCATCAACTTGTCCATTGGCTGAACTACTGATGAATGCATTGAGTGAAGCTTGCAGGTCGACGAATACTTGCAACTGTTGAATGTAGTTTCCGTAAGCCGTCACTGATGCTTGAAGAGTGGCGGTAAGACTTGCACTGATGCTTCCGTTGATTGCTCCAGTGAGGCAAGCTGTGATTGAAGCTTGAAGGCTTGCATAGAAGCTGTTGTTGTAATGTCCATTGGCAGATCCGGAAATCATTGCATTGATGGCAGCTTGAAGCGATGCAACGAAACTGGCGTCATATTGAGAAGTTGCACCACCTTGAACGAATACAGACAATGCTGTATGGAGAGAAGCAACAATTGAAGCATCAACTTGACCATGGGATGTTGCACTGAAGAATGCATTCAAAGCAGCTTGAAGATCAACAATGACCTTCAATTGGGCGACGTAGTTGGTGTATGCAGTAACAGATGCTTGAACAGATGCAATAAGTGTTGCACTGAAATTTCCACTGACTGCACCATTGATGCATGCACTCAATGATGCTCTGATGCTGGCATAGAATGATGTTCTGAGGTGACCAGCAGAGGAAGCCGAGATACAGGCATTGATGGCTGCTTGGATGTTGGCGACAAAACTAGCATCATACTGTGAAGTGGCACCTCCTTTGACGAATAGAGCCAATGAAGCTTGAAGACGAGCAATGATAGTGGCATCAACACGACCACTGGATGATGCACTGAAGAACGCATTCAATGAAGCTTGAAGATCAATGACCACTTGAAGTTGTTGCAGGTAGTTTCCGTATGCGGTGACTGATGCTTGAAGTGTTGCGGTGAGAGTTGCACTGATGCTTCCGTTGACTGCTCCAGTAAGGCACGCAGTAATTGAAGCTTGAAGACTGGCATAGAAACTGTTGTTGTAGTGTCCATTAGCACATCCGGAAATCATTGCGTTGATAGCGGCTTGAAGTGAAGCGACGAAGCTGGCATCATATTGAGAAGTTGCACCACCACGAACAAAGACAGCCAGTGAAGCTTGGAGAGAGGCAACGATTGAAGCACTAACTTGACCATGGGATGAGGCACTGATGAAGGCGTTCAATGATGCTTGAAGATCCACAACAACTTTCAGTTGGTTGACGTAGTTGACATATGCTGTCACTGATGCTTGAACAGATGCTATGAGAGTAGCACTGAAGTTCCCACTGACTGCCCCATTGATGCATGCTGTCAAAGATGCTTGGATACTTGCATAGAAAGATGTACTCAAGTGTCCAGCTGATGAAGCCGAGATGCATGCATTGATGGCTGCTTGGATATTGGCAATGAAGCTTGCATTGTACTGGGCTGTGGCACCTCCTCGGACGAACAAAGCCAAAGATGCTTGGAGACGGGCAACGATAGCAGCATCAACCTGACCACTGGATGATGCACTGAAGAATGCATTCAAAGAAGCTTGAAGATCCACGATGACTTTCAGTTGGTTGGTGTAGTTGACATAGGCAGTTACTGATGCTTGGAGTGTTGCCACAAGACTGACACTGAAGTTTCCATTGACTGCTCCGCTAAGACATGCAGTCAATGATGCTTGAAGGCTGGCATAGTATGAGGTGTTGACATGTCCAGCTGATGATGCAGAAATCATCGCATTGATAGCAGCTTGGATTGATGCGACGAAGTTAGCATTGTATTGGGATGTTGCTCCACCTTGGACAAAGACAGCTAGTGATGCTTGAAGTGAAGCGACGATGGTTGCATCGACTTGTCCGTTGGCTGATCCACTGATGAATGCATTGAGAGAAGCTTGAAGGTCGACGAACACTTGTAGTTGTTGGATGTAGTTTCCATAAGCAGTTACTGATGCTTGAAGCGTTGCCGTCAAGCTCGCACTGAATGTTCCATTCACAGCTGCACTGATACATGCTGTTAGAGAAGCTTGGAGTCTGGCGTAGAAGTTGTTGTTGTAGTGTCCATTGGCACTTCCGGAAATCATTGCATTGATGGCTGCTTGGATAGAAGCAACAAAGTTAGCATCATACTGAGAAGTTGCACCACCGTTGACAAATGCCGTCAAAGAAGCTTGAAGTGTTGCGACAACAGTTGCATCCACTTGACCATTCGCTGATCCCTTGATGAACGCAGTCAACGATGCTTGAAGATTCACAAAGATTTGCAGTTGTTGGACATAGTTGTTGTAAGCAGTTACTGATGCTTGAAGACTTGCACTGAGACTGGCACTGATGTATCCACCAACGGCTCCGTTGATACAAGCTGTGAGTGAAGCTTGAAGACTGGCGTAGTATCTCAAGTTGTAGTATCCGTTAGCACTTCCCGAAATCATTGCATTGATTGCTGCTTGAATGGTAGCTACAAAGCTGGCATCATATTGAGCGGTGGCACCACCTTGAACAAAAGCCGACAAGGAAGCTTGAAGACGAGCAACAATTGTAGCATCAACACGACCACCGACTGATCCACTGATAAAGGCATATAATGATGCTCGAAGATCCACCAGAAGGTTCGAATTGGTATGCGATGTCTGGCTGAGGAATGCATTCAAAGCGGCTTGAAGTGTCGCAAGCAGGCTTGAAGTCAGATTTCCACTAGCTGCTCCACTGATGCATGCACTCAAGGATGCTTGAAGACTTGCATAGTAGCTAGTGTTGTAGTACGATGCTCCAGAAACCATTGCATTGATAGCAGCTTGAATCGAAGCAACGAAACTGGCGTCGTATTGACCGCTAGCGCCTCCTTGTACGAATAGTGATAGTGCTGCTTGCAAACTAGCAGTCAGACTGGCATCGACTTTTCCGTTAGCTGATCCACTGGCGAAGGCATTCCATGCTGATTGAAGGTTGGCTGCGGCGTTAACACCAATACCAACACCAATACCAACACCAATGCCACCACCCAATCCCATCTCGGATCGTTTTGAGCGAATATTGGCGGCATCAGCCAGGATTGCGAAGGAGAACAAGAAGACGATGACTGAATGCATTGTTGAATCAATGGATTCAGTTGTGATGCTCTACTTAGCTATCGACCTCACTTTTATACTCAACTTGTTTTGAATAGTGCTTTTGCGTTCCTGTTTTGGGGAGTGTAGATAGTATGCAAAAAGATGATACGCCATGTTTAGATATTTTGGGATATTATGCATAACAAAAGTTTCGATATACTCTGTGCTCCCACATCACACTTTGACTATGTAAGCTATTTTTGAGCCGGTAAGTGTGTTCGTTGATCTCTTTTCGATGGATCACAAAAAAAATTTTCTGATTGGCATGATAAAAATTTTTAGCTCACTAGTCAGATATTGGAAATTCTCAAAAAAAAATTTAGCCGTTTTATGAAGAAGGGAAGATAAGGTGCCCATTTTTGGCGTGCTGAAGTTTGAGCCAAAATTTTTGAAGTAAATCTGTGTGTTTGAATCCGATCTTGATACGTTCTCAAACTTTTTAAATTGAAAATAAAGTCATAAAACTTCAAAAAATAATGCACAAATAAAAACATGTGAATTTACAATTATACACTTTTGTCTCCCACGGTTCCTCCTTTTTGACTTTCTTGACTTCCTTCCAACATGCGTATATACAATATCCAACAAGTCCATATGGCGATAATTGCTGTCTAATCTCGTAATAGTCGTCGCATCAAAGATCGGTATCTGACACGAAATGGGGAAAGAGGAGGACAGGTGTGTCATTCATTTTGCTCTTCTAAACCTGAACCTATATCCTTTATTTTCTTATTTATTAATTTCAGGTTTCAAGTTGAAATGGATAAAGCTCAACCAAAGAACAAGTTGGTAGATCTCAGGGAGATTGGCGAAGTGCTCAGAGATTCGAACATTGAGCAATTGAAGAGAATATACATGGAGCATAACACTGATTCACCATGTCACCAGGCGATTCGAAAAACTATTGGCGACGAAATCGATCGGAGAACTAATATCGCCAATAATCTTGCTCGCATATCGGAATGCTCCGAGACAGAAATTGGGAGCGAAATGATGTTCAGAAGATTCGGATTTCATGATGTCAACTTGGCTCGAGCGATTTTGGCTCATGTTCCGAGAGAAGGGTATTATCAACAACAACCGCCGATAGAGCAAGGAAATCAGAATGGAAATCAAGGAAATGGAGCCGGTCAAAATAGTGGAAACAATGGAAATGGAAATGGACAATCCAACAACAACATCAACTAAATTACAATTCATTTTTTGGTTGATCAACTCGCTTTTGTCACAATCTTTTGATGTCATAATTATTTTGGATTTGAAAAATAATAAAGTTGTATCAACGAAACTGCGATCGCTGCTTAATAATGACCAGAGCTGATCAGTGATCTGATCAGCGAGAAAAAACTCTCCTTGAAGAAAAGCCAAAAGATTAATCCCTTTGATCCGATTAAGCTGACCAAGCGGGTTCTTCAAAAGTAATTATAGTAAATAGTTCACACCTGTCGGTCAAGGCGGTCTCTTTTGCAGCACTATAAGCTTTACATAACCCAAGATGGGTAGATCACATTTATTATCCGTTCAAAGAAGTCAGAATAAAAAATTTCGAATAGTTATAGGCTGTCTCTATCCTTATAGGCTCCCATGTTTTGCTCAATTGCTCTCCATCTCATCATATTTTCCAGCTTCTTACTGCAATCTTTATCAGTTTATATCACCATTATATCAGTATATCACCTTGAATCTATTGTCAACTTCTTCTTCACATCATCGATTTCCTTCTCATCATTTCTTATCAGAAATCGGGTGGATAGAATTATCAAGCACATATCAGTTAACATCGGCATAAATTCCAGCACCCGTATCGCATACTTGAATTGATTCTCATCATAAACATTCATAATTGCATACATTGTTGCACCAACTTCCACAATTGAGTAAATTCTTCGAAAATTCACAGCGATGCACCATCTTTCAGCAGTTCTGCTATTCCATGTACAAGTATTGAAATCAAATTTACCAATACAGATAAGATTTTGAGATGGGTCATTGTTTGACAAGATGACGTTATCATCGAACCCTGAACATTTTGATAAAAAAAGGAGGATTTTCCGAATCACTCACATTCACTGAAAGGGACCATTCTTTTTGAATTATGATCATATTGAGTTCGACTTAACTCAATAATTTGTCCATTTTCGATTCTCGAAACGGTTCGAAATGATCCAAAATAGCTCATCATGTATAATTTGTCGTTTTTAGCCGAGAGGAAGTTGTACCAGCAGTTTGGTGGGAGTTCCTGGAAGCATAGACACTTCACAACTTCAGAAAAATTCTGTAAAGCGTTTTTGCATTTTTACAGATTTTCAGATGAAGCCCGCAATATACTAGTACCTCAATTGGAAGCTACCAGTTTTTATTGAAATATCCACCTGACGATTTTTTATGATACCAGTGATGCTATAAAAAAACTAACCAATCTTGTCCGACTCTCAATCTTCTTCTCTGATAAACTGATAACAATCAAATAATATCCATTATCATCATACAAATCTTCCAACACAAACATCTTGTCATTTATAACCGGTGTAGTTCCTTCTATCAAATTACAACGAATCGTGATTATTTTTTCAAATATTCTTGTTTTTGTGTCAAACTTGAACAAAATATTATCTTGAACTTCTTGGAGCCGTTCACTCCTCCAAATGTAGATATCAGTTTTGTGACTTGATACAAATCCAATATCTATGCCGAAATTGGCAGGATAGTTGCATTCTAGTTGAGATATTTCTCGAGTTTCTAGAATTTTCTTCTAAAAAATTTTTCAGCTGAAACCTTTCACCTGAATCAAAAGTGAAAATCGACATTTCATTAATCTTACTATCTTTGTTATAGGCTTCACCGAATATCCAGATAATGTTTTCAACTTTGACTGAAAAAGCGTTTGAGTCATATTTTGGGCATTTTGATAAATCGAGGGGTATTGAGTGACTAGTGGTCCATTGAGCCATTTTTTTCTAAAATGTATAATTACAGCAAACAGGCATATTTATAAAGGTAGATCAAGATGGATTACTGTACCAAAATAGGTTAAAACAAAATTTTTCATCAGGGTAGATCAAAATGAATTACTGTATAAGGTAGATCAAAATCAATTATTGTATCAAAAGAGGTCAAAATGGACTACTGTATCAAAGTAGATCAAAACACTTTTTATCGAGATATGTCAAAATAAATTAATGTAACAAGGTAGATCAAAATGAATTACAAAATCAAGGTAGATCAAAATGAGGTGATGTATTCAGGTATATCCGAACAAGTTACTTTACTAAAGTAGATCACAATAAATTAATGTATCAAGAGAGATCAAAACACACTTTATCGAGATATGTCAAAATAAGAACGTATCTAGGTAGATCAAAACAATTACTGTATTAAAATAGATCACAATAAAGTTCATCAGGCATAGATCAAAATAAATCTCATCAAGGTAGGTCAAAATGAGGTAATGTTTCTAGGTAGATCAAAATGAATGAGGTATAAATGTTTTAATAAATTATTATGGGTCACAAAATTTTGGAAAAAAACTAAAGAAGCGGACAAAATGTCTCTCATGACATTTCCATGGCGACCGGAAATAAATAAATGACGAGCTTTTTGGAGGGAATGAAAAAGGGGAGCTGGGAAATTCTCGAGTTTTTTTTTTCATCGACGTTGCATCCTTTCCCTATTGAACATTTCAGCCAGCTGACCAGCCTTTCTTGCCTGCGCCATACTCGTCAGTTTAGATCTGAAATTTTCAGCTTAAAAACGCCTTTTTTCAGCTTAGAAAACCTTAAAGGAAATGGAACACGTCTCATGATGGTCTCAGTTTCCGTCGGATCCTCAGCTCTCAGAAGTTCCTCCAACACAGGTTGAAGACAAATTGTAGTTAACCTTGGTTGAATTTCCAACACTCCAAGACTAAAATACTTCCGCCTTCTCTTGTCATCCGTCACGATAATTGCATAAACAACATTATCAATCTCCACCGCTCGAGTTATGGCTCCTCGAAGTATATTTACCGGCTCAAGAGTTGCTCTGGACCACTTCATTTCCGAAAAATCAAACGAATCCAAATAGGCAAGTCTAGTCTTTCCATAGAATTGATATCCTTGAAATTGCTCACTTTTTAGGTTTAGCTTTTCATCATTTGGGTCATAATCATGAGCATTGAGTAGTAGAACATCACCATCATCGTTGATTTTGTGGATCAGCATATTATTCCGCACAACTGCTGATGCATATAAATTATTGTCATGGGATATCAAAGTTGATGAAAGCTTGAAATCACCCCTCTGAAAATATCCTTTGAAAGCTAATCCTAAACTTATGGAAACCCTTACCAATGGCACTTTGCCCACAATTGTCTTCTCTGATAAGTCGATACTAAACAACACGATACTCCCAATGAATTCTCTATCTTCCCCCAAAAACTTCAAAATACCATCTTGGATTACCATGCCGTCGAAAAATCGCTTGATTTCAACATCCATCACTTTTTTCCACTTCATTTTTTGAGTGTTCAACTTTTCCAATGAAAAAGTTGTTTTGCAACTTGGATATTCAAAGTCAGACCATAAAAAATAAATTATGTCTCCGGAACTGGCAATACATCGAAAACGCGATTTTTTGATTGGGGCGCATGAGGAATCGACTTGGGAGAGTCGATTTCTGGCTGAAATTTGTATTTTTACGATTTTCAGTTTTTTTGTAAATACAAATTTTGTATACAATAATATTTTTCTTATATCAGATATTTCCCTTTTTTTCTTGAGAAATTGGTAACATTTTGCTAAACAAAACCACATTATAGTGAAATTTAGACATCTTATCAATTACTCGCCAAAAATTATTGATGAATTGATAAAAACGATTGATAACGTTTTTCCAAAATCATAAAATTGGTCTGGTGTCGGCAAGTGAATTTTTTCGAGAAAGTTACACAAGGTCGCAAACAGTGAGAGGGGTAAAGATAATGATCGCATCGAAAAGACATTCAAATTTGAATATTGAGGGGCGTTTCGTCTTTTTTCACCGATTTTGTCGAAATTTTAGAAAAAAAGAACAAAATTACTCAAAGATTTCAAATCTGAAGTCGGAATATTTAGGGAAAATTATTTGAGAATGTGAAGTCAAGAAAAATGTTGATTTTTCAGAGTTTTTTGAATACTTTCCTATGAAGTTTTCCTAATTATACTGCGGAACAACATTTCAGAACGCGTTTTTTTGCAAAAAAAAACTTTCAAACTAATTTTTTTTCGAATTTTTTTGTGAAAAAAAAAATTTTCTCAAAATGTTCAGCCTTTTTTTTCATTTTTCAAAAATGTATCCGGGTAGATCAAAGTTTTTTCTAACAAAAAATAAACATAAATTTAGAATATTTGTTTGAAATTACATCGAGGGATTAATTTCTATACAAAAATTGTTTTAAAAACTCACAAATATCAAAAAAATGAAACGCAAGTCCATAACCATCTTCTTCATAAGTTTCCTCCACAATCCACACATTTTTCTGAACCTCCAGCACATGGAATGCCTCAATACCTCGCATGTCACGAGGTAGTCGTGGAAACGGATTAATTGTTGTCCATTCAAGCATTCTGATTCGAAATTGCAACTTTTAGTAGAGGCAGGGTGGCAAAAATAAATAAAAAGGGAAGATAAATGAGAAAAGAGGGACACAACACACTTTTTTTTCTCTCACCGTCTCGTTGCCCCATTTTATGTGTATTACACTCATATTAGTAAATAAATTCACTCTACTCGTCTCTCTCTCTCGGTTTTCTTTTTGAGCGGAAATTTGAGGTAGGATTAGCGCATTTTGTTCTAACTTGTGGGAAAATATGAATATTATACTTCGTGGGATTTCATCTATCAGGTCCAGAATTTGTATATGTAGGGTTTTTAGGTTTTTCACAAAAAAATTGAGCTCACAAAATATTTTCTGAAAAACTGATTCATCTGATGAACTTTCAAGTGGATTCCCTGATTAGCCTTTTTCTCAGAATTTCACTAATTTCGATTCAAAAAAGACCACCTCATTCAAAAATTCAAACTCTTATCACGGTTTTTATGGTGAAAAGTTGATAATTACTCGATAAGAAACCTTGGCAAATTTGAAATTATTACATATCTCGAAAAAGGATTATATTTTTTGTAATTTTTTCAGAAGGTAACATAGTTTTTGTCAAAATTTTTCCAGATTTTCCAAAAAGTTTCACCAATTTTCAGAAAGCAGTCCTGAAAATTCCCTCTCTGATCGAAATGATAGTATAAATAACTTTATGAGATCATTAAAAAATATATGCTCAGTTGAACGTTGCCAGAAATCAGCGACGATAACCAGGAAATCCGTTACTTCTTCGATTCCCATTCGCGTTCCTTGTACATCGAATCCATGACGCATGTAACGATTCGTCACCTAAAAATCTCTCGGCTAGTCTTCTTCCCTCAATTCTCCGTTTCGCCATGTTGTCAAATTGCGCTCTGAAAAATCCAAAAGCTTCAAATCTATCTGTTCACACTGAAATACCTAATTGGTGAAGGAAGTTTGGCTTTGAGAGTTTCCACTTCGCCGAGCTCATCATTTTCAGGAATGCCATCCAACATGCTTTGAAGACAAATAGTGGTCAACTTTGGCACAACTTCCAATACATGAAGTGAAAAATTCGTATTTGTTACTCCATCTATTGTCGCGACTAATGCATAAATGACACCATCAATCTCTACAGCTGGTGCCCTTTGATGCCTCATTATGCTGAACGAATTCCCAACCGCCCTTTTGGTCCACTCATTTTTCGTGAAATCGAAGGAATGCAGCTGATCCAGAGCTCACTTGTATCGAAAATAAATAGTCCAATTTTTTGCATCGAATAACTTCTAGGTTCTGAGTAGGTTTGTTCAAAAACCCATACATTCTTCTCAACATCTAGTACATAGCAGGCCGCAGCAGCAGTACGAAAACATGAACAAGTAAACGATGGAAGTGGATGATTTCGTGACCATTGTAACATTCTGCAAAATGGCAACTTTTAGTAGTGAAATGGAGGCGAAATGAATAACATGGGATAATGAATGAGAAAACAGCTCGAAACACATTTTTCCTTCGAATCTCCACATTTTGTGCGCTCTTTTTTGGTTGATAAATATACTCTCGTCTTCTTGTGCTCTTGTTCCATGAAGCGAAAATCTGAATCAAAGCTCATTTCCCCATGACGCATCGAAGATTTGTAGCAGATATAATCTGATATCAGCATGATATTCTATATATATTCTTTTATTCAAGGAAAAAATGATAACAACAGTTTCGATTCAAAAAAAGTCCACCTCAATCGAAAATTCAAACTCTTATCACCTTTTGCACTGTAAAAATTGATAATGACATGATAAGAAACAATACACTGATAGTGATTACATAATTTCAAAAACTGAAAAATTTTCATAGAAAACCTTTATGAGATCATTTACAAAAAAACTTAAAAATATGCTCAATCAAACGTTGTCATGTATATCAGCAAAATTAGGATTAGTTCCTTCTTACTCTCGATACCCTGACCAACAGTTTTCGAACATATTCATCATTTCGCTCTATCGCCTCTCCATGCTGGTCACTTCGCCGTTGCACCATATTGTCAAGTTTTGCTCTGAAAATATCTAATGAAATCTAACTTCTAATACCAAAAATACTTTAATAGCGATGGAATTTTGGCTTTGAGAGCTTCCACTTCACCAAGCTCGTCATTTTCAGGAATACCATCCAAAATTCTTTGTAGACACATGGTCGCCAAAGTTGGTGGAACTTCCAATACATGAAGGGACAAGTTCATGGATAACATATCCACTCTTGTCTCGACTAAGGCATAAATGACGCCATCGATCTCGACAGATGGAGCCGGATTATGCATCATTAGGCGATACGCATTATATACAGATCTTTTGGTCCATTCTTGCTTTGTGAAATCGAAGGTGAGCAGCTGATCCAGAGCTAGGCCTTTGCCAATAAATTGATGTGATTGAAATATATCACTCATCAGCATCAGATGTTGATTGTTAGGATCAGTGTCATGGATATTGAGTAGTTCAACATATCCATCCTCGATTCGATTGATTCCAATAAGTGTGCCATTTGTTACGGATGCATACAATTGATTATCATGTGAAAATAGCTTCATCGAGTGTTTCACATCACCCTTCTGAAACTCAAATGATAGATCAAAAATTTCAGCAATCCTACCAATACAATTTTCTTCACAACAATCTTCTTTGATAAGCTGATTGTATATAACAAGACTTTTCCCTCATATGCGTCTTCTGTTCCCAAAATCTTCATGATATCACCATCAATAACACACTCGGTGAAGACTTTGCCCTCCTCCCACTCCAGTATTTTCTCCCATTTCAAAGTTTTTGCTGGCAATTTCATCAATGTGTAACTTTTCTTGTTGTTGTGCCACCAGACGTACACATCGTCGCCGGAACTGGCGGCACAGTGAATTGGCGCGTTCATGGTGAATTTTGGGCGTGGTATTTCGATTGGTGTGACTTCATAGGTTGCTGAAATACATTTTATTTAACTTAAAGAAACATTTTTTAAAAAATTTTTTGAAAAAACTTTCTGTAGAAATTTGTCTCTCAAATTCCTGAAATTTGTAATGCATTGTTTTATTTCAGACTAAGATCCATTTCAGACGTTTCAGGCATTTTTTGACAAACGGAATTTCTAGATCGGTTTGCTGGCCCAAATTTGACTGAAAATGTCTGAATAATGTGGGGAAAAATGAGTCTGGAAATGAGAAACTTTGTCTTCTGACTTTTCAAACTTTTTCTCATAATTTTTAGCAATTCTCAACATTTTAGACTGAAAATAATTACAGATGTTTCAGAAATTTCCAGGCTAACTGAATTTCAAGATGTAAGATTTAGTGGACTCAAATTTGGCTGAAAATGTGCCTAAAAATGGAGAAAATGTTATATTCTGGAATAATTTCAGTAAAAAAATTGCTGGGAACCTGGTTAAAACATTTTGCGAGACGTCTTCAGGCGATTTGAAAAAATTTGTCTGAAATGTTTGTCAAAAATATGGTTGTCCCCTGTCTTCAAGAAAAAATCCAAAAATTTATAAAATTGTGTTCATTTTTTTGTATCTAGGGAAAGGATAAGAGTTCTGTGGTGAAATGAAGACACTTTCTCAAGGTGTTTTCAGACAAATTTTCATTTTCAGACACAATATTTCAAAAAAAAGTATCCAAAATGGCACTGAAAAACACTTTTTCTGGAAAATGCTGATTTTTTTTTGATAAAATACCTACGAAAATTCTAATAAAATACATTTAAAATATAAAAAAGCTTTAAAAATAGTCCAAATTTTATAGCAACTTCAAAACAACTCACCAGTATCAAAAATATATAGTCCAAGTTGGACTTGCCCATTCATATATTCCGACGATGTTTGTTCAATAACCCATACATTTTTCTCAACATCCAGTACATAGCATGCCTTGGCATTGCGTAAGCATGTGGGGCGAGGAAGTTGTGGAAGAAAATAACTTCTTGACCACTTCAGCATTTTCGAAAGAAAAACTGATCGAATGGCAATAGTGAAACGGAGGCGAGCGAAATAAATAAATGGGGGCAATGAATGGGGGAAATGCCTCGAAACACATTTTTTTCTTCGCCCCGTCCACGTCTCCACATTTTGTGCGCTCTTTTTTTTGTTGGCAAACTTACCCTCTTCGTCTGGCGCTCTCTCCCCACGGCGCGGAAATTTGAATCAAAGTTCATTTCCACATGACGCATTGAAAATTTGTGGTAGATACAATATGATCTAACAATCTATATATAATCTTTTATTCAAGGAAAAAAATTTATAGCCATAAAATACAAAGACACGTGGATATCACATTTTGACCAAAAAAAGAATATCAAAATTCACCATTTTGAATCTGATTATCCCAATGAGCATGCAATTGTGCAACTCTGATCTTATCACTTCTCCACTCTATCATGTTATCAAGCTTGGCTCTGTAGAATCGCCATAAATTTAAGAATATCCCTTTTGGAGTAAATTACCTCAATGGCTCCGGAACCTTAGCTTTGATGGCTCCAACTTTCTCCGACTCTTCAATTGGTAGAATTTCCTCCACCAAGTTTTGAAGGCAAATACTCGACAATTTAGGTTTAACTTCCAACACTTGGATTGACAACTTTATCCCTAATTCATCAACCGTCTCAATCAATGCATAAATAATTCCATCAATATCAATGGCAGGTGTTTTCCAATGAATCAACTTATCTAATGGATTCTCGACTGGTCGTCTGAACCACTCATTGTCCGAAAAGTTGAATGTATCTAGGTGATCAAGTGACTTGGATCCGATGAATTGATAAGTTTGGAATATTTCACTAGCAACTTCCAAGTGTTGATCTTCCGGGTCGAAGTCATTTGCCTGGAACTGCTCAACTTCTCCATCATCTTTGATTTCATAAATTCTTCGGACTGTATGAGCAACAGTTGATAAATAAAGTTTATCATTATTTGAAAGCAAAATAGGATTTCGCTCGAAGTATCCTGTCTGAAACTTAAAATGACATAAAATCGACCAGTTTTGGACCTACCAACGGCAACTTCTTGACAACCTTCTTCTCTGATAAGCTGATAGTTGATAAGAACACTTTGTCCTCATCTTCATCATCTTTTCCCAAAACATACATGATATCATTTTTGATTATGCTATCGTTCAAGATATCCTCCATCTTCACATCCATAACTTTCTCGAATGTTGTAGTTTTTGTATCCAACTTGGCCAATGTGAAAATATTTTCGTTAGACCACCAGATGTATATTTTGTTCTCGATACTGGAGATACTTCTTATATACGAGTTTTCAACAAAATCAGGAAATGGCACGTTGATACGGTATTTTTCATGGCTTGCTGAAGTATTGAACGTCTATCTATGGCTGAAGGAAAAAACTTACTTGTATCAAAAACGAAAATCTCCAATCGAATATCAACATCATCATATAAAGTTTCTTCCAATATCCAGAGATTATTCTCAATATTCAAAAGATGACAGAGTCCAGGACTTCGGAAGGTATTTTCGGACGGAATACGTGGAAGAGGATGGCTGGTAGACCATTTTAGCATGTTTCGCTAATCAATAAGAAAAACAATATATTGATGAAATAGGGGCGAAATGAACGCGAAAAACCTTGAAAATATCTGTTCTCCCATTTTTCTCGCTGCATCTCTCGTTCTCCACTTATTTTGTGTGTTGAACGCATTCTATCAAACAAACTTCAGTCGTCTCGCTTTCGTATTTTTGTTCGCGGGAATTCAAGTTTAGTTGGCAGCAACTACCGCAATATTTTTATATTTTTATCACTGCATTGTTGAGATCTATGCTAGACTGTATCAGCTTGAAACCAGAGCGTTACAACCAACTTCTGATTATCAAACCACAACAAGCTGTCTTTTTATTAGTTTGGTATCTTGAATAAAGAATGAGTAATTTTTAGGCTTCATGAAATTTTTTTCTGAAATTTGATTTTTTTGTTCCCCAAATCATCTGACCATTGGACATTATCAATAAATTGATAGAAAAACTTAACTGGAATCGAGAACGCAACTATGCTACGTGAATGCAGAATTTGCCAAGAAAAAATTCCGAACAATCATATACACAAAGAAATTTGGAATCAGCCAAATCTTATAAGTATAGTTGAACAACAATAACTTTATTCTCAACAACAAAAATCATCATTCAACACTTCCTAAAATGCGCATCAGATTTTTTCGCAAATCTCCATCAATCATTCCTTCATATTCCATTTGATCAATTTCAGCATGACATGCATCTTGATATTTATTGAGAAATTCCCACTTCCGAACTTTTTCGATTTCGTAAACTCGCCAATCGAACATATTCGTGATGTCGTTTCTGGAAGTTTGATTGTAAAAGCATTTAAAATTAGGAAAAAACCTTATTTTCATCGGCAGACCGTTTTCAACTTTTTCGCGATCATCAGGTGTTTCGAGCAAATGGTCAACTACACTCAGAGCACACAAAGTAGATAGAGAAGGGCGACGTTCATACATTCGAAGCTCAAAATCTCTGTTTTGCAATTCACGGTTGCAAATGACTACATATAGGGTTCCATCCAATCCCGTACACGAACGAACCATACACATACTATCGCCTTGCCATCCTTTTGGAATAACCTGTTGCATCCATTGCATGCTTTTGAAATTGAACTTATCGAGATATAAACTGTTCTCTTTCACAGACCAAAAGGACGCGTCATCCGGAATTTCGATAATGTTGATGTCAGATGAATATGGAGGAGCATCACTGTTCACGTGTGCTCCTCGACAAACTTCAACGAATCCATCCGTGTTCCAGACCGAAACATACCGAACACTGCCGCTACGTCCAGTTGTATAAAGTTTTCCATCATTTATCATCAAAGTTTGGAAAGCATAATTCGGCAAGTTCTAACCCCGGAGCTTCATAAATCGTTCAGATTTTGAACTTACCACGGACACCTGGCTCACAACTTTTTTGGTTTCCAAGTTTATAGTCATCCATGCAACTGAATCTTCATCATAAAAAATCAAGTACATTTGATTTTCGACAAACATCGGCGCTTGCCAGAACGAACGCTCGGTGGTCAAGACAACCTCGAATACCATAGACACTGGATCGAGCTCGAAGATTTTGTAAGCCATTGTCAAATAGTCTTGATAAACAGTTAAATATACTTTGTTTCTATGACTGACGCACATTTTAACAATAATACCAAAATTGTCTGGAAACGTTATAGGAACTTTTATCATTTGACGAGTGTCTGAAGCTTTTTTTAAATGATTCGTAATATTGACTTAATTCTTACCGGTTTTGAAAACAATTAAGTCTACTTTTCTACGATCAAGATCATCATCGAATGACTGAGAGAATAACCAAACATCACCAAAAACAGTGACAGCGAAAATCGATGGAGCTGATTCCTGCGAATATGTTGTTGGTACGGTATAGCTTGATGTCCATGGCATCGTAAATCTGAATCAAATAGTGTACGAATGAGAATATGAACGCAAATGTTGGGAGACGTAACAATAATGACCCCAGATTGGGACCTTGGCTTCTATACACGTTTGCTGACCAAAATTTTCGTCAGATGGACAAACGCGTTGGTTGGGTTATCGATTTTGAACGCATTGGTCATTTCTGTTGCGTGTGGACCCATTTACGTTTGCGTCAATATTGTCACCCAAGTATCCTTTGTTTTAGGTCCAATATGCCATGGACATCAACCTATACAATTCCAACAACTTATACAGAGGAAGAGGTTGCATCCGTTTTTGCTGTGCCTGTCTTTGGTGATGTATGGCTCTTCCATGAAGCAATTTATGATGGCGTTGGTAAAATGGACTTGACCGTATTCAAAACAGGTGAGACCTAATTCTATCCTTCAGAAGTTTAAAAGTGATTTCAGACACACATCAAATGGTGAAAGTTCCTGTGAAGTTCCCAGATGAATTCAGATGCTCGGTTGAAATGTGTGTCAGCCATAGAAATAAGATATATTTTTCTGTAAATCCAAACTATGAGCGACAATTTATGGAGGATCTTCCCGAAAAAATCACAATATACGAGCTCGATCCAATTACTATGACATTTGTATTTATCTTTACTATGCCGCATAGTCTGTGGCAAGAACCCATGTTTTTCAATGATCGCATGTACTTGATCGCTTTTGTGGCCGGAGAGAATCATCCTATAACTATCAATCTGCTTACTAAAAAAGTTATCAGCAAAGAGAGACTCGTAAGTGTTAGTCCAGAGTTTTCGTCTAATTTTTCTTGGTTTTAGCGTTTTACGCTACCTTGCAATCAGAAGTTTTTGATGAATGATGGAAAACTGTATATAACTAAATACCACGATGGGTTTCGGTATGTTGGAGTATTGCACAACTTTGACTTTGTTGAAGTTTGTCGGGAAGCATATGGCCAAAGAACCACAATTTCAATTCGAGAAGATAGTTAGTTTTTGCTTTTTTTTTTAAGTAACAATGAAACTGTTATAGGGCCCGAAGACATGTCGTTCTGGTCGGTGGATGAAAAAAGTCTTTATTTTGATAAGTTTGATTTCAAAAGTATGAGTTGGAATCAAGAAGTGATTCCCAAGCCATGGCAAGGCAGAGATGGTTGTATGTTTCGATCGAGTACGGAATTGGATGGGACACTTTACGCGATTATATGGAATATTGAATTGGAGGACAGAGAGTTTGAGCTTCGAATGTTTGAGCGTCGCCGCCCTACCCTGGCGGACTTGTCTGTTCTCAGAGTAGTTGATTACTTACTCAATGTGAACAATGCAGTTGAACGCGAGAGTATTGAAAACAGTCTTACAGTGAACCTGAGGTTTTTTCTTGTCATCGCGAAACTTTTAATGCTATTTTTTTAGAAATGACATCGCTTGGCGACTTTACGAAGGAGAAAAAGGTCGCAAATGGGAGCTCAGCCAAAAGAACAAAAATAAATTTTGCGCAGAAGTTATTCGAATGGCAGATGAAGGCTTAATTGATAAAGATTTGAGAGAAAGTCTCACCTGGTGTTTTTCTTCGTTTTTTATCTATATATCTCTATAAATAAAAATCGAACTGTTGTTTTTAGAAATAATATCCTCTACAATTTTTAAACCAACAGTTTTGATCTTTTATTATTGTACGGAAAATAAACACATTTATGACACACTCTCTGTAATTAATTAGCAAACTCTGATGGGTCAATGCACAGTTTCCCCGGGACATTTCCAATCGTCCCAAATTTTGTGCAGGAGACATATGAGGGGTTATACATCACAAAAACAAACTGCTTCAAATGTTTGCTCCGCTGCTCCCGGAGCTGGAGCCAAAAAACGATTTTTTTCAAAATTTTCCAAATTGCTCAAAAAATTACGCATATACATAAATCATTGTCCTGATTACGAATTTCAACTTGAAAATGCTCAAAAACAGTTTCTTCGACTAGCTGCAGTACTAAAAATTCTGATTTTTGACCTTATTTCAAAAACTAGGTCGGCGCATGTCTCGGCATCATGAAATTCGAATTCAGCGGCAAAATTTACGTGTAATACAGAATTATGAACAAAATCAAAAATAATTATCTTTTTTTATTTTGTCTGAAAATATCTGAAAATAAAATTTTTCATAAAATTTTCTAGGAAAAGAGTATCTTGTGCCAAATTTTATGCTGATCATTTTCTTGAATTGAACCTAATCTTGATTTTCACTTCTTCATGTCGAAAAATTGAGTTTTCTGGAAGCCGGTCGGCGCCCAATGCAATATGTGTGTCGTATGTATGTGTTCGTAGGACGAGCGTATCTCGGCTGTGGCTGAATATTTTGAAAAACGATCAACTATGAAAATATAGCTCTAACTGAAGTTCAGATGCTAAAGTAAACGAAAAATTTGAAAATCGTGTCACAGAGTTTGTGAAGACAATCAAAGTTTGGGGGTTTCCAAAGACTTGTGAAATTTTTCAGATGCAAATTATTTAATAACTGCGGTACGCAATGTGTAGGCCATTCAATCAAGTTCATTTTCATAGTTGATCGTTTTTCAAAATATTCAGCCACAGCCGAGATACGCTCGTCCTACGAACACATACATACGACACACATATTGCATTGGGCGCCGACCTGCTTCCAGAAAACTCAATTTTTCGACATGAAGAAGTGAAAATCAAGATTAGGTTCAATTCAAGAAAATGATCAGCATAAAATTTGGCACAAGATACTCTTTTCCTAGAAAATTTTATGAAAAATTTTATTTTCAGATATTTTCAGACAAAATAAAAAAAGATAATTATTTTTGATTTTGTTCATAATTCTGTATTACACGTAAATTTTGCCGCTGAATTCGAATTTCATGATGCCGAGACATGCGCCGACCTAGTTTTTGAAATAAGGTCAAAAATCAGAATTTTTAGTACTGCAGCTAGTCGAAGAAACTGTTTTTGAGCATTTTCAAGTTGAAATTCGTAATCAGGACAATGATTTATGTATATGCGTAATTTTTTGAGCAATTTGGAAAATTTTGAAAAAAATCGTTTTTTGGCTCCAGCTCCGAGAGCAGCAGAGCCAAGTTTTCAAACTGTTTGTTTTTGGGATGTGTGACCCCTCATATGTCTCCTGCACAAAATTTAGAACGATTGGAAAAGTCCCGGGGAAAGTGTGAAATCGCTTTTCAAGTTTTTACAGAGAACGTGTCTTATTACTATTTCAATTTTCTTTCAAAGAAGAAGCGACCGTTTTTTTATTGGCATAAATTTTTGTGATTTTTCTCCTAAAAATACCTATAACTGCACAAAAAGTACACCAAGGTTCACAACCTCGTCGGTCTTCGTCCTCTTTTTTGCTCACGTTTGATGACCACCATCCTTTCCAATCGAGCAGATGTTCATTCTAACACCTTCTGACAGTTATCGATTTCCAAGGCATTCGTCATTTTTCTTGCGTACGGAGTGCCTCGATATCTGCGGCAACAGTCTCATTCATATTTGATATATTTCAGGTTAAATATGCCATGGACATCAAGCTACACAATTCCAACAACGTACACAAAAGAAGGTGTTGCATCAGTTTTTGCTGTGCCTGTCTTTGGTGACGTATGGCTTTTCCATGAAGCAAGTTATGATGGTGTTGGTAGAATGAACTTGATTGTATTCAAAACCGGTGAGACCTATTCCTATCCTTCAGAAGTTTGAAAGCGATTTCAGACACACATCAAATGGTGAAAGCTCCTGTGAAGTTTCCGAACGATTTCGGATGTTCGGTGGAATCGTGTGTCAGCCATAGAAACAAGATATATTTCTCAATAAATTCAAACTATGCGCGAGAACGAGATGATCTTCCCGAAAATACCAAAATATATGAGCTCGATCCAATGACTATGACGTTTGTATTTATCTTTACTATGCCACATAGGATGTGGCAAGAGCCAATGTTTTTTAATGACCATATGTATTTGATCTTTGAAATTAACACTCTTATAACTATTAACTTGGATACTAAAAAAGTTATCAGCGAAGAGATACTCGTGAGTCTTAGGCCTACACTCTACATTTACATACAGTGGCGAGCAAAAAGGTGTTTCAAAATATTGTCGACCTCATAACTTGAGAAATACTGAACCGAATCTACTAAAATTTTTTTTGAAAAACGATTGCGAGGTACTTAAGGAGCACAATCATCACTCAATTACGGTAGTTTTTCATTTTCAGAATTATTTTTATCACATTTCATGAAATATCCAAAAATATACAACCTGAAAAATTTTTGAGATTGACTCTGAAAATAAGGTGTATAACATCAAAAATGGGTTATCGGCATTGATTTACAAAATTAATCGACAGAATTAACTTTCCAGGTGCAAGAGAAATTTTAAGAAAAAATTCACCTTTTGACCGGGTGTGAGATGTGAAAACTAAAATTTTGGAATCAAAAAATATTTTTGAATTGACTTAAAATTTCAATTCCTGAGATTTAAAGAGCCATTTCAAAAAAAAAATTGAAAAGATTTGGTCCAGTATTTCTCGAGTTATGAAGAAAAAGGATTTTGAAACACCTTTATGCTCGCCACTGTATTTCATTTGTTTTAGCGTGTGCCACCGATTTTCGATCGGAAGTTAATGATGAATGATGGGAAACTATATATAACCGGATATTCAGACGCTTTTCGAGGCGGTTTTCGGTATGTTGGGGTATGGCATAACTCTGCATTTCTCGAAATTTATCGCGATCCATGCGTGCAGAGACAAGCGTTTCCATTTCGAGATAATAGTTAGTTTTTGTTTTTATTTTAACGTAACAACCAAACTGTTATAGTGCATGAAGACTTTTCGTTCTGGACTACGGATGAAAAAACCCTTTACATTGATAAGTTCGATTTCAAAAACAACAAATGGATACAAGAAGTTATTCCAAAAGGATGGCAAGGTGATGATGATTGGAGGGCTGAATCGAGTACGGAAATGGATGGTACACTTTACGCAGTTATATGGAACAGTAGATTGGAGGACAGAGAGTTTGAACTCCGAATGTTTGAACGTAGACCTTCTCTGGCTACAATGTGCGTTCTCAGAACCGTTGATTACTTACTCAGTGAGGACGGTGCACTGGATCGCGACAGAATCGAGAACAGTCTTCCAATGACCATGAGGTAGTTTGTCACAAAGAAGCATTTTACGTTACTGTTTTTCAGAAACGACATTGCAAGTATGTCGGATTGGCGAGCTTACGAAAACGAGGAAGGTCGCAAGTGGAAAATCCAGGAATACAAAAATGCGATATATGCTGAAGTTTATCAAATGAGAAAGGAAGGATTGATTGGTGATGATTTAAGAAAGTGTCTTGACTGTATTTTTTCTCATTCTTAATAATAATTAAAACTAAAGCTTTTTCTGTTACTAAAAACAAAACTGTTGTGTCATAAATGCTTCATTCTATGCAATTTGCTCAACACTACTGATCCTTTATCATTTTTTATGGAGAATATATACATTTTTACTATTAGCGCTTCTTTTCAATCATAAAAGTGTGGCTACAAAAATGTACACAACCGAACAATCTTATTTTCCTTTTTTTCGAAACTAACAGCATGCCAAACAATGCACATGTTCGTCTGCCCTAGTCCTCTTTTTGATCCCACTCGCCAAATATCCTTGCCAATCGAACAGTCGCTCAATCAAACGCGATCGTACAATTATCGATTCCCAATACATTCTGTTGCGTATGGGTTTTATTGGCGTTTGCGTCAGTATTCTAATTTACGCAAAATTTATTTCAGCTATAAAATGCCATGGACATCAAACTATACCATTCCAATAGAAAAGATATCAAGCATTTTTGCTGTCTCTGTTTTTAACGATATTTGGATATTCTATAAGGCATGCACTGAAGACGTTTGTGGTGATTTCAACTTGCTTATATTTGAAACTGGTAAAAAATTATATACACTTTTTTCGAATTTCTAGATAATTTCAGATACTAAACAAATGACAAAGGCTCCTGTAAAGTTCCCAGATGATTTTGGCGATTTCCTCGATATGTGTGTCAGTTATAGAAACAAAATCTATTTTTGCGTATTTCAAACGCCACATGATATGATGGGTTATAAAATTTATGGGCTCGATCCGATTTCGATGACTTTTGAGTTTATCCTCCATGTCGAAGATTTGTTGCAAGAGCCGATGTTTAGCGACAATCAGATGCATCTGTTCGTTCATGATGGAGTCTGGCAAAATTGGATGACTATAGATTTGGACACTAAGAAAATTATCAAGCAGGTGCCCGTGGTAAGTCTTGAGCTCCAAATATGATTAAATTTTTGGTGTTTAGTTTTTGCCAGGAATTCTAGACCAGACATTGCTAATAAATGATGAGAAACTTTATACAACTGGTCATTTGAAAAATACCCGGTATGTTGGGATATGGAACACGGATAGGTTTATCGAAGTTCATCGGGACAAATATGTGGAGAGAGACGAGTGTCGTGATGAGAGTATGTTTTTTTTTTGCTTCAGTTTTTGAAGACCAATGTTGATTACAGGGCCTGAAGATTTCTCGACTTGGTCTGTAGATGAAAACAAACTATACATGGATAAGTTTGATTTCAAAAAAATGAGATGGATACAAGAAGTTATTCCAAAAGGATGGCAAGGCGACGATAGTGGTATGGTTACATCGAGTGCAGAACTTAATGGAACACTTTATGTTATCTTATGGAACTGGGAACTGAAACCGAGAGAATATGAGCTTCGATTGTTTGAGCGACGTCCTTCTTTGTCAACTTTGAGTGCTTTGACTTTAGTAGATCATTTACTTAGTACACCTGATAACCGCGAAAAAGTTGAGCACAGTTTGCCGATTGAGCTAAGGTATTTTCTTGTCATATCTAAAGTTGTATACCGTTTTTTTCAGAAATGATATTGGTAGTATGTTGGATTGGCGAATTTACGAGAACGAAAAAGGTCGGAAGTGGGCGTTCGAAAAGGAGATCGAAAAAGCGTATAAAGCTGAAATTAGTCGGATGGCAGATGAAAAGATTATTGATGAATGCTTGCGTTATGAATTGGCATGTTTTTACTGGGGTGTTGAAGAATAATTTTTTTGATTTGAATAAGATTGTTGTTTATTGTTTTTCGACTTTTTATCCTATTTTTTGAGCTTGTTTGTTCTGTTAGAGTCGAAAAAATTTTAACTCTGAAATATTTTGATACAAAGCTCAGATTACTCATTACTTCGCCAATATATCGAACAGTTTAAATGGTGATGGTAAATGGCGAATGGGCTACATAGTTTTTGTTTCATACCATTATAATCGTGACGACGTTAATACACGTTTTTGGTATTGATTGGTAACGCAGATGGTACCCTCTCCGTCTCATAGAGGTGATCTCTAGCACTTGTAATGACGTAATAACTATTGATTCGATTCCCCCATTTTGCGCAAGATCTCTTTTTTACGGCGCTCTTTTTACGTTTATATTGCTTGAATAAGTCTGTTTTAGGCTTACCATGGCATGGACATACAGTTATCATATTCCAACTGTAAAGGTCGAAAATGTAGCATCTTCAATTTTTGCTGCACCAGTATTCAATGAAGTATGGATATTTTACGAAACGTATCATCCGAACTTATCTAAAAGACGAGTAGATTTAACGGTTTTCAATACTGGTGAGACTCGTCTATAATTCTAATTGAAATTTAAACTTTAAGAAACGCATGAAATGACTGAAAAAGATGTGAAGTTTCCGGAGAATTTTGGTGATTTTCTTTTCATGTGCGTCAGTCATAATAACAAAATTTACGTGTGCGGCAGAATGGATGACGGGACGTGGATTCGTACTATATACGAGTTGGACCCAACTAGCATGAAGTTCACACTAATTATTAGATCACGCGGTTTGAATCAACAGCCAATGTTCTCTGGTGACAATATGTATCTAGTCACCAGTAGCACAACTAATAGTGGTATACGTGATTTGTTGAGGATTGATTTGGAGACCAAACAAGTTATCAACAGAATGCCTTTTGTAAGTCTTGTATATGGTTATGATAATTTTGAAATGCTTTCAGGAAAGGCCGAATTTGTATATACGAAACTATATGATGCATAATGAACTGCTATATATTACTGGGAACGTTGAAGACTCGCGTTTCGTTGCATTTTGGAATGATGGAGCGTTTATACAAGTATGTGAGGATACACACGTTGTGCCAGATTGGCCATTCAGAGAGGATAGTTAGTATTTCATTTTTTTTCGAAATACGCAATGCGTCCATATTACAGCACCACAAGATATGTCAGTTTGGTCGGTAGATGAATTTTCATTGTGTCTAGAAAGGTTCGATTTCACAGCAAATAGTTGGACAAAAGAAGTGATTCCGAAAGGATGGCAAGGTGACGACACGTGCAAGGTTTGGTCAAGTGCTGAAATTGAGGGAAAGCTTTATGCCATAATATGGAATAGAAAGCTGCAACAAAATGAGTTTGAGCTACGCATTTTTGACCGTCAACCCTCTCTAAACGATATTTGCCTATCTATGCTAGTTGGAGACATGCTTCTTGAAAATCAAGCAGTTGAAGAAGTGGCAGACAAGTTACCAATGGATATGAGGTTTGCGTCATTTACAAAAAATGTGACGATTCCGTTTTCAGACCACTTCTTGGCAACATGCATGAATGGATGAGCTATGAACATGGAAAAGGAGAACAATTGAGAGCTAACAAAAATTATCGTGACAAATTCTATCCGGAAATTGATAAAATGGCGCAGGAAGGATTGATTGAGGAATGTTTGCAATATTGGCTAACTCATCATTTTTCGTTTGTTTCTTTGAAATTCTTGGAATAACTGATCCGATTTCAACTCATATCGGTATTTCAAATATTCACCGAAGAAATAAACTTTTACTTATTATTTCATGTGAGATTTTGCTTGAGTCCTTTATTTTACATATATAAATCCAAATAAACTCGTATTGATATTTCAAATAAATATATTTAAAAAGCATTAAACAAATTTTATCATCAAAAAGGATTTCACTTTCAAAAAAGATAAAAGAGTTCTTTTATAGTGCTTTTGTGACGGTATCAGACCTTCATGATCCTAATATGCACTACAAATAAAGTCATTAATGAAAAATTTGAAGATCTGAATTTTTTTCTGTATTACAATCACGTCATTCAGTCGAGCTTCAAAAAATCATCATACAACATAAACGATGTATAAAGTTAAATTAGAGAATTTTGATGATTGATTTTTCAGATTGACTCCTTCTTAACCTATTTCTCAACCAGTTCAAATGACAGACACAAAATGTAAGCAACAGGTGTCCACTTTTCCTTCGTGACGACGTTCATACGCGTTGTGGTATTGATTAGTGACGCAGCTTGGAGAATTCTGCCTATTCACTATCCACCTCTGTTCTCACTCAAAGATCTTTCTTTCTCTCCCTCCCTCTCTCTCTCTCTCTCTAGTACCTGCAACGACGTACCAGGTATTATTCGGTTTTCGCCTCATTCTGCGCAAAACCTCTTTTCTAACGCGCTCGTTTACATCATTATCGGTCAAATCGAGTTGTTTTAGGCTTATCATGGCGTGGACATACAGCTATCATATTCCAACTGTAAAGATCGACGGAGCAGCACCTTCAATTTTTGCTGCCCCAGTATTCAATGATGTTTGGATATTTTACGAAACATTTCATCGGAGCTTATTTAAAAGACGAGTAGATTTAACGGTTTTCAATACTGGTAAGACTCTTTTATAATTCAAATCTAATTGTGAAGTTTAAGAAACACATGAAATGACTGCAAAAGATGTACATTTTCCGGTGAACTTTGGTGTTTTCCTTGAGATGTGCGTCAGTCATAATAACAAAGTCTACGTGTGCGGTAACACGAATGACATGACGGGGATTCGTACTGTGTATGAGTTAGACCCAATTAGCATGGAATTCACACTGATCATCAACTTAGACGGTTTGGATCAAGAGCCAATGTTTTGTGATGATCATATGTATCTGATTACTCATAGTATATCTGATCATCACCCACTTGATTTATTGCGGATTGATTTGAAGACGAAACAAGTTATCAGCAGAATGTCTTTTGTGAGTGTTTTTTTATCTTTGGCGTAATTTTTGAATGTTTTAAGGGAATGTCGAATTGGAATGTACACAACTTTATGATGCATAATGAACAGCTATATATTACTGGAAACGTTGAAAATTTACGTTTCGTTGCAATTTGGAGAGATGGAGCGTTTGTAAAAGTTTATGAGGACCGACAGACTGCGCCAAATGTTCCATTCAGAGAAGATAGTGAGTACTTGATTTTTTTTCGAAAACACTTATGCGCTCATTTTACAGCACCACAAGACATGTCGTTCTGGTCGGTAGATAAAACTTCATTGTGTTTAGAAAGGTTTGATTTCACAGCAAACATTTGGACAAAGGAAGTGATTCCGAAAGGATGGCAGGGTGATGACATATGCATGGTTCGGTCGAGTGCCGAAATTGAGGGAAAACTATATGCCATAATATGGAATATAAAATTGCGGGAGAAAGAGTTTGAACTACGAATTTTTGATCGCCAACCTACTCTTCGCGATATTTGTCTATCGAAGTTGGTGGAGAACATGATCTCGGAGAGTCAGGAAGTTGTGAAAATAACAAATATGCTGCCAATGGACATTATGAGGTTTGTGTCATTTACAAAAAAATGTGAAAATATCGTTTTCAGACTACATCTTGGCAATATGTACGAATGGATGAGCTATGAACATGGAAAAGGGCAAAAATGCAGAGCTAACAAAAATTATCGCGACAATTTCTATCCGGAAATCGAGAAAATGGCACAGGAAGGATCGATCGATGAATGTTTGCAACGAAGCCTAACTCAACAGTTTTGGAGTGTTTCTTTAAACTTTTTTTGAATGGAAGAATCGGGTTTGACTCATTTTAATATTTCATTTTCATTTATTATTTTATCTGATCTCTCTGTTCAAAATTTTTTTCAATATATGAAACATTCATTTTCATATTTCCAATGATTCATCAACAACAAACTTTATCATCAAAACGCATTTACTGTATCGCAAGAATGTTAGTGAGTTGAGTTCTGTAACGTCATAATTTGACAGGAAATTTGTTCAAAGTTACCTGAGTGGAATCGGAAGTTTGGATTTCACCGCCTCAACATCAGATTCATCCTTGTTTGCCAACTTCTCAACCAAGTTCAAGAGACAGATACTAGCTAATTTCGGATATAACTCCAGCACTCGTATCTGATGATTTGACTCTTGTGCTCCTTTTGCTATGGCATATATCATATCCTCAAAAGCTATCGGCAAGAAAATGCGAAATTTGGAGCGAGTCATTTCAATATCACTAGTCGTCCATTCCCCAGTCATGATGTTAAACCTATCCAAGCTTATCCTCCCATACTTTCCCAATGTTATAAGTTGAATGAACTCTTGTTCTGAAACGACTATATTGGTTTCAATTTTGCCCAGTCTCTTACCGGTGTTATCAACAAATTTGGAAGACAAATAATCGTTTAATACTTTCTTTCTAGATATTTCTCGAAATGTTTCATTTTCAAATACGGAAACTATTTGATCATCTTCTTCACTGTTTATACGGTATAATTTTTCGTCTTTGACTGAGAGTATTTCTAGGAAGCTCATATATTCCTAAACACAAATTTTTTGAATCTTTTTCCAACCAAACTTACCAAATCATGAGTAGTCTCGATTTCTCTGGATATCAAGTTTATGACAACTAACTTGTTTTCGTTTAACTCGTCGATTTGCAATACATACATGTTGTCACCAATAATTTTAGCCTGGCAACATTGCATATACATACAATCGATGGAGAGGAAGTTGGTCCATTGTAACGTTTTGGTATCAAATTTGTATAAACTGTATAACCCGTGAAACTCCGAAATCCAAACATAGAGTTTGTCACCATGGCCAGCAGTAGCAGATTGTAAAGATCCGTCAAAGTTCGGCATATTTTCACATTCAATTTTTTTCACTTCTTGTTTATCTAAAATTGAAGACGTTGATCTCATAAAATTTTTAAAAACTGACCTATTTCTAAAAGAAATACATCTATCTTGTAATAGTCTCTATCATCATTTGATGTATTTTCTCGGAATATCCAGATGCCGTCATTATTTCTTACTGTAGCGAACTTGAACAAAGGCGAAATAGGTGAATTTAGAGTGCATAATGGGTAAGCGAAAGTCCAGCGACTCATTAATTGAAGTTGAGGAAAAAAAGAGAAATGAAGAAAAGTGGAGTACTGATAAGAGAACAAAAATTTGAATTATCAGTTGTTTGTGCAAACAATTGGTATTTGTAGCGATGGAAGACATATGAGTAACATGAGAGAATATGAGTCACCTAACAAATTTTTTACCGAAAAAGTGGCCAAGTACAAGAAACTGGTACTAAATGATTTGAAATACAACTCCAAAACTCAGGATCTGATGGTTTCTCACGTCTTGTTCTGATAATGACTTTATTTCTGATAGCTTTTGTTTTCTGAAAGTTTCAAGGTATCACAACCATATTTCCAACTTTTTCAAAGCAAAGCTTCGTTTCTATTTCAAATGACAAATGGGCACATTTTGAATGAAGTGATCCATACTGACCTTAGTAATCCGTTTGTACAAGTGGAGACGTGATGACATAGCCAAGATTGGTAACGCAGATGGTAATCTTCTAGTCATTTCTGCCAATCTCACCCTTGTTAGTATCGCATTTCTCATGCCCTTGTGAGTCGTAATGTGACTATCAATTTTATTGTCGTAAAGTTCAACGCAGATATATTTTTTTCCTACAGCGACAATTGACAATTGTACATAGATCAATTGTTTTATTTAAGACTCAAAATGTCGTGGACATATAGCTATCAAATTCCACCTACACGTGGATCATCAGGCTTGACTTTCGCTACCTCAGTGTTCAATGATGTTTGGATATTTCATGGGTCGAATTTGACTATTTTCAATACTGGTAGGATTTTCGAAAAATTTTAATATAATCATTAAACTTAAGAAACGCATGAAATGACCACCAAAGATGTGCCATTCCTGAAAAATTTTGGTGATGACACTGAGATGTGTGCCAGTCATAATAACAAAATTTACTTATTCGAAGGCAGGAATTATTTACCTTATATTGTGCGCGAGTTGAATCCCATTACTATGAAATTCACGCATGTCATAAACATTGATTTGTATCGTGAGCCAATGTTTTGGAATAATAATATGTACCTGATCACTGATAACTCAGCAGATAGGCGTTTTTGTGATTTGGTGACGATTGACTTGGACACCAAGCAAGTGATCAATAGAATGACTTTTGTTAGTTTTTTCTCTGATTCCAAGAACTTTGTAACGTTTTCAGCGATATCCAAGTATGCAGGACAAGAAGTTCATGATATATGATGGAGAATTATTTACCGCTGGTCACGACAATGGCTTGCGTTTTGTGGCCGTTTTGAAAGATGGCGCTTTTCAAAAAGTTTGTGAGAACAATCACAATATGGGAGACTTGTCTTCCAGTCATAAATGTGAGTTTGGTTTTTCTGTAATTTTTATGCAAAAATTATTTTTACAGTGTCAGAAGGTTTGTCATTCTGCTCTTTTAATGCAACTTTAATATGCCACGAAAAATACGATTTTGAAAAAAATCGGTGGATGGCAGAAGTGATTCCGAACGGATGGCAAAGTAAGAAGTCTGAACATCTGATTCAGTCAAGTGTGGACATCGATGGAAAACTGTACGTAATCTTATGTAACAAAGTTCGATCCGTAGAAAAGTTTGAATTGCGTATATTTGAACGACTACCCTCTTTGACGGATATCTGCCTTCTCAACTTGGCAGATGACTTGGTAGCAAGCATTGAACTAAACAAGGTTGAGAAAATGCAGGAGGTGATGCCTTTTGACCTGAGGTTAGTGATTCAGCTAGACGATAAAATTGAACGGTTCCATTTTCAGACCGCGTCTGGAAAACATGTATGAATGGAAGGCTCACGAACATGAGAAAGGCCAGAAGTGGAAAGTCGGAAAAAGCAATGATGATTCAGAAACGGACGAAATGTCCGATGAAGAATTGAATGAATGATGAAGTGTGATTCAGAAACCTCCTGAAATTCGGAGCTCATAATTTGTATGAAATAAATATTTTGACTAAACCGAAGTTGTTTTGTTGTGTTTAAATGTTGGTTTGGTTAACCAGAAAACACTGGCGCACGGCTTCTTTATGGTGACAGAAGAACGCCTGCATTAATTTTTTTCTTTGAAAAGTAATGAACAGCTGTTGCATTGTTGACCTTACGAACAAAGGGTCTTTGACGCAGAGCGTTCTCTGTCTGTCGCCTCCACTTAATCTCGTGGCTATTCACATCTTTCGTACACACCTTCTATCGTTATATGTTTACTGAGTGCATCGGAATTTTTCGGCACAAGCCTTGCCCTCTCACCATTTACTTATTATGTCATACATATTTCATACTTTTTACATTGCTTTTTTTTATAATTCGTAGTACGCAGTCACAATTCTATCAGTTTATAACGGTATATACAACAAGCTACCACTTTCTAACTATTCGCGCCAAAACTGTTTACTTCGTTTTTTTTGCTGACCCAGTGTTCGACGATATCTCGATTTTTTATGAAACAATACATCCGGGAAAATTCCAGAGACAAGTGGATTTGATTGTTTTAATACTGGTAAACTTTGTAAAATTAGTTTATCTAAGAATATATGATAGAGGAACGCCTGCATACTTTTTTCTTTCAAAAATTATGAACATCTTGCATTGGTGACCTTAATGAGGTTTGTTTACCATAACGGTCCTTCCTATGCATCGCGTTTCATTCCTGCCCACTTGATATACACCTCCACTTAATATACACATCCACCAAACACCACCCCCTCCCCCCCCCCCCCCCCCCCGCACAAGTATAGCCCTCTTACCATTCACATTTTCTCCCATATAGGTTTCATACCTTTTACATTTTTCAGTAGAAACAATGGCATGGACAATGAGTTACCACATTCCAACTGCAGAACGCGACGCAGGAATTTTACCTCATATTTTTGGTGCCTCTGTGTTTGACGATGTTTGGATTTTTTATGACACGGAAGGCTATGATAAAAGAATTGGGGGAAAAGTGGGCTTGACTATTTTCAACACTGGTAAGCTTCTCACAATTAAACACAACAAGCGAATAAAGTTTAGAAACGCGCAAGATGATTGCAAGAGAGGTTAATTTCCCAGAGAATTTTTGGCATCCCATTCGAAAATGTGTCAGTCATAACAACAATGTTTATTTCATTGGAAGAAAAAACTATGAAACCGGCACACACATCGTTTTTGAACTAAACACTACAACTATGGAATTCACTCGAATTTTGAGTGTTGAAGGTCTTATCAATCAAGCACCATTATTTCTGAATAATCTGATGCATGTGTTCGTGGAGGGTGATCCCATGGTTACAGATACAGATGAATGGATAATAACTGATTTGGTTACCAATCAAGTAATCAAAAGAAAAGCTGTTGTGATTGTAAAGATGTCATCCTATATCTTGATCAAAACTTATAAAATTTCAGCCCCATTTGATACACGATATCCCGCGCTATCTTACTGACGGCAAAACTCTTTACATAGCAGGAGATGCTGATGGAAGCAAAATGTTTGTATGGAAAAACAATTCGTACGTTAAACTTGCCCAAATTGATAATCATTATGATCAGAGTAAGTCAGGCAATCATACTGATTTCTTCGAAAAATTGTTTGCAGTGTTTTGTGGTAACAACGTATACCAATGTCTTGAGAACAACACACACTGGACTACCAACAACTCGATTGAAATACGAAAATTTGATTTCGAAACTGAAAATTGGAATCTGGAAGTTATTCCGAAATCGTGGCAAGGGAGAGAATTTTTCAATGTTCGATCAATGACTGAAATCAACGGAAAGATTCATGCAGTTATATATAACGGCTGGAGACCCGAAAGAGAGTTTGAACTTCGCATATTTGAACGTGAACTAACACTGTATAATCTATGTTTATTGAAAATTGTTAACGATTCTTTGATCAACCAAGAACCCGCTCAAATCGAAAAAAAAGAAGTGATTGTTGCGTTCAAAGTCAGGTACATAAAGCCTATACTACGTTTAAATGAAACAATTTTAAGAGAAAACTTGGAAAACATGTGGAGCTGGATGAGTTACGAACATTGGGACGGTATATGGTGGGCTAAAAACGAGGCAAGCCACACAAAATATCGAGAAGTATTCCGAGTAGAAATTGACAAATTGGTGCAAGAAGGCGTGATAAATGCAGATTTCTATGAAATATTCTCTCGGCAGTTTCAGTACGCTCCGGCAATGTGCGTAAATTAATAATTTGTATCTTCCTTTTATATCTTGTTCTTATAACTTCTTCTCTTTACTTATTGTTTAATTTTGTATTAATAAATGGACACTTTATTTCGAAAATCGTTAACATAAGTGAAACTTGTAACGTTCTGGTATAAAAATGTTCCTTTACTGTTTTTCTTCTACTGACCCATTCTTTGATGTAATTTATCCTTCTTCCCTCTGGGGAGGAGGAGGGAGGGGGGGGGGGGGGTGTTACAATGTGTAACGACACAAATATGTATCTACGATGTGGGTCAGCCCAATCGCTATGCCTTTATTGATTTTACTGTCGCATTCTCCCGCGCAATTGTGGCCTCCTCACAGATGTCCAAAAAATCTGCGGTGTTTTTTTCGCTGCGTCATCCATAGACAGCTGCATTTTTAAAGATACTGACAATATTACATGAAAATATTTCAATTTATTTTGCTCTCGAAGAGTATACAAAGGTTTCGAAAAACATATTCTCGTTTCCACTGCTGATCACGCATGTCGTTCTTTCTCTTTTTTCTCATTGTTTTTCCTCGTCCCTTTTATACAAATATTTTTCATTCAGGCGCAAAATGTCATGTGGTCTTTTTCTGGAAATCATTTATGTAAAAATCATAAAAAATTTTGTTTTATCCTATATCAGGATTCTCTGAATGAGACCGTGTTGTTGCGCATTTTTTAGTGAATGGAGGTCCCAGTGTATCGACTTTACTGTCTTTGTTCCATCATGGGTATAGTTTCTTGAACACTGCTCTCTTACTATTTTTCGCTTACTGACCTATTCCTCATGCGCATGTTTTTTGGTCCTTTGTCCCTGTTAGTGTATAACAAATCTACGACGTGGGTCAGTCTTTTCGCTACGACAGTATTGATTTTACTCTTGTTTTTCCCGCGCAACAGCGATTTTCTTCCCACTCTCTCTCTTCTCTTATGTTTTTATTACGCGTTTTTCTTAATCTTGTATTTCCACTTCAATTTTTTCTAATATAAATGCATTCTTCTAATTTGAGCTGATAATGTCTTGGACAACAAGTTACCCCATTCCAACTACACGCATCCAAGATTCGTTTTTTAAAATTTTCGCTGTCCCCGTGTTCAATGATATCTGGATATTCACCGACAGTTGTCGCCCTGGAATCATTATTAGGCAACAAGATTTGACTGTTTTCAATACTGGTGGAGTTACGCAAAAAAATTTGACTAACTTTTAGAATTTCAGAAACGCATGAAATGATACCAAAAGGCGTGCATTTTCCAGATGACTTTGGCATACTTACACGACAATGCGTTGCTCATAACAACAATGTTTATATTGTTGGAGATCGAAATGACGGATCCAGAACCAAACACACGGTCTTTGAACTGAACACAACAACAATGGGATTCACAAACATTCTGAATGTTAATTGGATTGAACAAGCCCCAACATTTGAAGGCAATCGTATGCATTTGTTCGTGCAAGAGCATGATCGCACTGAGTGGATAACAGTTGATCTGGATACTAAACAAATCGTGAAAACGGTTGTTCTGCCAAGAGTACTTACATTTCAGTTTGTTTTAAGAAACAATTCTGAAATTTCAGCCTGGCTATTCATCCATGCTCCTTGGAGTTTACTATGTTACCAACGGCGAACAAGTTTACGAAGCTGACTTTCAGAGAAACCGGATCGGAGATACCAGAATCAAACTTTTAAAATTGAGAAATCAACAGTTCCGTGAAATTTCTGAAACCGATTTGGTTTGGGATTCCAGTAAGCCAACTTGCCAGTTTCATGTTTTTGAAAACCTGTTTGCAGAGCCGCAAGGGAATAGTTATTGGAATATTAAAAAAGAAAACAACGACTCATTTGCAATTCTCAAATTTGACTTCGAAACCGGAAATTGGATGAAGGAAGATATTCCGAAAGCATGGAAAGTAACTTATTCTCACTTTTACTCAAAAGTTTGGTCGATCGTGGAAAATAACGAGAAGATTTATGCGGTTATTTGGAACGCCGAAAATGTCGAAAGAGAGTTTGAACTTCGTGAATTCGATCGCAACCCAACTTTGTGTGATCTCTGTTTGTTGAAAATTGCGAAGGTTTCTTTGAACTATGAAAAACTCAACCAAATTGAGAAAATTGAAGATAAAATTCCGTTTGGAGTCAGGTATTCAATGTCTTTTTGAAGCTTCATATCAAAAAAAAATTGAGATCACGTCTGGCGAACATGTTGGACTGGAGATGTAACGAACATGAGGAAGCTATCAAAAGTGCGCAAAGAGAAGCAAACAACAGAGATTGAGATAGACAGAATGGTTCAGAATGGCCTCATTGATGCAAATCTCCACGATAAGCTTACGAAAATGTTTCAATACGATCCTAGATTTTTATGAATAAATTATGACGGCACCTGCGATTTGGTTATTGAAATTTGTATTGTATATATGAAGCTTATAATAAAAAACGTTTTTACATGTTTGGGTCATTCCTGCGAGATCATCTCACTATTTCCACTCTGTTCATTTTTCTCTAGTGTCGTTCATTTGTCCATCATTCTAATTTACTCAAAATTTGCGAAACCAATGTCGTGGACAACGAGCTACTACATTTCTACTATGAAGGGCTCTTGTTTTTGCAGTCCCTGTGCTTGAAAATATTCTTTTCGACCGTTGAGAAAGTAGAATGAATTGATTTATGATTTGAAATATAGAAACAGACAGCAGTTGCGAAAAAACGAGCGGAAATTGAGAATGAAAATAGATTAGATTTTTACACTATTTATTATTAGAGACGGCCGCTGGTAGCTCTGATGAGTCGAATTCGGAGATCTGAATCGATGAGGCCTTCTTGCATCATTTTGTCAATTTCATCTTGAAACGCATCATGATACTTTTTTGAGTATGCCTTAAAATTTTCCCATTTGATTCCATGTTTGTGTTCATAAATTTTCCACTTAAGCATTTGTTTGAGACGTGATCTGCAGAATTATCTGATATTTCCAGCGTTAACTAGTAACTGAGAACCTGATTGCCGGAGGAAGCGTTTTTCCTATTTCCTTGATTTGATTTGTTTGATTTTCTACCACAAAACTGTCGACAATGTTGCGCAAACAGATGCTATACAACATTGGTTGACGCTCAAATATGCGAAACTCAAATTCTTGCTTCGTTCTTCTTGGATTCCATATAGCCGCGTAAATTTTCCCGTTCATGTCCACAGTTGAAAAAGAAAAAATAAGTTTATCTTTCAATGATAGCGGAATAATCTCCTCCTTCATTGTTTTTGTCTCGAAGTCAAAGTTTCGAATGATTACTGCATCATTATTGCAAGAACGAAGTGAATTTCTTATGAGCCCTGCAACAAAAAATTCAAAAAAAAAATCATCGCAAAAAATTTGAATTACGAAATGTTCCATGATCGTCAAACCGAGCGATTTCATGGAATTCGCGATTTTTCAATTCAAAAATTTTAACGTTTTGTTCAGTTTTTTTGATCTTGTAGAGAGATCCTCCTTCTGTTAGAAAGTAGGAATCAAAGAGATCGAACGGTACTTGACTCTGAAATTTTAATGGGTGTTTTGGAAGACTTTATGAGATACTTACTCTAGGCAACGGAACCGTTTCGGTGATTTGCTTAGTATCGAGATCAATAGTTTTCCATACTAATGCACGACCATCTTGAACAAACATGTGCATGTTATTACCATCAAACGAGAGGGCTTGTTCGAAACGGCGACAAGTTAGAATATGTGTAAATGTCATTGTTGTAGTGTTCAACTCAAAAATTGTGTAAAGCCCGGATCTATCGTTTCTGTCCCCAACAACATAAACATTGTTGTTATGACCAACACATTGACGAAGGAAGCAGCCAAAGTCATCGGGGAAATTCACATCTTTTGCAATCATCTCATGCGTTTCTAAAATTATTCTTAGGTTTAATTCTCACAAATATGAAACCTTACCAGTGTTGAAAACAGTTAAGTCTACGTGTCTTCTACGTGTGTCTTTTTTCACCGTATCGTGAAAAATCCAAATATCATCGAACACAGGAACTAAGTGCATAAACGTTGATGCTGTTTTAGTGCGTTCAGTCGGAACATGGTAACTCGTTGTCCACGACATTATCAGCCTAAACTACGAGAACTAATTTAAATTTGAATAAAAATACATGTTGCAAGACATGATAAATATGAACACAAAATAAACATGTAAGAGAGCACGACCTCTCGAAAGGTACATGAGTGCAGGACGATTCGAGAAACAGCGCTCAAAAACGAGAGAGTCAGAAAAAACAATGTACCGTTTGGAAGTACGTGGAGAGGAGAGAATGTGTGGAAAACCGTTGCTGCGCGGGAAAAACAACAGTAAAATCAATACTGTCGTAGCGAATAGACGGACCATTTGTTATACACCAATGGGAACGAAGGACCAAAAACATGGGTATGAAGAATAGGTCAGTAAGCGAACAACAGTAAGAGGACAGTGTTCAAGAAACTACACCAATGATGGGACATAGACAGTGAAGTCGATACGCTGGTAGTTCCATTAATTTAATAAGGTGCAATGAAATGGTCTTGTTTAGAGAATTCTGACAACACACGCTGGAAAAAAGAGCTCCTCAATTTGTTTTGAATTATGAAATATTCTTGTTGAGAGGAATTTTTACAGGAATTCTCTCTAAAAAATGCCTATAAACAAGAATATTTACCGGTTTTTCTGTGTCATCATGTGTCAAGATCTATTGAACCGGACCGCGATTCTATTGCGAATTTTTTTTAGTGAATAGGGCTACCAGCGTATTGACTTTACTGTCTTCATTCTGCCATCGTTGTATTTTCTCAGACACTGCCATCGCATCATTTCTCTTTTTCTTACCTATTCTTTATACGCACTCTTTCATTGGTGGTGTGGCGATACACAAATCTACGACGTGGGTCAACCCATGCCTTTATTGATTCTTGCTGTTGTTTTTCCCGCGCAACAGTTGTTTTACCTCTCCTTCGTTTGTCTCTTACGTTTTTATTCTTCATTTAGACTCAAGTTATCTGTTCACATTTATTTTCATTCAAATTCAATTAAATTCCTGTTATTCAGGCTGATGATGTCGTGGACAACGAGTTACCATGTTCCGACTAAACGCACTAAAACAGCAGCAACGACTATGCATTTAGTTACAGTGTTTGATGACATTTGAATATTTCACGATACTGTCAGTCCGAAAACGTGGGAGAGGCAAGTGGACTTGACTATTTTCAATACTGGTAAGACTTTATATTTATAAAAATTCGAAACAAATGAAACTTCAGAAACGCATGAGATGATTGCAAATGATTTGAAATTCCCGGATGATTTCGGTTGCTTCCTTTCTCAATGTGTTGGCCATAACAATAATGTTTATGTTGTTGGTGATAGAAACGATGGTTCCGGGCTCAACACAATTTTTGAGTTAAACACTACAACAATGAAATTCACACATATTTTGAGTTGTCGCCGTTTCGAACAAGCTCTCTCGTTTGAAGGCAATAACATGCACATGTTTGTTCAAGATGGGCGTGAATTAGCATGGAAAACTATTAATATCGATACTAAGCAAATCATTAGAACGGTTCCCTTCCCTAGAGTAAGTATCTTATCAAGCTTTTCAAAAAAAAATTGATTATAACTTCAGGGTCAAGATCCGTTCGATTTTCATGACTCCTACTTTCGAACAGAAGGCAGATCGCTTTACAAGATCAAACAAACTGAACAAAAAGTCGAAGTCTTCGAGTTGAAAAATGGCGAATTCCATCATATTGCTCGGTTCGACGATCATGGAAAATTTTGTAATTCAACTTTTTTCCGATATTTTCATCTTTGAATTTGCTGTTAAGAAATTCATTTTGGTCTCGCAGTGATGACGCACTGATCATTCGGAATTTCGACTTCGAAACAAAAAACCTGACTGAGGAGATTATACGGACACCGTTGAAAGATAAACATATTTATTCCGCTCATTCAACTGTGGAGTTGAACGGGAAATTATATGTGGCTCCAAAGAGTCCGAGACGAATGAAACAAGAATTTGAGCTTCGTATATTTGAACGTCAACCAACGTTGTTCAGCATCTGTTTGCGCAACATTGTGGACAGTTTCGTGGTAGAAAATCAATCGAATGAAATTGACGAAATAGGAAAAACGCTACCACCTGGAATCAGGTTCTCAGTTACCTGTGAACGCTGAATATGTTTGTTGATTTTGCAGATCACGTCTCAAGAAAATGCTTTTGTGGAAGATACATGAATACAGACATGGTATCAAATGGGAAGATTTTAAGGCATACTCAAAAAGGTATTACGATGCGTTTCAAGGTGAAATTGACAAAATGATGCAAGAAGGCCTCATCGATAAACGTCTCAAGTTTGAACTCCAAAGAGCTACCAGCTGTCGTCTGTAATAACACAATATGTAAAACTCTAATTAAACTCCCTTGTGGAACAACTTTGGAAATCAAATATCTTCTTTAAATTTTGTGGTCTCCTTTCATTTTGATTTTCTGTTCGTTTTTTTGCGACTTTTGTCTGTTTCCAATTTTCAAATGCAAATAAATCAAACCATTCTATTTTTTCAGTGTTTCAAAATTGATTAATTTTTTTGCAAAGTTGTAATTACAGAGCAGGAACATACATAGGTAGCAATTTCCGCAGTATTCACTTCCAAAACCAAAATTTCACATTTGTCATATCTTTCATTAAACTGAATGAGTTTTACTGAATATTCTTTTTTTGCTCACAATCTGTTATTTTTTTGATCATGGCTCGTGCCATTTCTACATGTCCAATTTTCTTTTTCTTGGGTCTTCCTTTCCGACTGTTTGCAATGATTCAACTTACTCTCATCTTTCTCTTTTTTTTCGTTTTCTTCATTGCGCATCATTTTCTTAGAGTAATTTGTGTTAAATTTGACACATTCTTTGAATTAAGGCTAATGTTGTGAAAATAGAGTTACCACCTGCCTTCAGATCTTATCTAATACAATTAGTATAGGTCAAACAATGAAAGGACGACGAATAGGCGCGTTTTTTGAATATGGCTATGCAGAGCATTCAAAACATTCATTCGATACGTTTAGTGACTAACCGAACCAGTTTTTGAAGGTGTTCTTCGCTCGTTTGTCTTCATATTTTGACCAATTTTTTATACTGCACTTCTCAAATGCGAAGATTTATCTTGTTTTCCTCTTGTATCTACCTCTGCCGTCTTCCTGACCCTCTTTTCGCATTCTTCTCTAACTGTTTTGTTTCATTCCATTCTCTCCTCTTTTACATTTTTATTTTCATATTTCTAATATATTTAGGCTGACAATGTCGTGGACAATGAGTTACCACGTTCCAACTAAACGCACTCAAACAGCTGCAACGTCTATGTATTTAGTTCCAGTGTTTGGTGATATTTGGATATTTCACGATACTGTCAGTCCAGAAACGTGGGAGAGACAGGTGGATTTGACTGTTTTCAATACTGGTAAGATTTTATATTTATAATTTGAAACAATGGAATTTTCAGAAACGCATGAGATGATTGCGAGAGATGTGAAATTCCCTGACAACTTCGGTTGCTTCCTTCGTCAATGTGTTGGTCATAACAACAATGTTTATGTTGTTGGTGACAGAAACGATGGTTCCGGGCTCAACACAATTTTTGAGTTGAACACTAGAACAATGGAATTCAAACATATTTTGAGTTGTGACGAATTTGAACAAGCTCTCTTATTAGAAGGGAATAACATGTATTTGTTTGTTTCAAATCGGCATGAAATTTTATGGAAAACAATTGATCTCGATACTAAGCAAATAATAAAACGGTTTCTCTTCCTGAAGTGAGTTTCTCATCAAGTCTTTCAAAACAGCGATTAAAATTTCAGAGTCAAGATCCGTTTGATTTCTATGACTCCTACTTTCTAAAAAACGGCGGATCTCTTTACAAGATCAAACAAACTGGACAAAAAGTTAACGTTTTCGAATTGAAAGACGGCGAATTCCATGAAATTGCTCGGTTCGACGATTATGGAAAATTTTGTAAGTTTTTTTCCCGATGATTTCATTATTTTTTTCTGTTGCAGGGCCCATAAGGAATTCATTTTGGTCGGTTAGTAATGACGCATTGATCATTCGGAGTTTCGACTTCGAGATGAAAACTCTGACGGAGAAGATTATTCCGACACCATTGAAAGATAAACATATTTTTTCTGCTCATGCAACTGTGGAGTTGAACGGGAAAATTTACGCGGCTTTATGGAGTCCAAGAAGAATGAAACAAGAATTTGAGTTGCGCATATTTGAACGTCAACCAACGTTGTATAGCATCTGTGTGTGCAACATTGTGGACAGTTTCGTGGTTGAGAATCAATCGAATGAATTTGCGCAAATAGGAAAAACGCTCCCTCCTGAAATCGGGTTTGCAGTTATCTTTTAACGATGAAAATATCATGACTTTGCAGATCACGTCTCAAGAAAATGCTTTTATGGAAGTTACATGAACACAGACATGGAATCAAATGGGAAGATTTCAAGACATTCTCCAAAAAATATTACGAAGCGTTTTACAATGAACTTGACAAAATGACGCAAGAAGGCCTCATCGATGAACGTCTCAAGTCTGAACTCATAACAGCCAACAGCTGCCGTTTGTAATAATACAATATGTGGAACTCTAACTGACCGCATTTGTGGAATAACGGTGCGGATAAAATATCTTCTCTAAAAGTTTTGCTTACCTTTCCATCTCAATTTGTGCTTATCTCTCTGTTTTTAATTTTCAAATCTAAATAAATCACTTCGTTCGACGTTTCAATTTTTAACAGTCACACAGTCTTAATTAACAACATTAATATTGTTGAAAGCATTACCCAGACATGATTATTCATTTGATTATCGAAAGTTCGGACAAATTTTTTAAAACAGAGCGATTTTCAAATTGACATCCAGACGAGCACCTGTCTTTCTATCTATATCTGTTACAATATGTGTCAAAGTAAAAGGACGGATGAGTCTCAATGAACGACCTTTCATACAATAGGCGCGTTTTTAAGATATAGAACTGAACACTATGACCATCATTCATTCGTTTGGTGACTAACCTCCCAAATTCATGAATGAATACTCTGCTCGTTACTCTTGTTTCTTTCCTTTTGAATTTCTTTTTTTTTTGTGAACAGTTTGTCTTCCAATTCTCGTTTTCCTAAAGAGTTCCTCTTTGGTCACTATCCGGTTTTTACTGTGACCCTATTTATCTTTGGTCTTTCCAGAAGAGAACTATAAACATCTCTAACTGTTTGCAACGGTTCAACGTACATTTGTTTGTTGTGATGTTCTCTCATTCTCGTTTTCGTATTTTTTTTTCTTACGTAACATTTTCGTAGTGCGTTTTTTGTTTCCAATTTTGACAAACCTTTGGAATTTGTGGTAGTATCGTAAAAATTGAACTACCTGCCTTCATCTTATCTAATACAATATGTGTCAAAAAAGATTCATAATATGAGAAAATAGAAAATTCGTAACAACATTCATTCGTTTTGTTTGAGAACAAACCAAGCCATTTTTTGAATGGGTACTCTTCTTGTTTTCCCTTTCGTTATTATAGGCCAATTTTTAATTTTTTTCTCTACTGCTGAATGCAATATTTTTTCCTATCTATCTCTGCTACCTTCAGGTGGCCCTTTCCGTACCTTTCTTTAACTTTGTTGTTTTCTCAACCAGAAACGTTATTTTTTCATTTCAGACTAACAATGTCGTGGACATCGAGCTATCCCATTCCTACTGTACGCAGAGGCAGCAGAGGAGCAAACGATACTTTTGCAGTCCCAGTGTCCAGCGATATCTGGATATTTCACGACAAGTTTTGCAGGGAGACAATGAGCAGAAAAATTGACTTGATAGTTTTTAACATCGGTAAGGAAGAACTTTAGAAATTGATCCAACATCACAGTGATCTTTTAGAAACTCACGAGATGATTGAAAAAGATCTGAAAGTCCCAGCCAACTTTGGTACAAGGCTTGAACATTTTGTTGTTCATAATAACAATGTGTACCTGGTTGGAAAAAGAATGTTCGAAGGAAGTCACATGCATTTTTTCTTGGAACATCGTAAGCGATGTAACTGGATCACTTTTGATTTAGAAACCAAACAAGTGGTCAAGAGGGTCTCTGTAGTTAGGGTGAGAACTGTATCAAGTCTTGTAAAAATAAACTCAAACTTCAGCCCGCAGGATGTTTTATACAAACACACTATTTTACTGATGGTGAAGCATTTTACATGACCAGTCGCACAGATCAGACTACCAAAGTTTTTGCAATGGAGAAGAACAGCTACTATGAAATTGGTCAATTCGAGAAGTGTGGAGCATTCTGTAAGTCCAATATTGTTCAATTTTGTCTATGAATACTTTTAGCGCCTCCTTACAATAATACATTCTGGACTAATGATGATAATTCCATAACAATTCGTAGGTTTGACTTTAATACAAAAAGTTGGAAGGAGGAAATTATTCCGAAAGCATGGAAAGGATACGACGGATTTAACATTCGTTCACATGTTGATCTCAACGGAAAGCTTTATGCCATAATATGGAACATGGGAAGATATAACAGAGAATTTGAGCTTCGCATATTTGAACGTCAACCAGCTTTATCTGATATTAGTTTGTTGAATATTGTGAACGGCGTCCTGTTAGAAAACCAATCAAATCAATTTAATGAAATAAAAGAAATACTCCCTCGTGAATTAAGGTGTGTAGTCTTCTGTAACGCTAAAGTTTATTTAATATTTTTAAGATCACGTCTGGCAAACATGTAGGACTGGAGGAGCTACGAAAATGGAAAAGGAATCAAAATGGATAACGACATGAAATATCGAAAAGCATTTGAAGTTGAGATTGACAACATGGTGCGGCTCTATCGATGAATGCCTTCAAAGAAGACTTACTGTTTTTTTCAGATTTGCTCCGAAATAATGATTTTTTTTCACGCTGATTATTTACACTCATTTACGCACATTACACTCAAATAAATTTTCCAAACGGATAGAATGTTAAAAAACAGATAAAAGTGTCATCTTTTTTTAAAAGTTTCACGACAATGCGCTACGACGTGGGTCAGCCTCATCGACGGGTCATTATTGATTTTACTGTTGTGTTTCCCGCGCAACTTGCCTCGCATTCTTTCTTTTTTTTGCGTGTTTTTCATCCCGCGTTCACATGTAACATAGCTTTTCGCATTCACTTTTTAGAATTAAAAATATCATTTCCTCAGGCGAACAATGTCGTGGACATCAAGCTACCACATTCCAACGGGGCCACACAGAAGAGGTTCAACTTCAATTCACGCAGTCCCAGTGTTTGACGATGTTTGGATTTTTCATGATAGGATTAAAGAGAGGAAAATTGACTTGATTGTTTTCAAGAAAGGTAAAGACTTGAAAATGAATACTAATCGGCATGTGAAATTTTAGAAACCCACGAATTGATCACAAAAGATGTGATGTTCCCGGACAACTTTGGTATTTGGATTCAACATTGTGTTGCTCATAAGAACAACATTTATTTTACGGGAAAAATAAGTGAAACAGAAGCCTTAACAGTTTTTGAGTTAAACACCACAACAATGGAATTCATTCATTTTGGAAATTTTCAAGAACTTAAACAACCGCCAACGTTTGAAAGGAATCACATGCATCTGTTTCTGAAAAATCTTGAGCAATATCAGTGGATCACTGTTGATTTAGAAACCAGAGAAATCATTAGAACGGTTTCCTTAGCTACGGTATAAATCTTTTCCAGTCTTGCTTCTAAAAAAAACTAAATTTTAAGCCTGAAGGAGTTTCCATGCAAGTATACTGTTTTACTGATGGTGAAGCATTGTACATGACCCGTCGGAATTATCCGGTCAGAAATACTGAAGTTTTTGCATTGAAGCAAGACAGGTTTCAAAAAATTGGTCAATTCGAATGTGAAGCATTGTGTAAGTCGATTATTGATCAATTTTGACCATTAATATTTTTAGCACCTCCTTACAACAACACATTCTGGTCTAATAATGATTACTCGAAAACTATTCGAAAATTTGACTTTGAAACTAGAAGTTGGAAGGAGGAAGTTATTCCGAAAGCATGGAAAGGATATGCTGGATTTGACATCCATTCAAGTGTTGATCTCAACGGAAAGATTTATGCTTGTATATGGAACAATAGCAGATACGAAAGAGAACATGAGCTTCGCATATTTGAGCGTCAACCAGCTTTATCTTATATCAGTTTGTTGAATATTGTGAACGGTGTCTTGTCAGAAAACCAAACGAATCATTTTAATGAATTACAAAAGATGCTCTCTCGGGAACTCCAGTACGTAGTGGTCTGTTACGCTAAAGTGTTATCAATATTTTTCTAGATTACGTTTGGCAAACTTGTGGGACTGGATGAGCTACGAACATGGAAGAGGTATCAAAATGGAAAATGACAGGAAATATCGAGAAGCATTTGAAATTGAAATTATCAACTTGGCGCAATATGGCTCTATTGATGGATGCCTTTAAAGAAAACTTACTCGTTTCTTCAGATGTGCTCTGGAATAATAATTTTTTTGTGCTGATTATTCACGTTCGAAGTTTGAATAAAACTATTCAAATTTGTAAATAAAGTGTAGAAAAGTCAATGTAAGGTTTTGCATAATATTACATTTGCATAAATATGTGCTCTTCGAAGTTATTTATTGAATTTTTATTTTCACATCTACTTTTCTTTCACCCACATTGGAGGTGTTAAAATAGACGACAATGCGCTATGACGTGGGTCAGCCCAACTGCTATGGCAGTATTGATTCTAATGTTGTTTTTCCCGCGCAACAGGCGCTTCCTACACAATTTATTCCGCGTTTACATTTCAAATATCTTTTAACATTTAGTTTGTAAATATTGAATGAATTATTATGAATTAGGTCAACAATGTCGTGGACATCGAGCTACCACATTCCAACTGCGCCACAAACAAACAGCAGAAGTACAACTACAATCTACGCAGTCCCAGTGTTTGACGATTTGTGGATTTTTCAAGCCAGGGTTTGCTGGGACACATACACAACAGAACTTGATTTGACTGTTTTCAAGACTAGTAAGGATTTTAAAAATGAATCTAACCTTATCGTGATTTTTAAGAAACACATGAGATGATTAAAGAAGTTGTGGGATTCCCGAAAAAGTTTCGTTCTTGGCTTCAACATTGTGTTGTTCATGATAACAATGTTTATATTGCTGGAAAAAGACTGGCAGCAGGAACCTCCTTAATTTACAAATTGAACACCACAACCATGAAATTTATTCCTATTTTGAATGTTCATGGACTCGAACATGCGTGCGAAATCAAAGCAATGCTTCCCCATGAAGTCAGGTTCGTATGCGCTTGATATGCTGTGGTTCAATATATTTTTTGAGATCACGTCTGGCAAACATGTGGGACTGGAAAAGCTACGAACATGAAAATGGAATCAAATGGGCAAACGTCAAGAAATATCGAGAAGCACTGAAAGTCGAGATTGACAACCTGGCGCAGAATGGTTTAATTGACGAATACCGTCAAAGAAGCCTTATTGGCGTACTCGTCAATGCTCCGGAATAATTTTTTTGTGCTGTTTATTTTCAATTGCTTTTCAAGTACAACTTTACAAACTTGTTTATAAACCGAATGAAGATATCAATGCGTTATCTTTGATTTTTCGTGCAAAGGTACTATCTCACTGATGGTGAAGCAGTCTACCTGGCTGGTGTTCATCAAACTATCAAAGTTTTTGCTTTGGAAAACGATGAATGTCGAGAAATTGGGCCAACAGATTATATCGAAAAGCGTTTCAAGTTGAAATCGACAAATTGAAGAAGGATGATCTCATCAATGAACTGCTTTATGAGAAACTTATTGCTCTTTTCCATTATGCTCCGGAAGAATAATTTACTGTTTTCCATTTTTGCCAAACCCATTTTTTGAAATTTCGTTTGAAATCAACATCAGAATTCCATCTTATTAGAGATCGTCGTTCGAATGAGAAAAAGTGCTACATGATTTCTAAGGGAACTTCAAAGCAAAACACCAAACTGAAACATTTCGACAAACCTTGGAAAAAGTTAGAAATATGACACAAATTTTCTGTAAAAAACAAACGGTGTGGGTTGGCTGTTGCTCAAAAATCTATCAAGTACATCGCTACTGTTGTTTTTGACAAAATCCAAAAATAAAATATCATCACAACAAAAGATAAGTTATATTGAATATCTATTGTTATACACGACTAGAATCTATTGTCAAACAGCCACTGTTGATGAAAACATGGAGTTATCCAAATAGAAATACACAAGCACTCTACCAAAAAGCCAAAACAAGTTGAGTATAAAAGGATGGGAGTCGAGCAGAAAAGTATTCAATACTGAAATCAGTTGTATCAACAATGAACTCAGTCAGCATTCTTCTCCTCCTCTGCACCATCACTGCTCATGCTTCCATATTCCGTGCCAAAAGATCTGGTGGAGTCGATGTTGATTCCAATGCCAATGTTGACATCAATGGTGGAACATCTTCGTGCCATTTCAACTCGCAATCATGGGATGATCTACATGCTGCATTGAACGCCTTCTTTGCTGGATGTGCCAACGGTCAAGCTAGTGCCTCATTAGTTGTAACACTTCAAGCCGCCCTCACTGCCTGGGTCAGTGCCGCTACCAATGCTCATATTGATGCCAGCTTCATCGCATCCATCCAAGCTACCATCAATGCTATCATCAGTGCAAATGCCAATGGAGCCATCACTGGATACCTTAATCTCCAAGCTGCTCTCAATGCCTGCTTGACTGCCGGAGCAAATGGAAACTTCAGTGCATCCCTCATCGCAACTCTTCAAGCCGTGTTGAATGTATTCATCGGAGGATCATCAGGTATTGCTACTACTGCCGCAACCACTGTCAACTTCTGGGCTGCACTTCAAGCTGCATTGAACGCCTTCTTCGCCGGATGTGCCAACGGACAAGCTAGTGCCTCATTGGTTGCAGCACTTCAAGCCGCCCTCTCTGCCTGGGTCAGTGCCGCTACCAATGCTCATGTTGATGCCAGCTTCATCGCATCCATCCAAGCTACCATCAATGCCATCATCAGTGCAAATGCCAATGGAGCCATCACAGGATACCTCAACCTCCAAGCTGCTCTCAATGCCTGCTTGACTGCCGGAGCAAATGGAAACTTCAGTGCATCCCTCATCGCAACTCTTCAAGCCGTGTTGAATGTATTCATCGGAGGATCATCAGGTATTGCTACTACTGCCGCAACCACTGTCAACTTCTGGGCTGCACTTCAAGCTGCATTGAACGCCTTCTTCGCCGGATGTGCCAACGGACAAGCTAGTGCCTCATTGGTTGCAGCACTTCAAGCCGCCCTCTCTGCCTGGGTCAGTGCCGCTACCAATGCTCATGTTGATGCCAGCTTCATCGCATCCATCCAAGCTACCATCAATGCCATCATCAGTGCAAATGCCAATGGAGCCATCACAGGATACCTCAACCTCCAAGCTGCTCTCAATGCCTGCTTGACTGCCGGAGCAAATGGAAACTTCAGTGCATCCCTCATCGCAACTCTTCAAGCCGTGTTGAATGTGTTTATCGGAGGATTATCAGGCGTTGCTACTACTGCTGCAACCACTGTCAACTTCTGGGCTGCACTTCAAGCTGCATTGAACGCCTTCTTCGCCGGATGTGCAAACGGACAAGCTAGTGCCTCATTGGTTGCAGCACTTCAAGCCGCCCTCTCTGCCTGGGTCAGTGCCGCTACTAATGCTCATATTGATGCCAGCTTCATCGCATCCATCCAAGCTACCATCAATGCCATCATCAGTGCAAATGCCAATGGAGCCATCACAGGATACCTCAACCTCCAAGCTGCTCTCAATGCCTGCTTGACTGCCGGAGCAAATGGAAACTTCAGTGCATCATTGATCGCAACTCTTCGAGCCGTGTTGAATGTGTTTATCGGAGGATCATCAGGCGTTGCTACTACTGCTGCAACCACTGTCAACTTCTGGGCTGCACTTCAAGCTGCATTGAACGCCTTCTTCGCCGGATGTGCAAACGGACAAGCTAGTGCCTCATTGGTTGCAGCACTTCAAGCCGCCCTCTCTGCCTGGGTCAGTGCCGCTACCAATGCTCATATTGATGCCAGCTTCATCGCATCCATCCAAGCTACCATCAATGCCATCATTAGTGCAAATGCCAATGGAGCCATCACAGGATACCTCAACCTCCAAGCTGCTCTCAATGCCTGCTTGACTGCCGGAGCAAATGGAAACTTCAGTGCATCCCTCATCGCAACTCTTCAAGCCGTGTTGAATGTGTTTATCGGAGGATTATCAGGCGTTGCTACTACTGCTGCAACCACTGTCAACTTCTGGGCTGCACTTCAAGCTGCATTGAACGCCTTCTTCGCCGGATGTGCAAACGGACAAGCTAGTGCCTCATTGGTTGCAGCACTTCAAGCCGCCCTCTCTGCCTGGGTCAGTGCCGCTACCAATGCTCATGTTGATGCCAGCTTCATTGCATCCATCCAAGCTACTATCAATGCCATCATCAGTGCAAATGCCAATGGAGCCATCACTGGATACCTCAACCTCCAAGATGTTCTCAATGCCTGCTTGAATGCCGGAGCAAATGGAAACTTCAGTGCATCATTGATCGCAACTCTTCAAGCCGAGTTGAATGTGTTTATCGGAGGAACATCAGGTGTTGCTACTACTGCCGCAACCACCGTCAACTACTGGGCTGCACTTCAAGCTGCATTGAACGGTTTCTTCGCCGGATGTGCCAACGGACAAGCTAGTGCCTCATTGGTTGCAGCACTTCAAGCCGCCCTCTCTGCCTGGGTCAGTGCCGCTACCAACGCTCATGTTGATGCCAACTTCATTGCTTCCATCCAAGCTGCAATCAACGCTTTGATTACCGCTAATGCAAATGGAAACGTCAATGTCAGTGCCTTCGCTAACATTCAAGCCGCTTTGACTGCGTGCCTCAATGCTGGAGCAAGTGGAAATCTCACTGCATCTCTTATTGCCACTCTTCAAACTGCAGTCAATGCTTTGGTCAGTGTCGTGTCCTCTGTCGTCGCTACACTTCAAGCTGCTCTTGCTGAGTTCATCACTGGCTGCTCCACCGGCCGCTTCGATGCAGCAGTCACCGCAAGACTTCAAGCTGCTCTCACTGCATTCGTCAAAGGTGCTGGCCAATTGAGTGTCACCAAAGTGCTCAGCATCCAAGTCGCCATCACCAAATTGATTGCTGGAGCCGCACTTCGTCTCTTCGATGCAAATGGTGCTGCCAGTGTTCAAGCATCGTTGAATGCGTTGGTCAGTGTCAACTGAGGTGTATCAATCTGGTCATTTCTAATTTCACATATTTGGGTTATCACATATTTATCTTGATTTCTATTACTTTACGAATAAATACTATGGGTAATACTGTTCAACTCACATACCAGAGTTTTTTCTCAATCAAAACGTCACAATAAATGCGAATTATCCTTTTCATCATCTCAGACCACTAAACGTGGACACTGCAAACGCGCCCCACTGCAAAACGCAAAACATGTTGCGCGGGGAATACTGCGCGCGCTCATCATCCCGCAAAATTTTTATTGTTAGTCAATGTTCGATGGTCTTTTGTTAGGTGAGGTGGACCCTTCTCATCTCTATTCAATTAGTTCAATACTAGTTCTCCATCAATCCCCATTTTTCGAGCTGTACAGTTATGCGCTGATTGATAGTTGTTTGAGGCCTCAATTTTTTTCAAAAAGACATACTGGTCAGAAAAAATACGAAGTTGTTACTGTCCTCGCTTAAATTTCTCTGTGAATAATCTTCTTTTGTTCACAGTTGATCTTTCAGCTGATGGTTTCTTTCTACTGAAATCGCTCTTTGTTTTTTTTCCTCTTCACGTCTCACGATTTGTACCCCATATAATCTCTTTCTGTTGTTTTTTTTGTTTCTTAGCACTGAAACGTAACACATTATTATGCACGCTGACGTGGTCGCTGTGCGAAAGAAAATCGATAGACCACAATGACGTCGTACTGAGTGAGAATGGTCACCTCACATTCGTCTTCCCTTATTCGTATATTCCCATTTTTTTACCGTTGTTTTTTCCTTTCATGTTCTATAGAATAAAATACTTTAGATTCAGATTGATAATGTCGTGGACATTGAGTTATCCTATTCCGACTGAACGAACTGAAAGAGCTGCAACTTCTATTTATGCTGTTCCGGTGTTTGATAATATTTGGATTTTCTTCGACACCGTGAAATCAGATACATTCGAAAGACGAGTAGACTTAACCGTTTTTAATACTGGTAAGGTTTTTTCAACCGTTCAATCCTAATATGGAACTTTTAGAAACGCATGCGATGAGTGTTAAAGATGTGAAATTCCCAGATGACTTTGGTTGTTTCTTACACCAATGTGTTGCTTATAACAACAATGTTTATGTTGTTGGAAACCGAAATGACGGTTCCGGGATCTATACAGTTTTTGAGTTGAACACTACAACAATGGAATTCACTCATATTCTAAACCTTGGAGAGTTTGAACAAGAACCGACATTTGTAGGCAATCATATGCACTTGTTTGTACCAAATCGTGGACGGTATGACTGGAAAACAATCGATTTGACAACAAAGGATGTGATCAGGACAGTTTCCTTAGCTGATGTGAGAATCATATCGTGATTGTCAAAAAAAGATGCATTTCAGCCTCAGTTATGGCACATCGACACTTATTTCCTCACTGATGGCGAAGCTATTTACATGGCTGGGCTGATAGATGAGAAAGTTGAACTTTATGAGTGGAAAGATGATGGCTACAGTGCTATCAGTCAATTCAAGAAGTCTGGGGCGTTTTGTAAGTCTATTGTCGGTGAATTTCATTGGATACAACTTTTTTAGCAATGCCTCAAAACAATACATACTGGTCTAATGATCAGATCTCCATTACTATTCGTAAATTTGACTTCAACACTAGAAATTGGAAGAAGGAGGTTATTCCGAAGGCGTGGCAAGGACGTGATGGTTGTAACGTTCGTTCAAATGTAGATACCGGAGAGAAAATTTATGCCGTTATATGGAACGCCAGGAGCGAAGAAAGAGAGTTTGAACTTCGCATATTTGAGCGTTACCCAACTTCGCGAACTCTCTTCTTGTTGAGTACAGTAAACGATCTTCTTGCGACAAACAATATGGAGCAGCTCAAAGAAGTACAGAAAGATAATCCTATCAACATCAGGTTTTTTTGGAATTGTTACTTAAAAACAACATCATTTTTCAGTGAACGTCTTGGCAACATGTGGGACTGGAAAAGTTACGAACACGAAAAAGGTGCCGAATAGGCGAAACAGCTGACAAATGGCAAACTCTAACATTTCAAACTGAACTTGATAAAATAATACATGTCACTAACTTTTTTTTTCAAATGTGATCCTTAACGATTTATTTATGAATAAAATGTTATATGACAATAATCAACAGAATCAACATCCGTAGCTGTACATCTAACAGGAAGAAGTAATAGTACAAAGGTTTAAGACTGCTGAAACTGACCATAATCAAATATTTCACAAATGAAAAGTTATAAATAAAACAGTGTGGGTTGGTAGTTGCTCACAAATCTATCAAGTACATTGCGACTGTTGTTTTTGATGAATCCCAAAAATAAAATGTCACCATAACAATACATAATGTATATTGAACATCAATTGTAATAAATGAATAGAATCCATTGTCAAACAGCCAATAGTGATGAAAACATCCAGTTATCAAAATAGAAATGCACAAGCACTCTACCAAAAAGCCAAAACAAGTTGAGTATAAAAGGATGGGAGACGAGCAGAAAGTATCCATTACTGAAATCAGTTGTATCAACAATGAACTCAGTCAGCATTCTCCTCCTCCTCTGCACCATCACAGCTCATGCTTCCATTTTTCGTGCCAAAAGATCTGGTGGAGTCGATGTTGATGCCACTGCAAATGTTGACATCAATGGTGAAACATCTTCATGCCACTTCAACTCGCAACCATGGGATGATCTACATGCTGCATTGAACGCCTTCTTCGCCGGATGTGCCAACGGACAAGCTAGTGCCTCATTGGTTGCAGCACTTCAAGCCGCCGTCTCTGCCTGGGTCAGTGCCGCTACCAATGCTAATGTTGATGCCAGTTTCATTGCATCCATCCAAGCCACCATCAATGCCGTAATCAGTGCAAACGCCAATGGAGCCATCTCTGGATATCTCAACCTTCAAGTTGCTCTCAATGCCTGTTTGAATGCTGGAGCAAGTGGAAACTTCAGTACATCTCTCATCGCAACTCTTCAAGCCGTGTTGAATGTATTCATCGGAGGATCATCAGGTGTTGCTACTACTGCTGCAACCACTGTCAACTTGTGGGCTGCACTTCAAGCTGCATTGAACGCCTTCTTCGCCGGATGTGCCAACGGACAAGCTAGTGCCTCATTGGTTGCAGCACTTCAAGCCGCCGTCTCTGCCTGGGTCAGTGCCGCTACCAATGCTCATGTTGATGCCAGTTTCATTGCATCCATCCAAGCCACCATCAATGCCGTAATCAGTGCAAACGCCAATGGAGCCATCTCTGGATATCTCAACCTTCAAGTTGCTCTCAATGCCTGTTTGAATGCTGGAGCAAGTGGAAACTTCAGTACATCTCTCATCGCAACTCTTCAAGCCGTGTTGAATGTATTCATCGGAGGATCATCAGGTGTTGCTACTACTGCTGCAACCACTGTCAACTTCTGGGCTGCACTTCAAGCTGCATTGAACGCCTTCTTCGCCGGATGTGCCAACGGACAAGCAAGTGCCTCACTAGTTGCAGCACTTCAAGCTGCTTTGTCTGCCTGGGTCAGTGCCGCTACCAATGCTCATGTTGATGCCAGTTTCATCGCTTCCATCCAAGCATCGGTCAATGCCTTGATAACAGCTAATGCTAACGAAAACGTCAGTGCCAGCGTTTTCGCTAACATTCAAGCCGCTTTGACTGCGTGCCTCAATGCTGGAGCAAGTGGAAACCTCAATGCATCTCTCATTGCCACTCTTCAAACTGCAGTCAATGCCTTGGTCAGTGCCGTGTCTTCTGTCGTCGCTACACTTCAAGCTGCTCTTGCTGAGTTTATCACTAGCTGCTCCAACGGTCGCTTTGATGCAGCAGTCACTGCCAAACTTCAAGCTGCTCTCACTGCATTCGTCAAAGGCGCTGGTCAATTCAGTGTCACCAAAGTGCTCAGCATCCAAGTCGCAATCACCAAATTGATTGCTGGAGCCGCACTCCGTCTCTTTGATGCAAATGGGGCCGCTAGTGTTCAAGCATCGTTGAATGCGTTGGTCAGTGTCAACTGAAGTGCAGCAACAACATCTCGTCATTTTTAATTTCACATTTCATTGGGTTATCATAATATCTTCTTAAATGTCGTTTTACTTTTTGAATAAATTATCTGGGTAACACAGTTTTCGTCAGAAAAAAAGAAGATGATTTGTCAACAGCCCGCCCGACAATAAAATCTATATTTCTAGTGAATCTATCAATATTTGGCCTAAATATACAATTTTTCAATCCAACCAATCATTTTTCTTATCGATAGTTCTGTTGTCTTGGACAAAACCGTTCTCTACTCGTTCAGAGATTTATAGCTAATTTCTATCCTAAATATTATGTGTCACCTGTTCATCAGTGTTTTTGTATGTAGTTTGATCACAGAAAAATGCCTCCAGGAGAAATTTCAAACATCAACAGGTGATGGCGAAGATATGTATCGTCATTCGAACCATGTATGCAATACATTCCTGGACAAATTGATCATTTTGTAGGAAATTTCATTTTGTTTGTATGAGTATGAAAGAAAATTTTCCAAAATGGAACATCAAATTCGTTGCGTAATTATTTTCAAAATTTCAATCAGTGGTTTTGATTCATGGTATTTTCCAAACGAATGCAACTAGTGCAACGATATTTACAGTTTTCCTGAGCGCCTTTGTAAACAAAACAATTCACTCTTTTTATTCTCAACTTGTTTCTCATTTAATCGGAATGCCTTTTTTCATTACGTCGACATTCGACGATTTACGATCTAATAGGCCTATCGATTTTCAGATTTCGAAACATTCGAGCGGGAAAACATGGTACACACCTTGCACACCTGCTCATTTGTCGCAAGACCACAGACCGTAAATGGGTTTGCTAGGTCCTTCCCCCTCTTGTAACACCATGTGTGTTTCATTTGGGCCATTCTATTCCATTTGCCTCATTTACTCTGTTATTGGGGTACTTGAAGGTGTTTTATTTGTTTAATCCAGAGAATATTCGTTTATCCAGCAATTAAAAAACAGCACAGCGCTCATCATAAACTACATTTGACCAATTTATCAGCTTAGAAGTTTCCAAATTTGCTTTTCGTTAATAGACTTTCCAAAAAAAAAACCTAATTTTTCGTTTCGTCTTTTGCTAAATTTTGATTTCTTGATTACATGAATTCTTATTCTTAGCCTTTTCATTTTACGTTTCTTAGTTTTTCCAAATACCAAGCGGAAACTACTCCCATTTTTTAATTCCTCTCGAAAAGTAATTCGCAATGTTCCTCACGCCAAATCCAACGCCCGCGCCAAACCCACTCGTATTTGCTTTTTGGCAAGTCCATTTTTCGTGTATGGCTTTCTCAAAAACATTTCTATGAGTAAAATTGCTATTGAAACTTATGAGCCTCGCTTAGAGAAGTACCAATGCCTGCGTCTTAGCTCTTGCGTCGTAAGCGTAAGATTCTGCGTAAACCCTGCGTAAGATTTCCCGCGTGGTTCATTGATTTTTTTAACCAACGAATACGTAGACCAAAACAGCACACCTCGTCGTCGTCTCCTCCCTTTTTTTCCAGTAGCAGCTGATCCCCATGTGCAACCAAAATGCCTCTGGGAGTTTTCGTTTCAAGCGTCTTATCTCATAAAGACATCAATTTTACGTTGCTGGGGTACTTGAAGGTGTTAGATAGGCAATACCTTATTAGTTGTCTTGCTGCATCGTTTTTCTTGCCTCAGTCATCATCTTGCATTCTTACAGTCATCAATTTCTTCATTTTCATTTCTCCAAAGATCCTAAATTTTCTCATAGCTCTATCACTCCATATTGTCGTCAAAGGGTTTTGTAGTGAGTTCATTCCACTTATCTGAAGCCCCAACCAATAATTCCCAGCTTTATAATGCCTCAATTTTCGGAATTTTTCTCGTTTTCGGAATTTTCAAGTTATAAATTTGACTAAAAGGTTTTCAGATGAGCTCCATCTGTCAATCGTTCAAAATGGCCCGTTGGGATGATAGCATCAAAATTGGAAAAAGCGAGAGCAAAGAGATCCTCGTCAATGCTGTACCAGTCCAAGGCAACTTGTGGATTTTCTACGAAATGCATGAACAGAAGGGAATACGAGTTCTCGATACTGGTCAGTTTTCTCATAAGCGAGTCACCTTAACATTCTTAAATTTTCAGCTACAAGGGAAGTTTCGATCGTTGATTGCCAGTTCCCCGCCGAGTTCGGGGAACGCACCAATTCCATTACAAGCCATGGAGACCAAATTTTCATGTTTCGAAAAGCCGAGGAGAGCAGATATTTGCTATTCAAGTTTTGTACGGTAACTTTGAAATTCGACATTTTTCAAGGCATCAAGGCCACTTATATCATCAATAATTGCCCGATACTCGGCAATAAAATGTACTTCCTACATTACGACAACGATAGCAGCCAAACTTTGGCATCGATCGATTTGCAAACCAAGGCGTTTGTCGATGAGTGGAATTTGGTTAGTGATTGCAAACTTTGAACCAAAATTTTTTCTGACTCTTTCAGACCGGTACAGTACTCGGAGCTCAGTTATTGGCATATGCCGGTAACTTGTACATGATGGAGAAGAAAGGGATCAATCGTTGGGTGAGCCGACTCAACTTGCTCACTGGAAGAATTGAGCAATTGAATCAAGGGGATTATATGTGCGGTGCTCTTAATTTGGGAATGATCAGTAGATGTTAGTTTGAAGTTTTTTGATCTATTATATGTTCCAAATTTACAGTCACCAACCGTAACATTTTCCTCGACTCATCGTTGGATTTGGACCATGTCTTCCTCCAAACGTTCGACTTTTCCACCAACTCCTGGGCTTACCGAGAAGTTGAGAACATTTTCAAGGATTCTTCCGTTCAAGCAACTTTTGAAATCGGAAGCGAGATTTTCGTCTTGCTCAAGAATTTCGATACCCATGTCTTCAGTATTAATGTTCTTGATCTTGCATCATGCCCACCCGCCAAACCGCTTTGTGTGGTTAGAGCAGAATACTTCAAACCGGCCAAAAGATTCTGTAAAGGCGTCAAGAAGAGCGAGGATTTGGAGAAGTACACAAGTTTCTTAGAATTCGAGATAACAGATATTTTTCAGGGATCATGGTCAGACTGAGTTGGAACCAATGGATGAAACATCCGCAGAGATCCCAAAAAAGATTGGCAGAACCAAGACATCCGGATTGAGAAGATGCACAGCATAAGTCCAAAATAATAGAAGAAAAGTCAACAATCATGACCATATCGGGTATAATCCCAACATTTATTGTCCTATATTAATCAACTTAGAGAGTAGTTGAAAAAAGAAACGAAACATTTGTTTCTTATGAGCAGAAAACTCCTGCTTCTTGCACGTATCGTATTTTTTGTATAGTTTTCCTGAATAGACATTATTTTCATATTTCTAACTTTTATCTATCTTGAATAATCAACTGAGAGAAGAGTTCAAAACAGCATATTTAATGCATAATCTTTTTATTATTTATTTATTTGTATTTTGTTATTTTTTACTTGATCAATCATATTATGTATTTCTAGCATTTATCAATGCAAAATTATCAACTTTCATTTTTCATAGGCTAAAATTGAAACATCTTGAATTCATGAAGTTTCTTTTTTTGCATCTTTGTTCTGAATAAATCAAATAATCATTTTTTGTGATTTTTATATATTTTTTATCATATTTATATTTTATACTTTCATCGGTATATCTTCTTTTCTTTTTTTCTCATGAGCTGAAATCACAGCACCTTGATTGCACATATATATATTCTTCGTATTGTTATTTTAAATAAATCCTAATTTATATTTTCCTTGATTACGTCATTCAACGTCATCTGTTTCTCCAACACCATCTGTTGCAGCGATTCATCTAAAGATTGGATCATTTCTTTTGAACACCTGCATAATAAACCGACCATCTGACGTAGTAGATCTTTCCGCGGCGATAAATTATTTCTCTTACTTTTTGGGGTGTCCCGACTGCTAGTCCATTAGCTACATGCAATTCATTTTTCTTTAATTGTGGGGAAAATTTTCGGAGCTTGTCATGCACAGCCGCACTGAAAATTTTGTTGAAAAGTATCTTAGTTAGAGTGATGTACGCCCAAAGGCAATTATATTCAACACTCTCTGTTCTTATATCTTGCCCGTATTAGACCTCACAGTACATAGGCCATCTGTTCACTAGCTGATGGTCGAACAAAATCAATACGTGCCCCAATTTGTCTCATGTTGCAAATCGTTGCGCAAGGACAGCCACAGTTCATACATTTGATATACCTTATTAAACTAATTTTCAGTCAATGTCTTGTACAACTGTCGCAAAGCTGACTATCCCGTTTGAGGATCCTTTTGTATCTCAAACTACTGTCGTTGGTTACCAGGTTTGGATGTTATTTTCGTTTCGAGGGCTGCGAAAATTGCAGTTTTATGTTATGAAAACAGGTGCAAAAATCTACATACATGTAGACAAACCAATAGACAATATTTCAGACACATTCCAATTTGAAGCTGTTGATTGTGAGTTCCATAAAAACATGGACGAGTATCCATCGTACATTACAAGCGATCAACACTACATTTACGTAATGTATCATCCTAAAGGCGATGCGATAACTTGTGACTTGTTCAAGTTTGATACATTAACTTTACTATGGGATTATGTCGGAGGATTCGCGTTTGGACTTTTGGGAGCTCTTGGTGTTATTGTTGGTGATAGAATGTATCAGTTGACAAATAACTTCAATAGAAATGAATATTTTCTTATAACATCACATCTAGACGCAGACAGGGTCAAGAAGGAATTACTTTGTGTGAGTGGACATTTTTTTCATTTTTCGAAAATTTTGATTTTAAGACAGTGCCTCAATCATCACGCATGCAACTTCTAAAGCATAACGGGCAGGTATTTGCAGTGACACATGATAGTCTTACCTGTGCATTTATCATTTCACATATTGATGATGGAAAATTGGTACAATTAGATAGCTTTTTTTATAATAGTGTTGTGGGTTTTAACACAGCAATAGTTAGTGACAGTGAGCTATTACAAAAAAGCATTATATTAATTAAATTTTTGTTCAGTTGTCAGCGGTGGCTTCTTTCTGCAAACAATTGATTGGAATCCACGGCAACAAGAAATGAATCCGTTTTTGAATAATCGATCTCTCAACAGAACACATCATCTTGCGACTTTTGATTTCGAGAAATTCGAATGGAAAAAATCTACTATTCCCAACTTGAGATCAGCATTGTCTATTCGTTCGATGGTAGTTGTGGAAAATATTGTCTTCGCGTTGATTGAAGAGCATTTCGATGGCACTGAAGTAAAGATTGAATTGATAGAAATTTATCCCACATTATCAACGATTTGTTTGTTGCAACTGATTGATGAAATAAATGTGAAGGAGGAAATTGAGCCGATCAAAGAGCATCTATCGATTCCATTGAGGTATGTTACAGAACAATAATAATAAGCTTTCATTTTTTTTCAGAGCCAAATTGGACAACATGCTGGAATGGAGGATTCCTGAAAACCACATCAGGCTGGCAAAGAAGCAGACAGTGCAAGCAGTTCAAGAAGTGATGAAAATGAAGGATGGCAAGATAATTGATCACAGAATGCAAAGACAACTCCAATCAGTATTAGATACTGATTTTTCGGATCAGAGTGATTCCGACATAACTGATGGTGAAAACCAGCCGTTTGAGGAGTCTGGTGATGAAAATGATCCACTAGTTCGATGGGGTATTGTTGGTATCAATGACGAAAGAAGGATGCTGGCGGAAGATGATTTAGATCCAGCGGATATCATGTTTGGATAATGCTTTTGGATTTCACTTTTGAATAAAGAGATAAAGATATTGTTTTTTTTTTTGAATAAATTGTTGTTCTTAAAATCAGTTTTTTTAAAGATGAGCATTTACTTTCAATTGCAACTAGTGGCAAAGTGCATTGATAATAAAGTTAATTTTCAATTGTTCAATAAAAAACCAAAATACAGCCCGAACGAGAGAGAAGGGAAAAGACTGGATTGTGATGTTTTTAGACAGAATGATTCGACATGAATTAACATTAACATGATTGAATATTTTTCGTTTCTGACAATATCTCAAGGTGACGTCATCAATTTGGTGACGTCATAAGTTCTCAAAGCCGTTCACACCATCTGCTGGTTGTTCACGTATTTCTCACTGCATTTGTCCAACATCTGTTGCTTCAATCGATTAGTGCAAAAACACACCTGGCGTTGTGCATCTGTGAGCGCGAATATACTAGACCATTGCGTTCTTTTTTGAGTTTCACTACTACAACCTATTTTACAGATGCTCTGCACAAAACAAACTATTCCCTTTGAACCTTACACTCGAGACTGTCTTTTTACAACAATTGATAGTCAAATTTGGATGTTGTTCTATGGAAGTCACCCACGCAGACTGCAATTTCATGTGATGAAAACAGGTAAACACTTATTTCTATTGAAAAAAACGTCAAGCGCATGTATTCTAGAAATTATGGAACTGGAGGCGGTAAACTGTGAAGATTTATTGAACCTAAACAGGCAACCGTTGTATCTTGCAAGCGATGACCACAATCTATATATTTTGGTGTCCAAACTGAGCACACCAACAACAGAGTTGTTCAAGTTCGATACAACAACATTCCATTGCAAACGCGTCGCGATGTTTTACGATTCTGAAAATTGTGAAACGTCTCTCATAATAAACAGGAACAAAGTTCATCGACTACTCACAAATGCTGATTTGCAAGTGTCTCTATTCACGTATGATTTGCACTTAAACGAAAGCGAAATTAAACCTATCTGTGTAAGTCAAGTGTTGTTAATGAGAATCATAAAAGTTTCCAGGTCCTTCCTGCAAATTCGGGCATTCAGTTAATCAAAATGAGAGGCGAATTGTATACACTAACTTACAATCAAGATATTACAGTCTCCAAAATTGGAGAAGGTTCGATGGAAGAACTGAGCAGAATATCTTATAACCCTCTTGAGAGAATTGATATGCAAAATAATTTGATCTGGGGAGCACCGTACTGTTAGTTATCGATTTCATGTTTATTCAAAAAATCATAGATGTTCAGGTGCGACTAATAATATTGTGATTTGTCAGTCTTTTCTTGAAGAGGATTTTCGATGCATTAAATTGAAGACATTTGATTTCCAAACATATCAGTGGAAGGAAACTACTATCAACGATTTCGACAGACCGAGCAGCTTGTGTGGCTGGATAGTTATGGGCAACATGGTGTTTTTCTTATCAATGGGGTATACATATTCTGAGCAGATATATATTTTAAATATGGTTGAAATAGCTCCAAAATTGTCAACTATTTGTATGTTTCAACTGATTGACGCAAAAAATTCGAAAGAAGAATTTGATGCGGTTAAAGATGATCTCTCACTTTCAACAAGGTATTTTATCAAATAAGATTACGTATTTTTAAATATTTTTTTTTCAGAATGAAACTGGATAACATGTTAGAGTGGAGGGTTCCTGAAAACTGCGTCAGATTAAAACATGAGCAAAAAAGACAATTAATCCAAGTGGTAGTGGAAATGGAGGAGAGACAAATAATTGATCACAAACTGAAAAGAAAACTTCAAGCAGAGTTCGATAGCGATTTTTCAGATCAAAGTGACTCAGATTTCACGGATAGTGAGGCTGAGTCGTTTGAGGACTTGGATGAAGAAGACAGGCCGCGTTTTGGTTGGTATGATGATGATATTCAGGATGAGAGATTGATGGGATGGGTTGATGCCGATAATCTAATTGACAGATAAATATATTGATTTTTTGTTTGAATAAAGTGTTTCTCAAAAATGTTCTACATTTAGTTTTTTCAATCACTTCCACTTCCAAATCTTTAAAATTTTATTTCTATTCAGTGTTGAATTTCTTACTTTGATGACGTCATACACTCCTGTGGGTGCACCATCTGCTCGTCGTACTCATTGCTCTTATAACTCGGCCTGTTCAACATCTGTCGATCGAATCGATAAGCGCCAAAAAACATCTGACGTAGTGAATCATGACGAGAGATAAGAGCAGTCACTCAATACAAAGTCCACAACGCACAAACGCAGAAGACACGCTACGCGTGGTACATCTGATTATTAATTTCATCATACGCGTTTCTTTCTCACTATATTTTCACTACCGTTAGATTAAACTAACCGCATCCCCCATTTTTCTAAACCTTTCAAAACATATTTTTTCAGATACCCAATGCTTTGCACCAAACATACAATCGCCTCTGAGAGCTTTGAATATTTTGAGGAGTGTCACATTGCTACAGTTGGTAATCAGATCTGGATGTTGTTTGAAAGTGTAGATGAGCCAATAGAAATGAAATTTCATGTGATGAAAACAGGTGAGCATTATTTTCTGAAATTCCGAAATCAATTCATTTTAGATACGATGGAGCTTGAAGTGGTGAACTGTAAAAGTTTAGATATTATCAGAAACACTGTGGTCCATATTGTAAGCGATAAGCACTTCATTTATATTGTGACGTCCGAGAGTCATGAAAAGAGGGAGTTGTACAAGTTTGACACTAGAACGTTACATTTGGAGTTTGTCATGCGTTATGAGGATACTGTGGAATCTGACACCCATGTAGTCATAATTGGAAACAAGATGTTTCAGATTATTTTTGATCGGGATACAAGGGTGATTACTTTATGCGTACATGATTTAAATTCAAAGATGGTTGAAAGAAACGAGATTTGTGTAAGTTAAAGTTTTGTATTAATAGACATATCTATTTTTAGATTCTACGAGAAGATTCAGATATTGACCTTGTGAATAATAATGGTGTATTATATTCAATTGAAAACGATCGTCGCAACTATGAACTTATCGTTTCTCGGATTGTTGGTGAAAAAATGGAAGAGGTTAGCAGATTACGATCCAAGCATGTCTACGACGTTGGTGAGTTGAAGATTTTCTGTTTTCAAAAGAATTTCTGATGCTCAGATGTGACCAGTGGAATGGTATTTCGCCAGTTTTTATGTGATAAAAGTGTGGGATATAGTCGCAGCATGTACCTTGGAGTGTTTGATTTTGAAACTTATCAGTGGAAAACAAAAGTTCTCAAAGGGGCTTATGAGTATTATTCGAGTGGTATGATAGTTTTGGGCGACTTGGTGTTTCTTTTGAAACATTGTTCAAATACAAAACAGCATATCTTACGAATGTTTGAAACAAATCCAAAGTTGTCAACTATATGCATGCTCCAACTAATTGACTCGATAAATGTAAAAAACGAAATTGAACCGATTGGAGAACATCTTTCAATTTCATCAAGGTGAGTGAAAACTTGATTTTACATTTAGACGTGCTTTTTCAGATCTACACTTAATAACATGATGACTTGGAGGATTCCTGAAAATGACATAAAACTGAAAGAAAAGCAGACGGTGCAAATAGTTGAAGAGATTGTTAAAATGGAAAATGATGGCGTAGTAGACCACAAAATGATAAGAAAACTTCATTCAGAATTTGATGACTATTTTTCGGATCAAAGTGATTCGGATATAAGTGATATGGAAGACGGAACATTTGAGGAGTCTGATGAAGAAAATAATGCACGACGACACCGAAGTATTAGAAAAATTGACGATGAACGAGAAATGTGGTGGCCGGAAAATCATCATTATCGTCGTCTTAACATAAATTATATTGACTCTGATGATGATGATGATGATGATGATGATGATGATGATGATGAACTTGATGAAATGGCAGACTTCATTGCAGAAGACAACGTCGCAGATGAAAATGAAGATGACGATGACTATGATGATGATAATGAGTTCCTTGGAGAAGACAACGACGAACTCGAAGACGAAGATGAAAATATGGATGACGACTCGGACAATGACGTTATGGAAGTTGACGCATTCTGATAACGAAATCATGCATGATACAATCTTATAGGGAGATCTTTGAAACTTTTTTATCTTAATTTTTTGCTCCTCTCAATAAACGTTCTGTGATATCCTTCAAAAAATTTTGCCTTGCATTTTGCCACTATATATGCTGTGCATGGGTCGACATGCATACGTAATTCAGTAAATCAATAAACATCCACAACGTACATACGCAGCAAACGCATTCAAGAAGACGAGTAACGTCTTGCGTTTTTTGTCTGTTCATTACGCGTTTATATCTTTTATAGGTACTAAAAAAAATATTAATTTTTTCAGTTACATAATGCTTTGCGCCAAACATACCATCGTTTCTGAGAGCTTCAAATACTGTGTGGACGGCCACATTGCAACAGTTGGTGATCAGATTTGGATGTTGTTCGAAAGTGAAGATGGCCCAAAAAGAGTGAAGTTTCATGTCATGAAAACAGGCAAGAATTCTTTTCTGAAATTTTAAAATCAATTCATTTCAGACACAATGGATCTTGAAGTGGTGAAATGCGAGAGTTTAGATATTATCAAAGGCGATATATGGTATCTTGCAAGCGATGAGCACTACATTTATATTGTGACGTCTCAGAGTCGTAAAGATAGGGAGTTGTACAAATTTGACACTAAAACTTTACATTTCGAGCTTGTCATGCGTTATGAGAATATTGCGCACTTAGACACCTCTGTAGTCATATTTGGAGGGAAGATGTATCAGATTATTCTTGATAATGTAAGGATGATGACTTTATGCACTCATGATTTGAATTTAAAGATAGCTGAAAAAAACGAGCTTGGTGTAGGTTGAAGTTTGGTACTAATAGACATATCAATTTTCAGTTACTACGATCAGCTACGTTTTTAGACCTCATGAAAAATGATGATGTACTATATACAATCGAAGACAGTCATCGTTCCCATGAACTAACCGTTTCACGGATTGTTGAGGGAAAAATGGAAAAAGTGAGCAGAATACGATACAATCATATCGACGAAATTGGTGAGCTGAAAATTTCACGTTTATCAAAAGAAAAAATTCAATGCGCAGATCTGTCCAGTACAATGGTCATCCGTCAGACTTTTCGTGATGAGGAGCATGGCAGCAGCATGTGCCTTAGAGTGTTTGGCTCTTCCCGCGAAAAGAGGGCTTTAGAAAATAAAGAGGGCTATTCAGAATAAATGGGGCTATTCAGAATAAAGAGGGCAACTCAGGATAAAGAGGGCTACTCAGAATATATAGGGCTTCCCAGAATAAAGAGGGCTTTTCAGAATAAGTGGGGCTATTGAAATGAAGGAGTTTTATGTAACTGTTCTGATCGAGAAATTGAGTTACAAGCTATTTGTTTGAACATTTCTTATATATTTTTGTTTTATTGAATGTTCAGAAATATTTTATTGCAAAATAAAAAACGGTGTAAAACTACTTATGAAGTGCAAATTTCAAAGGAATTTCTTCACTTTACGATTCTTTCAAATGTTTCTTGCGGTTTGATGCTCCAGAAGTTTCACGATTACGGCTACAGAAGCATGATCAAGGTTTTTTACACTTTAAAAAAGTTTTTGTTAAAGTTTATCAAAAAACAAAAAATGGATGACAACATTGAAATATAGTTAGTAGATTGAATTCCGGACAAGAACTGTTTCATAAAACACCTTCATTTCAATAGCCCCACTTATTCTGAAAAGCCCTATTTATTTTGAAAAGCCCTCTTTATTCTGAATCGCCCCATTTATTCTGAATAGCCCTCTTTATCCTGAGTTGCCCTCTTTATTCTGAATAGCCCTCTTTATTTTCTAAAGCCCTCTTTTCGCGGGAAGAGCCGAGTGTTTAATTTTGAAAATTTTCGCTGGAATTCAAGGTTTCTCAAGGGGGCTGATAAGTCTTTTTCGGATGGACTGATAGTTATGGGCAACATGGTGTTTTTCTTGAAACATCATGAAACTAGGAAACAACATGTCTTAGAAATGTATGAAACAATTCCAAAGTTGTCGACGATATGCATGTTTCAACTGATTGATTCGATAAATGTGAGAACAGAAATCGAGCCAATTGGAGAACATCTTGCTATTTCATTGAGGTAAGTGAAAAACGTCATATTATATGCAATCAAGTTTTTTCAGATCTAAACTTAATAACATGATGTGTTGGAGGATTCCAGAGAATGAATTAGAATTGAAGAAGAAGCGGAAGGTGAAGTTAGTCGAAGAAGTGAACGAATTGGAAAATGATGCGACAGTAGTTCACAAAATGAAAAGAAAACTTCAGTCAGCATTTGATAGCGATTATTCGGATCAAAGTGATTCGGATATCACGGATGCAGAGAACGAACCTTTTGAGGACTCGAATGAAGAAAACAATGAACGAAATCAACGGAGTGTCAGAAAAATTCACGATGAACGAGGAATGTGGTGGTCAAGAGATGATCAACGTGGACCAAACAGAATTCGGAATGACTCTGATAATGAAGATCTTGGGGGAATGGTTGAGTTCGTCGCAGATGACAACGGCGAAGTCGTATTTGAAGTCGAAGACGATAATGAAGAATGAACGAATCCGATAATGACAGTATTGCAATTAATGGAATGTCATGAAATTTGTTGTTTGCCTGTTGATTTGTTAACTATCTTCCTCTTTAACTTTTACTTCAAATTAATTTAGTTCTTTGCTTTTTAATAAACGATTTGGCGAATTTATCTAAAGACATTTTTTGCCTTTCATCACTGTAAAGATGGTTGTGTATACACTGCCTTGGGTTGACATGCATACGCAATTCAGTGAATCGATATAACATCCACAACGTACATACGCAACAAACGCATTCGAGGCGACGCGCAACGTCTTGCGTTTTTTGTCTATTCATTACGCGTTTTTATCTTTTATAGGTACTTGAAAAAATATTTATTTTTTCAGTTACAAAATGCTTTGCGCCAAACATACCATCGCTTACGAAAACGTTAGATATACTAAGGACGAGAAAATAACTACTGTTAACAATCAAATTTGGATGTTGTTCGAAAGTCAAGGTCACTCACCTAAACTTAAATTCCATGTGATGCACACAGGTAAAAAGTGTAAATTTTTTAAAATTTCGAAATCGAATCATTTCAGACACCATGGAACTCAAAATGGTGAGTTGTCAAAGTCTGGAAAATCTGGGAAAACATGTAATGAATCTTGCGAGCGATAAGCACAACATTTATATTGTGGCGTCTGATAATGATGCAGAAAGAGGGTTGTACAAATTTGATACTCAAACTTTACATTTTGAGTTTGTCATGCGTTATGAGAGTATTGTGGGATTGGAAACGGATGTAGTTATAATGGGGAACAAGATGTATCAGATCATGACTGATATTCGTTCATGGATGATAATTTTATTCACACATAATCTGGATTCGAAGATAGTTGAAAAAAGAGATCTTGGTGTAAGTTGAGATTTTGTATTAAAAATATAAAAATTTTCAGGCGGTACGAAATGGTTCGGGTGTCTATCTTGGCAAAAATAATGGTGAACTCTTTATAATTGAGCAAAATAGTTATAACTATGAACTTATTGTTTCCCGAATTGTTGATGGAGGAATGCAAAAAATTAACAGACTAGGATACAGAGAAATGATCATATCGACAAATAATTTACTTAGTAAGTTGAAAATTTTGTATTTGTAAAACAAAACTGTCAATGCTCAGCTCTGAACAATAAGATGGTTTTTCATCATTGGTTTTGTGGCGACAGTGATGAACATACTATGGGCATACGTTTTGGAGTATTTGATTTTAACACTGAACAGTGGACTGTACGACAAATCGAGGGAGTTGAAGAGTGTTGTATGGAGGGAATGATAGTTATGGATGACATGGTGTTTCTTTTGAAACATCATCCACTTACAAAAAAACATGTCTTAGAAATGTATGAAATATTTCCAAAATTGTCAACTATATGCATGCTTCAACTGATTGATTTGATAAATGTGGAAAAAGAAATCGAGCCGATTGGAGAACATCTTTCAATTTCATCAAGGTGAGTGAAAACTTGATTTTACATTTAGGCGGGTTTTTTCAGATCTATACTCAATAACATGATGACTTGGAGGATTCCTGAAAATGACACAAAATTGAAAGAAGAGCAGAGAGTGCAGTTACTCAAAGAAATAAATAAAATGGGGAATGATGCGACAGTGGATCACAAAATGAGGAGAAGACTCCTATCAGTGTTTGATAGCGATTTTTCGGATCAAAGTGATTCGGATATAACTGATATGGAAGACAATGCATTTGAGGAGTCGGATGAAGAGAATAATGCACGACGTCAGAGTGTCAGAAAAGTTAATGATGAACGAGGAATGTGGTGGTCGGAAAATGACCATCGTGGACCAAACAGAATTTTGATTGAGTCTGATGATGATGATGATGATGATCTTGATGATGATGATCTTGATGCAATGGCTGACTTGATTGCTTCAGACAACGACGACGATGAAAATGAAAATGAAGATGACAATGAAGAATTTGAAAATGATGGAATCTGATCAATGAGTTCGTTAGTTTGTCAGAAAAATCGTAAAACTCTTATGTTCCTAATTTTTGCTTGTTTTAATAAACAATTTGTTAAATTTACCAGAAGATCTTTTTTGCCATGCATCATTTACATCTGTGCCATTGGGTCAACCTGCATACAGAATTCAATCAATCGATAAAACATCCACAACGTACATACGCAACAAACGCAGTCAAAGAACGCGTAACGTCCAAAGCGACGCGTAACGTCTTGCGTTTTTTGTCTATTCTGTACGTGTTTCTTTCTTCTATAGGTGTTTCAAAAAATCTTTCTTTTTTTCAGTTACATAATGCTTTGTGCCAAGCATACCATCGCCTACGAAAACGTTAGATATACTGAGGACAAGAAAATAACTACAGTTGAAAATCAGATTTGGTTTTTGTTTGAAAGTGATGGTCACCCAGCTAAACTCAATTTTCATGTGATGAACACAGGTACAAAAGTTGTTCTCCCAAATTTTACAATCGAATCATTTCAGACACCATGACACTAAAAAGTGTGAGTTGTGAAAGTCTGGAGAATCTGGGAAAACATGTAATAAGTCTTGCGAGCGACAAGCACAATATTTATATTGTGACGTATGATAATGATGAAGAAAAAGGGTTGTACAAATTTGACACTCAAACTTTACATTTCAAGTTTGTCATGCGTTTCAAGTATACTGCGGGATTTGAAACCTCTGTAGTTATAATTGGGAACGAAATGCATCAGATCACTACTGCTTTCGGTTCAAGAAAGATGATTTTAGTCACACACAATCTGGATTCGAAGATAGTTGAAGGAAGCGAACTTGGTGTTAGTTAAGGTTTGGTACTACAAACATATGAATTTTCAGGTGCTACGAGATGGCTCGAGTATTTATCTTGGAAAAAATGATGGTGTGCTTTTTACAATTGAGGACAATTCTTTCAACTATGAACTTATCGTTTCCCGAATCGTCGATGAAGAATGGAAAAGATTAACAGACTAGGATATAGAGAAATGATTATATCTACAAATAATTTACTTAGTAAGTTGAAGATTATGTGTTTGTAAAAAAACTGTCAATGCTCAGCTGTGAACAATATGATGGTTTTTCAACATTATTTCTGTGATGAAAGGGAGGTAAATACTATGGGCATACTCTTTGGAGAATTTGATTTTGAAACTGAACGATGGAACATCCGACATATCAAGAAAGTTGATAGCTGTTGTATGGAGGGAATGATAGTTACGGATAACATGGTGTTTCTTTTGAAACATCATCTGCATATGAAACAACATGTCTTAGAATTGTATGAAATAATTCCCAAGTTGTCAACTATATGCATGCTTCAACTAATTGATTCGAAAAACGTGAAAGAAGAAATCGAGCCGATTAAAGAACACCTCTCCGATTCATTAAGGAAAGTATAAAGTTAATGTTACATTCAATCGTTGTTTTCAGATCTAGTCTTGGTAACATGATAACCTGGAGGATTCCAGAGAATGACATAAAATTGAAAAAGAAGCGGAAGGTGCAGTTAGTCAAAGAGCTGAACGAAATGGAAAACGATGTGACAGTGGATCACAGAATGAGAAGAAAACTCCAATCTGCATTTGATAGCGATTTTTCGGATCAAAGTGATTCGGATATGAGTGATATGGAAGACAAACCTTTTGAAGACTCGGATGGAGAAAATAATGGTCGACGTCAACAAAGATTCGGAAAATAAACGATGAACGAAGAATGTGGTGGTCGGAATATGATCATCGTAGGCCAAACGGCATTCATATGAACTATGATGAAGAAGAAGATAATGATTTTGATGATGATCGTGATGAAATGGCTGAATTCATTGCTTCAGACAACGACGAAAATGAAAATGAAAATGATGATGACAATGAAGATTTTGAAATTGATGGAATCTGATCAATGATTTTGCTATTTTTCTGAAAAATCGTAAAACTCTTATGTTCAAAATTTTTGCTTGTTTTAATAAACGATTTGTGGAATTTACCTGAAGATTTTTTTTGCCATGCATCACATACAGCTGTGTGCACACTGCGATTGGGTCAACATGCCTATAGAATTCAGTCAATCGATAAAACATCCACAACGTTCATACGCAACAAACGCAGTCAAAGCGACGCGTAACGTCTTGCGTTTTTTCGTCTATTCTGTACGTGTTTCTTTCTTCTATAGGTGTTTCAAAAAATCTTTCTTTTTTTCAGTTACATAATGCTTTGTGCCAAGCATACCATCGCCTACGAAAACGTTAGATATACTGAGGACAAGAAAATAACTACAGTTGAAAATCAGATTTGGTTTTTGTTTGAAAGTGATGGTCACCCAGCTAAACTCAATTTTCATGTGATGAACACAGGTACAAAAGTTGTTCTCCCAAGTTTTACAATCGAATCATTTCAGACACCATGACACTAAAAAGTGTGAGTTGTGAAAGTCTTGCGAATCTGGGAAAACATGTAATAAGTCTTGCGAGCGACAAGCACAATATTTATATTGTGACGTATGATAATGATGAAGAAAAAGGGTTGTACAAATTTGACACTCAAACTTTACATTTCAAGTTTGTCATGCGTTTCAAGTATACTGCGGGATTTGAAACCTCTGTAGTTATAATTGGGAACGAAATGCATCAGATCACTACTGCTTTCGGTTCAAGAAAGATGATTTTAGTCACACACAATCTGGATTCGAAGATAGTTGAAGGAAGCGAACTTGGTGTTAGTTGAGGTTTGGTACTAAAAATATATAAATTTTCAGGTGCTACAAAATGGCTCAAGTATTCACCTTGGAAAAAATGATGGCGTGCTTTTTACAATTGAGGACAATCGTTTTAACTATGAACTTATCGTTTCCCGAATCGTCGATGGAAAAATGGAGAAGATTAACAGACTAGGATATAGAGAAATGATTATATCTACAAATAATTTAATTAGTGAGTTGAAAATTATGTGTTTGTAAAAAACTGTCAACGCTCAGCTGTGAACAATAAGATGGTTTTTCAACATTATTTCTGTGATAACAGGGAGGAAAATACTATGGGCATACGCTTTGGAGAATTTGATTTTGAAACTGAACGATGGAATATCCGACACATCAAGGGAGTTGATAAGTGTTGTATAGAGGGAATGATAGTCATGGATGACATGGTTTTTCTCTTGAAACATAATTTAAATACAAAAAAGCATATCGTGCAAATGTTTGAAATAAATCCAAAGTTGTCAACTATATGCATGCTTCAACTAATTGATTCAAAAAATGTGAAAGAAGAAATCGAGCCGATTAAGGAACACCTTTCCATTTCATTAAGGCAAGTATTAACTTAATGTTACATTCAATCGTTATTTTCAGATCTAATCTTGATAACATGATAACCTGGAGGATTCCAGAGAATGACATAAAATTGAAAAAGAAGCGGAAGGTGCAGTTAGTCAAAGAGATAATGAAAATGGAAAACGATGTGACAGTGGATCACAGAATGAGAAGAAAACTCCAATCCGCATTTGATAGCGATTTTTCGGATCAAAGTGATTCGGATATCACGGATGCAGAAAACGAACCTTTTGAGGACTCGGATGAAGAAAATAATGGTCGACGTCAACAGAGGTTTGGAAAAATAAACGATGAACGAAAAATGTGGTGGTCGGAATATGATCATCGTAGAACAAACAGAATTCTGATTGACTCTGATGAAGAAGATGATGTTGATGATTTTGATGATGATCGTGATGAAATGGCAGAGTTCATTGCTTCAGACAACGACGAAAATGAAAACGAAAATGATGATGACAATGAAGATTTTGAAATTGATGGACTCTGATCAATGAGTTCGTTAGTTTGACTGAAAAGTCGTAAAACTCTTATGTTCCTACTTTTGCTTGTTTTAATAAACGATTTGTGGAATTTACTTGAAGATCTTTTTTGCCATGCATCACTTATAGCTGTATGTACACTGTCATTGGGTCAACCTGCCTATAGAATTCAATCAATCGATAAAACCCTTGCAACGTCCATACGCGAAGAACGCATACAAGGCGACGCATAACAATCCCGCGCAATTTCTTCGCATTTTGACTGTCGTATTTCACTGTTTAAGATGACCTACTTCGCAACAAAAACCAACATACCATTTGGAAAAACAACAATCAGACCAAAAGTTCACACTGCTCTGGTTGATGATCATATTTGGATGTTGTTCAATAATGAAAATGATAAACATTACCCGAAGAAACAGATGTATAAATTCAACAAAGGTGAATGCAACTCAAAAATGATGCCAGTAATCGAATTATTGCAGACACATTCATACTTGAATCAGTGGACTGTGTATTTCCTTAAAACTTTCAAGGATATATGCAATCTTTTTTAGGCGGTCCAAACTATGTTTGTGCAGTTTTGAAAAACGGTGAGGGATCGTGGATGGGTCCGACTAGAGTATTCCAGTTCAATCTCACTACGCTGGAATGGCATTTTGTGATGAATTGTAGATTTGCATTTTCTGGAACTTTTGGACCAATTGTTGGAGATCAACTTTATCTATTTAAATATTATGCAGACGACGCTGGAGCCGCGAAAAGACTTCTAATGAAAGTGAACATGGTGACAAAAGAGGCTGAGTATATTCCGTACCATGTTGGTTTGCTCTTGAAAATTTACAAGCAATATTTTGATTTTCAGGATATCTCTCACAATGATAAGCTTACATTGATGGAAAACAATGGTAAGTTGTATACATTGGAAGAAAAGAGAGGAAGCAATTTGGTAGTCTCGAAAGTTGAAAATGGGCAAGAGGAGGAGCTGAATACTTATTGTTATAACAATGTCGAAGGAGAAATAATGGGAAAAGCATTTATGATGTGTTAGTTATTCGTTTTGTCTTATGAAACTTATCTTGGAATTTCAGATGCTAATAATGGTATTGTGCTCCAAATGGCACGACGACGTGATCAACCTAACGAACTAGAAGCTCGCACGATCCACCTGGACTTATTTGATTTTGAAACAAACAAATGGAATCGAAAAATTTTACCTGGCTTCCATAGGAAAGACACAAACTGTATCAGTAATCTGATTGTAAAGGGTGACAAACTGTTTGCGGTTTTTCAAAAACGTTGTGCAAAAGAAACACAATATTCAATCGAAATGATTGAGTTATATCCTTCTTTATCAACTATTTGTATGCTTGATGAGATTGACAGAACCAATGTCGCAGAAAATTTTGATATGATGAAAGACTCTTTGTCAACGCCATTAAGGTATGGTACAGAAGATATGATAGTTTAAACATAGAATTCCAGGCTGAAGTTGGATAACATGCTCAATTGGAGGATTCCCGAAAATGAAGTCAAACTAGCTAAGCAACAAAACCTTGCAGCTGCAGAAGAAGCAATTAATATGGAGGACAATGGAACAGTGAATCATGAACTGCAGCGGAAACTTCGAAGCGAATTCGATATTGACTTTTCCGATGAAAGTGATTCAGATATCACATACTTTGAGGTAGAGCCACATCAAAGCTCTGAGGACGATGGTCTTCACGATGGTTTCAATCGGTACTTGAGGGGGTTCCCTGGAAGATTTGATGAACGAATGATGGGATATTCGGATACCGAAGAGTAATCCTTCAGTTTTTGTGTTGTTTTGCTTTTTCGGGATACCAATAAACCTATTTGTTTGTTACTGCTTATATTCTTGCACATTGGACAGGGTAGGACTTATGTGGTTAGTTAGCAACTGAGACGGGACAGGTGTGCCTGGTTATTAATGCATATTTTGCGTCTCTCCATCTCTACCCCATGCAAACGCACTTCAGTTAGTCGATGACACATTTACAACGTACATACGCAACAAACGCAGACAAAGCGACACATACCGTGGTGCATCTGTTCTTATATTCAGTCATACGCGTTTCTTTTCTTTTAACGTATTTTAGAATTAGTTTTTTTTCTCAGATATCCAATGCTTTGCACCAAACACACCATCGCTTCTGAAAACGTCAAATATAAGGAGGACTGCCACGTTGCTACAGTTGGGGATCAAATTTGGATGCTGTTCGAAAGTGAAGATCGCCCACGGAATTTTGAATTTCATGTGATGAACACAGGTAAAAATGTTTTCTTTTGAAATTTTAAAATTAAATCATTTCAGACACCATGGAACTCAAAATGGTGAATTGTGACAGTCTGGAAATTTTGAAAAGGGGTGTAATGTATCTAGCGGCTGATGAGCATTACATTTATATAGTGGCACGAAAGGACGATGATGAAATGGGGTTGTACAAATTTGATACGCAAACTTTGGTTTTTGAGTTTGTCATGCGTTATGAAGATATCGAGGCGGGAGAAAGCACCGTAGTTATAAATAAAAACAAGATGTATCAGATCAAAATTGAGTATAATTCAAGGATGATGACTTTATTCACACATGATTTAGATTCAAAGACCGTTGAAGAAAACTACTTTTGTGTAAGTTCAGATTTTGTACACAGAGATATATCTATTTTTAGGTTCTAAGAGAAGATTCGGATATTGACATTGTGAAGAATAATGGTTTATTATATTCAATTGAAAACGATCATGAAAACCAAGAACTGATAGTTTCCCGGATTGTTGATAGAAAAATGGAAGAGGTTAGCAGACTACGATACTATGATGACGAACTTGGTGAGTTGAAGACTTTTGTCAAAACTAATTTCGATGCTCAGATGTTACCAGTACAATGGTTTTTCATCAGAGTTATGGTATCAGCATGCTCCTTGGAGTCTTCAATTTTGAAACAGAACAGTGGAATACAAGACTTATCGAAGGGGCTGATAAGCGTTGTACGGATGAATTAATAGTCATGGGCAACATGGTGTTTCTCTTGAAACATAATTCAAGCTCAAAAACTCATATCTTGCAAATGTTTGAAATAATTCCAAAGTTGTCAACTATATGCATGCTTCAACTGATTGATTTGGTAAATGTAAAACAAGAAATCGAGCCGATTGCACAAATTCTTTTAATTTCTTCACGGTGAGTAGAAACATGAATTTATATCTAATCGCATTTTTCAGATTCAAACTTGATAACATGATGAGTTGGAGGATTCCAGAGAATGACATGAAATTGAAAAGAAAACGGAAGCTGCAGTTAGTCAAAGAGATGAACGAAACGGAAAACGATGCGACAGTGAATCACAAAATGAGAAGAAAACTCGAATTCGCTGAGTTTGCTAAGTTCCTTGCTCTAGACAACGACGAAGTCGGATCCGAAGACGAAGATGATGATGAAGGTGAAGATGAAAATGAGGATGAAAGAATGGACGACGACTCTGACAACGAAGAAATTTAAATTAATAGAATCTGACGGCAGAATCATGGAATTTGTTGTTTTGTTTGTGGATTTGTAAACTATCTTGCTTGTCTTGATAAATAATTTTCGAAATTTTTCTAAAGATCTTATCTTGCCTCTCGTTAACCATAGGATCAACATATGACCATACGGTATTCATCCAATCGATAAAACATTTACAACGTACATACGCAACAAACGCAGTCGGAGCGACGCGTAACGTGGTGCATCTGTTTTGGGCTCTACCCGCGCAAAAGAGGATTTAGGTTTTTAAGGAGGACTAGCTTTTTTCATGAGGACTAGGTTTTTTTAAAGAGGACTAAAAGAGAAACGTGAGGACTAGGTTTATTTAAGAAGGACTAAACCGGAAATGTGAGGACTTGATTTTTTAAGAGGGACTAAAGTTGATATGTGAAAACTTTGACCTTAAAAACAAAAATTTCAAAGCTTTAAAATTTTTTTAGAAAAATTTTATCGAAGAACTGTGCTTGGCAAAAATTATTCGTGAAGAGGATCAGAGGGTCTAAGACTTATTCAACTTGATATTCATTTATCTTTTCGTTTTAATATCTTTTATCGTTGTTCTAGATACATTTTGTTTGATGATAACGTTAAGATGAGCATAATATTCAGTGAAATGTTCAGAATTCAACTCCAAAATCACATATAGAATACTGGAATCCTGGCCGACAAAAAAATTGATTTGACAAAAGTCACTAAAGAGAAAAACAGTTCAAAGATCATATACTCTATAATTACTAAATTTCTTCAAAAGTCTAAAGTCCTCACATATCAGCTTTAGTCCCTCTTTAAAAATCAAGTCCTCACGTTTCCGGTTTAGTCCCTCTTAAAAAAACCTAGTCCTCACGTTTCTCATTTAGTCCTTCTTTAAAAAGCTAGTCCTCCTTAAAAACCTAAAACCTTCTTACCACGGGTAGAGCCCTGTTTTGTATATTCAGTCATACGCGTTTCTTTTCTTTTAACGTATTTCAAAAAATCTTTTTTTCAGATATAAAATGCTTTGCACCAAACACACCATCCCTTCTGAAAACTTCAGACATTCACCGGACTGTTACACTGCTACAGTTGGAAAGCAAATCTGGATGTTGTTTGAAAGTAAAGGTCGCCCATACAAGTTTGAATTTCATGTGATGAACACAGGTAAAAATGTTTTCTTCTGAAATTTTAATATCAAATCATTTCAGACACCATGGAACTCAAAATGGTAAACTGTGAGAGTCTGGAAAACTTGGAAAGGGGTGTAATGTATCTTGCCACCGAAGAGCATTACATTTATGTAGTGGCGTCGGGGGATGAAATGGGGTTGTACAAATTTGATACTCAAACTTTAGTTTTTGAGTTTGTCATGCGTTATGAAGATATCGAGGCGGCAGAAAGCGCCGTAGTTATAATCGGAAACAAGATGTATCAGATCAAAATTGATTATGATTCAAGGATGATGACTTTATTCACACATGATTTAGACTCAAAGACCGTTGAAGAAAACGACTTATGTGTAAGTTTAGATTTTGGGCACAGAGATATATCTATTTTTAGGTTTTACGCGAAGATTTGGATATTGACATTGTGAAGAATAATGGTTTATTATATTCAATTGAAAACGATCATGAAAACCATGAACTAATAGTTTCCCGGATTGTTGATGGAAAAATGGAAGAAGTTAAGACGCGGTCTCCGACAGTTTCGAAACCTCCGCCACTGGCTGCCGGACAAAAACATTTTTTTTTCTCAGAATGGCCTGAAACTTATGGCATACAAACTTGGTTTACTTCTAAGCATTTTTCAGAAAAATTTTTTAGGCCACGCCCCTTTGGCTGAAATTACAGTCAAATCAATTTTTATTTTTCCTCCCCTGTAGTTTTTTTGTCCGATATTCGAACATTCTAAAAAATTTGTCACGTATGTAAAATTTAATTTTGAGCATTTTTTCAGTTGACAACTTTTTGATATCTCAACTCCTTCATGCTGAAAATCAATGTTTTTTGTCTGAAAATTAGGTTTTTTGAGTATAAATATTTTTCTACCCTATGAATCCCAAAAACTAATTAGATTTTTGAATTCAGCACAAAATTCCGCGTCAGAAAATGTCTTTACACATAGTCGAGCTCGGTGCCGCTTTACAGATTTTTTTGTCTGAAACTGGCTGAAAAAAATAATTTTTTTCAAAAATTTCCGGGAAACGAGTATTTTGTAGGAAATTTTATGCTGAGCAACTTTCCCTCTTACATATATGTTCAATTTTCACATCTTCATGCTCAAAAAGTGTTTTTGTGGAGGCATTTGGCGCACATTCTCGGGTGTGTGTCGTATGTAGAACACTTGTATCTCGCTTGAAACTCAAAATTTCGAAAAACTTCCAACTACAAAAATGTAGTGTTTGATTAAACCAACACATTTTTCACATCAGTTTCAAAATAAATCTTTTCGGAAAACGTCTGCGTCATTTTGAAAATCAGCATTTTCAAGTGACTACACCAAATTTTTTTGGGAGTTTCAAAAAAAGTTTTTGGTTTCATCGTTTAGACCTCTTTTCAAGCTTCATTTTTGTAGTTGAAAATATTTTCTGAAAATGAGCCCCAGCCGAGATATATGTCTTTGAAAAAGGCGTATATTCACACACCGCACTCCTTCTCCTGGCGTGTGCGCGTTCCGCATACCTTTTCCAACCGTCTATATCTCGGCGGGGGCTCATTTTCAGAAAATATTTTCAACTACAAAAATGAAGCTTGAAAAGAGGTCTAAACGATGAAACCAAAAACTTTTTTTGAAACTCCCAAAAAAATTTGGTGTAGTCACTTGAAAATGCTGATTTTCAAAATGACGCAGACGTTTTCCGAAAAGATTTATTTTGAAACTGATGTGAAAAATGTGTTGGTTTAATCAAACACTACATTTTTGTAGTTGGAAGTTTTTCGAAATTTTGAGTTTCAAGCGAGATACAAGTGTTCTACATACGACACACACCCGAGAATGTGCGCCAAATGCCTCCACAAAAACACTTTTTGAGCATGAAGATGTGAAAATTGAACATATATGTAAGAGGGAAAGTTGCTCAGCATAAAATTTCCTACAAAATACTCGTTTCCCGGAAATTTTTGAAAAAAATTATTTTTTTCAGCCAGTTTCAGACAAAAAAATCTGTAAAGCGGCACCGAGCTCGACTATGTGTAAAGACATTTTCTGACGCGGAATTTTGTGCTGAATTCAAAAATCTAATTAGTTTTTGGGATTCATAGGGTTGAAAAATATTTATACTCAAAAAACCTAATTTTCAGACAAAAAACATTGATTTTCAGCATGAAGGAGTTGAGATATCAAAAAGTTGTCAACTGAAAAAATGCTCAAAATTAAATTTTACATACGTGACAAATTTTTTAGAATGTTCGAATATCGGACAAAAAAACTACAGGGGAGGAAAAATAAAAATTGATTTGACTGTAATTTCAGCCAAAGGGGCGTGGCCTAAAAAATTTTTCTGAAAAATGCTTAGAAGTAAACCAAGTTTGTATGCCATAAGTTTCAGGCCATTCTGAGAAAAAATTTTTTTTTGTCCGCCGTTGATTCTGATACTGTGGGAGACCGCGTCTTAACACACGTTATCTCAGAAGTTCAGAAACTTTCATCACACAGTGGTCACAAAAAATAAAAAGTTTCTCCAAACGAGCTGAAAATTTATGTACGTGTATATAAGACCCATGTAAGCATTTTCCCAATTTTTCGGTTGGCTCCGTCCACTTTGTCTGAAATTAAAGCACGGAAAAGTTGAAAATCTAACTTTTTTTCTCGTGGTGGGAATTGCCTGAAAATTGTGTGACATATGTAACTCGTCGTTCTGAGCATTTTTGCAATTGAAACTTTTTTGAAATTCTGTTGTCTAATGGCTGAAATCGGGCAGTTTTTGGCTGAAAATATGGTTTTTTTGAAAAAATTCACATTTTGGCAATCGAACCCCAATCTAAACATTTCAAATTCAAAAACTAGACCAAATTCAACATATATTTCCACAAACTCCGGCTTGGGTTTCGATTGCCAAGTTTGTCAAACTTTCGTGCCGAGATATCAAAAATTTTCAAACTTTTTCCAAATGCTCTGGGAAAACACTAGGATGTAGCCAATTTTGAGCTGAACAACTTTTGTGAAGACCATTACCATTTATTTTTAATCCTTCCCTACGAAATTTTGAGTTTTCTGTGCAATATCAGGTGCGTATGCCCCCATGTACTCCTTCTTAAAGTGCTCACAACTTTTTCAAAACTTAATTTCATGAAAAGTTATGTACTACAAAGTTGTAGAACAGTCAATAAGCTTCATTTTGTACTCCTAACTTCTTCAAAAATATTCACTCGAAAAAAAGTTGTGGTGTTTTCAAAGTTGGCAACATTCATGTAGTATTATCAAATTTGGCGAACAAATTTCCAAATGTTCACTTACATCATCGTTTAGGCTGTTATTAGTACTTCATTTTTGTAGTTGATCGTTTTTTGAAATTTTGAGTTTCAACCGAGATATGGTGATTTTTGCGGAACACAATGATTGACACACCTCCCCATATGTGGTCAGTGTGTGTGTGTAGAGTGGTTTCCCAAAACTGCGTGTATCTCAGTTGAAACTCAAAATTTCAAAAAACGATCAACTACAAAAATGAAGTACTAATAACAGCCTAAACGATGATGTAAGTGAACATTTGGAAATTTGTTCGCCAAATTTGATAATACTACATGAATGTTGCCAACTTTGAAAACACCACAACTTTTTTTCGAGTGAATATTTTTGAAGAAGTTAGGAGTGCAAAATGAAGCTTATTGACTGTTCTACAACTTTGTAGTACATAACTTTTCATGAAATTAAGTTTTTAAAAAATTGTGAGCACTTTAAGAAGGGGTACATGGGGGCATACGCACCTGATATTGCACAGAAAACTCAAAATTTCGTAGGGAAGGATTAAAAATAAATGGTAACGGTCTTCACAAAAGTTGTTCAGCTCAAAATTGGCTACATCCTAGTGTTTTCCCAGAGCATTTGGAAAAAGTTTGAAAATTTTTGATATCTCGGCACGAAAGTTTGACAAACTTGGCAATCGAAACCCAAGCCGGAGTTTGTGGAAATATATGTTGAATTTGGTCTAGTTTTTGAATTTGAAATATTTAGATTGGGGTTCGATTGCCAAAATGTGAATTTTTTCAAAAAACCACATTTTCAGTCAAAAACTGCCCAATTTCAGCTCTTAGACAACAGAATTTCAAAAAAGTTTCAACTGCAAAAATGCTCAGAATGATAAGTTACATATGTCACAAAATTTTCAGGCAATTTCCACTACGAGGAAAAAAGTTAGATTTTCAACTTGTCCGTGCTGTAATTAAAGACAAAGTGGGCGGAGCCACCCAAAAAATAGGGAAAATGCTTATATGGAACCCAGGTACGCGTACAAAAATTTTCAGCTCATTCGGAGAAACTTTTTTATTCTTGTGACCACTGGGTTCTGTACTTCTGAGATAACATGTGTTAATAGACTACAATACAATGATATTGACCCACTTGGTGAGTTCAAGATTTTTTGTCAAAATTACTCTCGATGCTCAGATGTGACCAGCAGAATGGTTTTTCACCAGACTTATGGTAGGAACCTGCGCTTTGGAGTTTTCGATTTTGAGACTGAACAGTGGAATACAAGACTTATCGAAGGGGTTGATACGCTTTGTATGGATGAAGTAATAGTCATGGACAACATGGTGTTTCTCTTGAAACATTATCTAAATACAAAAAAACATGTCTTAGAAATGTATGAAATAATCCCAAAATTGTCAACTATATGCATGCTTCAACTGATTGATATAATAAATGTGAAAGAAGAAATCGAGCCGATTAAGGAACACCTTTCCATTTCATTAAGGCAAGTACATATATATGTAATAATAAGTTCAATCGTTGTTTTCAGATCTAATCTTGGTAACATGATAACCTGGAAGATTCCAGAGAATGACATAAAATTGCAAAAGAAGCGGAAGGTACAGTTAGTCAAAGAGTTGAACGAAATGGAAAACGATGTGACCGTGGATCACAAAATGAGAAGAAAACTACAATCAGTATTTGATAGCGATTTTTCGGATCAAAGTGATTCCGATATAAGTGATATGGAAGACGAAGCATTTGAAAATTCGGATGAAGAAATTAATGCACGACGACACCGAAGTGTCAGAAAAGTTCCAGATGAACGAGGAATGTGGTGGTCGGAAGATGATCATCGTGGACCAAACAGAATTTTGATTGACTCTGATGAAGAAGATGATGATGAAATGGCTGAGTTCATTGCAGCAGACAACGACGAAGACGAAGATGAGGACGAAGATGAAGACGAAGATGAAGACGAAGGTGAAGATGAAGGTGAAAATGAAGGTGAAGATGAAAGAATGGACGACGACTCTGACAATGAAGATATTTAAATTAATAGAACCTGACGGCAGAATCATGGAATTTGTTGATTTGCCTGTCGAACTTTTTTTTTATTTGACTGTCGAACCATTTTGCTTTTACCTTTTTGTCTAAAAAAACAGTTTGGGGAATTCAACTAGAAACCTTTTCTTGTCTTTCGTCAGCCATATGGTCTACATACATACGAAGTTCATCCAATCGATAAACTACACACAACGTACATACGCAACAAACGCAGTCGGAGCGACGCGTAACGTGCTGCGTCGGACCACCTGGTCAGGCATTTGTTTCATTTTTCGCATCACACCCTCTCCGATGTCGTGTTTTTTTTTACCTGATTCGCCTCTAAAATCAGATTTATCGAAATTCCATGTGAAAACTACCCCACTTTTTCAGATATCCAATGCTTTGCACCAAACATACCTTTGCCTGTGAAAACTTCAGATATTCTGAAGACTGCCTTATTACTACAGTTGAGAATCAAATTTAGATGTTGTTCCGCAGCAATCATAGACCGTACGTACAGAAGTTTCATGTAATGGATACAGGTAAGAACCACTTTTTCAAACGTAACAAATTAGCTCTTGAAGACACGATGGAGCTTACAGTTGTGAGCTGTGGAATCCTCGAGAGTATGAACAGACATGCAGAGTATATTTCGAGCGATGAGCACTACATATATATTGTGCTCTCTGATCAAAGTAATGAAGAAATAAGAAGAGGTCTGTACAAGTTTGATACAAAAACTTTACACTTCGAGTTTGTCTTGCGTTTCGAAGAGAAATCGTCAGGAGAAAGTTGCGTTGTTGTAATTGGCAATAAAATGTATCGAGTTGTTCGTCAAGGCGAAGATTCGTTACAAATTAATCTTTTAACATATGACATGGATACAAAAAGAGTTGAACGAACACCTTTTTTTGTGAGTCAAAAATTTTGGAAGGAAAAATTTCTTCATTTTTAGATCATTCCGGAAAATTCGATTTATAACATCTTTAAAAATAATGGTGCACTTCACTTATTCATAGAAGACCGATTCAATTCTCGACTTGTTGTTTTTCGGGTTGTTGATGGGAGAGCAGAAGAATTGAGAAATGATAGGCATGATAATGTTGACGAATTGGGCATTGGGGAGAATGGGTTTTGTGCGTTGAAGTACCTTTTTTGTTTTGCAAAATATATACTTAGATATGACCAACAATTTCATTTTCTATCAATCATTTCCTGATGAGGACTTGGAATTTCGTCAAAGTGTTCGTCTGGAAGTTTTCAATTTTGAAAGAAATGAGTGGAATCAAACGGTTATTAATGATTTTGATAGGCCAATGTATGAAGTGATAGTTATGAACAACATGGTGTTCTTTTTATCTTCGGACCAGATATCAGATATTGGTCCTCACACATATACTTTATACATGTTTGAAACAATCCCAAAGTTGTCAACTATTTGTATGTTTCAAATAATTGACGCGAAAAATGTGAAAGAAGAGTTCGACGCGATCAAAGATGATCTTTTAATTTCAACAAGGTATGTCATGAAATAAACATATTTATATGAATTTTATTTCAGAATGAAGCTGGAAAATATCTTGGAGTGGAGAATTCCTGAAAACATCATTAGACTGAACAATGAACAAAAAGAACAATTAATTCAAGAAGCAATTGAAATGGAGGAGGACCAATTAATTGATCACACAATGAAAAGAAAACTTCAAGCAATATTTGATGGCGATTTTTCCGATCAAAGTGATTCGGATATCACGGATGCACAAGACGAACCATTTGAGGAATCGGATGAAGAACGTAGAGCGATACTTGGTTGGAATGTGGAAGATGAAAGATTTATAGGGTGATTCGATGACGATAATCGTTATTTCAAGGTTTGTGATGATATTTTTTTTTGTTTCTTATATGCGAATCAGTCACTACGATATCAATAAATTGTTTTCATATAGTCGAAAATTCATCTCTAATGTCAGCATATAACAAATCTCGCAATTTTCCCTAGCTCAAATAGGGGTATAGTTACCCACCGGTTGGGAACTTGCTGAAAGTTGTATGAGAGGTTCATGGTGGTCTGAAATGATCAGGGAAAAAGTTTCATCCATCATTGGAGGCTTTGAAGGGAGTCATGAAACAAACTATGGCCGAAAATAGGCCGAAAAAGACAAAAAGTGTCAAAATGGTGTTTTTAGGCCCACATATTTTCGGCCATACTTTGGGTAATAACTCCCTTCAAACCCTCCAATGATGGATAAAAATTTTTTCGTGATCATTTCAGAACCTCTCACACAATTTTCAGCGAATTCCCATCCGGAGGGTAAATGTACCTCCCTTGTCAGATATTTTCCAACAAACAAAATGCAAGTTTTGAAGGCTGTTTGGATCTTTTGGAGTTCCCTGACAATTTTGGCCACAAACGTTGAGTTTAAGAGTTTGAGAAAGATAAGAGTCGAGAGGAAATGGAAATGGAAGCGGTTACCTAGCAACACGTACTAGTGCATGGGCACACTAACCTGTGTTTCTCGTCTCTCCATCTCTGCGTCTCTCTCATGAGAATTAAGGCTAGAGACACCGCAGCTGGGATTAGCCGCATAATCCCTATTTACTTGCAATGCTATCTTTTAGAATTTCATATTATGTATTTGTCTTTATAAATTAAAATGCACCTCTCTATCTCATCTCTACGTATTTCCTCGTTTTTCGCTCTTTCGATTATATCTTTCTAGAGTAGGCATGACGTGTTTCACAACAAAAACAACAATTCCGTTTGGTAGCACATCCAGCAAACCAAATGTTCATACGGCTCTAGTAGGTGACAATATTTGGATATTTTTTGATAACGAATGGGATCAAACATTTCCTAAGAAAGCATTGTATAAGTTTGATACAGGTACAAACTGAATATTTTTATTTGATATGTATACATTTTGCAGAGTCCCTCACACTTGAAACAGTAGATTGTGTGTTTCCTAGTTGGGACACGTATGGTAACTTCCAGGAAATGAGAAGCGGTCAGAACTGCATCTACGCGTTTTTTTATAAACGGACCGGATGCCGAGAAACGTCATTATTCACTTTTGATGTGAATAGTCTCCAATGGGAATTTATCAAATGCTTGTTTGACTATAAAACTTCGTTTGGACCAATCGTTGGAGATCAGTTGTATGCTGTGCAGGAGGATGAACATGAACTATCAGTGATAAAAGTGAATTTGACAACAAAAGTGACTGAGGATGTCCCGTTTCCGGTCAGTTGAAAAGAGAAAAACCAGTTGTGCTGAATTTGAATACACAGGCTGGCTCTCACCGCAAAGGTCTAAAACTTATTGAAAACAACGGCAATATAAATGCCGTGGAGGAGTTTCCTAACTCTTATTTATTAATTGTGTCCAAGATTGGAGATGGTGACGAGCAAGAGTTGAATAAATATTGTTATAGAAATGAGCAAAAGAAAATGTCTCTGATAGGCAAGTTTCGAATGATTTAACAAATACCCCAGTTTATTTTTTGTTTCAGGCATTGAGAATGGTTATGTCCTGGAGAATCAGCGTAGATTTTTTGAACTCGATGATCCTTCCGGAGCTAATGAAAATTTTGACAAAATCAATACGATCTATCTCGTTCTTTTTGATTTCGCATCAAACGAGTGGAAACAAACATCTCTTCCGGGTTTTATAAGGAAATACACAGATTGTATTAGTAATCTGATTCTGAACGGAAACAAATGTTTTGCTGTTTTTCAAGATCATTCAAAAAGAGACCGATTTTCAATTCAAACGATTGAATTGTATCCGACTTTATCAACTATTTGTATGTTGAACCATATCGACAAAACGAATAGTTCTGAGGATTTTGAAAAAACAAAGGAAAGCTTGTCGTTTCCTTCAAGGTTTGCGATGAGTTCAAATATGTTTCACAATTAAATTTTCAGAGCAAAGTTGGAGAACATGTTAGAATGGAGAATCGCCGAAAACAGCAGCAGATTGGCTAAACAACAAAAACACAGTGCCTTCGATGAACTGTTGCAAATGGAAAATGATGGGATAATTGACCATCAAATGCAGAGAAAACTCCAAACTATTTTTGATAGCGATTTTTCGGATCAAAGTGATTCCGATATCACGGACGCAGAGGATGAGCCATTTGAAGAATCGGATGCAAACAACAAACCACAAGGGATCAATGATGAAAGAACGATAGGATGGTTAGAGATAGATTGCCATGCTTTATATGAGGATATGCATCGGGAGTTCAATGCTGATGATGATGTATCAGATAATGACGGTGACGACTAATTCGGCCCAGAGGCCATGGAATTCAGCGATCAATCTGATTCTGATAATTAATTTTTAATATGTCCGTAATTTTCACTTTTTGCTGATCTCTATAAAAACTGACTCTTGAAAGTTGATAATGAGTTGTTTTTAACTTTATAATAAACTTTTTTTGAAATAAAACAACTTTCACTAACATTTTCATAACAAAACAAAATAACAAAAATAATCTTCCCCCACCGAGACCTCATGCCTATATTTGCATTGTTTGCCGAATGCAGCCAATCAATAAAAACAAACGACGCATGTACATTGCCCGCACCCCGCGTTCGTTGCGTCATGTTATGTGTTATGCCACCCCGCAGTCCCTAGTTTTCCATCTTACGCATTTTTTTTGTGATTCACGATTTACATTGTATTTCACTTTTCTTCATTTTTGTTTAAAGATTTGTTATTTATTTCTACTCATACCAGATTTGTTATGGCGTTCATAACCAAAACCACAATTCCGTTCGGAAAAGCAACAACTAATCCGATTGTTTTCACCATGTCAATTGAGGACCATATTTGGATTTTATTTGATAACCAAGAAGAGCCACTATTTCCCAAAAGACAGTTTTATAAGTTTCATACAGGTAAATAAAACATTGCAATTATATAAAAATATCCAAAACGTCTTAGGAACATTGAAACTTGAAGCAGTGAACTGCATGTTTCCTGGTGATGCTCGTGCCCACATATTACATGTCGTTAGCAGTAAAAATCACATTTATGCGATTTTCCATCACTATGTGGAAAACGAGAGGATAACGTCGTTGTTCAAGTTTGATGTTACTACGCTGCAATGGGAATTCGTCATGAATTGCGATTTGTCTGCTGCAGTGCGGTACGGTCCAATTACTGAAGATCACTTGTATCTTGTGCAATATGGTCACATATTTGACGATCAATTGTTGATGGAAGTCAATTTAAAAACGAAAGAAACTATGGAAATTCCGTTTCATGTTAGTTTCTATAAATAACTCAGATGAACGTTGATTTTCAAAATGTATCTGCCGCAAAACGCCTCAAACTTGTTCACAATGATTGTGAGGTTTATGTGGTAGAAACGGATAGTGTAGACCAAACAGTTGTTGTTTCTAAAGAGAGGAAGAGTTGAATAGGTATCATTACAATGACGACGCAGGAATGAATTTTTATGTGAGCAACCTTTTGCGTAAGTTTTCCACGGTCTAAAAAACAAACGGTTCTTTATTTTAGGGTTGGAAAATGGGCATGTGCTAAGACAATTGCACGGTGTGAACATTAACACAATTTGCATTGAACTGTTTGATTTTAAAACAAACTCATGGAAGCGGTCAGCTTTTCCCGATTTTTTCAGGACAAACACAGATTGTATTAGCAACATGACTACGAAAGGCAACCGCGGATTCGCGGTCTTTCAAGAAAAATTGACAAGAACAAAATATTCCATTCAAACGATTGAATTGTCTCAAACATTGTCGACTATTTGTATGAAGAGCCAAATTGACCGGACTAACGAAAAAAAAGATTTTGAGGCAATCAAAAATTATTTGTCCAAACCATTAAGGTATGATCTATATTCAAGTTCAAAGAAATTTTCTGTTTTCAGACTGAAACTCGAAAACATGTTAGAATGGAGAGTTTGTGAAAACAATATTAACCTAGCAAAAAGACAAAGAGCAGGAGTTGTCCAGAAAATGTTGCAGATGGAGGAGGATGGAGTTGTAGATCACCAAATGCAACGCAAACTGCGTACAGTATTTGACAGTGATTTTTCGGATCAAAGCGATTCGGACATTACTGATGTTGAAGAAGAGCCATTTGAACAGTCGGATGATGAGAGAGGAAGACGTCGTTGGAATGTTAGAGATTTGAATGACGAACGTAGTATGGGGTTACCAACCCGATAATAAAATGTTTTTTCTTTTGTTTACTATTTCTTGTTGCTCTTAATAGAAATAAACGTCATAATACATAATTTCTGTGCCTAGCAACATGAATGAATGTGTTCACCATCTTGCTGAACTATCTGTAGAACATTTTTATACATAAAAAAATTCTGGGTCAGTCAATGACCGATACGACGTACTTATGCATCTGCTGTATGTCGAGAATCGCGTGAGGTCTGCCCACCTTACGAGTCCTTTTTACAACAACAGTCCCATTTGTGTCGCTCACCAAATTTAGTCAATCAATAAAAACAAACGCCCTTTGCGCGCGTAGCCTTTACTCGTTGTTTGTAACAACTGTTGCATCTGTCCTTTCTTACTCATTTTCGGTCGCGTTGCGTAGTCATTTGCTTATAATTTTTTAAATTCAGTATCCAGTCCAACATATTGTTCTTGTTTTTTGATTCATTCTTGGTTCCGTCTCTTCAGATTCACCATGGTGTTCACAACAAAAACTACAATTCCATTTGGAAAAGTGACTTATGAACCAGCGGTTTTCAGTGTGTTAATTGATGATCACATTTGGATATTTTTTGAGGCAGACGAGTCTCTTGATTCTAAATTATATAAGTTTAACATAGGTTGAAAAATACGGTATTCATGAAGGTAAAAAATTTTTTTCAGATACCTTAGAACTCAAAGCGATGAACTGTGTTTTTCCCGATGATTCTCATGGATACATCTTAGATGTGAAATACTGTGAACCATACATATACGTCTTTTTCTTCAAGTTTGGCAGAGCGAACGGTTATACGTCATTGTTCAAAGTCAGTCTAACTACGTTGAAGTGGGAGCTACATTGCGACGACTTTGCACAAAGTGGGAGGTGCGGTCCGACCTGTGGAGATCATGTGTACCTAGTGGAAAGTAATGGGATGTCTGAAGAGTCGTTGATGAAAGTTAATTTGACAACCAATGAGACTGTGAACATACCATTTCATGTAAGTAACTATGGAAAAATGTCATACAATAAAGAACTTCAGTATGTTCCTCCCACAAACAGCCTTATGCTAATGGAGAACAATGGTAAAGTGTATGCTGTAGAGGCAGAAAGAACCAGAAATTTAGTTGTTACTTACAAATTAGTAACCGATGGAGTGGAGGAGTTGAATAGATACTATTATAACGATGTCACGGGTCCCAACTTTGGACTTGGTCCCAACTTTCGACGCAAGTTTTTATCACTCTAGTTCATAAGTTTCTTCTTCTTTTAAGTTGTGGACAATGGATTTGTGATGACTGTTCGGCAACCTCACAATGATGAAGATGTTGAGGAAGCTAATACAATTTACGTTGGATTGTTTGATTTTATCACAAATAGATGGAAAATATCAGCTCTACCGGGTTTTGAAAGGGATAACACAGATTGTATTGGCCACATCATTCTGAAGGGAAACAGAGGTTTCGCGGTATTTGAAGAGAAGTTGAGAGCATCAAAGTATACCATTCAAGTTATGGAATTGTGGCCAACATTGTCAACAATCTGTATGAAAAATGAAATCGATAAGACAAATAGTGCGGGAGCATTAGATGCAATTAAAAATGACTTGACGTCTTCATTAAAGTATGAGCTGAGAACCTTCAGATTACGATAAATATTGCTTTCAGACTGAAGTTGGAAAACATGTTGGAATGGAAAATACCTGAAAACATCATCCGGCTAGCAAAACAGCAAAGCATCAGCGCAGTTCGAGAAATTAAGAAGATGGAAGAGGAAAAGTTTATTGATCAGAAAATGCATAGGAAACTTCAAGCTCAGTTTGATAGTGATTTCTCGGATCAAAGTGATTCGGATATAACAGATGCAGAAGATGAGCCGTATGATAATTTGGGTGATGAAAACAATGCACAACACCGTTGGAGTTATGCGGATATATATGATGAGCGAACGACAAGATTGTTCAAATACTAAGATAATGCACCTTTTTTTGTCTCAATTACGTTTTTCAATTCTTGCTTTTCTGAATGAACAATAAATGCATTACAATTTTTGTGTCGAAATAGGTGCATATAAGTGTTCCCCTTAACACGACTTCGGATCAACCAACAAACAGTAGATACGCAACGCGCCTCATTTCTGTCGCACACCAAATTTAGCCAATCAATAAGAAAGAACACCCTATGTGCGCGTAGCCTGTATGCAACACACAACGTTACCCATCTAACAACTCGTATTTTAATTGCATTCCGTAGCCATTTCATTCATATTTTTCGTTCATCATATACACTCAACCCACAATAGCTCGAATAGTATTCAGGCAAGCACGACTTTTTCTAGCAAATTTAATTAAACAATGATGCAATAATCTCATTTTTCTCTTTGAAGTGTCCGGTCTGCGCATAGTCGTAGTTTTCTTTTTTTCTGCGTTACGTTAGATGGCGCAGCTGACCGTCGAATCATCCTTACGTATTCAACTTTGTTTTTTTTTATATGGAAATTATCGAATACGTGTTTACAGATGGCTTTCATCACAAAAACTACGATCCCATTCGGAAAAGCAACTACTCGACCAGCGGTTTACACTGTATTAATTGATGATCACGTTTGGGTGTTGTTTGAAAATGGGAGTGATCGAATTTTTCCGAAAAGGCAGTTTTACAAGTTCAACACAGGTAACAAGTGAAATAGGTCTTAAAACATTATCAAATTTATCTCAGGTACCTTAGAGCTCGAATATGTGAACTGCGTGTTTCCTGAAAGTTCTTATGGATACGTGACCAAATTGAACTACTGCGAAACTTACATGTACGCTTTTTTCTGTAATAATGAAAATACTACATCACTGTTTAAATTTGATGTGAATTCACTGCAGTGGCAATTTATGCTTTTTTGTAACTTCACACGTTCTATCTCATACGGTCATATTATTTCTGGAGAACAGTTGTACTTTGTCAAGTATGTAGGTAGGAATAGTAGATCGTTGATGAAAGTGAATTTGACAACAAGAGAAGCAGTGGATATTCCTTTTCATGTATGTTTTGGTCTAAATGTTTATTTGATATAGTTGTTGAGTTTCAGTATGTTCCTTCAAGAAATGTCTTGAGACTTATGAAGAAAAGCGGGGAAGCTTATGTTGTAGAAATAAATAGGAATGATCACTCAGTTGTAGTTTCCAAAATAGGAACCGAGGGAGTACAAGAGTTAAATTCGTATTGTTATAACAACATCGATGGAATAACGATGTCTTTTACCAACGATCAATGCAAGTTTTTATTAATGCGATTCACAAACTTATTCTAAATACAGTTGTGAAAAACGGGTATGTGGTAAATGTTTGGCAACCTGACGGGGAAGAAGATGTTGTCGAAGCTAGAACAATTTACGTTGAACTGTATGATTTCGCAGCAAACAAATGGAAACGAACAGCTCTGCCGGGTTTCAGAAGGAAAGACACAAACTGTATAAGTACAATGATTGTGAAAGGAAACAGGTGTTTTGCGGTATTTCAAGAGGAGTTGAAAGCAACAAAATACACCATTCAAACTATTGAATTATGGCCAACATTGTCAAGTATATGCATGACGAATGAAATCGACAGAACGAATAGTGCGGCACCATTTGACGCAATCAAAGACAACTTGTCTTATACCTTAAAGTATGAGATAAAAAGCAAAAAAATACAATGTTTATTTTTTCAGACTCAAATTGGAGAACATGTTAGAATGGAAGATACCTGAGAATAGCATCGGACTAAGAAAACAGCAAAACGTCGCAATTGTTCAGGAAGTGTTAGAGATGACAAATGATGGAATAGTAGATCACCAAATTCAACGAAAACTTCAAACTCTCTTTGATAGTGATTATTCTGATGAAAGTGATTCGGATATCACTGATGCAGAAGATGGGCGGTTTGACGATTCGGATGATGAAAATAATGCGCTGCACCAAGAGATTCATGACGAACGAAATATGAGATGGTTTGTAGTTGATGATGCCATCCCTCAACGATTTGTAGTTCGACGACGATGACGATAACATAATTAATGTATTTCGATTTTTTTGTTAACTTTTCTGGATCGAATGAAGTTGTAACCGATATTTCCTTTTTTGCAACATTATGTTCAGGTTTGTTATTTTCGACAAAAGAGAGAAACTGTAGAACACCTGTTCAATCTCACCATAAATGATGTCGATCGATTTAGCATTGCGTAAGGTAATGCGCCCTTACAAATTCTCCTACAACATGCAGTCAATCAATGAAAATTAACAACAGATGTTCGCGTAGCCCGCCCTCGTCATATACGCTGCGTGAGATGGTACACATGATCATTTACCAATCCTTACGCATTTCTCCTTATTTCTCCTCAGTTGTTTTCATCTAATCCGATTAACCCGTCTTTTCTTCGTTGGTTCATCCGTTGGTTTTACAAATTTTTCGATTCTCTATGAATTTCATAACAAAGACCACGGTACCATTTGGATTAGCGACTGAGCGACCATCGTTTTACACTGTGTTAATCGATGATCACGTTTGGGTGTTGTTTGAAAACGAAAGAGATATATCGTTTCCTAAAAGGCAGTTCTACAAGTTTAACACAGGTAAAAGTTAAAATGCGACAAAAAATAATTAAAATATTTCAGTCACCTTAGAGCTTGAAATAGTAGAATGCGTGTTTCCTGAAAGTTCGTATGGAGTTTTATCTAAAATGAACTATTATCAACCGTACATATACGCGTTTTTCTGCAATCTTGGAAATGAACCAGTATCTTTGTTCAAATTTAATGTGAACACACTGCAATGGGAGTTTATCATGTCTTGCGACTACACACGTTCTGGCGCATATGGTCCGATTGCTGGAAATCAGTTATTCATGGTGAAATGGACTGGTGAAATCTTTGCTGCTAATAATGAAAGATCGTTGATGAAAGTGGATTTGACAACAAGAGAAGCTGTCGATATACCATTTCATGTATGTATGTTATGAAAAACTTGCTATTCATGTCTAATTTCAGAATGTACCTCGAAGCACCGTGTTGGACTTCATGGAGAAAGACGGTGAAGTTTATGTCATAGAGATGGAATGGGACACTCAATCTGTTATTGTTCACAGAATAGGAATCGAAGGAGTGGAGGAGTTGAATAGATATTGTTACAATAACGTCATTGGAGTTACAATGGTTGACTTTGTTACTCTAAGCAAGTTTTCAATATTGTATTCACAAGATAGTTTTTCTTTTAGGGGTGGAGAATGGGTTTGTTGTAACTCGTGACCGCAGTAGAAATTCTAGGGAAGTTAGTACAGTTTTCCTGGAAATGTTTGATTTCACAACAAACCATTATAAGCGAACAGCTCTTCCTGGTTATATAAACAGGAGATGGGCTTGTATCAGTAACATGGTTACAAAAGGTAACAAAGGATTTGTGGTGTGCTACGAGAATGTAAACCCAATAAAGTATACTATTCAAACTGTGGAATTGTGGCCAACATTGTCAACAATTTGTATGATGAAAGAAATTAATAAGACAAATAGTGCGGTATCATTTGATTCGATCAAAGATAACTTGTCATATCCATTGAAGTAAGAGCTGAAAAATCAAACAGTATCAAAAAGTATTTTTTAGGGTGAAGTTGGAAAACTTGTTGCAATGGAAGATTCCGGAAAATTGCTTCCGTCTAGATGAACTTCAAAATTTTGAAGTAGTTCGAGAACTAGCGAACATGGAGGAAAAAGAAATTATCGATCACCGAATGCATAAGGAACTTCAAGCTCAGTTTGACAATGACTTTTCTGATAAGAGTGATTCGGACATCACTGATGCAGAAGATGAGCCGTTTGAGGAGTCGGATGATGAAAATGATGGGTGGATTTTGGAAATACATGACGAGCGAACGACGGGACATCTTCAAATTGATGATCCCCGCATTATGGAACATCGTGCACGTCTACGACGACGAAGATGATGCAAACAATGTGTTGAAATTCTGTTTGTTGTTTGGTGCTTTGAATAAAGTCATGACAAATATTTTTCCCCAAACTGTTAAGATATTTTCAACAAAAAAATGTGCTTGCATGGCACTTGTATAAACCCTCATGGAAGAAGAACCGCCAATGAGTGGCCAATCCGACAAACACACCCAGTCTCTGCACGTTTAGCCGCGCATAAGGTTGTGCAGCTGTTCATCGGTTCATTCTCACTAAATGTTCTGCAAAATGTAGTCGATCAGTCAAAACACTAACGACGCAGGTGCGCGTAGGCTACCAATAAATATTACGTACAAAATTTTTTTATCGTTTGCAACGACACTGTTCAATTTTGAAAACGTTTTGCAAAACATCTGATAACATTACGCAACACGATTGCACGGGCTACCAATTGTTTTAAAAATACGTCATACGCATATGCAGAGTGTGACGTAAGAAGGCCTGCTACCATAAGAGAAAATGGACAATCGATGACCTGCGCAAAATATCCTGCACGTCCCGCAATGCATAAATATGTGCCTTTTCACATTAATTTTTTTCTTGCACTTTTCTATCTGACTATGTACTTGTTTGCTTTTTCAGGCTATTCATGACATTCTTTGTGACAAAAACAGCAATACCATTTGGCAGCACATCACATAGACCTAGTGTACGCGCTGTTTTTCTTGGTGACTATATTTGGATGTTATTCAGCAACGTGAATGACCCGCTAGATCCAAAGAGGCAGTTTTATAAATTTCATCCAGGTTTGAAATCGTGTTGATATTAATGTACCAATCTTTGCAGACTTACTTACCCTTGATGCAGTTGACTGTGTGTTTCCTGACATGATGCATGGTACATTGTGGGAAATTAGAAGCTCGCAAAGCTTCATTTACGCTTCACTCTGCAGTTATGAAGCAGTGGGAATGCAAACATCATTATTCAAATTTGATGTAAACACCCTAGAGTGGCAGTTTTTAGTATCATTTCCTGGAGAGGACAACTCGTTGGGACCAATAGTTGGGAATCATTTGTATGTAGTAAAATCATCAGGAGATGATGAAAAAAAATCACCGTTGAAAATCAATCTAACGACAAATGAAGTTGTAGATATTCCATTTCATGTCAGTTTCAATAAATCTTCACAGTTTCACAGATATAAGTTGAATTTCAGTACGTTTCTGGAAACGATGGCCTGAGACTTATCGCAAATAATAGTGAAATATATGCCATTGAAGAACTTTTTGAAGATCGTTCATTTGTGGTTTCCTTGATTGACAATGGAGAAGAGCAACAGTTGGATAGGTATTATTACAACAATGTTGCGGGTGAAAGGATGGAATTGAACGAGTTTATGAGTGAGTTTCTATTTTTTTGTGGCAGAAAAATCTTTTGAGATTTTAGGCCCCAACAATGGATATGTACTCCAAGTTCGACAGCAACTCGGTGAAAGAGATGAGTTGGAAGCTGGGACCATTTATCTCGAACAGTTTGATTTCACAACAACAAAATGGAAGAGAATAACTCTTCCGGGATTCTTAAGAAAAGACACAAGTTGTAGAAGTAACCTAATTATCAAGGATGGCAAATGTTTTGCGGTCTTTCAAGAACTTTCGCATAGAACCACATTTTCCATTCAAATGATCGAATTGGTTCCGACGTTGTCAAGCTTGTGCATAACAAACCTAATTGACAGGACGAATGAAGCAAATATATTTGAATCGATCAGAGACAATTTGTCAGCAGCATTGAGGTATTTCATTTAAAAAAAGGATGACTATTGGTAAACGTATTCTTTAGGCTGAAACTGGATAACATGCTAAAATGGATGATTCCCGAAAACGATACCAAACTAGCTAAACAACAAGGAAAAGAAGCTGTTCAGGAAGTGTTGCAAATGGAAGAAAATGGAGTGTTGGATCATGAAACATTGCGAAAGTTTCGAACAGTGTTTGATAGTGAATATTCCGATGAAAGCGATTCGGACATTACTGATGCAGAAGACGAGCTATTTGACGAATCGGACGATGAACGTGCTGCACGGCATAATATTTTCCCTGATGTACGAAATGATGAACGATTAATGTGGTGGTCGGAAGCCGAACAACCTATTCGCAATATTGGAAGAGGTGATGATGGGTTTGACGTTTTTGTTGATGAAGGGGACTTTGACAATGAAGATGAGGACCGATAATTTTATTAATTTTGTGGAATAGTTTTTTCACTCAAATAAAGATTTATGAATGTGTCTTTTCTTTGTTTGCCTTGTTTTTGTCTCAAAAAAAATTCACTAGCATAAACTTTTTGTTTAATTTCAACGACAACCTTCGAAAACAAATATTGTAAATTTTCTGCACAACATCTGTTATGCACAATGCGACAAGACAATACGTTATTCATATGCAATTCGATACCATGTGGCAGGAAAATGTTCCAAATCATACGAGAAAATCGATAACCTACGTAAGACATTACCCCACATCGTGCAGCGCGTAAAGTGATGAGTCATTCTTATGCATTTCTCTTCCTTTACCGTTACACAGAACAATAAGGTTCTCGATTCAAAAACGACACGTCATACCTATGCAATTACATGCAGTGTGCATCGATGCGCCAAAAATTCTAGTGCGTCGCGCAATGCATTAGATTCTGACTTTGTACACTGATTTTTTCTTACGTGTTTCTATCTTACTACGTACTAATAGAATTTTTCAGGCTAGTCATGACTTGCTTTGTTACAAAAACGACAATTCCGTTTGTCTTTGCAACATACGAACCTGAAGTGCACACTGTTTTAGTTGAGGATACTATTTGGATGCTGTTCGACAACGAGAGAGACTCTCTGTTTCCCACGAAACAGTTTTATAAATTTCGAACAGGTGAGAAACAATATAGATGTGATTGAAATATACTTTATAGACTCACTTTCACTAGAAACAGTAGAATGCGAGTTTCCCGATGAAGAAACGTACGGAAATTTAATTGAAGTTAGAAGTTTTCAAAATGACATTTACGGTTTCTTTAGTATGCACACTGAGATTGATAGAATAGTTTCGATGTTCAAGTTTGATGTGAACACACTAGAATGGGTGTTTTCAATCTCATTCTCTGAATCTCACGATTGGTATGGACCAGTTGTTGGGAATCATCTGTACATTGTGAAATCACAAGAAAATTTTGACAAATCATTGATGAAAGTCAATTTAACGACGAACGAAACCGTGGATATTCCGTTTCATGTGAGTTACTTTTTTTCGTTACCATACCTGTTTTGACCATGTTTTCATCTTTCGACTCCTCCAACTGTTGACTTACTGAGTCAAAAAATCTTTCGAGTTGAACGTTGAATTTCAGTATGTTCATTGCCGCACTGGCTTGAATCTTACGGAGAATAATGGTGAAGTGTATGCCATTGAAACATTTTCGGATAAAGGTTTAGTGGTTGTTTCCAAAGTTGGAGATGAAGGAGAGCAAGAATTGAATAGGTTTTGTTATAACAATGTTGAGGGAATGAAGATTGAACCTTCCGGCCTGATAGGTATATCTTTATTTTTGTAATATCCTACAAGTTTTCATTCCAGATATAGAAAGTGGTCATGTGTTGGAAGTGTGGCCCATTCACGAAGAGAGAAGCGGTTTCGAGGCAAACACAATTTTCCTCGATTTGTTCGATTTCACAACAAACGCGTGGAAGCGAACAGCTCTACCGGATTTTAAAAGGAATGAAACCGATTGTGGTCACAATATGATCATAAAAGGAGACAAATATTTCGCGGTGTTTCGGGAAATGTGGGAAAGATACCAATATTCCGTCCAGATGATTGAAATGACACCAATGTTATCAACAATTTGTATGATGCAAATCATAGACAGATCCAACTGTGCGGAAGTATTTCAACAAATCAGAAAAGATTTGACGTTTTCATCCAAGTATGTAATAAAGAAAATGATTGAGAATGTGTATCGGATTATAATATTTCAGACAAAAATTGGATAACATGTTGACATGGAAAATTCCCGACAATAATTTGAAATTAGCTGAACAACAAGAAGCGGAAGCTGTTAAGGAAGTGTTGCAGATGGAAAAGGAAGAAATAGTGGATCACGTAACTCTGCGGAAGCTTCGAATTGTGTTTGATAGTGAATTTTCCGATGAAAGCGATTCGGACATTACTGATGCAGACGAGGAGTCTACCGACGAGTCGGACGATGAACGTCGACATAGTATCTCTCCTGATATTAACGATGAACGATTAATGCGGTGGGCAGAAGCTGATCAGTTCAATTACGAAATAGATCATGATGAGTTTGACTTTTTTGCTAATGAAGGGGACTTTGACGATGAAGATGAGGACGACGATGCGGTTCATTTTTTGGAATAGTCGTATAACACCGATGAAGATTTGTGAATGTGTTTGTTTTTGTTCGCCTTGTTTTTTGTGTTAATAAAAATTTTCTAGCATTCATTCTCTGTTTAATTGCGACTACAATCTTTGAGAATAAATTTTGAACGTTTTCTGCAATATATTTGCTATACGCAATGCGACATGAAGATACGTCATACGTATTCGATTAGATATCGTGTGGCCCGCAAGATCACATGCCAAGTCATACGACAAAAGAGAAAATCAATTACCTACGTAAGACATACCGGTACGTCGCGCAACGCGCACGGAGATGAGTCATTCTTATGCATTTCGTCGTCACTGCGTATTAATTTTCTAATTTTAGGTTAGCTATGAGTTGCTTCAGCACAAAAACAACTTTACCGATTGGAGTATCAATACTTGAACCTGAAGCACACATTGTTCTTGTCGACGATATCATTTGGATTTTATTCAACAACGAACTTGATTCAATATTTCCTGGGAAACAGTTTTATAAGTTTCGACCAGGTTGGTACTGACATAGATCTGATTGAGAAGTATATATTACAGAATCACTCACACTGGAAACAGTAAATTGCGTATTTCCTGATAAGGAGACGTATGGTTGCTTATGTGAGGTTAAAAGTTCAGGAAATTACATCTACGGTTACTTTTTGAAAAACATGGAGATGTACCGAATGCAAACTTCAATATTCAAATTCGATGTAATCACTCTAGAATGGCAATTTTTAGTTTCATTTTCTCAATTTCACCGTTCGTATGGACCAATTATTGGGGATCAGTTGTACCTTGTGAACTTATCTGGAGTTGCTGAAAAAGCGCTAATGAAAGTAGATTTAACAACAAAGGAGATTGAAAATATTCCATTTCATGTAAGCTCAAATTAGAAACTTTGCACTACATGTTGAGCTTTAGGACGTACCTGCTAAAAATGATCTTAACCTTATGGAGAATAATGGTGAACTATATGCTGTAGAGGAAATTTTTGATGATAGTTTATATGTCGTTTACAAGATCAAAGACGGAAAAGAGGAAGAATTAAATAGATTTTGTTTCAATAATGTTTATGGAAAGAAGCTTGAACCTACCGACTTGATAGGAAAGTCTTTAATACTGCACTTAAAAATTTTATTTTGCACTACTTCAGATGTAGACAATGGTCATGTGTTGCAAGTTCATCAGCGTCTCAGGGAAAGAAATTATGTCGAAGCTAACACAATTTACCTAGAAATGTTCGATTTCACGACGATAAAGTGGAAGCGAACAGCTCTGCCGGGTTTTATAAGGAAAGACACCGATTGTATTAGTAATATGATCACAATAGGAAACAAATGTTTTGCGGTGTTTGAAGAAAAGTGGAAAAGGAACCAATATTCTATTCAAACGATCGAAATGACTTTAATGTTATCAACAATTTGTATGATGGACCTTATTGACAGAACAAATAGCTCTGATGCATTTCAGCAAATCAAAAATGATTTGAAGTTTTCATCTAGGTATGTAATGAAGAAATTGATTGAAAATATGAATTGAACTATTACTCAGACGAAAGCTGGATAACATGTTGGAATGGAAGGTTTCCGAAAACTGCATTAAACTAGCAAGACAACAGAAAGAAAAAGTGGTTGAAGAATTGTTGGGTATGGAAACGAATGGAATTGTGGATCACAACTTGCAGCGGAAACTACGTACTGTACTTGATTGTGATTTTTCTGATCAGAGTGATTCGGATATCACTGACAGGGAAGATGAGCCATTGGAACAATCTGATGATGAAAATGATATACAAAACATGTATGGAAACAGAGGAATTGGCGATGAACGAATTGCGGGATGGTCGGAAGCAGATCATCGCGTACCACCTGGTGTCGCTGCTGATTTTGTTGATGGCCAACACGTTGACTGGTTTGATTTGGAAGAAGATTCTGAATCGGATACTGATTCTGAATCTGGTGACTCGAACGATGAATAGTAAACATTTAATACTCTTTAATTAATTTTTGAGGTTCTCAACTTGTTAATGGCATAAACATTTACATATTATTACTATTATACCTTTCAAGAACAGTATTGAACATCTGTTTATAATATTTTCTTGATATTTGTTTGTCGAAATACCACGACATTTGTACTTTGCTCATTGCGCAGGATAACAAAAAAAAAATTGTACAAGTTTGCTCCACTGCTAAGAATAACGTTTTGAATTGTTTTAAAAACCGTATTTGAACTATTTCGAAACTCGGATTAAAGTTCAGTGGAGCGCATTTTTACAGTTCTCTTTCTCACCATGCCAATCTCTATGGACAGTGTTAGGCTAGGGATGTCGTACATACAGTGGCGAGCAAAAAGGTATACACAAACTGTTTTACTAAAAACGGTTTTTCACGAAAAAAAAATTTTCTTTGAAATAAATGTTTGTTGATAAATAAATATGTTTCCAAATGTGCTCAGAAATATGAGAAAAAATTTCATGACGAAACTCATTTTACTTTTAGAGTTATACCTAAAAAAAAAGTTTGTGTATACCTTTTTGCTCGCCACTGTACATATATTCTCACAATTGTTCTGGCTGTTCCATTGTACGCTGTTCTTGTACACTGTTCTCAGCCAATCAATAAAAACGCACTGCGTACGTGCGTACCATTATAATAACGCAAGATGCGTAAGGTGACGCACCTGATCGTTTTCTATTCTAACGCATTTTTTTAAACTCCGTATTTATTTTCAACTTTAAGGCTTGTCATGGCTTGTTTCGTTACAAAAACCACGATCCCTTCTGGTTTTGCAACCGGAAAACCTGATGTACACACTGTTCTAGTTGATGACACCATTTGGATATTGTTTAACAACGAAAGAGACTTTCAACATCCCACAAAACAATTCTATAATTTTCAAACCGGTAAGAAACGTTATTAATGCAATTGTGAATAAAACACATTTTGCAGCCTCATTTACACTAGAAAAAGTAGAAAGTGTGTTTCCTGATGAAAGAACTTACGGACGGTTGATTGAAGTGAAAAGTTCTCAAAATAACATCTACGGATTTTTCTTTAAAACCAACGAAGTACTCCGATTGCAAACTTCAATATTCAAGTTCGATGTAAACACACTAGAATGGCAATTTTTAATCTCATTTTCTGGTTATGAAAACTCGTTTGGACCGATTGTTGGGAATCATTTGTACGTTGTAAAACCTCCAGAAAATTGTGAAAAACCACTAATGAAAGTCAACTTAACGACAAATGAAGTTGAGGATATTCCATTTCATGTTAGTTTTAATGAACCTATGAAGTTTAAGTTTTTAACGTTAAACTTCAGTATGTTCCTGGCTTCAATGGGTTAAATCTCATGGAAAATAATGGTAAAGTTTATGCCGTGGAAAATTTTTCGGATGAACGTTTGATCGTGGTGTCTCAAGTTGGAAATGGGGCAGAGAGAGAATTGAATAGGTTTTATTATAACAATGTGGAAGAAATATCTTTGTCTATTACCAACCTCATACGTAAGTCTTCATCACTGTAATATCTGACATATTTTCATTCCAGACGTCGAAAATGGTCACGTCTTGAAAAGTTGGCAGCATAGTAGAGAGAGAAATGTTGTTGAAGCTAACACAATTTACCTAGAACTGTTCGATTTCACGACAAACAAGTGGGAACGTACTGCTCTGCCAGGTTTTATAAGAAAAGACACCGATTGTATCAGTAATATGATCACGAAAGGAAACAATTGCTTTGCGGTGTTTCAAGAAAAGCTGGAGAGAAACCAATATTCTATTCAAATGATTGAAAGGGCCTCAATGTTATCAACAATTTGTTTGGTGGATCTCATTGACAGAACAAATAGTGCAGACACATTTCAGCAGATCAGAGAAGATTTGACAGTACCATCCAGGTTAATAATGAAAGAACATATTAAATTTTTTTTTGATTTGAACTATTTTTCAGACGAAAATTGGATAACATGTTAGGATGGAAAGTTCCCGTAAACGATGCCAGATTAGCCCAACAGCAAAAAGTCGGGATAGTTGAACAGATTGTGAATATGGAAACGGATGGAACTGTGGATCATAACATGCAGAGGAAACTACGTACTGTTTTTGATTCTGATTTTTCTGATAGTAGTGATTCGGATGTCACGGACAGAGAAGATGAAGCGTTTGAGGAGTCAGAGGATGAAAATAATGCACAATACAGGTATAGTAACAGAGAAATTGTTGATGAACGGATTGCGGGATGGTCGCAAGCAGATCATCGTGTACCACCTGGTTTTGCTCCTGATTTCGAACATCAAATAATTTTTGACGAACATTTTAATTTCGACAACAACGACGAGTTTTTCCGATTCTGACAATTTCGGTCCTGGCATGGTGGACTATACGGCAGTTTTTTGTTCTGACAATTTTGTTGATTGATTTTTCTATATTTGCAATAAACGATTTCCTATTACTGTTTAGTTTCCAGGGCATGATGAAAAAGTTAACGAATTGGTGTCTCTGCTGATTTTGACCATCACCATTAATTCAGCGGCCAAAGTTTTAACGATGGCTGAATTTATCTAGACGCTGATTCTGAATCTGATGACTCTAATGACGAAAATCAAACATTCTATGCATTTTTGTTTCTTTCCGATGATCGCAATAAAAAAATTGCTTCTGTTTTTACCATGAAGGCGTTTAGCATTATCAATATTTTCAATTCTCCATATAACAGTACATCAAGTCTGTTAGCAATACTTTTCTTATACATACTCACTGGCCAGCATTCCACAACGTTCTTGTTCTGACATTTGAGAAGGATGACCAAAATGTGTACAACCGCGTTCCATTGCAAAAACCGTTTTAAAACTATTATGAATTCGTATTAAAATTAACAGTAGAGCGCATTCGTCCACTCTTTTCCCGCCATGGCTATTTGCATGGGCAGTGTCCTGCTGGGGAGGCCGTGCATATGTATCCATAATTAGTCGGAATGTTGTCGCACTGACCATTGTACGCTGTTCTTGTACACTGTTCTCAGCCAATCAATAAAAAACGCATTACGTACGTGCTAAGCATTATAATAACGCAATGATGCGCGAGGTGGTGTACCTGACCGTTCGCCATTCTAACGCATCTTTTTGTTAACTCCGTAATACTTTTATTTTACAGGCTAGTCATGGCTTGCTTTGTTACAAAAACGACGATACCGTTTCGTGCTCCAACAAAAACACCTTATGTACACGCAGTTCTAGTTGAAGACACCATTTGGATTTTGTTTAACAACGAAAGAGATTCTCTTCTACCAAAAAAACAGTTCTATAAATTTGGAACAGGTAAGAAACGATATATTTACTCGTGAATAAAACCCATTTTGCAGATTCACTTACACTAGAAACAGTAGAATGCGCGTTTCCTGATAAGGAGACGTACGGGTTCTTGTTTGAAATAAAAAGATCGCAAAATTTCATCTACGGGTTCTTTTTTCTACACAATGCGATGATGGATGAAGCGCGGGCCTCGTTATTCAAGTTTGATTTAGACACACTAGAATGGCAGTTTTCAATCTCATTGCCTGCAATTCACGACTCGTTTGGCCCAATTGTTGGGAATTATTTGTACGTCGTTAAATCTTCAGAGGATTGCGAAAAATCACTGATGAAAGTTAATTTAACGACGAATGAAATGGTGGATATTCCATTTCACGTGAGTTTCATTGAAATAAAATAAGTAGGAATCTGATTTTCAGTATGTTCCTGGCCGCAATGCCCTGCATTTTATGGAGCATAATGGTGAATTATATGCCGTAGAGCACATTACTGATGATCATTTATTTGTCGTTCACAAGATCAGAAATGGGGGAGCAGAAGAATTGGACAGGTTCTGTTATAATAATGTTGAGGGAAAGACTATTGGTAATACCAACCTCATAGGTACAGTCTTCTTTCAAAATATTTTACATATTTTCTCTCCAGATGTAGAGAATGGTCACGTTTTGCAAATTTGGCAGCCTTATGAGGAGAGAAGGGTTTCCGAGGATAACACAATTTACCTAGAATTGTTTGATTTCACGACAAACAAGTGGAAGAGAACAGCTCTGCCGGGTTTTATAAGGAAAGACACCAATTGTATCAGTAATATGATCACAAAAGGAAACAAATGTTTTGCGGTGTTTAAAGAAAAGTGGAAAAAAAACCAATATTCCATCCAATCTATTGAAATGGCATCAAAATTATCAACAATTTGTATGAATGACCTTATTGATAGAACAAACAGCGCAGAAGCATTTCAACAAATCAGAGATGGTCTGACGTTTTCATCTAGGTAATGAAAAGATTGATTTAAAATTTGATTCGGACTCTTATTCAGACAAAAGTTGGATAACATGTTGGAATGGAAGATTCCCGAAAACGACGCCAAACTAGCACTCCAACAGAATCAAGAAGTGGTTAACGAATTGTCGAGTATGGTAATGGATGGAACAATGGATCACCAAATGCAGAGGAAACTTTGTGTTGTCTTTAATAGTGACTTTTCCGATCAGAGTGATTCGGACATCACTGACATAGAAGATGGGCCATACGAACAGTCGGATGATGAAGTTAATAGAGAACACGTGTTTAGTAACAAAGAAATTGGCGACGAACGGATTGCGGGATGGTCGGAAGCAGATCATCGTGTACCACCTGGTTTCGCTCCTGATTTTGAATTTCGTATTGGTGGTGTTGATGTCGATGTCGATGATGATGACTGGTCGGATTTGGACGAAAATTCTGATTCGGATACCGATTTTGAATCTGATGACTCTAATGATGATTAGTAGACATTCTATAAACTTTTTTCATTTTTGATGTTCTGAACTCACTACTAATGGAATAAAGACCTTTCACATTATTATCATTTTCTCTCTCAAGAGCTGTGCTGAAAATTTGTCTATAATACTTTTTTAACAATTATTGATCGGAATACCACGATATTCTTGTTCTGAAATTTTAACAGAAGAAAGTGCGTGCAAACACATTTTTTAAAGTAAAAAAACGTTTGAAACTGCGCAAATACCGGTTTTGAGCTAATTTGAAACTCTGTTTAAAATTAACAGTAGAGCGCGTTTGTACGCCCCCTCTCGTCATTTCAATTGGGCAGGGTCCGGCTGGGGTGGCCGCGCAGATGCATCCATAATTAGTCGGACTGTTGTCGCACTGACCAATGTACGCTGTTTTTGTACACTGTTCACATCCAATCAATAAAAAACGCATTACGTACGTGTTTACCATTATAATAACACAATGATGCGTAAGGTCTTGTACCTGACCGTTTGTAATTCTAACGCTATTTTTGTTAACTCCGTATAAATGTTCATTTTTAAGGCTAGTAATGGCTTGCTTTGTTACAAAAACAACGATACCGTTTTCCTCTGCAACAAAAAACCCTGATGTACATGCTGTTCTAGTTGAGGATACCATTTGGTTGTTGTTCAACAACGAAAGATTCACACAACTTTCTAAAAAACAGTTTTATAAATTTAGAACAGGTTTGAAACGCTAAAAATGTTATAAAAATAGATGTTGCAGATTCACTCACACTAGAAACAGTAGAATTCGATTTTCCTGATATGAGAGCTTACGGACGTTTGATTGAAGTAAAAAGTTCTCAAAATTACATTTACGTATTCTTCTTTAAAACTGATGAAATTGATGAAATGTTCCGAATGCAAACTTCAATATTCAAATTCGATGTAAACACATTAGAATGGCGATTTTCAATCTCATTTTTTGAAAATCACGACTCGTTTGGACCGATTGTTGGGGATCATTTGTACGTATCTTCAGAAGAATGTGGAAAACCATTGATGAAAGTCAATTTAACGACGAATGAAATAGTGGATATTCCATTTCATGTGAGTTTCACTGAACCTTTTGAATTGAACGTTGAATTTCAGTATGTTCTTGGCCGTAATGACTTGCGTCTAATGGAGTGTAATGGAGAAGTGTATGCCATGGAGAAATTTTTGGAAGAACGTTCAATCGTTGTTTCCAAAGTTGGAAATGGAGATGTGGAAATATTGGATAGGTTTTGTTATGACAATGTTGAGGGAAAAGCAATGTCTATTACCGACGTCATCAGTAAGTCTTCATTTTGATAATATCCGACATATTTTTATATCAGATGTAGATAATGGTCACGTGTTGCAAGTTCATCAAAATCGCTGGAACAGAAATGCTTTCGAGACTAAGACAATTTACCTAGAAGTGTTCGATTTTACGACAAACAAGTGGAAGCGATCTGCGGTTCCGGGTTTCATCAGAAAAAACGTAGATTGTATAAGCAACATGATCACAAAAGGGAACAGATGTTTCGCGGTGTTTCAAGAAAAGTTGAAAAGAAACCAATATTCCATTCAAATGATTGAAAGGACCTCAATGTTATCAACAATTTGTATAATGGATCTGATTGACAGAACAAATAGTGCTGAAACATTTCAGCAGATCAGAGATTGTTTGACGATTCCGGTCAGGTATGTAATAGACAGATTGATTGAGAGCTAAACTTGAAAGGTTATTCAGACAGAAGCTGGATAACATATTGAAATGGAAAATTAACGAAAAAGATGTCAAACTAGCTCGTCAGCAAAAAGTCAGAGTGGTTGAAACAATTGTGAGTATGGAAATGGGTGGAATAGTAGATCATCAGATGCAGCGAAAACTTCGTACAGTTTTTGATGAAGATTTTTCTGATCAAAGTGGTTCGGACATTACGGACAGAGAAGAGGAACCGGTTGAGGAATCAGAGGATGATAACAATGGACAAAACATGTATAGTAACAGAGAAATTGTCGATGAACGGATTGCGAGGTGGTCGGAAGCTGATCATCGTTTGCCTCCGGGTGTCAATCCTGATTTCGAACATCGAATTTTTGGTAATGGCGATGATTTCGACTTTAACGATGGAGATGACGGTTCTTCTGAATCTGACAGAAGCAGCGATTTTGGTCCAGGCGATGTCGGAAATGACGGTTCTTCTGAATCTGACAGTAGCAACAATTTTCGTCCAGGCGTTGTGGGCCGTGTGAGAGGTTATCATTCTGATTATTCTGTTGATTAATTTTTCTGTTTACAATAAACGATTTTTGTTCAGTTTCTATAGCATGATGAAAAAATTCACGGGTTTGTAACCCGCATATGTATCAACAATGTCTCTGACAGCTGCCGTACTTTCCGACATTCACAAGACGCAGGCAATCGATGTGGAACGCACTGCGTATACGCCTAAAAACTGACGCATACGTGATGATTTTTCTAACGCAATTTCCGCTCACTTGTTTCATTCTATTTTCAGACTTTTCATGGCTTGCTTTGTAACAAAAACCACCATCCCGTTTGGCAAACCGTCAGGTACACCTAAAGTACACACTGTTCTGATTGATGATCATATTTGGATACTTTTCAATAACGAAAGAGATGCGGCATTCCCTAAAAAGCAATTTTACAAATATCATACAGGTATATTTAGGTGTTTATCTAAATGAAAAAAAAGTTTTTTTTCAGATTTACTCACACTTGAAGCAGTAGACTGCGTGTTTCCAAACAAAACTCATGGTTTCCTAACGGAAATGAAAAGTTGCAAGAATTACATCTACGTATTCTTTTGTAAACAAATTCCTGAAACATCAGTATTCAAATTTGATGTGAACACTTTACAATGGCAGTTTTGCATGCGTTTCAATGTATATTCAATTCATTTTGGACCGATCATTGAAGATCAGCTGTATATTATTAATGGTGACATTAGCGGTCCAAAATCCTTGATGAAAGTGGATTTGAGGTTAAAACTGGTCGTGAACACTCCATTTCATGTTAGTTTCCATCCAAACTTCAAAATTAACTAAGACTTACAGAGTGAAGCTGAAAACTGTTTTCTAAGTTTGTTAGAAAATGAGGGTGAAGTTTATATACTTAAGCAAACTCGTCATGATCATTTGTTCAAAATTTCCAAGATAGTTGATGGGAATGAGCAGGAGTTGAATACTCATTGCTTTCGCAACTATGTTGACAGAACAAATATGGCAAGATACGACGTTATCAGTAAGTTTTTTTTTCTGCAGATTGCGAAATTATTTTCCATTTCAGCTGTAGCAAATGGACGTGTGTTGGCAGCTTGGAAGATTTATGACTTTTCCGAAGCTAATACAATCTACCTTGAGTTTTTTGATTTTACGACAAACAAATGGAAACGATCAGCTCTGCAGGACTTTGTTAGAGACAACATGAATTGTATCAGTACCATGATTGTGAAAGGGAACATAGGATTCGCCGTTTTTCAAAAGGAGTGGCAGAAGGAAAAATTATCGATTGAAATGGTTGAATTGTTTCCAACATTATCAAGTATTTGCATGAAGAATCAAATCGACAAGACTAATAGAGCAGATGATTTTGATGCGATCAAACCGTTTCTGTCCATTCCATTGAAGTAATAAACAAGTGAAAAAAGTTATACTAAGATCAAATTTCAGAGCAAAACTGGAGAATATGTTAGAATGGAAGATCCCCGAAAACGACATCAAACTTGCTAGACAACAAAAAATAAAAGCAATTGACGAAATATTGCAAATGAACGAGGATGAAACAGTTGATCACCGTTTAAAACGCAAACTCCATACTGTATTTGATAGTGATTTTTCGGATCAAAGTGGTTCAGATATCACTGATGCAGAAGCTGAGCCAATTGATGATTCTGATGATGAGGTTCCTCTTCACATGTTGCCTTTTTTCGGACCAATTGATGAGAGAGAGATTGGACTCGAATTATGAACAAAAGACTTTTCGGAGTACTGATAATTTTGTCGATTATATTTTCTGTTCACATTAAATAAATTCATAACACTGTTCCCATGCCATGATGAGAAAATTGATTGATTGAACCCGCAAATGTATCAGCAAATTTTCTGGCCCTTGTCGCAATGTCGGACATCCACTAGACTCAGTAAATCGATATGGAACGCACTGCGTGAATGCGCACATAAAAACTGACGCAGAACACTACGTAATGTGCCTGTCGATCATTATTTAGCAATTTTATCTTAGAGCGTGAGGATATTAATTCTATTTTCAGATTTAGTCATGTCTTGTTTTGTGACGAAAACCGCCATCCCGTTTGGCAAACCATCACGGACACCTCATGTCCACGTTGTTTCGATTGGTGACCATATTTGGATACTATTCAATAATGAAAGAGATGCGATATTTCCTAAAAAGCAGTTTTATAAGTTTCATACAGGTATAACAAGGTGTTCTTCTGAGTGTAAAACAATTTTTTAGACCTACTCACACTTGAAGCAGTTGACTGCGTGTTTCCAAATATAGCACATGGTTTCTTGACAGATATTAAAAGCTGCCAAAATTACATATACGTATTCTTCTGCAAAAGATTCACTGGAGTGTTTGAATTGGAAACTTCGGTATTCAAGTTTGATGTGGGAACGTTGCAATGGGAGCTTTGTATGCGTTTTTTTGTTCGCCCAAAACATTTCGGACCGATTATCGGAGATCAGTTGTATATTATCAAAGATTTGAGAAATCAGCAAGCAGCGTTGATGAAAGTGAATTTGCGGACAAAACTGATTGAGGAAACGCAAATTCCAGTTAGTATTTTCTCCGGCTTCCAAACAAAGTTTTGAGTTTCAGGATAGATACTGGGATCCAACTTTAATGGATAATAATAATGAACTATATCTGTTGATGCAAACTTGTTGGCCGATTCATACGTTTGTTGTCTCGAAATTTATTAATGGTGAGGTACAAGAACTGAATACACGTTGCTATCAGAATGTTGAGGGATGTAATATGGCAAGAAGCAATCTTATAGGCAAGTCTTTGATATTATACATAACAAAACAATTTTTCATTTCAGTTACGGAAAATGGACGCGCGTTGCAGTCCTGGCAGTTTTTTAATTCATTGGAAGGGAGTACAATTTATCTAGAATTGTATGATTTCACAACAAATGAGTGGAAACGATCAGCTCTGCCGGGTTTTGTTAGGAAGAACACAGATTGTATTAGTACCATGATCATAAAGGGGAACAGAGGATTTGCGGTATTTCAAGAAGGTTGGCAGAAAAACAAATTTTCAATTCAAATAGTTGAAATGACTCCAACATTGTCGAGTATTTGTATGAAGACTCACATTGATAAGACGAATAGGAATGATTTTCAACCGATCAAAGAAAATTTGTCGGTTCCATTAAGGTAATGGATTGGAAAGCACAGGTCGTCCTGAAATATTACTTCAGAATAAAACTGGAAAACATGTTACAATGGAAGATTCGCGACAATGAGATCAAATGGGCGGAACAACAAAAACACGAAGCTGTTCGAAAGGTGTTGGAAATGGGGGCTGATGGAACAGTAGATCACAGATTACAACGCAAGCTTCATTATGCGTTTGATAGTGACTTCTCCGATCAAAGTGGTTCAGATCTCACCGATTTTGAAGTGGAGCAGCATGAAAGTTCTGATGAAGAGGTTCCGCATCACATGATGGGTTATCTTGAACGAATTGATGAGAGAGAGATGGGGCATCTACATTGACAAAGCACCATAATAGTTATATTTTTTGTTTGTTTTTTACTCAATAGGAAAAATGAATTTGTTTTTGAAAACTGGATTTCTTTTTTATGAAGTATCACTTCTGAAACTTCTTGTTTTTTGTTCTAATAATCCCATGTGCGTGCCACCTGCCATCACCCAATTTCCTCCTCCTCTATCCCTTTTTTCTTCTAAGCGGTCAAATGTACATTATAATTATGCACCCCCCCCCCAATCTCTATTTCCTCAGGGCTTACGCGTGTCTGTTTTGCTAATATGCCTCCTCGGTAACATATAAACCGCGCAAAAGGGGTACAACCCATTATTGATTCATTCAAACATCTTTTCTCTTTTTCTATTTCCTATTACTCTTTTCCTAAAGTCGCCAATTCATTATAGTTGGAATGACCGGCCGGCAACTCATCTTTATCTTTCTATAATTTCGCCTATCTTTTTTTCACTCTTTTTCGTACTTTATTCTAACAATGTTCCAGGTTGTAATGGCATTCTTCTTGTCTAAAACTCATCTTCCTAATGTCAACTCATTTCTCAAAGAGCATTTGCACACTGTTGTAGTAGAAGATCACATTTGGATGTTGTTTATCAATTCAGGCAATGAAAAACTACAGTTTTACAAGTTTCACACAGGTACTTATAAACTTGTTGAGTTTAATTTTAAAAAACTTGACCTGCAGAGAGCCTAACAGTCGAAAAAGTGGATTGCGAGTTTCCGGACGAAACTGACCGCATTTCGAAAATCACAAGCTATAAAAATTATATTTACGTATTCTACCTCAAAAACCATGAGTTGAAAAAATCATTATGCGAGTTTGATGTAAACACTCTACAATGGAAATTAATTCAGAATGTTGACCTTAAAAATAATGTAGACTACGGTCCCATTGTTGGAAACCATATGTATTTCCCAAAAAACGCACTTCGTAAAAACAAATTTGTGATGAAAGTTAATTTGACGACTGGAGAAATCGTGAGAATTCCACTTCCGGTTTGTATCAATTATTTTGAGAGATCAAGTGTGCATATTTCAGCATAATATTCGCCACGGTTTTTGTCTTATGGAAAATAAGAGTGACATCTATATAAAAGAAAAATACATAGAGACTCGTACAATTGTTATTTCGAAACTTGATGGTAGACGAGTGGTAGAAGTTAATCGGCATAGTTATGAAACCGTTGCAGGACACGAATGTTTTTTCAGAAAAGACTATGGTAAATTGTACATACTTAAAACACAGATTATTGTTTCATTTCAGCTGTGAAAGATGGCCATGTGCTTCGAGTTTTTATGAGCAGAAACAGAAGGGTGGCGAATCTCCTCGAAGTTTTTGATTTTACAACAAATGAGTGGAATAAAACTGCCCTTCTCGAACTCGACCCTAACATCGCATTATTGAGTAGTTTGATGGTGAAAAATGGCAAAATTTTCGGTGTCTTTTTTGACGATAACGAAAGGCCGACGAAGGGACACGTTACGATCCGAATGATGGAATTAACCCCGTCATTGTCTACCATTTGCATAATTGAACAGATCAACAAAACAAATGACCCGAAAGACTTTGATGCGATTAAAGATCAATTGTCAATTTCAGTGAGGTAGTGATTATAGTGTGTGGTAGTTCCTGAATCAGAATTACAGAGCGAAGTTGGAAAGAATAGTAGAATGGAAGATTGCCGAAAATGATGTAAAACTAAAACGCGAACAAAAACAGCAAATAGTTAACGAGTTGATGATCGCAGAATATTTACGAATAATTGATCATCAGTTGTATCGCAAGCTTCAAGCTGAGTTCGACAGCGAATTTTCGGATCGGAGTGATTCAGACATCACAGACGGAGAGGATGAGCAATTTGTAGACTCAGATGATGAGAATCCACGACGCCGATATAATTTGGGTAATATAAATGATGAGAGGAGAATGTGGTGGTCGGACGCTGATCATTGTTCACCACAGGATGAGAATGATATCAGACGTGTTGTTGACCCTTTCAATATGGATGGTGAACTCGATTTAAATCGTTTCCGCCGGTGATGAGTGGATAATGATGTAGGATAGTTTGTTTCCTCATCGGATGTGAATGATTGCAAATTCGCTATTTTCTATTTTTATTTTGCTTTTCAATAAAAATTACTGAATTTCAAAGAACAAACTTTTAACAATACATGCATTAACAGTTTTATAAACATCAAACAATTCATATCTATCTCTGGAATCTACCTAACCGCTAGCCTACCCCCATTTCACGACGTTTTGTTCCCGCGACTAATGGGTACACGCGTGCACAAACGCAAACCAATGAAAGTGGCGGTGCACCTGACACGGCCTGTCGCGGCTGGCATCGCTATCTCTGACTCTCTCGTTTACGCGCGCTATTTCCCGGTTTTTCCTCCCGACGATGCCAGCCGCGACAGGGCGTGCCTGACCACTAATTCATTCACGACTTACGTATACAGGTGGCCCATGAACCTGTTCAGCGATTGGATTTTTTCTCCGACGTCGTACTGTGTTGAACAAATCAATAGGCCTTGCGACGTTCGTACGCAACTGACGTATGCATAGCAATACGTAAGGTGGGTCCATTCTCTTTTCTTACGTATTTTGACTTACGATGGCTTGTTTCATAACGAAATCTACTATTCCGTATTGCGGTAGCATAAACAGAGAACAAATACACATTGTTCTCGTTGAGGACCATGTTTGGATCTTGTTTGATAACAAAACTGACCCAAAACAGTTCTTCAAGTATGGTACAGGTATCAAAACATTATTTGGATTTCGTACAAATTTTTTTTCAGATTCACTTACACTTGAAAAAGTGGATTGTGTGTTCCCTGACGATAAATATGGTGATCTAACTGAAATCAAGAGCGATCAGCACAACATTTTCGCATTTTTCCTGCAATATAATAAACCGCTGGAGGAGCCAAGGACAATGTTCAAATTTGATGTTAACACCCTACAATGGGAATTCTTTATGAATTGTGGTTTTGATGATTTCAATACTTATGGTCCAATTGTTGGTGACCATTTGTATCTCACAAGAAATACTTTCAATCCAAGAAACTCTGTGAAGAAAGTTGGTTTAACGTCGAGGAGGGTTGAAAGAGTTCCATTTAGGGTTTGTTGTACGCTCTGAAAATTTACGGATGTATTTTTCAGCGAACTGCAGGCCAATCATTCAGTCTTATGGAAAATAATGGTGAAATCTACGTCAAGGAGAAAATCGTGGATAGCTCTACGATTATTGTTTCTCAACTTACAAATGGATTGGTGAAAGAAGTGAATAGGCACTGTTTGGACAACGTCGGATGGGAACCACTTTTTCCATATAACCATGCATGTAAGTTTTTAAATTTTGAGATTAACAAATTTATGTTATGTTTCAGCTGTCAAAAATGGACATCTACTTCAGATTTGGCATCCAGAAGGTCGTAAGATCTATCTCGAGTTGTTTGACTTCAAAGAAAATAAGTGGAACCGAACACTTCTACCGGGTTTCATCGGAGCACGCATCCAATTAATTAGTGATTTGATTGTGAAAAATGGCAAAATTTTTGCAGTGTTTGAAGAAGAGTTGAAAAGGAAAGAACTGAATATTCAAGTTTTCGAAATCTTGCCGGCACTTTCAACTATTTGCATGATGAGTCAGATTGACAAAACGAATAGTTTAACTACATTTGATGCCGTTAGAGATGAGTTGTCGTATCCATTAAAGTAGGTGCTAAAACTTTTTGATAGTTCACAAAGTTTATTTCCAGACGGAAACTTGAGAGGATCATGGAGTGGAAGATTTTTGAAAATGATATAAAAATGGCAAAAATACGAAATGTGGAGGCAATTGAACAATTTTCAAGAATGGAGAATGAAGGAATAGTAGATCACCAAATGAAACGGAAGCTACAAATTGAATTTGATAGTGAATTTTCTGATGGAAGTGATTCGGACATCACTGATTTTGAAGCAATGCCAATTGATGAATCGGATGAAAATGGCGATGGTTTTGACATTGATCTTCAAATCAATGATGAACGAAGAATGTGGTGGGAGGAAGCTGATTTAATGCCGTTGAACATCGATGATGATAATCCATTATTTCTTGATGACGAGTTTGATTTTGAGGCTGCTCATGTTGATCACATGGAAGAAGAACGAAGAATCGACGAAATTTTGGAAAATTTTGACGCTGCTGATCATCCATAATTTGTCAAATTTTTTTTTCTGTTTTCAAAGTTGTAATAAATATGATATTAAAATTTTCATTTTTTAAAGTAATATGCGGCATTTTCACTGAAACTGGAATGCATGACAAATACGCATAAAACATATCATAGCTGGTCAAATGTTTTCATGCAGACTCACTTGGGCCCGATCTACTCCTAAGGTCTCCGAAAACAACGAAACCATAAAATTGGGTCACAAAAAAGACATCAACCCTTTGCATAGCACCTGCCGTTTTTTTGTTTCAATTCAGCAGGTGGTTCGGAGGTCAGCCGATCGATAATTATCATTTGATGTACGTATGTAACTGACACATGAAGAACAATGCGTAAGGTTCATTTCTTCATTTGCACCCATTTTTTTACTTACTACTGTCTTTCAGGTTTTCGATGGCTTGTTTCACGACGGAAACAACTATTCCGTTTGTCGCACAAACTTATAGACCATCAGTGAATAGTACTCTTGTTGGGGATTATGTTTGGCTTCTGCATGATGAATGTACTGGCCATAGTTATGTAAGACAGTTTTTCAAGTATCATAAAGGTAACAAAAGGTTTTTTTCGTAAATTCAAATGCGATCAAATTTCACAGACTCGCTCACCGTTGAAAAAGTGGATTGCGAATTTCCGAACGATGGCTATGGTTGCATAACAGAAATAAAAAGCGATGGTCACAACATCTATGCAATTTTTTTTGGATTGAATCCAAAAACTTTGTTTAAATTTGATGTGAATACGCTCCAATGGGAGTTTGTCATGCATTTCTGTTATGCAAATAATGTGAACTTTGGTCCAATTGTTAAGAATTTTATGTATTTTATGGAAAACCCTGGGAACGGGAAGCAATCGTTGATGAGAGCTAACTTGATTTTGAAGGTGACTGATGAGATCAGATACTATGTAAGTTCTTCACACTTCTTTACGATGTATACCATGATTTCAGAAAGCTTTTCACAAACGATTTCTTGGATTTATGAAAAACGATGAAAAACTTTTTATAAAAGAGCATGATTGGATTGACGATTCAATTGTGGTCTCCAGATTCGAAAATGAAAAAGAGTTGGATAGATATAATTATAACAATGTTGAGGGCAAACGAATGATTGTTAGTGATTATCTAATACGTTGGTTATTTTTTTTAATTCGAAACTTTTATTCATTGTTTTAGGTCTGGAAAATGGACATCGACTTGAAGTTCGGCAACGGTCTGGGGAACTTGATTCTCCAGAAACAATCCACATTGAGTTGTTCGATTTTACGACATATAAATGGAAACGAACAACTTTCCCAGAGTTTAACAAGAATCACGTTTATTGTATAAGTAACGTAATTGTAAGCGGAAACCGAGGATTCGCGGTTTTTCAAGACCGAAAAAGGGAAAACCAGTTCTCGATTCGAACTTTTGAATTAACTCCAACTTTGTCGACAATTTGTATCATGAATCAGATTGACAGGTCGAATAATGCAAAAGATTTTGTGGCAATCAAAAATCATTTGTCTCATTCATCAAGGTATGAATAGAAAGCGGATGAAACACAAAATACATTTTTCAGAAAAAAACTGGAGAATATGTTAGAATGGAAGATCACTCAGAACAACATCAAACTGGCAAGAAAGCAGAGAGTCGGAGTGGTTCGGGAAATGCTGAAAATGGAGAATGACGGAATAGTTGATCACCGAATGAATCGGAAGTTTCGATGCGTATTTGACAGCAATTTTTCTGATCAAAGTGATTCGGACATCTCTGATGGTGAAGATGAACCAGTCGATGAGTCGGATGATGAAAATAATGGCAGAAACCGACGAATAATCAACGATGAACGACTAATGTGGTGGTCGGAAAAGGATAGTGGCAATCGTATGGATATTGAGTATGATTTATATGAAGACGAAGACGACTATTCTGATGATGAAGAAGTGATGGAATCTGACTCTGATGAAGATTTATAAGCGGACATATATTTTTGAATTTCATTTTTAATTTTCAATAAACATCATCACCCAAAATTCACTCACAAAACTTTCCATCGTCAAATAAAAAAACCGTATTATTCCATGAAACTATTCTGTTTTCAGAGTGTTTCGGATATTTCTGATGCCGAAGATACGCAAACTGATTAGACGAGTATGATGAACAAAAAATGTGGTGCTCAGAACCTGACCGTGTTCCCGTTGAACATCAAAATAATGATTGTGAGGTTGTTGCATAAAACCTTCCAGTGCTGATAAAATTTTTGCACGAAGGCTCAGCTCGCAAAGAAAACATGAACCGTTTGCATGACATCTGCCGATTTTTGTGCCAATTCAGAAGTTGGTACGGAGATCAACCGATCAATATTTCCCATTTGACGTACATTCCATCTAACGCAAGAATAGCAATGCGTAATGTGCATCTGTTCATCTCTTCATTTGCGTCCATTTTTCTACTAACTACGGTTTTTCAGATCTGCGATGGCTTGTTTCACAACAACAACAACTATCCCGTTTGTCGGAGTGGCCTATAGACATTCAGTGTGTACTACTCTTGTTGGTGATCACGTTTGGATTTTGTTTGATGATGATGAATACCAGTTTTTCAAGTTTCATACAGGTATGAAAAAATTTTTCGTAAATTTATATTCGACCAAGTTTTAGATTCGCTCACTCTTGAAGAAGTGGGTTGCGATTTCCCGGATAATGGTTTTTTTTAACATAACAGATATCAAAAGCGATGATCACAACATCTATTTAATTTCTGTTGGAGCAAACTCAAAAAGTTTATTCAAATTTGATGTGAATACGCTACAATGGGAGTTTTTCATTCATTTTAGTTTTGCGGATAATGTGACATTTGGTCCAATTGTTAATGATCATATGTATTTTATGGAGAACGCTGGGAATGGGAAACAATTGTTGATGAGAGTTAATTTGATATCAAAGGAACTTGATGATGTCCCACATCATGTAAGTTTTTCACGCGTTTTTTCGACGTATTTTATAATTTCAGCAAGCTGAACACAAACAATTTCTCAGTTTTATGGAGAATAATGATCAAGTTTTCATAAAAGAGCTAGATTGGATTTACGATTTGATTGTCGTCTCCAGACTTGGTAGTGAGATAGATTTGGATAAATATAGATACAACAACGTTGCGGGCAAACATATGATGATTAGTGACCAACTAATACGTTAGTTATTATTTTTTTTATTGAATCTTTTATCCATTGTTCAAGGTTTGGAAAATGGACATCAAGTTGGAGTTCCGAAACAACCTGGTGCAATACATTCTTTGGAGACTAACACAATTTACATAGAGTTGTTCGATTTCACGACAAAGAAATGGAAACGAACAACGTTCCCGCGGTTTCTCGAGAAACATGTTGATTGTATTAGTAACATGATAATGAAGGGAAACAGAGGGTTCGCGGTTTTTCAAGACGAAAAAGAGAGAAACCAGTACTCGGTTCGAACTTTTGAATTGACTCCAACTTTGTCAACTATTTGTATCTTGAAACAGATTGACAAGACGAATGATGAAAAAGTTTTTGAGACTATAAAAAGTCAATTGTCTGATCCATTGAGGTATGAAAAAAAGGAAATGAAATACAATATACATTTTTAAGAATGAAACTGGAAAATATGTTAGAATGGAAGATTGCCAAGAACAACATCGAACTGGCGAAAAAACAGAGAGAAAGCGTAGTTCAGGAAGTGTCGAAAATGGAGGATGATGAAATAGTTGATCACCAGATGCATCGGAAACTTCGATGCGTATTGGACAGCAATTTTTCGGATCAAAGTGATTCGGACATCACTGATGGTGAAAATGAACCACTCGATAAGTCAGACGATGAAAATAATGGCAGAAACCGACAAATAATCAATGATGAACGAAAAATGTGGTGGTCGGAAAAGGATAATGGCAATCGTATGGATATTGATTATGACTTACATGAAGAAGATGACGACTATTCTGATGAAGAAGAAAGTGACTTTTTTGATTCTGATGAGGAAGAACTAACGGAGTCTGATTCTGATGACGATTTATAAACGTACATATATTTTTGATTGTATTTTTTGAAAAGATTTTTAATAAATTTTTAATAAAATTTTCGCAAAACCTTCCATCGTTCAATGCCATTCAATTTGTGACCAAACATAACATGTCTGAATCAAACTTTTTATACAAAATGACATTTTTTCGAAACGAACGTGGGTCACACACGTCTGTATCGCGGCGGGATCCATAATTCTTTTGGTCTATCGATTCGTGGTTGATGAAACAAACGCACGCAGATGACGCAATTCGTAAGGGTGCTGCGTCTGCCCATTCATTCATTCAAATATATTTCATTCTCTCTTTTATTGTTTGATTCAGAGCTCTTATTTTATCAGTACGAATCCTTTTTTTTATTCGGGACAAGTGAATTGTTTCATGCAATGTCTTCTTGTTATGAACAGGAATGCAATTTTTTTCATGAGAACCATCTGTCAAAATACAATAAAACGTTTCCGATCGACAAACCATGCGACATACCTACGCAAATGACGTATGAATGACAATGAGGGTGCATCTGTTCAGTCAATCATTCACAAACCCATATTTTTTCTTCTTTTTATTATTATTTATTACAAATTTCAGATTTGCGATGGCTTGTTTCATCACGAAAACTACCATACCCTTTCAATCTACACTTGATTGTAACGTATACACGACTACAGTAGGTGACCATGTTTGGATTTTGTTCAATGACAAAAGTACACCAAATACTTTTGAGAAGCAGTTTTTCAAATTTCATACAGGTTTAAAACCACATTCATAGCTCATAATTTAAATTTTATAGATTCGCTTACTCTTGAAAAAGTGGATCTCGTTTTTCCTGAAAACATGAACGGTAACGTAGAAGATTTTTTAAGCGATCGGCATAACGTATATGTTATTATTGAGAAAAGCTCTGAAGAAACGGAATACATATTGTTCAAGTTTGATGTAATCACGCTTCAATGGTCGTTCGTCATGAATTTCAATAATGAGAGATATGTAAAATACGGTCCAATCGTGGATGATCAATTGTATCTCCTCGAAAACTTAGAAGATAACAAACAATCACTGACAAGAGTTGACTTGAATTCAAAGCAAGCTACGAAAATCCCATTTCGTGTTAGTTTTTGTCTTTTTTTTCACATCTAGCCCTTCTATTTCAGCAAACTTCCGGCAGAGTGAGTATTATGAAAAATAATGGTGAAATATTCGTTAAAGAACATTTGCGAGGAACTAATACCGTCTTGGTTTCAAAGGCCGGGACCGAAGAGGCCATTGAGTTGGATAGATATTGCTACCAAAATATTGAGAGGAAGGAAGTTTTCTTGAGTGACAATAAACGTTAGGCTTTAATTCAATATTTTTTACACGAAGTAATCATTTCAGATGTGAAAAATGGGCATATGCTACTAGCTTACGATCAGTATGAAGAATATGAAAACTGTACAATATATTTTGAATTGTTTGATTTCAAAACAAACAAATGGACACGGACAGCTTTTCCGGATTACGGATTAGAGAACAATATAAATCTTGTTGGTAGATTGATAATGAATGGTAACAGAGGATTGGCGATCCTTCAAAAACCTACAAAAAGATACCAATATACGATTCATATGTTTGAACTGGTGCCCAAGTTGTCAACAATTTGCATAATGAGCCAGATAGACAGGACGAATGACGAAAATGATTTTAAGACAATCAAAGATTTATTGTCTAATCCTCTAAGGTATGGGGTAAGCACAAAAATTTAATTTGTTTGTTATTCAGATTTCAACTGGAAAATATGTTGAAATGGAAGATCGCCGAAAATGACATAAAACTGAAAAAACAGCAAACAATTGGAGTAGTTCAAGAATTTCAAGCCATAGAAGTCACTGGAGCGTTCGATCACAAAATGCGAAATAAACTTCAAAGTGTATTTGACAGTGACTATTCAGATTCAGAGGATTCCGATATTATTGATGCAGAGAACGAACGTTTTGAAGAGTCGGATGATGAAAATAGAGGACAGTCACGTAGTATCAGACAAATTCACGATGAACGAGGAATGTGGTGGTCGGAAGATGAGTATCGTAATATACTGAACGCTATGAATGATGCTTACAATGATGAATCTGATTCGTCATCAGATGACGAATCAAGTGCTGAATCTGATGACGAATCTGATGATGAATCTGATGATGAATGAATGAGGTCCTCTGACTGATGAAGAGTTGTAAAATTATTTTGTTGGTAATTTTTTGTTTGACTAGAAATACATTCCGTGGTTTTTTGTATTCACATGAACATTTGTCTGGTCTTGTTTAATGAACTTTTTGTCAAATCATCTAGTATTTCTCACACTAAAGATACGATTAATATTTAATAATACAATTTCAATTTTTTATGAACATTGTTAGAAGGTCTGACTGAATCGGTTCTTCTCATTGGGGGATACGCTGTTGGTCACAAGAAAGAAAGCTCATTTCATAATTAAATAAGTTTCCTTATCAGTAGCTTTTAGCTTAACTGTACGAAGCATTTTTATCGTTGATTTTGGGTGTTTGAATAGGTGAATGAAGGGTGAGTAGGGAGAGAAGGGGAGGCAAAGAGAGCGAGAGAAGGAAAAGAAAAAAAGATTGCGTCTACACACTCGCACACATTTTGTTCTTTTCTTACTACGCAATACGCTTTTCTAATTCGAAATAACGATTCCATTTGAAAATCTACCTTGCGCGAAAAAAAAACCATTTGGCTTTGAATTTTTGTAACCTAGATTAATATAAAAATTTTTTTTCGTTATTGACAAGAATGAAATTGAAAAAAGAACCATCTGTCAAAATACAATAAAAACATTTCGATCGATAAGCCATGCGACCCCTACGCACCTGACGTATGAACGACGATGCGGTACATCTCTCTAGTGATTTATTCACAAACCTATATTTCTTCTCCGATTGTTTTTTCAAGTTTCAGATTTGCGATGGCTTGTTTCATCACGAAGACTACCATTCCGTTTCAATCTACACCTGATTGCAAAGTATTCACGGCTCCGGTGGGTGACTCTGTTTGGATTTTGTTCAATGACAAAAGCACACCAAATACTTTTGAGAAGCAGTTCTTCAAGTTTCACACAGGTTTGAAAACCACATTCATAGCTAATAATTTAAACGTTATAGATTCGCTCATTCTTGAAAAAGTGGATTGCGTTTTTCCAGAAAACATGAATGGTAACGTAGTAGAATTTATCAGCAATCGGCAAAACTTATATGTTGTTATTGCAAAAAGCTTGGAAGACACGGAATACGTATTGTTCAAGTTTGATGTGAATACGCTTCAATGGACGTTCATCATGCATATCAAAAATCAAAGATATGTAAAATACGGTCCAATCGTGGACGATCAATTGTACTTGCTCAAACACTTAGAATATAACAAACAATCACTGACACGAGTTGACTTGAATTCAAAAAAGGTTACAGAAATCCCATTTCGTGTTAGTTTTTGGTATTTTTTTCACATCTAGCCGTTCTATTTCAGCAAACTTATGGAAGGGTAAATATTATGGAAAACAATGGTGAAATATTTGTTGTAGAACATTTGCACAGAACGCATACAGTCTTAGTTTCGAAGGTCGGGAACGAACAGGACATTGAGTTGGATAGATATTGTTTTCAAAATATTGAGGGCAAATATGCTAGTTTGAGTGATTTTAAAAGTGAGTTTTCATTCAATGTTCATAACACTGGCTAGTCATTTCAGAAATGGAAAATGGACATCTGCTCACAGTTTTTGATGAGGATGCACGATTTGATAGAAAAAATTCTACATTATACATAGAACGATTTGATTTCGAAACAAATAAATGGACACGAGCATCTTTCCCGAAATGCGACAGGACAAACATGATTCTTGTTGGTAGATTGATAATGAATGGTAACAGAGGATTGATGATCTTACAAAAACCAACGAAAAGACACCAATATACAATTCAAATGTTTGAATTGTTTCCCAAGTTGTCAACAATTTGCATATTCAGTCAGATAGACAGCACAAATGACGAAAACGATTTTAAGACAATCAAAGGGCTATTGTCTGATCCCCTAAGGTATGGAATGAGCACAAATAGTTAAAGTGTTTGTTATTCAGATTTCAACTGGAAAATATGTTGAAATGGAAGATCGCCGAAAATGACATAAAACTGAAAAAACAGCAAACAATTGGAGTAGTTCAAGAATTTCAAGCCATAGAAGTCACTGGAGCGTTCGATCACAAAATGCGAAATAAACTTCAAAGTGTATTTGACAGTGACTATTCAGATTCAGAGGATTCCGATATTATTGATGCAGAGAACGAACGTTTTGAAGAGTCGGATGATGAAAATAGAGGACAGTCACGTAGTATCAGACAAATTCACGATGAACGAGGAATGTGGTGGTCGGAAGATGAGTATCGTAATATACTGAACGCTATGAATAATGCTTACAATGATGAATCTGAAACCGAATCTGATGAAGAGTTGTAAAATTATTTTGTCGGTAATTTTTTGTTTGACTAGAAACACATTCCGTGGATTTTGTATTCACATGAAGATTTGTCTGGTCTTGCTTCATAAACTTTTTGTCAAATCATCGAGTATTGCTCGCACTACTTGCAATATTGGTGAACATTTCCTTTCAATGAATGATTAATTGCTGAACTTATGGAATTTTTTGAGGCTGTTGATCAACCATAACTTTTTGTACTTTTCTGTGTCTTAAAGCAACGAATAATATTTTATAATAAAATTTTCATTTTTTATGAACATTGTTAAAAGGACTGACGGAATCGATTCTTTTCAATGCGGGATATGCTGTTGGTCACAAGAAAGAAAACATTCATAATTAAATATGTTTCCCTATCAGTAGCTCTTATCTCATCAGTGCGAAGCCTTTTTATCGGTGATTTTGGGGGTTTGAATGGGTGAATGAAGGGTGTGTAGGGAGAGAAAGGGAGGCAAAGGGAGCGAGAGAAGAAAAAGAAAAAAGATTGCGTCTACACACTCGCACACATTTCGTTCTTTCTCTCATTTCGCAATACGCTGTTCGAATTCGAAATAACGATTTCATTTGAAAATCTATCTCGCGCGAACAAAAAACTATTTGGCTTTGAATTTTTTGTAACCTAGATTTAAATAAAAAATTTATTTTGTTATTGACAAGAATGAAATTGGTCGTTTGCCTGAGAACCATCTGCCAAATTGCGATAAAAACATTTCGATCGATAAGCCATGCGACCCCTACGCACCTGACACATGAATGACAATGCGGGTGCATCTCTCTAGTGATTTATTCACGAACCTATATTTCTTCTCCGATTGTTAATTCAAGTTTCAGATTTACGATGGCTTGTTTCATCACGAAGACTGCCATTCCGTTTCGATCTACACCTGATTGCAAAGTATACACGACTCCAGTGGGGGACTATGTTTGGATTTTGTTCAATGATAAAAGTACACCGAATACTTTTGAGAAGCAGTTTTTTAAGTTTCACACAGGTTTAAAAACCACATTTACAGCTCATAATTTAAATTTTATAGATTTGCTTACTCTTGAAAAAGTGGATTGTGTTTTTCCTGACGACGTGAGTTGTAACGTAGTCGAATTTATTAGCGATCGGCAAAACGTATATGTTGTTATTGCAAAAAGCTTGGATGACACGGAATACGTATTGTTCAAGTTTGATGTGAATACGCTTCAATGGACGTTCATCATGCATATCAAAAATCAAAGATATGTGAAATACGGTCCGATCGTGGACGATCAGTTGTACCTCCTCAAACACTTAGATGATGACAAACAAGCGTTGACAAGAGTTGACTTGAATTCAAAACAAGTTACAGAAATCCCATTCCGTGTTAGTTTTCGGTATTTTTTCACATCTAATCATTCTATTTCAGCAAACTTATGGCTATGTGAATCTTATGGAAAACAATGGTGAAATATTTGTTAAAGAACATTTGCACAATGATCATACAGTCTTAGTTTCGAAGGTTGGGAACGAACAGGACATAGAAGTGGATAGACACTATTCTCAAAATATTGAGGGCAAATACGTTATATTGAGTGATTATAAACGTTAGTTTTCATTCATTACTAATTACATGCAGTAGCAATTTCAGATGTGGAAAACGGACATCTGCTCTTAGCTTTCGTTCAGCATCGACCATATCTGCCAGAATATTGTACAACATACCTCGAATTGTTTGATTTCAAAACAAACAAATGGGCGAAAACAGTTTTCCCGTATTACTATAAAGATATGAAAACTGTCGGTAGATTGCAAATGAAAGATAACAAGGGAATGGCAATCTTACAAGAATCTACAAAGACCCATCAACATACGATTCAAATGTTTGAATTGTCTCCCAAGTTGTCAACAATTTGCATATTGAGTCAGATGGACCGGACAAATGACGGAAACGATTTTAACGAAATCAAAGATTTATTGTCTGATCCTTTAAGGTATATGGTAACCACAAAAATTTAACGTGTTTGTTATTCAGATTTCAACTGGAGAATATATTGGAATGGAAGATTGCCGAAAATGACATAAAACTGAGAAAACAGCAAACAATTGGAGTAGTTCAAGAACTTCAAGCGATAGAAGTCACCGGAGCAATTGATCACAAAATGCGAAATAAACTTCAAAGTGTATTTGACAGTAACTATTCGGATTCGGAGGATTCCGATATTACTGATGCAGAAAACGAGCCTTTTGAAGAATCGGATGATGAAAATAGACGACAGCAGCGTAGTGTCAGAAAAGTCCACGACGAACGAGGAATGTGGTGGTCAGAAGACGATCATCGTATACTAAACGCTAGGGCGATTGCATCCGACTCTGATGAAAATTAGTGAAACTATTTTGTTGGTAATTCTGTGCTTGTCCCAAAATTCTGTTGACTTCTTTGACACTCTTGATCAACCATGATTTTGTTTTTATTTCTGTTTTTTAAAGTCAAAATGAACATGTTAATATGAATTTTCCACTTTTTATCAAAACCACTTGGCATTTTAGCTGAATTTTCGTAGTTTCATCAAAAGTGCATTCACTCTTTCATAGTTAGTAATTTTTTCGGACGCCGTTTGAATGAGAGAAAGAAGAGTGTGAGCGAGAGAGAGAGAGGAAGACGAGGTTGAGAAAGAAAAGCAAAGGGGGCTACACACTCACACCAAAATTTGTTTTTTTTCTTATTGCGTAATGCGCTGTTCAAATTCGAAATAACGATTATTTTTAAGAATCTACCTCGTGAGAGCAAAAAAACCGATTGGTCCTGATCGATCGCTCTAGGTGTAAAAAAAAGTTTGATTTCCTAAACAGTATGAAAAACATATGTCAAAGAATTTGCGACGCCTTCCGCCCCCCCCCCCTTCGTTCGTTACCCCTTTTTTTCATTGATCGATAACCGCTGCGATGTAGACACAAATGGCGCAATGCAACGCGTATTGTGGTGCACAGGCCCTTCTGTTCATTTTTGTTTCTCTGATTCTTCATCATTTTTTTCTTTTTTTTTCTATTTACGTAGATATTTTAGGATTGTGATGGCTTACACAACGAAAACTACGCTTTCGTTTGACAGCTCAGAGTACTTTCCTCACGTGAATACCGTTTTAGTTGGCAATCATGTCTGGATTATGTTTGAAGAAGACGAAGGCGAACCTACCGACAAGCAGTTATTCAAGTTTCAAATAGGTATGAAAATGAATTTTTTTTTTAACTTAACAGATTTTATAGATACGCTTGCTCTTGCTAAAGTAGATTGCACGTTTCCTGTGGATATGCGTGGAAACTTGTACGAAATTACAAGTTATCGGCAGAACATATGCGCATTTTTTGTAGAGCATGGCGAAATAGAAAATACAGCCTCATTGTTTAAATTCGATGTGGACACACTGCGATGGACGTTCATCATGCAGTTTAGTTATGTGAACGGTGTTAAATACGGCCCGATTGTTGAGGATCAATTTCATTATGTAGAAAACCGAAACCGCAGACAATTTTTCATGAAAGCTGACTTGATTTCGAAAAAGATTACCGAAACCGCACTCCGTGTTAGTTCTCAACAACTGTTTTCAACTCATTGTACGATTTCAGCCAAATCGTGGCACCAATATTGAGAGTCTTATGGAAAACAATGGTGAAATTTTCACATTGAGTACAGTCGATTCGGAAAATAATACATTCGTTGTTTCGAAGATCGTGAATGGAGAAGAGGAAGAGTTAAATAGGCATTGTTATAATAACGTCCAAGGCAAGAAGTTGCGTGTTACTCATTATGCGGGTAAATTTCATTTTGCATGAACCGGTCTTATTAAAAATTTCAGGAGTGAACAATGGACTCGTGCTTAGAGCTCGACTTTCCCGCAATTCAACTGATTCCCAGGAAGCTAGCACGGTATATCTGGAGATGTTTGACTTCTCAACAAATAAGTGGAAACGAACAGCTTTACCGGGTTTTATTAGAAAAAACGTATATTGTATTAATCCTCTAATGGTATTGGGCGACAAGATTTTTGCGGTATTCCGAGATCCTTTTAAAAGGAACCAATTTTCGATTCAAACTTTTGAAATGTGGCTAACTTTGTCAACTCGTTGTATTATGAATCGGATCGACAAAACAAATAATACCGGAGATTTTGAACCGATTAGAGATTTATTATCTAATTCATTGAGGTATGTGATGGAAGTAGAAAAATTTAAAAATACCCATTTTTTCAGACTCAAACTGGACAACATTTTGAAATGGAAGACTGCCGAGACTGAAAAGGAACTAGAAAAAAAGCAAAAAGTTGGAGTAGTTCAAGAAGTGTTGAGAATGGAGATCGATGGAATAGTTGATCATAGATTGGAGAGAAAACTTCAAACCGTTTTTGATAGTGACTTTTCTGATGACAGTGATTCTGACATCACTGATGCCGAAGATGATGCATTCAACGAGTCGGATGAAGAAGATGATGCACGTCGTCAACGGAGCGTCAGAGCTTTCCATGATGAGAGACGTATGTGGTGGTCAAAAGCGGATCATTGTCTGCAAAATTGCATGGATATGGACTCAGATGATGAAGAAAGTTTTGACTTATTTGATGAGGATGGTGATGCCTATGATGACAGCGATGACGATCAAGAGAATGAAGACATCGATGACGACGATTCTTCTAGTTTTGGTGGCTTCGAAGGGCTCAACAATTTTTTAGAAAGCAGTGATGAAGAATCTAATGTTGAAATGGAGGAATCTTCTGATTCGAGTGAAGAATTGTGATACTTTTCTGCATATTTCTCTTCTTGTTTTCATAAATTTTTTGTTGAAATGTCCTATTTTTTCACGTTCTCAAATTACCGGTAAAATTAACCATGATTACTTTATCAGAACCTGATTCTGATCGTATGCAACTTTAGAACACTTTCATCCTGTGAAAGGCCTAAACAACATTTGTCAAACCGTAGAATGGTAAGACGCAGAATGACCTTTTGATTAATTGCAATGTAAACACACAAGCGACGCGAAGCAATGCGTCATGTGGTGCATTCGCCCAATGATTCATTCACGTGCATTTTGTTCTCATTCTCTATACGTCAAATGACACAAAGAGACGCATATGTGGTCTACTTGTCGATCTGTTCAGTCTTACTTTTGCTTCCCAGTACTTTATACTTTCTTTTAACTACGTACATATTCCAGAATTGTGATGGCTTGCTACACAACGAAAACGACTATCCCATTTGTCAAATCGAAAAACTGTCCTCAAGTGCACACTGTTTTAGTCGACAATCATGTTTGGATTTTGTTTGATGAACATGAAGGTGAAACTACCAACAAGCAGTTTTACAAGTTTCAAATAGGTATGAAAATGCAATTTTTTCAAAACTTAACAAATTTTATAGATACGCTCACTCTTGAAAAAGTGAACTGCTCGTTTCCTGAAAGTAGCTATGGTGACTTAAGAGAAATCGTAAGCTATCGACATAACATATGTGCAGTTTTTTTGAAAAGCGGCCTACGAAGGAAAGTGACTATATTGTTCAAGTTTGATGTGAATACTCTCCAATGGGAACTCATCACTGATTTCGTTCATGAAAATCATTTGAAAACCGGTCCAATTATTGGGGATCAGTTTTACTTGGCTGATAACAGAGATCGCACTTATTTGCTGAAAGCTGATCTAGTTTCGGAAGATATTCCCAATCTATGTGTAAGTAGTTCACAGATTTTTTAGCAAATTGTATAATTTCAGCAGACTCTTGATTATTGTATTGATGGGCTTATAGAAAATAATGGTGAAGTTTTTACATTGAGGGAAATATCGAACAGGCGTACATGTGTGGTTTCGAAAGTCGTAAATGGAAAACAGGAAGAGTTGAATAGGCATTGTTATGAAAATGTTGACGAGAGGCAGATGCGTGTCAGTGATTATGCAGGTTAGATATTTATTTGGGATTAAATTGTTTTAGTTTTTTTTCATTCAGAAGTAAAAAATGGGTATGTGCTTAGACCTCGATCTCGCGATTTGATTGATGCAAAAGAATCTTGGACATTATACCTCAAATTGTTTGATTTTCCGAAAAACCAATGGAAAGTCACAGCTCTTCCTGGTTTTGTCAGAGAACACGTAAAATGTATCAGCAGCCTGGTGGTGTTGGGAAATAGGATTTTTGCGGTTTTTCATGATCGTACGAAGAGAAACCCATATTCAATTGAAACATTTGAAATGTGGCCAGCTTTGTCAACTCTTTGTATTATGAGCCATATCGACAGAACGAAAGAGCCAAAAGATTTTGAGCCAATCAAAGAATGCTTATCTACTTCATTGCGGTATGTGATGTACACAAAAAGAAAATATTATTCATTTTTCAGACACAAATTGGAAAACATCTTGGAATGGAAGACTGTCCAAAATGACATTCAACTAGGACAACTGCAAAAAATGGGAGTAGTTCATGAATTGTTCAGGATGGGAAACGATGGAACAATTGAGCACAAACTGCAGAAGAAACTCCAATCCGTCCTCGATAGTGACTTTTCAGACGAATTTGATTCCGACATCACTGACACCGAAGATGATGTGGTCAACGAGTCGGATGAAGAAAACAATGCGCGACGTCAGCGGAGGGTCCGAGTATTTCATGATGAACGAAGTATGTGGTGGTCGACAGCCGACCACTGCAAAAATGGCATGGATGTCGAGTCAGATAGTGAAGATTTTCTCGGCTTTTTTGGCCCTGATGATGATGATGACGACGATGACAGCGACTCTGACTCGGATCATAATGACATTGGCAACGTTTTAGCAAACTGGTGGGACAGTGGTGAAGACTCTGATGACGAAATGTTGGATTCCACTGATTCGGATGAAGATTGGTAGAATTGACCTGTCCGTAATTTTGTGTTTGTTTCAATGAAGTTTTGGTTAAAACGTTTTGTTTTTTTTCATGTACTCGAAATACTAGTAGAATGCTCCTCTGTTACCCCATTAGAAAATTAGAAATTTGACACTGCTCAATCAAAATCTAGATGTCATGAAAAGTTTCATTTTGTCATAGCTCTAAAGAAGTTTTGTCATCCCTAATAGTGACATTTCGACGTAAGACCTCCTGTTTCATCGATTTTGATGTAAACACACAAGAGACGCAAAGCAATACTCAGTGTGGCGCATTTGTCTGGTTATTGATTCCCGCGCATTTTGTTCTTATCTTCATTTCATCAAATGACGCAATGCGTATATCGTGCACCGTTCATCTGTTCATGAATTCACTCACGATTTTCTTTTTTTCAATTACGTACATATTTCAGAATTGTGATGGCTTGCTGCACAACAAAAACGACAATCCCATTTGTCAGCTCAAAAAAATTCCCTCAAGTGTACACTGCTTTAGTTGACGATCATGTTTGGATTTTGTTTGATAAAGAAGAATCTAAAATTACCGACAAGCAGCTTTACAAATTTCAAATCGGTATGAAAATAATATTTTTTTGAAACTCAAACAAATTTTTATAGATGCTCTCACTCTTGAAAAAGTGGATTGCATGTTTCCTGATGGGGATCGTAGTCAATTGCGAGAAATTATGAGCTACCAACATGGCATATGCGCATTTTTCGAGGATTCTGATGGAGAAAAAAAAATAACTTCATTGTTCAAGTTAGATGTGAACACCCTGCAATGGGAGTTCATCATGCAGTTCAGTTATGAAGAAGATATGACATACGGCCCACTTGTTGAGGATCAGTTTTATTTCTTTAAAAACCGGGATCAAGATCAAGTGATAATGAAAGCTGATTTGATTTCAAAAGAGGTTACTGAAATTGCGCACTGTGTTGGTTCACTAAAAATTTTTCCAGTTAATTGTATGATTTCAGCTGATTCTTGATAACGATACTGAAAAACTCATGGAAAAAAATGGTGAAACTTTTACACTTTGTGAAAAATTGGAAAATCATACAATGGTGGTTTCGAAGGTCGTGAATGGAGAAAAGGTTGAGCTGAATAGGCATTGTTATAACAATGTTGAAGGGAAACAGATACGTGTTAATGATTCTGCAGGTTAATTTCATTTTACATGGGACGTTTTTATTATTTGTTCCAGATGTGGAGTATGGTTTTTTGCTTAAAGCAAGGCGATCCCGTAATTCAACTGATTCTCACGAAGATAGAACGGAATACTTGGAGTTGTTTGATTTTGCAACTAATGAATTTAACCGAACAATGCTCCCCAGTTTTATTGGAAAATATGTATTTTATACTAGCTTTCTGATTGTTATGGGGAACAAGGTTTTCTCTATAGTCCAAGATCGTTCAAAGAAAACACAATTTTCAATTCAAACTATTGAAATGTTCCCAACTTTGTCAACTCTCTGTATTTTGAGTCAGATCAACAAAACAAACAATGCCGGAGATTTCGATTCGATTAAAGATTTTTTATCTAATCCATTGAGGTATTAGATAAAAACATACAAGTTTAACAATATTCATTTTTTCAGACTCAAACTGGACAACATGCTAAAATGGAAGACTGTCGAGAATGAATTTGAACTACAAAAAAAGCAAAAAGTTGGAGTAGTTCAAGAAGTATTGAGAATGGAGACCGATGGAATAGTTGATCACAAACTGAAAAAAAAATTCCGAACAATCTTCGATAGTGACTTTTCTGATGACAGTGATTCCGATATCACTGACGCCGAAGATGATGCATTCAACGAGTCGGATGAAGAAAATAACGCACTACGTCAACAGAACGTTAGAGTTGTTTATGATGAACGAAGAATGTGGTGGTCGGTAGCTGATCGTGAAACGGATTCTGATTTTGTTCGCTTCGTTGAACGTGATGACAACAGTGACAGCGAAGATGACCCGAACGACGATGACGACGACGACCACGATGACAGCGACTCTGATGACGATGAAAGCGTCTCAGACGAAAACAATTACGATATCGATAACTTTTTAGAAGACTTGATGGACAGTGATGAAGATTCTGATGACGAATTGATGGAATCCTCCGATTCGGATGAAGATTGATGATAATCTGTTTGCAATTTTGTGCTTGATTCAATAAACTTTTTTTTTGAAATCTTTTTTTTTTTCACTTACTGGAAACGCTGGTACAATTTTCCTTTATTACTTTATAGGAAGAAAACGTCTAATCCGATTATAATGTAGAGCTCAAGATCAATTTCATTTTGTCATAGTTCTAACGATCATTCGACCGTTTATTTCATTGATGGCGATGTAAACACAAAGCATGCGCAGTGACGCATGTGTTCAACTATTGATTCCCGCGCATTCTGTTCTCATTCTCATTTCGTCAAATGACGCAATGCGTATGTTGTGCACTTGTTCATCTACTCGTCGACGATTTCTTTCTTTCAATTACGTGCATATTTCAGAATTGTGATGGATTGCTGCACAACAAAAACCACAATCCCGTTTGTCGGTCCAGATGAGTCTCGAGTACACACTGTTCTAGTTGGCGATGATGTTTGGATTTTGTTTGATAAAGATAAAGGTGAAATCAACGACAAACAATTTTTCAAGTTTCAAATAGGTACGAAAATGAATTTTTTTCTAAAATTGAACAGTTTTCCTAGATACGCTTGCTCTTATAAAAGTGGATTGCACGTTTCCTGACAGAAATTATGAAGAATTAAGAGAAATCACAAGCTATCGGCATAATATCTGCGCATTTTTTGAAAGAGGTGGCAAAGAAAGTGATACAACTTCGTTGTTCAACTTTGATGTGAACACTCTACAATGGGAATTCATCATACAGTTCAGTTATGTGAACGAAGTGGAATACGGTCCGATTGTTGGGGATCAGTTTTATTTTGTAGAAAACCAAAATAAACATCGATTGTTGATGATAGCTGACTTGTTTTCGAAGGAGATTACCCAAACCGCCACCCTCCGCGTTTGTTCTCCACTCATTTTTCCAGTTAATTGTATAATTCCAGAAGAATCTGGACAACGATCTCGACAAACTTATGGCGAACAATGGTGAAATTTTTACATTAAGCAAAGCATTGGAAAAACATACAATTGTCGTTTCGAAGCTCGTAAATGGGGAAGAGGTTGAGTTAAATAGGCACTGTTATAACAATGTTGAGGGAAAACAGTTGCGTGTTACTACTTATGCGGGTAAACTTCGCTTTGCATGAAATGTCCTTATTAGTAGTTTAGATGTGATAAATGGGCTCGTGCTTAAAGCTCGGCAACTTCGCAAATCATTTGATGCACAAGAAGCTAACACAGTATACTTTGAGCTGTTTGATTTCACAACAAACGAATGGAAACGAACAGCAATCCCGGGTTTTGTCGGAAGAAACGTATATTGTGTTGACAGTCCAATTGTAATGGAGAAAAAAATTCTTGCGGTATTCCGAGATCGTACAAAAAGAAGCCAATTTTCAATTCGAACTTTTGAAACGTGGCCAACATTGTCGACTCTTTGTATTAACAGTCAGATCGAAATAACAAACAATGCCGCAGATTTCGATGCGATTAAAGATATTTTATCTAATCCATTGAGGTATGAGATGGTAATAGAGAATTTTATACAATATTCATATTTTCAGAATCAAACTGGACAACATGTTGAAATGGAAGATTGATGATAATGAGTTTGAACTACGAAAAAAGCAAAAAGTCGGAGTAGTTCAAGAAATTTTGAGAATGGAGACCGATGGAATAGTTGACCACAAGCTGCAAAAAAAATTCCAAACAATCTTCGATAGTGACTTTTCTGATGACAGTGATTCCGACATCACTGAAAGCGAAGATGATGCATTCAATAGTTCCGATGAAGAAAACAATGCGCGACTACAACGAAAGGTCAAAGCTTTCCACGATGAACGAAGTATGTGGTGGTCCACAGTTGATCATCATGCAGTGGATTTCTACTCATATTATGAAGATTTTCTTGGCTTTTTTGGACCTAATGGCAGTGATGACAGTGAAAACGAAGACGACGGCCAGATCGGCGATGAAGACGACGAGGATAACGACGAGGATGAAAACGACAATAACGGCGACGATGACGATAACGATGACGACGACGATGATGACGATGACAGCGACTCTGAAGCCGACAGTTATGATCTTGAAAACTTTTTAGAAGACTTGACGGATAGTGGTGAAGAATCTGACGACGAAATGATGGATGTGTCTGATTCGGATGAAGAAGTGTGAATCATTTATTGAAACTTTGTAATGTTTTCTTTTCAATAAATTTGTTGAACCAATAAGTTTTCCATCTGTTTATTCGAAGTATTGGCCAAGTTTCCCTTCACTATCTCATTAGAAGAAATAGGCCTGACCTGGCCGCTCATAACATGGCTCAAAAACAATTTCATTTTTTCACAGCTCCAAAGAACATTTGTCATATCGTAGAGTATCATTTTGCGACAGAACCCCTTGTTTCATCGATTTTGATGTAAACAGACAAGCGATGCGTGTGTCGTGCATCTATTCGCCGATTCATTTACTGTTTTGTCCATTTAGTCCAGGCCGATCATATGTATATCTAGTACCATAAATATATCTAGTTCACAAATATAATTACGGTCGGTTGATGACGATCCAAAGAACACCTGCCAAATCGGCCAGGGCCGATACAATCTACATACCAAAGTGACGTAACGCGTTGCGTTACGTGGTGGGTTCTGTTGGGTCGCACGTCACTACAATTTGGAACGCGTAAATAGAAAGAACTGCATGAGAATAAATCAAGATGCAACAGATTCATGCGCGAGACCGTGCGGTCTTATGGTACGCTACCCGCGGTAAAATTACTAAACTGCTAATGCAATGGTTGTCTCCTTTAAAAAAACATTCAATAATAGCGTATATGTTTTGTACTTTCACTAAAGGAAGACATCTCTGACATATTCCCATTTAAGAAACTTTTATTACTTTTTGTTTGCATTGCAGTCGTTATTTCATTACTCAAGCATTTTACAGGCACATCATGACTTGCTTTACAACGAAGACTACTATCCCGTATGTCTCCACATCAGTTAGTCCTAAAGCGCACACTGCTATTATAGATGACCAAATTTGGATATTATTCAATCTACCAAACAAGTTGTACAAGTTTAACACAAGTAAGCATGGTGAAATTTTTTTCAAACTTTACAGAAGATTTCAGGCACGTTGAAGTTGGATGCAGTAGACTGCGTGTTTCCTGAAAGACTACATGGCCATTTTCATACATTCTTTGGTCATCAAAATTACATTTATGTGATTTTTAGCAAAACCAGACTCAATTCGAAAAAAATATACAAATTCGATGTTAATACACTTGAATGGCACTTCGTCATGATGTTTGCACATAACGTTCTTGGATCTTTCGGACCAATTATTGGAGATCATTTATATTGCTTGGAGCATAATGTAAGAAAGATAGAACACCAGTTGTTGAAAATTAATTTACAATCAAAAAAAGCTGAATTCACCACTTTTTATGTTAGTTTACATATGAATTCACAGAACCGACAATCAATTTTTAGCTAAATGCTCCCAGACAATTACTTACACTTATGGAACACAATGACGAGTTGTATGTGCAACAAGAAGGCGAAAATGGCAGCACAATCAGTGTTTGGAAACTTGGAGACGACAATAAGTTGGATTCATACGATTATAACAATATTGAAGGAAAGAGCGTTATTGAAGATATCTCAATCTGTGAGTTTTTTGGAGTTATCTGTCAAAAATGATACTTCAGGTGTGCGGAATGGTCATGTGCTAAAAGTCTATCAGCATCGCGATGAAGATATTCTAGAGGCTAGTACAATTTATCTCGAGCTGTTTGATTTCACGACAAACAAATGGAAACGAACAGTTCTTCCTGGCTTTCACAGAAAAGATATATGCTGTATCAGTAATTTTATTGTAATGGGAAACAAAATTTACGCTGTATTCCAAGACAGCGTGAAGAAAAATCAATTTTCGGTTCAAACAATTGAAATGTTTCCAACTTTGTCAACTCTTTGTATTTTGAGTCAGATTGACAAAACAAATAATGCCGGAGATTTCGGACCAATTCGAAATCTTTTGTCAAATCCACTTATGTAAGTTCTGAATCCAAAAACATTACAGTACTTTTTTTCAGACACCAACTGGATAATATGTTAGAGTGGAAGATCGCTGAGAACGATATCATTCTATCAAAACGACAAAAACTTGAAATGGTTCGAGAATCAATAAAAATGGAGCTAGACGGAGTAGTAGATCACAAACTGCAGAAAAAACTTAGAGTCTTGTTCGATAGCGATTTCTCTGATCAAAGCGATTCGGATATCACAGATGCTGAGGATGAGCCTTTTGAAGAGTCAGATGATGAAATTAATGCAAGAATCAGAAGAAATAGAAGAAATATGGAAGTTTGGAATAGACATGACATGAATGATGAGCGAAGCATGTGGTATTCGGAGGCAGATGGCCAATTTAATATACGTTGATCATACTTCATATTATGATAAAGAATTGAACTATATAGTGCGTTACAAAACAAAAAAATCAGATTTTCTGACGGAAATTGTGAACTATTATATTTTGAATCAATTGAAATCAGGTTTTTTGTTTGATATCAGCTGCACATTTTAGATCAATAGAGTTGACAAACATCCTGGAGAATTCTTTCAAGTAGTTTTGATACACCCCCGTATGAAAAGGTCACGTTCCAAAAAGTCGATCGACGACGACAACGACAGCGACTCTGACGCCGACAGTCACGATCTTGAAAACTTTTTAGAAGACTTGACGGACAGTAGTAAAGAATCTGATAACGAAATGATGGATGTGTCTGACTCGGATGAAAATTTGTAAATCCTTTTTTGAAACTTTGTGATCTTTCTTTTCAATAAACTTGTTAAAGCTATAAGTTTTCTTTCTGCTTAATGGGAGTACTGAAGATCTTCAAAAATACATTTACCAAACCGTAGAGTGTCATTTCGTGACAAGACTTAAACCGACAAACGACGCCGCGCGTAATCTGCTGCACCTAAACACTTATTCATTCTGTTTCTATTCCCATTACTGCCCAATTGTAGCGGGACCGATTAAATCTACATATTATAGTGCCGTAATGCGTTGCCTAACGGGAAGGTTTTTGTTTTGACGCATGCCATCACAGTTTGAATTACGTGCATGGAGAGAAATGAGTGCGGAAAAATCAATAAACATATGCATATATTTACGCGCGAGATCGCGCGATCTTTCGCTACGCTACACGAATAGAATTTACTATTGGTTAAATTAACTACTAGTGTATTGGCGGTCTCATTAAAAAACAATTTTCAATAAGAGCGGAAGCATTTTGCATTTTAAATTACAGTGAAACATTTTTAACATATGCTCATTTAACAAACTTTTATTACTCGTTATTTGCTTGACAGTCATTGTTTCATGATTATTCTCACATTTTGCAGACTCTTCATGACTTGTTTCACAACGAAGACCACTATCCCGTATGTCTCCACATCAGTTAGTCCTAAAGCTCACACTGCTATTATAGATGACCATATTTGGATATTATTTAATTTACCAAATAAGTTATATAAGTTTAACACAGGTGAGCAAAGCTAAATGATTTTCAAACTTTACAGAAGATTTCAGGCACGTTGAAGTTGGATGCAGTAGACTGCGTGTTTCCTGAGAGACTACATGGCCATTTTCATAAATTCTTCGGCCATCAAAATTACATTTATGTGATTTTCAGCAAAACAGTATTTAATTGGAAAAAACTATACAAATTCGATGTGAATACTCTTGAATGGCACTTCATCATGAAGTTTGAACCTAATTTTGTTGGATCTTTCGGACCAATTATTGGAGGTCATTTGTATTGTTTGGAACACTCTGTAAGAAAGATAAAACATGAGTTGTTGAAAATCAATTTACAATCAAAGAAAGCTGAAATCATCCCTTTTTATGTTAGTTTACATATGAAATCACAGAACCAACCCTCAATCTTCAGAGACATGATCCTAAACAATTATTCACACTTATGGACTACAATGACGAATTGTATGGGCAAAAATTATGCGAAAATAGCAGGAAGATCATAGTTCGGAAAGTTGGAGATGACAATACGTCGAGTTCATACAATTACAACAATATCGAAGGAAAGAGTGTTGTTCGAGACGTTTCGATTTGTGAGACTTTTTAGAGATAATTGCAAAAGAAGATTTTTCAGATGTACAAAATGGTCATGTGTTGAAAGTTGAACATGAAGCAGATATTTTGGAGGCTAGTACGATTTACCTCGAACTGTTTGATTTCACGATGAACAAATGGAAACGAACAGCTTTTCCTGGTTTCCACAGAAACGATACTAAATGTATCAGTAATCTTATTGTTATCGGAAACAAAATCTTTGCTGTATTCCAAGATTTTGCAAAGAGAAACCCATTTTCGATTCAAACTATCGAAATGTATTTGTATGATGAATCAAATTGGCAAGACAAACAATGCCGGAGATTTCGAACTGATTAAAGATCATTTGTCAAACTCATTAAGGTATGAGCTGAACAAAAATAACTCTAGTATTCATTTTTCAGATATAAACTGGATAATTTGTTAGAGTGGAAGATCGCAGAGAACAACATCAGACTATTCGAACGACAAAAAATAGGAGTAATCCGAGAAACAAGAAAAATGAAACTAGATGGTGTTGTAGATCACAAATTGCAGAAAAAACTCAGAATATTGTTTGATAGTGACTTCTCTGATCAAAGCGATTCGGACAGATGCTGAAGATGAGCCTTTTGAAGATTCAGATGATGAAATTAATGCAAGAAATGGAAGAAACATGGAAGTTTGGAATAGACATGACATGAATGATGAGCGAAGCATGTGGTATTCGGAGGCAGATCGCCAATTTAATATACGTTGATCATACTTGATATTATAATAAATAATTTAACAATATGGTCTACAAAACTAACAAGTCCGATTTTTCTTGAACTTAACTTTTTTATTATAATTTACCATAAAGTTACAGCAGCAAAGTCAGCGGGCCCCATATCACCATCGATACGTTCCCCAAAACTCCAATAAATCAGGAAATCGTTTGCTGTCAAAGCCAAACTACGATGAGAAACACGTATGTACATATTCATCGACATCAATCTCATCCTCAAGTTCCAAGGATCAGATCGTTTTTTCATCTGTCATATCTCTAACATTTCACAACAGGCTTGCATTTTCATCGGTCGACTCAACAAACGGGCAATCCTCCGCGTCGGTGATGTTCAAACCACTTTGATCAGAAAAATCATTTTCGAATATATAATGAAGGTTCTGCTGCATTTTGTGATCTACAACTCCGTCAGCTTCCAACCTCAACACTTCGTCAACTGCACCGATTTTTGTTTGCTTCACTAGAGGAGTGTACCATCTTTCAGAAAAGAGGAAATCGATAAAGGCATGTGCGCATTGACGCAAGGTGGTACACCTGACCATCGATCTTCTTCCAATTTTTTTTACCACAACCTTTTTAGTCTTGATTTACATTTTTTGTTAAAACAGATTCTGGTATGACTTGCTACACAACGAAAACAAAGATTCCATTCGAAAATTCTCAAAACAGCCCGAATGTCTACACTACGTTATTGGATGGTTATATTTGGATGTTGTTTGACAACGGTAATGATTTATTGATTCCAAAAATAGAACTCTACAAGTTCAAGACAGGTAAAGGATAAAAATCTCACTGAAGTAAAATTTTCATTTAAGATACATTCGAACTTGAAAAAGTGGAATGTGTATTTCCTGAAGGCTTCTCAGGAAACGTCAAAAGAATCATTCACTGTCAACATTTTATATATGCATTTGTTGATGAAAGGCCTAAACCTAATAGAATACGCAATTCAATGTACAAGTTTGCTGTTGTGACTTCACAATGGCATTTCTTCATGAATTGCAATTTTCTACCTTATGGACGTTCCGGTCCAATAATTGGGGATACGATGTATCATTGGAAAGGAGGTGGCGATTTACCGTTAATGAAAGTGGATTTGACGACAAAAACGGCTGAGCAACTCCCTTTTGAAGTAACTTTTCAACGGACTTTTCAAAAAAACAAAAAAAAAACGTCTCAGCGCATCCCCGGTATATCGTTTGAATGTCAAATAATGGAAAACAGTGGGGAAATATACATATTGGAAGAAATGTTTCGGAAGTCAAAATTGGTTGTTTCAAAGATTGTTGGTGGTAGAAGGGAAGTAATGAGTGAGCACTGTTACAACAATGTCAAGGGAATACGTTTGACAAGCAGCGGCACCTTTTTGAGTGAGTTCTCTACACTCTTATATAATCTTTGAGTTTTTGTTTCAGAAGTAACTAACGGTCAAGTGATTAAAGTGTACCAAAATCAGGATATTGACTCGTTCGAATCTAGAACAATATACGTTGATGTTTTCGATTTTGCAACAAACAAGTTCCAGCGGACGGCTTTGCCTAATTTTCACCGTGAGAACACAACATGCATAAGTGAATTACTTGTCACCGAAAATAAGCTGTTTGCGGTATTCAGGGAAAAAAAACTGAGAACATATGAATATTCAATTCAAATGATCGAACTGTCTCCGAACTTGTCCACTATTTGTATGTTGAGCCAGATTGACAAAACGAACAATTCGAAGGATTTTGAGGCGATAAAAGATCGTCTGTTGACTTCTTCAAGGTATCAAGCAGATTTGTAGATAATTTAACCAAAAACTTTTTAAGGCTAAAGCTGCAAAATATGCTGGCATGGAAGATTCCTGAAAATGCTGTCAAACTAGAGCAGCTACAAAAAGTCAGTGCGATTGAAGAAGCGGTGAGGTTGGAGGCTGATGGGGTTGTAGATCACAAAATGCAGCAAAAGCTTAATTATGTATTTGACAGTGATTTTTCTGATCAAAGTGTTTCGGACATCACGGACGCGGAAAATGAACGTTTTGATGAGTCAGACGATGAAGATGCACAACGTCTATATAACATTGGAGATATAAATGATGAAAGAGCAAGGAGATGCTTCGACGACGACGAGGACAGCCTCGATTCCGACGATGTCTACAACGGTCTAGATTATAACTTTATGGATCATTCCGAGGGTTACTCTGATCTTTTAGATGAGAATTTTATGGAACATTCTGATGATAATTTTGATTTCAATGAATAAACATGCTACAAATTTTTATTCTACACCGAATTATGGATTTACAATGATTTTGTTTGTTTGATCGTTGTTATACAAAAAACAACGTAAACACCAACCACATTTTCACACAGTAGCTATCCCAGCAAATGTTGAAAAAATAGTTTCCCATGCGTCATCAACCAAGCTCTTCAGCATAGGGCAGGTGTAGATTTTACATTGCCTGTTTTTTGGGATAGCTGACGTGTACATTGCCGTCAACCAAACTATAAATGGTAACTACGTCATCGGGCAAATGCTAGTGTAACGGTAGGTGCGTAACGGTGTAACGGTTTTCCACAGAATGTTGTGTTGATCCAGATCTATTGTTTTGAATCACTGTTACATCATGACGTCAACAGGTGTATGCCCGATCAATACATGTCTACCGTGTCGGACGTTTCGTACGCAACCAAGTACTATTTGCGGTGGTGCATCAGGTCATCCACCTCCTTACGCATTTCTTTCTTCTTTCGCATGTAACATGGTGAATATCTTGTTATACCCTACATTTCAGATTTCGTATGACTTGCTTCACTACAAAAACCGCAATTCCATACGAAAGAACATCTCATCATCCGCAAGTCTACACTGCTCAAATTAATAACTATATTTGGATTTTGTTTGATAATAGAAGCGACGACGATCCACGCAAAATAAGATTTTACAAATTCAAAACTGGTTTGTTAACTAATGAATCTTAATGAAATAACATATTGTTGCAGATACGCTCGAACTCGAAACAGTGGACTGCGCGTTTCCTGAAGGATTTCTTGGAAGCTATAAAAATCTCACTAGCTGTCAAAACAATATCTACGCAATTTTCAACAAACAAAGAGGAAGACTCACTTTGATGTACAAATTTTATGTAAGCACTCTACAATGGGAATATGTCATGAATTGTGATTTCAATTCTTTTCCTGTGTATGGTCCAATTATTGGAGATCAGATGTATCTAGTGAAAAACTATATTCGTGACTTCATGCCGTTAATGAAAATTAACTTAACAACAAAGCAAGTTGAACGAATTTCTTTTCGGGTTAGTTTTCATTTAATGCTGCAGGTTAGTTTTGTAATTTCAGCGAGGGCAAGACGATTCAAAAATAAAACTAATGGAAAACAATGGTGAATTATATATATTGGAAGATCTGAGTCAAACCCAAACATTAGTTGTTTCAAAGATGGTCAATGGATTTAAAGAAGTGTTGAGTAGACATAGTTACAATAATGCCGACGGACCACTGATGACTAGCTATAATATTTTTCCAAGTCAGCCTTCTATCTTACGATATTGACGCTAAATAAATCATTCAGATGTCGCAAATGGTCGAGTGATGAAAATGAACCAGAACCTCCTCCCTAGAGCTGAAACCCTCGAATCAAGAACAATATATCTTGAACTTTTTGATTTTGAAACCAACAATTTTCGGCAAATTGCTCTTCCCAATTTTGAACGGATGAACTCCGCTTGTCTTTCTGACTTGATCGTTATCGGAAATAAGACGTTTGCAGTATTCAGAGAAATAACAAAAGGAGGATTTGAATATTCGATTCAAATGATTGAATTGTCGCCAACTTTGTCTACTATCTGCATAATGGACCAAATTGATAAAACAAATTGCGCAGAGGACTTTAAGGCAATCAGAAATGATTTTTCATTATTTTCGAGGTATTTTGATTTTGCAACAATAGTGATTTTTACTTTTTAGGGTAAAACTGGAAAACATGCTGGAATGGAGAGTTCGTGAAAATAACATCAGGTTGGCAGAACAGCAAACGTTCGAAGTTGTTCAAGAAACAATAAAACTAGGAAATGAAGAAGTAGTGGATCACACAATGCGACGCAAACTTCAAGCCGAATTCGACAGTGACTTTTCTGATGATAGTGACTCGGACATTACTGATGGCTTTGATGACGCATCTGAAGAGCCGGGATGATGACAATCATCCGTTGCGTAGATGGAATATCAATGAGATCAATGATGAACGAACTATAAGCTTAAGGATGGATGATTTGGAGTTTTTTCATCCGCACAATTTTGGTGGCCTCCTTTTCGATATGTTCCAACAGGCTGGAAATGACGCAAATCGCGGTGATGCGGGCGGCAATGAGGGTCCAAACTGAACGGAAGACGCTAATGAAGAGGATTTGTAATATGGTTTTCTGTTTTCGTTCCATTTTTACCAAAAACTTTCTTTGTATGCATTGTTTTATCACATTACAGTTTACAAAATCATTGTTTTTGTTTTCAATAAATATTCATATTGCTGCAGTGTTTAAAAATGGCTCACGGTGAATCAGATGAAAATTTGAATTTCCTTAAAATTGTAATAAACACAATACTATTGTTCGCTTGGTTTTCATTATACAAATGTATTACGAAAAAAACTCTGTTGGGGTAGCTCTCATTTTATATAATACATTGCAGTTGGACACCGACCGATTATAGGTAATTACGTCATATGACAGGTGCACCTGCAGGTGCGCTAGGTAGTGCATCTCCATTGCCCTTACTCATTTATGTCTTCTTGCCTTCCCATCGTATTAAAATAATTAATAACATTTCACGCAGAATATTCATGACATGCTTCACAACAAAAACCACGCTTCCATTCAAAAGAACATCACATCACCCTCATGTCTATACTACTGAATTGAATGGCCATATTTGGGTGTTGTTTGATAATGAAAGAGATGCTGCTCATCCGAGGAATAACTTTTACAAGTTCAAGACGGGTTTGTTAACAAAGCCCTATGGAAATTGATTTTTGTCGCAGATACATTGGAACTTGAAACAGTAGATTGTGTGTTTCCTGACGGGTTTCTTGGAAGCTATAAACATTTTATTAGCGGTAAAAACTGCATCTACGTAACTTTTTACAAACGAGAAGAAAGACACACTTTGATGTACAAGTTTGATGTAGACACTCTACAATGGGAATTTTTTATGAACTGTGGTTCTGTCTTTTCTGGTAAGTGTGGTCCAGTTATTGACGATCAGATGTATGCCGTGCAAGACAGTTATCATGAAACCATGCAGGTGATTAAAGTCGATTTAACAACAGGGCAGGCTGAGGTGCTTTCTTTCCAAGTTTGTTCCCAACAAACATTTCAGAATAATTTTCAAACTTTCAGCGAGAACAGCGCAATTCAACAATAAAACTTATGGCAGATAACGGTGAATTATACATATTGGAAGATGTGGACGAAAGCCTAACATTCGTTGTTTCAAAGATTGTCAATGGAGAGAAAAAAGTGGTGGTTCGGCATTGTTACAGCAATGCCGACGGACCACTGATGACTACTAACAACGTCCATATGCGTGAGTCTTCAATTTTCTCATAGTAAAGCTAACTTTGAAATTCAGATGTAACAAATGGTCAAGTGATAAAACAGCACATAAATCTACTTCCTATAGTTTTTACATTTGAATCGAGAACAATCTACCTCGAGCTGTTCGATTTTGAAAGAAACGAGTTCCGTCGGACTGTGCTTCCTTATTTTGAACGAAAAGACACATCTTGTCTTTCTGACTTGATTGTGATGGGAAACAAGATGTTTGCGGTATTCGAGGAAGTAAAAAGCAGAGGATTTGAATATTCGATGCAAATGATCGAATTGTCGCCAACTTTGTCGACCATTTGTATGTTGGCTCAGATTGACAAAACAAATGATGCAAAAGACTTTGATACAATCAAATATGATTTATCAGCGTTTTCAAGGTACATATATTGCTCATTCAATAATAATAATAATAATAATAATAATAATAACATCAATACATTTTCAGGCTGAAACTCGATAACATGCTCTGTTGGAAGGTTCTCAAAAATCACATCCGGTTAGTAAAACAACAAAAACTCGAAGCTGTTCAAGAAATAGCAAAATTAGGAAATGAAAAAGTAGTTGATCACACAACGCGACGCAAACTTCAATTCGAGTTTGATAGTGACTTTTCCGATCATAGTGACTCGGACATCACTGATTGTTCTGATAACGCATCTGATGATCCGGAAGATGACCCTTATCCATTGCGCGGATGGAATAGTCATGAAATCAGTGATGAACGAACGATGAGTGGGAGGATAATTGATCTTCATGTTTTTCATCCGCATATTCTTGGTTTTGCTCATTTTGGTCATTTCTTCGGTCAGGTTGAAGATGACGCAAATGACGATAATGAAGGCGACAATGAGGGTCCAAACTGAATAGAATACGCTGATGAACAAGATTTTTAATATGGTTTTCTATTTTCTTTTGATTTTCGAACGCTTCGATTTTGTATGCATTTTTTAACTACATTGAATTTCTCAGAAAAAATTTGTCTTTAATAAATACTCCTATTGCTGCAGTATTCTGTATGATTTAACTTCGGGGCGCAGTTGCAAAACACTGTATTTCTGATTAAAAACAACAACTTTATTCAGTTTTCACTGTTATTTCGATCTTTTAGATATCAACACAAATATAAGTTAATCAGTGTTTTTATCAAAGCCTAAGTAATCAAAAATAAAAATTGTTGTTTTGTCGAGCATAGGACAGGTGGTGATTTTGCATCAAAGCTTATGTTGGGAAAGCCACCGCTTCAGCTAATAGACTGTAGTTGGACACTAACCGATAAATGGTAATTAAGTCATCGGGCAGGTGCAATTGTAACGGCAGGTGCCCTAGGTGGTGCGTCTTCATAATCCTCCTCACGCATTCCTCTTTTCCTACCTACCCATTATATTACAATTCTTGTTATTAATAACGTTTTACACAGATTTGTCATGACATGCTTCACAACAAAAACCACAATTCCATATGAAAGACCACCACTTCCCCCGCAAGTCTATACTACTCAATTGAATGATCATATTTGGATATTGTTTGATAATGAAAGAGAGGATGATCCTCGAAAAATAGAATTTTACAAATTTAAGACAGGTTTGCTAACTATTGAAGCTTTATGACAAATTAAATTTTGTTGCAGATACACTCAAACTCGAAACAGTGAATTGCGTATTTCCTGAAGGTTTTCCTGGAAGCTATAAATGTCTTACTAGCTGTCAAAACAATATCTACGCAGTTTTCAACACACGAGAAGAAAGACACACTTTGATGTACCAGTTTGATGTAAACACTCTACAATGGGAATATGTCATGAATTGTGATTTCACTTCTTCTTCTACGTATGGTCCAATCATCGGAGATCAGATGTATCTCGTGAAAAACTATGATCGTAAGCCGTTAAGGAAAATCGACTTAACAACAAAGAGAGCGGAGCAAATTTCTTTTCGGGTTAGTTTTCCATTTTTGCAAATCATTTTTGAATTTTCAGCCAGAACACAACGATTCAACAATACAACTAATGGAAAACAAAGGTGAATTATATGTATTGGAAGATCTGGCTCGCAACCAAACCTTGGTTGTTTCAAAAATAGTCAATGGAATTAAAGAAGTGTTGGTGAGACATTGTTACAGTAATGCTGACGGACCACGGATGAGTAGTAATGATACTTTTCTAAGTGAGTCATCTTTCTTGCATTATTGACGCTTACTAAATCATTCAGATGTAACTAATGGCCGTGTGATAAAAACACACCGAAACCTCCTCCCTAGGGCTGATACCCTTGAATCAAGAACAATCTATCTTGAACTTTTTGATTTTGAAACAAACACTTTTCGACGGACTGCTCTCCCCAATTTTCAACGGGTGAACGTCGATTGTTTTCCCAACTTGATAGTCATGGAAAACAAGATGTTTGCAGTATTCAGAGAAAAATCAGAAGGATACGGATATTCGATTCAAATGATCGAGTTGTTGCCAACTTTGTCTACTATCTGCATAATGAGTCAGATTGATAAAACAAACAGAGCAGCAGACTTTGAGCCAATCATGAATGATTTATCATTGTTTACAAGGTATGTTGAGTTTGCAACAATATTTATTCATACCTTTTTAGGCTTAAACTCGATAACATACTGGAATGGAAAATTCCTGAAATTACCATCAGACTAGCAGAGGAGCAAAAGTTCGAAGTTGTTCAAGAGGCAATAAAACTAGAAAATGAAGAAGTAGTGGATCACACAACGCGACGCAAACTTCAAGCTGAATTCAATAGTGACTTTTCTGATGATAGTGGCTCGGACATTACTGATGGCTTTGATGACGCATCTGAAGAGCCGGATGATGACAATCGTCCGTTGCGTAGATGGATTATCAATGAGATCAATGATGAACGAACAATGAGAATAGTTGGTCTTGATATTTTCCATCCGCACGTTATTGATGGTGATGATGCAGTTCAAGGTGATGGAGAATGGCAATGACGCTTCAAACTGAATGGAAGACGCATATGAAAAAGATTTGTAAAACTGTCTTTTCCTGCTCTTTTTCGATTTTTAACAAACACGTTTCTTTTTTTTTCAAAATCGTTTTATTTCTGTAATAAATACTCGTTTTGCTGCAATATTCTCGTGTTGATACTGTCAATTTGAAACAAATGGAAAATTCAAAAAACGAGTTAGCATTGGGGCGCACTTGCAAAACACTGTACTACTGATCAAGAACAACATTTTTGTTCAATTTCACTGTCATTTGCGAAGAATTTGCAAATAAAAGTTAATCAGTGTTTCCATCAAAATCTAACAGTAGAAGCTAATTCATTTGGTGCACTTTCCATTCGTTTAAAAATGACAATACTGCTACATTATGACACCATCAGGTGTTTCAATAACTTGGTGGCGCAGCGGGACGGTTCGCACTCCACCAAAAAGTGGGTGCGGTGAAAAGTCATACCAATGACCTTCTTCCCTACGTTGTCCTTTCACACCTTATATCAGATTGCAATCGCACTTTTTGCCAGATTGCCATCGCCGCAACGTTTTTCTTTCTCATTTGTTTTCATAAGATTCATATTATTGTTACATATTTCCAGTATGATTTGTTTCGCAACAAAAACCACAATCCCAGTCGACTCAGAAAATGGACATCATGTCTACACCACTCTTATGAATGACACTATTTGGATACTAATCGGTAATGGAAAAAATACGGATTCACCTAAACTGGAACTTTTCAAGTTTGAAACAGGTTAGTGAAATATCAATATTATAGTTTTTACGCCGCACTTTTGCGTGGGCGGCGTCTCCACGTCCCCTACCTCCGTAAATCGTACAGAGGAAAAAAATAAGAATTTTTTGTGAAATTTCGCATTTTCTCCATTTTTCGTTAATTTTTCCTAGGTTATTTCTATTCCGTGTTGAAAAGTCGAGCGAAATATCATTAGAAAAGCCAGTTTGGCAGCAAAAACGCCATTTTCTGGATAGAAATGCTACCTTCGGAAGATTCAAGCCATACAATCGTCGGAAAATAGCGTTTTTGCTGCCAAACTGGCTTTTCTAATGATATTTCACTCGACTATTCAACACAGAATAGAAAAAACCTAGAAAAAATTAACGAAAAATGAAGAAAATGTGAAATTTCACAAAAAAATCTTATTTTTTTCCTCTGTACGATTTACGGAAGTAGGGGGCGTGGGGACTCCGCCTACGCAAAAGTGCGGCTTGGTACCGCAAGTGTAAAAACTATGATACATTCTTTAACGTTATTTGTTATTACAGACACACTCGAAGTTAAGAAAATTAATTGTGCCTTCCCGGAAAACTTCTTCGGAAACATCAAAAAAATTATTAATTGTCAACATTATATCTATGCATTCGTTTCGGAAATTAGACCAGCTGGAAGATACACATTAGTATACAAGTTTGATGTTAACACTCTTCAATGGGAATATTTGATGGATTCTTGGAGTTACTCGACCTGCGAACTATATGGGCCCATTATAGGAGAGGATCTCTACATTGTGAAGGATAATTCACAAGATACGCCGGTACAAAAAACCAATATGCGAACCAGAGAAACGAGCGTTGTTCCATTTCGTGTTAGTTTTGAGTTTATAATTTTAAATAACTTTCGAAATTCAGAAATCCCAACCGCGTGTTGACATACGCCTCATAGAGAATAATGGTGAAATTTATATGATGGAAGACTTGTATCGAAGGAAAACCCTTGTTGTTTCGAAGATCGTCGATGGAAGTCAGGTAGTGTTGGTCAGCCATCTATACAACAATCTGGATGGACTACGGCTCTCAAGCACCCCGCTCACCAGTAAGTTTTTAACAGTGTAACATAATTATTGATTTTTTGTTTCAGGTGTGACAAATGGTTGGGTAATAGAACCGTCTGTCATCATCGTAGATGGACCTGACAGCGAGTCTAGAGCAATATTCCTTGAAGTGTTTGAATTTGCAACCAACACGTTCCGCCGAACAACGCTTCCCCAACACCATCGGACTGCTACAATGCATCAAACGGGGCTTGGCGACTTTATCGTCAAGGGAAATGAGTTGTTCCATGTTTTTGTGGAGACGAAACCAGAAGGAGACATATACACAATTCGGATGGTTGAAAGATCGCCAAAGTTGTCGACTATATGTATGAGGAGTCAGATTGACAAAACAAATGATGCTCGAAGTTTTGACCCTATTAGAAATGATTTATCAATTTCTTCAAGGTATGTGAAATGTTTTATTAGCAATGATCACTTATACTAACTTTCAGGCTGAAACTGGACAACATGCTTGAATGGAAGATTCCTGAGAATGAGATCCGATTTGTTGAACAACAAAAGCTTCAAGCTTTTCAAGAGACAAGGAAACTGCGAAACGATGGAGTTCTGGACCATAGAACAAAAAGCGAGCTGCAAGCCTTATGCGAAAGTGACTTCTCGGATGAGAGTGGCTCTGACATTACCGACGGTGAAGATGTAGAACTTGAAGAAACGGATAGTGAAACCGAAATCAATGATGAAAGAACGATGGGATGTATGGCAATCGATTATCATATTTTTCGTGCGGAATATTTAGCTCAATTGGAGGCAATTGGAGGCAATGATGGCCTAGACGAATTGGATGAAGAAGATGAGATGGAGTTTTAAAAATGTTTTCTGTTTTTATTTTCAATAAAATGGTACCATTATTTATATCTTTTGTTTTCACAACATATTCTTCGTCAAATGCTATGTCTTAGAAACCACAAAGTTTCGGATTCTTTCAACATCTGATAATGGGTTTTTTATTTCTAATAAATTATGATGTCGCTCTAAATTTCTCTTGGCATACTACGTCATCAGGTGTATACCCGATCAATAAATGTACGTCGCATCAAAACGTTACATACCCAATAAAACAACGCGCGCGGTCGTGCATTTGACTATCGATCGCGTTATGCAATTTCTCCTTCGTATTTATCATGTTGCAATTCTTATTAAAAATAACTCTTCAGATTTGGTATGACTTGCTTCACAACAAAAACCACCATTCCATTCGGAAGAACATCATATGAACCTCGAGTTTGTACTACTCGATTGAACAATAATATTTGGATCTTGTTTGATAACGGAATAGATCATATTTTTCCTAAAATTCAATTGTACAAATACAGAACAGGTTATTAACTATGAAATTTTTTTGAAATTAACTGATTATTTCAGATATATTAAAACTGGAAACGGTGAATTGCGCGTTTCCTGAGTCTTTCATTGGAAACGTTAAAGAGCTCATAAGCTGCCAGAATTATATATATGCAATTGTTTCCTATCGTTCTTTGTACAAACTTGATGTTACCACTCTAGAGTGGGAAAATTTCATGGAGTTTGATTTTAGCTCTTTTGCTGCGTTTGGTCCGATTATTGATAATGAAATGTACGGTGTGGAACGCACTCCACCTTCACAAACAGCGGTGGTAAAACTGAATATGACGACAAAAGTGGCTAGCAGAGTTCAATTATTTGCTGTCAGTTTGTCAACTAATTATTCTAGTAAATGTTCAAAGTTAAGCATTCCGGTGGGATTATGGACATTCGACTCATAGAGAATAACAGCGAAGTGTATATATTGGAAAATATGATTCAAAATCAAATTTTGATTGTTTCGAAAGTTGTCGACGGAAGACAAGAAGTGATGATGAGGCATCATTTTGATAATATCGAAGGAACAAGACTGACAAGCCACAATATCGATTGGGGTAAACATTTTTTTTGCTTCATAGTCTTTTGATTTTTTTGTTTCAGATGTAACAAACGGTTGTGTAATAAAACCGTACCGAAATTTGTTTCTTGATGTCGAAGATACGATGGAATTCAGATCAATTTTCCTTGAACTGTTTGATTTTGGAACAAACACGTTTAAGCGAACAGCTCTTCCAGGATTCTGCCGTAAAGACACGGAATGTCTTAGTGATTTGATCGTGATGGAAAATAAGTTGTTTGCGGTATTTATGGAAGAGAAAAGTAAAACAACTGAATATACTATTCAAATGATCGAGTTGGAACCAACGTTGTCCACTATTTGTATGTTGCGTCAGATTGACAACACACATAATGCATCAGATTTCGAGGCAATCGAAAATGATTTATCCGAGTTTTCAAGGTATAACAATTTTGATCAGCATTGGTAACGGTAAAATATTTTCAGGCTGAAATTGGGTAACCTTCTGCAATGGAGAATTTCTGAGAATGAAATTAGATTGGCAAAACAACAACGCCTTGAATCTGTTCAAGAGGCAATACAACTGGAAAATGATGGAGTTGTGGACCACAAAACTAGTTGCAAACTTCAAGCTGAATTTGATAGTGACTTTTCGGATGAAAGTGATTCGTATATAGACAGTGAAGATGAGCATGGTGAAGATGAAGATGAGCCCGATAATCAGGTTAATATTCTACATGAAGTCAATGACGAACGAACGATGAGATGGATGGAAGTTGATATTCATATTTTTCTTCCGGAAATCTTTCATTTTGTTGGTAATTTTTTGAATGGAGACGTCAATGATGGAAACGGAGATGATGAAAACATGGATGATGAAGACGGCGATGATGAAGAAGGTGATGATGAAGACGTCGTTGGTGGTCTCGACATGATGGACGAAGAAGATGAAATGGACGAAGAAGATGAAATGGACTTGTGAAATTTTCTCTTGTTTTTGTATGATATTCGATAATAAAATTTTTATCACAGTTTTTCTCACTGATACACCAAAGTCATGGTCTGTTTTTTCGTTGTTGACCTCGTATAAAAGTTCTAACAGATTGGTAATCTGTTGTGATATTCTGACTCTGTGTTACTCCAAAGCTCCAGTGTTGTTTTACTCATACATCATTATGACGTCATCAGGCATAGGCCGATCAATAAATCCATGTCGCAGCAAAAACGTTCTGAACGCAACCGAACGATGCGTGCGGTGATGCACCTGGCCATTTGCCTTCTTATTCATTTCTTTCTTCTTGCGTATCCCTCCGATTGAAATTTTCTTTACAACTCGTTTTTCAGACTCGGTATGACTAGCTTTACGACAAAAACCACAATCCCATTTGGAAATACCTCAGATCGGCCTCGAGTCTACACTACTTCATTGAATGACTACATTTGGATGTTGTTTGATAACGGAATAGACCGTGTTTATCCCAAAATTCAATTGTACAAGTTCAAGACAGGTCTGTATAATAAAAATATATTATTGCAATTAAGGTATTATTTCAGGTGAATTGAAATTTGAGACAGTGGATTGTGTGTTTCCTGAATCTTTCATTCGAAATGCTGCAAAACTCCTTAGCTGTCAAAATCATATCTATGCAATTTTTTATGACGGTTTGGTGTATAAGCTGGATGTAAACACTTTACAGTGGGAACATTTGATGAACTTGGGTTATATCGCATTTGAAGAGTATGGTCCAATTATTGGTGATGAGATGTACGGTGTGGAATACTCTACAACTTCACTCACGCCGGTTGTGAAAGTGAATTTGACAACAAAAGCGGTTAGCAGAGTTCCACTTCATGTAATTTGTGAACCAATTATTTGATAAGCTTTTGAATCTCAGCGTTCCCATGGCGATGTAAACATACGACTAATGGAGAATAACGGTGAAATTTATATGTTGGAAAATCTGCTCGAATCGCGAACGTTTATTGTTTCAAAGATTGCCAACGGGAGACAGGAAGTGTTGATAAGACATCATTACGACAATATCGAGGGAGCAGAATTGTTCAGCGGTAATTTTCACACACGTAAGTTTCCAGTCTTGAAACATAATTGCGGACTTTTGCTGTAGATGTAACAAACGGCCGAGTGCTAGAAGGGTGTCTAAATGGAGTCGAGCCGTTGGAATCAATTTATCTTGAGCTGTTCGACTTTGCAACAAACACTTTCAAGCGAACAGCTATCCCTGACTTCTTTCGTGATGAGAACACAGAATATCTTAGTGATTTGATTGTCATGGGAAATCAAATGTTTGCGGTATTTATGGAACCGAAGAAAAAAGAAACCGAATTTTCGATTCGAATGATTGAATTGTCGCCAAAATTGTCTACTATTTGTATGTTGAGCCTGGTTGAAAAAACATATAACGCGTCGGATTTTGATGCAATTAAAGACAATTTATCAGACTTTTCAAGGTATAGTTCTTGTTCAGCAATAATGACGTTAATATATTTTTAGGCTGAAATTGAATAGCATGCTGGAATGGAGAATACCTGAGAATAAAAGATGGTTAGAGAAACGACAAAAGCTCGAAGCTGTTCTAGAGACAATGCAAATGGAAGATGATGGAGTTTTGGACCACAACATGCAACGCATACTTGAAGCTGAATTTGATAGTGACTTTTCCGATCAAAGTGATTCGGATATCGATGGTGAAGATGAACCACTTGAAGAGACAGATGAGGAGAATGACATAAATGATGAACGAACGACGAAATGGATGATAGTCGATCTTCATGTTGTTCGTCCAGACGTTTTCGGTCTTCTTGGCGTTGGTCTTGATTTTCTAGTAGCTGGTAATAATGACGGCAATGCTGACGATCAAGACTTGATGGAAGATGCAATAGATTAAATTAAATTATGAATTTGGGAGCAATTGTTTAATGTACTTGTTTTTCAATAAAAACTTTTCATTTGACTTGTTTGTTCTATTTTATTACGATTCATCGTGTTGTACTACTGTTACATTATGATGTCATCAAGTGTATGTCCGATCAATAAATTCATGTCACATAAGGACGGTTTGTACGCGACGGGCGATGCGTGCGATGATGCACCTGGTCATTAGCCTTCTTACTCATTTCTTTTTTCCTACGTATCCCTCAGATGAAATTCTCATTACAACGCATTTTTCAGTTTTGGTATGTCTAGCTTTACGACAAAAACCACAATCCCATTTGGAAATACCTCAGATCGGCCTCGAGTCTACACTACTTCATTGAATGACCATATTTGGATATTGTTTGATAACGGAATAGATCGTGTTCATCCTAAAATTCATTTGTACAAATTCAAGACAGGTTTGATCAACAAAAATATAATTTTGAAATTAATATATTTTCAGATGAATTGAAACTTGAAACAGTGGAATGTGTGTTTCCTGAACCTTTTATTCGAAATGTTGCAAAGCTCCTTAGCTGTCAAAATCATATCTATGCTGTTCTTTATGACGGTTTGATGTATAAACTGGATGTAAACACTTTACAGTGGGAACATTTGATCCATCGGCTCGGGCTATATGAAGAGTATGGTCCAATTATTGGCAATGAGATGTACGGTGTGGAATTCTCTCAAACTTCCCTAACGCCGGTTGTGAAAGTGAATTTGATAACAAAAGCGGTTAGCCGAGTTCCATTTCATGTATGTTGTCAACCAATAATTTGATAAGCTTTCGAAATTCAGCGTTCCCATGGCGATGTGAACGTACGACTCATGGAGAATCACGGTGAAATATATATGTTGGAAAATCTGCTCCAATCGCAAACGTTTGTTGTTTCAAAGATGGTCAACGGAATTCAGGAAGTGCTGTTAAGCCATCATTACGACAATATTGAGGGAGCAGAATTGATCAGCGGTAATTTTCACATACGTAAGTTTTCAGTCTTGTATCATTATTGTGGACTTTTGGCTTCACTTTCTTTCTTTGGTTTCAGATGTAACAAACGGTCGTGTGCTAGAAGGGTATCTAAATGGAGTCGAGCCGTTGGAATCGATTTATCTTGAACTGTTCGATTTTGCAACAAACACTTTCAAGCGAACAGCTATTCCTGACTTCTTCCGTGAAGACACAGAATGTCTTAGTGATTTGATCGTCATGGGAAATCAAGTGTTTGCGGTATTTATGGAACCGAAGAGAATAGAAACCGAATATTCGATTCGAATGATTGAATTGTCGCCAACGTTGTCTACGATTTGTATGTCGAGTCTGGTTGACAAAACATATAAAGCGTCGGATTTTGACGCAATCAAAAATGATTTATCAGGCTTCACAAAGTATAGGTCTTGTTTAGCAATAGTGACTTCAATATGTTTTTTTTCAGGCTGAAATTGAATAGCATGCTAGAATGGAGAATACCTGAGAACAAAAGCAGATTAGAAAAACGACAAAAGATTGAAGCGGTTCTAGAGACTATACAACTCGAAGAAGATGGGATAATGGACCACAAAACGTGCCGCAAACTTCAAGCTGAATTCGATAGTGACTTTTCCGATCAAAGTGATTCGGATATCGATGGTGAAGATGAACCACTCGAAGTGACGGATGAGGAGAATGACATAAATGATGAACGAACGATGAAATGGATGATAGTTGATCTTCATGTAGCTCATCCGGAAGTTTTAGACCTTCGTGGTGCTGGTCTTGATTTCTTATTGGCTGGTAATGATAACGGCGGAGCTGGTGGTCCAGCCTTGATGGAAAATTAAATGGATTAAATAAAGTTATAATTTGTGAGATGGTTTTAAAAATTCAATAAAAAACTTTCATTTGGCGTGTTTGTTTCATTTTAACAGGATACATTGTGTTGAGCTGTTACATTATGACGTCATCAGATGTATGCCCAATCAATAAATTCATGTCGCATAAGAACGGTCTGTACGCACCAAGAAATGCGTGCGGTGACCCACTTGGCCATCGACCTTCCTGCGTATTTTTTCCAATTACTCCTCCCGCAGATTGAAGTACTTGTTATAACTCTATTTCAGATTTAGTATGACTTGTTTTATAACAAAAACCACAATTCCATTTGGAAAAACATCAAAACAACCTCGAGTCTATAATACTTTATTGAATGATCATATTTGGATGTTGTTTGATAACGGATATGACACTGTCTATCCAAAAATCGAAATGTACAAGTTCAAGACAGGTCTGAATAATAAAAATATATTGTTGAGATCAAGATACTACATATTTCAGGTGAATTGAAACTGGAAAAAGTAGAGTGCGTGTTTCCTGGATGCTTCCTTCGAAGGGTTACAAAGCTAACTAGCTGTCAAAATCATATCTATGCACTTGTTCTTAATCGTTCGATGTACAAACTGGATGTGAACACTCTACAGTGGGAACATTTGATGGGTTTTGCTTCTTCCTTTTCTCATGGTCCAATTATTGGAAACGACTTGTATAGTGTAGAACACAACTCAACAACTTCCCAAACGTCGGTTGTAAAAGTGAATTTGACGACACAAGCGGTTAGCAGCAGAATTCCATGTCGTGTTAGTTTTCAACCTATGATTTCAATAAGTTTTCGAAATTCAGCGTTCTCATAGCTATGAAGACACACAGCTTATGGAAAATAACAATGAAATATATATTTTGGAAAATCTGTACCAAAGGCGAACATTTGTTGTTTCGAAGATTGTCAACGGGAGAAAGGAAGTGTTGCTCAGACATCATTTCAACAATATCGAGGGAGCAGAATTGATTAGTGATGGTTTTTACAGTATTTTCCCAAACTTCCAATATTATTGTACACTTTTTATTCCAGAGGTAACAAACGGTCATGTGCTAGAAGACGATATGACGGGCGCAATATATCTGGAACTGTTTGACTTTGCAACAAACTCGTTTAGGCGAAAATTTCTTCCTGATTTCTTCCGGGAAGACACAGAATCTCTTGGCAACTTTATTGTCATGGGTAACAAGTTATTTGTGGTTTTCATGGAAAATACAACAAAAGAAACCAAATATTCGATTCAAATGATCGAATTGTCACCAGCGTTGTCTACTATTTGTATGTTGAGCCAGATTGACAGAACAAACAATGCATCGGATTTTGTGGAAATTAAAGAAAATCTATCGACCTCTTTAAGGTAGAATTCTTCTTAAGCAATCGTGACTGTAAAATATTTCCAGACTGAAATTGGATAACATACTGAAGTGGAGAATTCCTGAAAATGAAATCAGATTAAAAAAACGACAAAAACTCGAAGCTGTTCAAGAGGCAATACAAATGGAAAATGATGGGGTTGTGGACCACAAAACGCGTCGCAAACTTCAAGCCGAATTCGATAGTGACTTTTCGGATCAAAGTGATTCGGATATAGATGGTGAATATGAACCAGAACTACTTGATGATTCCGATGAGGAGAGGAATATAGTAGAAAAGATTAATGATGAACGAACGATGAGTTGGATGGGAGACATCGGTGCTGAAGACGACGATAATGAAGATGACGATGATGAAGACGGCAATGCTGAAGACGACGATGATGATGATGACAATGATGAAGACTACGATGATGAAGGCCATGAAGCTGATCCAGACTGGATGAACGAGGCTGATGAAGAAGATCTGTAACATTTTTCAAACATTCTATTTTACGATTTTCAAGAAATAAACGTTCATCATAACACATTCTATATTAATTGATTTCGTTGCTCTAACTTTCATCAGTGGTATGCTACATTTGGTAGTTTTTCTGATTGGTAAAAATATGCTTTTTAGTTTTAAAAAAATGTTTGTTTCACTCCAGAATTCCAATGTTGCAATACTAATACATTATTACGTCAGCAGGTGTATGCCCAATCAATAAAATCGCGTCTCATTGGAACGTTCCTGAACAACGCTTGCGGTGATGCACCTGGCCGTTACCCTCCTTACGTATTTCTTTCTCATTGCGTCTTCATCAGATTTTGTAGTTCTTATAATCTAGTAACAACTCATATTTCAGATTTGACATGACTTGCTTCACAACAAAAACTCTTATTCCCTTTGGTAAAACGTCACTGGACCCACAAGTTTACACTACTCTACTGAATGGCTATATTTGGCTGTTATTTCGTACTGTAAGAGATTCTATTTTTCCTAAAATGCACTTATACAAATACAAGACTGGTTGGTAACTATAAGAACATTATTCGAAAATTTTTTTCCAGATATATTTAAACTTGAAAATGTGGATTGCGTTTTTCCTGAATGCTTCATGGGAAACGTTTCAAGTCTCATTAGCTGTGAAAATTATATTTATGCAACTCTTTTTGACTATTCCTTGTATAAGCTGAATCTAAACACTCTCCATTGGGAATACGTGATGAATTTTGATTACGACCTTTTTAAGTCGTTTGGTCCAATTATTGGCAATGTGATGTACTACCTGGAACAATCTATAGACATGCCGGTTAGGAAAGTAAATTTGACGACAAAATCGGTTGAGTCCCGGGAAAAACTTCCATTTCGTGTTAGTTTTGAGGCGACAATTTTAGTTAAGTTTCAAAGTTTAGAGTACCCGTGGACTTGTGAATGTACAACTGATGGAGAACAACGGTGAAATATACATGTTGGAAGATGTTTTTGAAGACGATACATTCAATGTATCCAAAATTGTGAATGGAAGGCAGGAAGTGTTGATAAGTCATGATTTCAACAATATCCCTGGACCAATACTGATAAGACATAATATTGGACTGAGTAAGCTTCCGGTTTTGTAACATAAATGATGACTTTTTGTTTTAGATGTAACAAACGGTCGTGTGCTAGAAAAGTTGCATGGTACGTCGGGATCATTATACCTCGAACTGTTTGACTTTGCAACAAACACGTTTGAACGAACAGCTCTTCCTGACTTTTTTCGTGAAAACACAGAATGTCTTAGTGATTGGATCGTCATGGGAAATAAGTTGTTTGCGGTGTTTATGGAAAAGAAACAAAGAGAAACAATATATTCAATTCAAATGATCGAATTGTCGCCAACTTTGTCTACTAGTTGTATGATGAGCCAGATTGACTGGACAGTCAATGCTAATGATTTTGAAGCAATCAAAGATGATTTAGCAGAATACTCAAGGTATAGTGATTGATGAAAATTCGTGACTGTAGAGTATTTTCAGACTAAAATTGGATAACATACTGAAATGGAGAATTCCTGAAAATGAAATCAAATTAACTAAACGACAACATTTCGAAGCTGTTCAAGAGACAATAAAACTGGAAAATGATGGAGTAGTAGACCAAAAAACGCGCCGCAAACTTCAAGCTGAATTCGATAGTGACTTTTCGGATCAAAGTGACTCGGACATTACTGAAGATGAAAATGAACCCCTTGACGAGCCCGATGATGAGAGGAATATACGACTAGAGGTTGTAGACGAACGAACGATGAGATGGATGGAAGTTGATGTTCCGGGAATCTATTTTGAGAGAGACGGTGATACTGATTCCGATGAAGACGGCGATAATGAAGAGGACGATAATGAAGAGGGCGATGAGAGAGACGGTGATGGTGATCTCGACATGACGGACGAAGAAGCTGAAATGGATTTGTGAAATTTTTTGTTCTTTTTTGTTTCATTTTTTCATAAATAAACTTTCATCACAATATATTCTTTATTAGCTTTGCTTACTAACACAACAAAATCATGGTATGTTTGGTCATTATTTTGACCGTGATCTCCTGTAAAGGTCCTAACAAATCGGTAATAGGATGTCATTTTTTGATTGTGTGCTATTCCAGAACTCCAGTGATGTTCAAAGATACATTATGACGTCATCAGATGCATGCCCGATCGATAAATTCAAGACGCATCTGGACGTTCTGTACGCATCCAAACAACGTGTGCGGTCCTGCACCTGGTCATTGACATTCATTTTTCTTTTCATTACGTACCCCTCAGTGTGTAATTTTTGTTAAAACACATATTTCAGATTTAAAATGACTTGCTTCACAACGAAAACTCTTATTCCATTTGGAAAAACATCAAGTGAGCCTCACGTCTACACTACTTTACTGAACGGTCATATTTGGATGTTGTTTGATAACGGAACAGATCGTGTTTATCCTAAAATTCAATTGTACAAGTTCAAGACAGGTTGGTTTTTATTGAAACATTATTTCGAAGTTAACATTTTATTCCAGATGTATTGAAACTTGAAACAGTGGATTGTGTGTTTCCTGAATCTTTCATTGGAAACATTTCAAGTCTCATTAGCTGTAAAAATTATATCTATGCAATTGTGCGATATGATTCGATGTATAAAATGGATGTGAACACACTACAGTGGACAAATTTAATGAATTTGAATTTCCACCTGTTCACTGCGTTTGGTCCAATTATTGGGGATGAGATGTACGGCCTTGAATGCCCTGCAAATGCAGAAACGCTGGACATGTCGTTGATGAGAGTGAATTTGACGACAAAAGTGGCTAGCAGAGTTCCGTTTCGTGTTAGTTTAAAGCCAAAAATTTTTGTTAATTTTTAAAGTTTAGCTATCCCGTGAACTTGTCGAAGTACAACTGATGGAGAACAACGGTGAAATATACATACTGGAAAATGTTCTTGAAGACGAAACATTGATTGTCTCAAAAATTGTGAATGAAAGGCAGGAAGTGTTGATAAGACATAGTTTCAACAATATCCCAGGAACAATACTGCTGAGCGATAATATTGATCTGAGTAAGCTTCCGGTTTTGTAACATATTAAGAGGAGTTCCGGCTAAAACTTGAGATTGTGGTGTCCGTAAAACGGATTGTATATCCGATTTGGCTAATATTTTACATATGGTGTACATATAGACCCCTTATTGCAAAACATGACTTGGAACCAAGATTTTCTCCCATGGGGGGGTAGTTGCACAGTCTGAAATTTGGAAAATTTATACAATCGCAACTTTTTTTGGGGTTTCCGGAGAAAAAAGTTTTCAACTGGAGGCTAGGCTTATTTTTGCTCCCAAACAAAAAAATTTCAGTGCCATCAGAAAATTTTTTTGTTAAACTTGAGTTTCGTCAAATTTTGACCAAAATTTTCTGGTTTTTTGGATTTTTGGGCTCGAAAATCTCAAAATGGAGCGTGACCACTATTGTCATCGGAAAGCTTGAACAATTCTGCGTCGATTTTCTATATCTCGATAAAAAACAAACTATGTTATTGGTATGCTATAAGCCTCCAAACGCGGGCCATTCCGCAAATTTCGTGATATTGCGGTAAAAGAACCGCCCGTAAGTCCTTTGGTTCGATGTTTAGACAAAAATTTTGAACTGGGGCCCTAACTGAAATTATATATAGTTTCATTATTTTTTGGTTTTGTATACAAAAAAAGTTTTTGCACTACTCTTTTGCTCTAATTTGGCCTATTTTTCAAGGTTTTTTGAGATTTCCGGCACGAAAACCTCAAAATTGATTATCAACATTGTTTTCATCAAAAAGCTTGTACAATTCTGCACATTTTGTTTTTTTGTGAGTGAAATTATCATTATTTTAAAGCAAGTTATGGTCGTTTGAAGTAGCAATATCAATTTATATGCGGCAAAGGAGTGCGCGCGCAAAAGTTAGAAAAGGGGGAAAGTGGACGCCTATGAGAGCAACGCAAGGGGGAATTGATATTGCTACTTCAAACGACCATAACTTGCTTTAAAATAATGATAATTTCACTCACAAAAAAACAAAAATGTGCAGAATTGTACAAGCTTTTTGATGAAAACAATGTTGATAATCAATTTCGAGGTTTTCGTGCCGGAAATCTCAAAAAACCTTGGAAAATAGGCCAAATTAGAGCAAAAGAGTAGTGCAAAAACTTTTTTTGTATACAAAACCAAAAAATAATGAAACTATATATAATTTCAGTTAGGGCCCCAGTTCAAAATTTTTGTCTAAACATCGAACCAAAGGACTTACGGGCGGTTCTTTTACCGCAATATCACGAAATTTGCGGAATGGCCCGCGTTTGGAGGCTTATAGCATACCAATAACATAGTTTGTTTTTTATCGAGATATAGAAAATCGACGCAGAATTGTTCAAGCTTTCCGATGACAATAGTGGTCACGCTCCATTTTGAGATTTTCGAGCCCAAAAATCCAAAAAACCAGAAAATTTTGGTCAAAATTTGACGAAACTTAAGTTTAACAAAAAAATTTTCTGATGGCACTGAAATTTTTTTGTTTGGGAGCAAAAATAAGCCTAACCTCCAGTTGAAAATTTTTTTCTCCGGAAACCCCAAAAAAAGTTGCGATTGTATAAATTTTCCAAATTTCAGACTGTGCAACTACCCCCCATGGGAGAAAATCTTGGTTCCAAGTCATGTTTTGCAATAAGGGGTCTATATGTACACCATATGTAAAATATTAGCCGAATCGGATATACTTTCCGTATTACGGACACTTTGCTCCCAAAAAAGTGACGTGGTGGCCGGAATCTCTCTTAAATGATTTTTTGTTCTAGATGTGACAAGCGGTCGTGTATTAGAAGTGCTAGATGTTGGATTTGATAACCCGGAATCAATTTACCTTGAGCTGTTTGATTTCGCAACAAACACGTTTAAACGAACAGTTCTTCCTAACTTCGTTCGTAAATACACAGCACCTCTCAGTGATTTTATCGTCATGGGAAATATGTTGTTTGCCGTTTTTATGAAAAACAAACAAGAAGAAACAGAATATTCAATTCAAATGATCGAATTGTCACCAACGTTGTCGACTATTTGTATGTTTAGTCAGATGGATTGGACGATCAATGCAAACGACTTTGAGGCAATGAAAGATAATTTATCAGAGTATTCAAGGTACGATGCTTGCTCAGAAATGATGACTGTAAAATATTTTCAGGCTGAAGCTGGAAAACATGCTGGAATGGAGAATTCCTGAGAATTTAATAAAATTAAAAAAACATCAACATCTCGAAGCTGTTCAAGAGGCAATAAAATTGGAAAACGATGGAGTTGTAGATCACAAAACACGACGCAAACTTCAAGCTGAATTGGATAGTGACTTTTCCGATTCAAGCAATTCAGATATTACTGATGGTGAAGCTGAAATACTCGAAGAAACGGATGATGAAAGCAATATTAATGATGAACGAACAATGAGATGGAGGATAGTCGATCTTCTTCATTATCATCCGTTTCGTGTTGATATTGGTCATTTTGGCGTTGGTTTGGGCGACGACCACGAGCAGAATGATGTTCCCAACAGAATGGAAATGGAATAAATGAAATTATTTGGCTCGGTTAAGGATTTACGAGGAAATATTGCTTTTCAATTTTTTTGATTTTCAATAAAAAAAAGTTTTGATTTTGCAAGCTTCCATTTACTACAATACATTGAACCACATTACTTGAAGTACTACTGTTGATTCACAACGTCATCATGTGTATGCTCGATCAATACATTTGTATCGCATCTGGACGTTACGCACGTACGACGCGTGACGTAGCGCATCTGGCCAACGACCTTCTTGCCCATATCTTACACATTACGTAGATTTGTTTCATATTGATTCTACCAGACTGCAAACGCCGCAACAGAAAGTCGCGTAAGGAGGCGCAGGCATTGATCGATTCACACGAATCTAGTCTTCTCGCGAGTTTTGCATTGCAATGACTTGTTTCACAACAACAACTACGATTCCATCAGGATCACTTAAAGTTTTTACTGCTCTTGTTGATGATCACATTTGGATTTTGTTTGATTCTCCGAAAAGGATATATAAATATAATACAGGTGAGAAAGTATTAAAATGTTAAAATCTACACAATGTTACAGATACATTTCATCTAGAAGCAGTCAAGTGTGTCTTCCCGGAATTCCTGGAAGGTCACTTAGTTCACTTTGTTGGAGGCCAAAACTTTATTTATGCGATTGTCGCGACCAAATTAGTAAAATTCAATGTGAACACGCTGATGTGGAACCTTGTGATGTATCTTAGTATTAACAAAAACCTCAAATCGTTCGGACCGATTATTGGAAATTATTTGTATTTTTTCAAACCTACACATGAAGATGCGACCAAAAAGCGATTGTTGAAATTGAACTTACAATCAAAGAAAACTCAAAGAATTTCTGTTTTTGTAAGTTAGGACGAAACGTTTTTGAGCTAATTTTTGAATTTCAGGAGATTTCTGATGTGAATTGCCTCAAAATAATGGAGAACAATGGCGAAGTGTATGTTAAGGAAGAAAGATTTCATAATCGCTCAGTTGTTGTCTGGAAAATCGGAAATGGTGAAAAGGAGATGGTGAATACGTACTATTTCGACACTGTTGATGGAAACACTATGATAAAAGTCAATTGGCCTCGTGAGTTTTCTGGCGATCATCTTAAAACTATCTCTATCTTTCAGAAGTTCAAAATGGTTTTGTGCTGAAAGTTCAACAGCGTATCGGTCAAGAAGACGACTTGAAAGCTAACACAATTTACCTCGAGATGTTTGATTTCACAACTAACAAATGGAAACAAACTGTGTTTCCTGGCTTCGTCAGGGAAAACACAGATTGTGTTGATAAATTTTTCATAAAGGGGAACAAGATGTTTGCGATGTTCAAGGAACGTTCAAACGGGGCCAAATATTCGATACAAATGATTGAAATTTGTCCGACATTGTCAACTATCTGCATGAAATCTCAGATTGAGAAAACGAATAATGCAAAGGACTTTGAGTCAGTTGAAGCAAATTTGTCTATTTCTTCCAGGTAATGACAAACTGACACTGTCGAACAATAATACGTTTTCAGATTGAAACTGAACAACATGCTGGACTGGAAGATTCCCGAGCTGACAAAACAACTTAAAGAGAAACAAAAATCGGACACAGTTCAAGAAGTGTTGAAAATGGCCTCTGATGGAACAGTCGATCACCGAATGCATCGCAAGCTTCAAGATGTATTTGATAGTGACTTCTCGGATGAAAGTGGTTCTGATATCACGGATTTCAAAATGGAACGTCATGAAAGTTCTGAAGATGATGGTTTGACCGATGGCTTTAACCCGCATCGGAGAGAACTTCCTGGAAGGTTCGATGAGAGAGTGGAGTACGATTCTGATGAATAACTATTGAAAACTTTTTTTGTGACCGCAAATAAATATTTAAGTTACTTCGTATCACGTTTTGCTGTTTCCAATAAATTGTTTTGTTTTTTTCTGAAATACTGTCATATTTAACTGTCAGATCAAACGAATCGTTTTATATGACGTCATCTTGTTGAATCGGCTACGTTCACGTATGCGTCAGTAAACATGCATGACGTCATTAGGTGTCTATGTCGTCAGGTATACAACATATGTCTCCCGATCAATAAATCCGTGTCGCAGCGATACATCTTGTTTTCTCATTGCGTCGACACATTGCAGGCACGTCATGGTCGTCTACACAATAAAAAAGCGGATTCCATTTGGAAAGCCGTCCGGTAATGTTCAATCCAGCTTTTCCGTTCTTATCAATGATAAAATTTGGATTCTTTGTGATAACAGAGATAATGCAAACGTTCACAAAACGCAGTTTTATATATTTGATCCAGGTAAATCTAAAAACTATACGTATATTCATAGTTGGCATGTTTTCAGTGACATATGAGCTCGAGACAGTGGATTGTGAAGTTCCCGATAACTTTGTCGGTTCCATAAAACACTTTACAAATTACAAACACCGTATATATGTGGTGTTGCACCAGCATCGGAGAACGGTTAGAAAACGGATAAAACTATTCAAGTTTGATACGATCAAGCGGGAATGGAAATTTGTTCGATATGTAGCATGCGCAACAATTGGAACTCGTTTCGGACCAATTATCAAAGATCAAATGTATATGATTAATTTTCCTGTTCGCGGTGCTGTCCCACTGGTCAAATATGATTTCAAACAGGATCAACTTGATCAAATACCAATACCGGTTAGTTTACAGTATGATGATTGTACTCAATTTGTTTTAGCATGCTATCAGGCGTTATGAGAACATGAGAATTATGGAAAATAATTGTGGTATATATGTGGTGAAAAAAGTGGCAAGACATTTGGAACTTACTGTCTCAAGATACTATAATGGAGAAATTCGCGAATTGAACACTTATAATTATAACAATATTGATGGTGTAAATTTGAAGGAAATGCATACCAGTAAGCGAAAGAACTGTGAATACTGCTAAAAAAGTTTTTTCAGCAATAAAAAATGGGGTAATGCTTGAAGTACTTCCATTCGTATCTAATCCGGATGAGGAAGAGCTACTAAATCAGATACATTATTTAGACATTTTTGATTTTACAAGCAACACTTGGAACAAAATTGCTCTCAAAGGTTTAATGAAGAAAGGCACATATCCCAATCAATTTATCCTGATGGGAAATATTTTGCTCTCAGTTGTCAAGGACTATAAAACAAATGAGGGAAAATACTGTATTGAAATGTGTGAAATTGCACCAACTTTGTCGACTATTTGTATGTTGCAATTGATTGATAAATGCAATAATGCGGAGGAAATTGAACCGATCAGAGAAAATCTTTCAATTCCTTTACAGTAGGGCTCAATGGTTATCATAATATTAGAACACTTTTTTCAGACGCAAGTTAGAAAACATGCTGACTTGGAGGATTCCTGAAAATCACGCCAAATGGAAAAGAAATCAGAAGATTGGAATCATTGAAGAATTGTGGGATATGGACGAAGATGAAATAATTGATGAAACAATGCTTCGCAAACTTCGAGTGGAATTGGATAGTAGCTTCTCGGATGCTGATGATTCGGATATAACTGATTTTGAGAGGGAGCTGCTTGTAGATTCCGAAGATGACTTCATGAATAGACACCTACGGAGAATTGATGAAAGAGAATTGCGTTTCTCCGATGAAGATGATTGACTATAAATGTATATTAATTGTGTATTTTCGATAAATTTTCTCTAAACAGCCGCTGTGTTTGATTATCGCTGTAACATTTTTCCAAAAAAATTATTTTTATGACACCGAAATATGTACAATCTTATATACTTTCAAACTCATAATTTTTATTCTACGTCATGAGGTTTATAGGCTTCTTAATCAATAAACACATGTCGCATCATGTCGCATCATGTCGCATCATGTCGCATCATTTTGTCCTCTTTTCCTATTTCACTCACACATTGCACTCACTGCCCCACAAACTATGGCCGAGGCACTGACAACGCGGCCGTGGCCTAGAAAACTCTTTTTTGAGCGCGAAGCTGGTTTCTTTTGACGTCATTAGATACACCTGCTACATACATTTGTCTCGATCAATAAGTGTCGCATCGGGGCATTCATTGCGCTACCCTTTTCTCATATTACGTAGACACATCGCAGATACGTTATGGTTGTCTTCGCAATAAAAAAACAAATTCCATTAGGAGAGAGGCTACAGTCCAATTTCACTAATTTTGTCAACGAAAATATTTGGGTTTTATGTTATAACAGGCGAACTAGAACTCCCAGAATACGGTTCCATAAGTTTGATACAGGTAAGATAACTCTGTCTTTGATTTCTATATATTTTTTCTTTTTTTTTCCAGTAACATTTGATCTAGAGACATTGGATTGTGAGCTTCCGAGTCATTTTGTGGGTATCATTCATCATTGCACTAGTTACAATCAGTGTATATATGTGGTTTTGTACCACCGGAGTGACCTAAATATAAACAAGCGGACAAGACTGTTCGAATTCGATACAATAATCAGACAGTGGCGTTTCGTTCGATATGTTCCATGCGCATCGCCATTTACAACCTTCGGACCAATTCTTGAAGATCTAATGTATATCATTGATTATTCTGCTCAAAGTTCCCCGTCACTTCGAAAATACGATTTTAGACGGAATGTGGTATTAGATGAGATATCCATACCGGTGAGTGTACAGTATGATGAGGATCCTCAAATTTGTTTAGGGTGCGGAAGTGCAAACTTATATAAGGATGATGGAAAAGGATGGTTGTGTTTATCTGATGATACCGACGCGAAATTTGCTGGCATTCACGGTTTTAAAATACAACACGAATCGAGTGTTTGAAGAATTGAACACTCACAATTATAACAATACTGAAGATTTTCGTGAATCGAATATTAGTATGTTACATATGTTATGAAAAAACAAGAATATTCAAGAATATTTCAGTTGTGAAGAATGGAATAGTTTTGATGGGTTCCATTCATTTGGATCCTAATGACGTCGAGCAACATTCGACATGGCACATTGATATGTTCAATTTCTCAACAAACACATGGAACAAGATCGCTCTCGAAGGTTTTATGGGACAAACGATGAGAAGAAGACTGCGTGATATACATATGTTCCTCATGGGAAACAATTTATACTCAATTTGGATGGACGTTAGAGGTTCACATCATATTGAAATGTGTGAAATTTTTCCAAGTTTGTCGACTATTTGTATGTTACAATTGATTGATAAAAACAATAACAAAGAGGAAATTGAGCCGATCAAAGAATATCTTTCCATTCCGTTACGGTAGGACTACGGAAACTAAATTGCCTCAGATTTTTTTTCAGATACAAACTGGAAAACATGTTGACTTGGAGAATCGCTGAGAACAACGTCAGACTGAAAAATGACCAGAAGCTGGGAGCCTTTGAAGAATTACAAAGAATGGGTGAAGAGGAGATGATTGACCATAAAATGTTGCGGAAACTTCGATCTGAATTGGATAGTGATTTTTCTGATGAAAATGATTCGGATATTACTGATTTTGAGGTGGAGCTTCATGAAGGTAGCGATGATGATGAACAAGAGATCAATCCGTTTGCACGGTTGTTTATGGAAATTCGTCGTCCAATTGATGAAAGAGAGATGGAATTGTCTTACGATGAGGGATAATTTTTTCTTGTTTTTTTTTGCGATAAATTGTCTTCTCACCTTTCTTTTTGTGTACCTATCTACTCATGCCATCAGAAAAACCAACACTGTTATATTCCACTTACACTCGCCCAGACAAATCGTTTCATATGACGTCATCAGATGCCACCTGTTGCATATATATTCGTAACGATCAATAAATGTTGCATAGGTACATCCATTTCATTGCCTCTTTTTCCATTACGTAGACACATCGCAGATACGTCATGGTTGTCTTCACAATAAAAAAACAAATTCCACGTGGAAATGCACCCTTTTTCCTCCAGTTCAACTTTACTAACTTTGTCAACGAGAATATGTGGATTTTATGTGAAAACTGGCAAAACTCTACAACTGACAAAATACGGTTTCACAAGTTCGATACAGGTAAGAAAACTCTGCCATTGATTTTCATCTATTTTTTATATTTCCAGTAACACTCGACCTAGAAACCTTGGATTGTGAGCTTCCTAGTCGTTTTGTGGGTTCTATACGTCATTGCACTAGTCACGATAAGTGGATATATGTAGTGCTGCACCAGGACAGCGGAAACGCAAACGAACGGACAACACTGTTCAAGTTTGATACGATAATCAGACAATGGAGTTTCGTTCAATATGTTCCATGCGCCACAAGAATTACAACCTTCGGACCAATTTTTGAAGATCTTATGTATATGATTAATTATCCTGCTCATCGTTCCCCGTTACTTCTGAAATACGATTTTAGACAGAACCTGGTATTAGATGAAATAGCCATACCGGTGAGTGTAGAGTATGATTAGGTTGCTCAAATTTTTTTAGGGTGTCTTAGCTCAAACTTATATAAGAATGCTGGAGAACGATGGTTGTGTATATGTGCTGAGACCGATGCAAAATTTGCAGACATTTACTGTCTTAAGGTATATAACCGGCGGAGGGTTTGAAGAATTGAACACTCACATTTATCGCAATACAGCAGATTTTCGTGAATCGAATATTAGTATGTCGAATATATTACGAGAAAGAGAAAATGCAACAATATTTTAGTTATAAAGAATGGAATAGTTCTGACGCGATCCATCAATTTGGATCCGAACGAGGTCGAGCATCATTCAACATGGTATCTTGATATGTTCGATTTCACAACAAACACATGGAACGTGATCGCTCTTGAAGGTTTTATGAGCCAAACGATGAGAAGAGGGCTACACGATCTGCATATGTTCCTCATGGGAAACAAGTTATACTCAATGTCGATGGACTTGGGAGGTTCACATCGTATTACAATGTGTGAAATCATTCCAAGTCTGTCGACTATTTGTATGTTACAATTGATTGATAAAAACAATGATGCGAAAGAAATTGAGCCGATTAGAGAAAATCTTTCAATGCAGTTACGGTAGGACTACGGTAACTAAATTGCCCAAAAAAATTTTCAGATACAAATTGGATAACATGTTGACTTGGAGGATTCCTGAAAACATCTTCAGACTGAAAAATGACCAGAAACTGGGAGCCGTGGAAGAATTACAAAGAATGGGGGAAGATGAGTTAATTGACCATAAAATGTTGCGGAAACTTCGATCTGAATTGGATAGTGATTTTTCTGATGAAAATGATTCGGATATCACTGATTTTGAGGAAGAGCTTCATGGAGGTAGTGATGATAATGAACAAGAAATCAATCCGTTGGCACGGTTTTTCATGGAAATTCGTCGTCCAATTGATGAAAGAGAGATGGAATTGTCTTACGATGAGGAATAACTTTTTTCTGTTTTTTTGAGATAAATTTTCTTCTCATCTTGTTTTTTTTTGTGTATTTATCTTCCCGTACCATCAGAAAAACCCATGATTTCACCAGGTTGAACACCTGTCAAAATCAATAAACCAATGCATTCGGTTCAGTTGTTCTCCCGTCTATTAAACATTTGCCATGGTTTGTTTCACAATTGAGAAACAGATTCCTCTCAATAAAACATCTGACACGGAAAGTATCCCAACAAAAGTTGGGACCCTGGATCGAGACCTATCTTATATTGTAGAGCATGTTCGAAAACCTAGAAATCACTTATCAATATCTGCAACCGAGCCATCTATAAAATTTTCATTATTTGAAACAGGATCAAACAAATCATGAAAATAACAGTTTTCAGAGCCAATTCGTTTTGATTAATGTTTTTTTTCAATATATTCTATGTGTTTATAGTCAATTTCAGCTGATAAATACCGGAAAACCGACAATATGTAGTATTGTAATTCTTGTTCTGCTGAAACAAATTACTGTAGGTGACTCGGTTGCAGATATTGATAAGTGATTCATAGGTTTTCGGCCATGCTCTACAACATGAGATAGGTCTCGACCCAGAATCCCAACTTTTGTTGGGATACTTTCCGTGTGAGCATTATCTGTCCAACATTAATGTCAAAATCAAGTTAGGAAACACTGTTATATCCAACTTACACTCTTCCAAACAAATTGTTTTGAATGACGTCATCAGATGTACCCGTCGCATATATATTCGTAACGATCAATAAGTGTCGCATAGGGACATTCATTTTTTCCCTCCTTTTCCATTACGTAGACACATTGCAGATACGTTATGGTTGTATTCACAATAAAAAAACAAATTCCATTCGGAGACAGGCCTTTTTTTCAACAGAACTTTACTAACTTTGTCAACGGAAATATCTGGGTTTTATCGGATAACAGGCGAACTAGAACTGCCAAAATTCAACTTCATAAGTTTGATACAGGTAAGAAAACTCTGTCCTTAATTTTTTTTCTTTTTTTTCAGTAACATTTGATCTAGAGACATTCGATCGTGAGCTTCCCGAGCATTTTGTGGGTAAAATACATCATTGCACTAGCTACAATCAGTGTTTATATGTGGTTTTGTACCGCCGGAATGACCCAAATGTGAACGAGCGGACAAGACTGTTCGAATTCAATACGGTAACCAGACAATGGAGTTTCATTCGATATGTTCCTGGCGTAACAACATTTACAACCTTCGGACCAATTTTCGAAAATCTAATGTATATGATTGATTACTCTGATCAACGTCCCCCGTCACTTGTGAAATACGACTTTAGACGGAATCTGATATTAGATGTGAATTCCATACCGGTGAGTGTACAGCCTGATGAGGTTGCTCAAAATTTCCTAGGGTGTGGCAGCTCGAACTTGTATAAGATTTCTGGAAAATGATGGTTGTGTATATCTACTGAGACCGATGCGAAATATGCAGACCTTCACGGTCCTCAGGTACAATACGGGCCGAGCGTTTGAAGAATTGCACACTCATAGTTTAACCAATAGTCCAAGTGCTGATTTTCGTCAATCGGATATTGGTATGTCAAATAATTTATGAATAATGAAATATTTAAAATGTTTTAGCTATTAAGAATGGATTTGTTCTGACGGGTTCCAACAACTTGGATCCGAATGAAGTTGAGAATCACTGGTACATTGATATTTTCGATTTCACAACGAGCACTTGGAACAAGATCGCTCTCAAAGATTTTATAGAACAAACGAGGAGAATAAGGCTGCGTAATCTGCACATGTTCCTCATGGGAAACAATTTATACTCAATTTCGATGGACATCAGAGGTTCACATCGTGTTGAAGTGTGTGAAATCATTCCAAGTCTGTCGACTATTTGTATGTTACAATTGATTGATAAAAACAATAACAAGGAAGAAATTGAGCCGACCAAAGAAAATCTTTCCATTCCGTTACGGTAGGACTACTGAAACTAAATTGCTCAGAAGTTATTTTCAGATACAAACTGGATAACATGATGTCTTGGAGGATTGCTGTAAACATCGCCAGACTGAAAAATGAGCAGAAACTGGGAGCCGTTAAAGAATTACAAAGAATGGGTGAAGAGGAGATAATTGACCATCAAATGCTGCGGAAACTTCGATCTGTATTGGATAGTGATTTTTCTGATGAAAATGATTCGGATATCACTGATTTTGAGGAGGATCTGCATGAAGGTGCAAATGATAATGAGGGAAGAGTCGGTTGGTTTCAAGGGATCGTTTTCGGAAATCGTCAACAAATCGATGAAAGAGAGATGGGATTTTCTGATGATGAATAATATCTTTTCTGTGCTTTTTCAATAAAAATCTTTTCTTAACTTTTTTTTCGTGTGCCTATCTATTCACACGACCAGAAAAAAAGACGTCACCAGGTCGAACACATGACTTAATAGAAATCACAAACACATAATCAACTGTTAACAAAATTTCAGTAACGTTCGAATTAGAAACCTTGAATTGTGAGCTTCCTGAACATTTTTCTAGCACCATGCATTACTGCACTGGTAACGACGAATGGACCTTTTTATGTTATATAGGTTGTTCTGCTGCTTCTGAAACACTGTAGTCTTTATATAATACTGTTCCAAACAAACTGTTCTGAATGACGTCATCAGCTGCACCTGTTACATAGATGTGTCCCGATCAATAAGTTTCGCGTAAGGACATTCATTTCATTACCTCTTTTTCCCATTGCGTAAACACATTGCAGATACGTTATGGTCGTCGTTGCAATACAAAAACAAATTCCATGTGGAAATAGACCATTTTTTCTCCAGTCCAATTTTGTTAATTTTGTCAACGAGAATATGTGGATTTTATCTGAAAAAACGCGAAATGCTACAACTGACAGAATGCGGTTCTATAAGTTCGATACAGGTATGAAACTTTTCTTTTGACTTATATATTGTTCCATGTTTTCAGTAACATTTGACCTAGAGATCTTGAACTGTGAGATTCCTAGTAGTTTTGTTGGTTTTATACGTCATTGTACTAGTCATAACCAGTGGATATATGTAGTGTTGTACCGGAATAGCGGTAACGCAAACGAACGGACAACACTGTTCAAGTTTGATACGGTAACCAGACAATGGAGTTTCGTTCGTTATGTTCCTGGCGTAACAACACCTACGACCTTTGGACCAATTTTTGAAAATTTTATGTATATGATTGAATATCCTGATCAACGTCCTCCGTCACTTGTGAAATACGATTTTCGGCGTAATCTGATATTAGATGTGAATGCCATACCGGTGAGTGCACAGTCTGATGCGGTTGCTCAAATTTTTCTAGGGTGTGGAAGCTCTGACTAATATAAAAATGATGGAAAATGATGGTTGTGTATATCTGCTGAAACCAATGCGAAATATGCAGACATTCACGGTCCTAAGGTATAACATGGGTCGACAGTTTGAAGAATTGCACACTCATAGTATAAACAATATTAGAGGTGTTAATTTACGTCAATCCAATATGAGTATGTTAAATAATTTATGAATAATAGAGTATTTGAATTGTTTCAGCTATTAGGAATGGATTTATTCTGGAACAAACAATCAATCCGAATGAGGTCCAACAACATTCGACATGGTACCTAGATATGTTTAATTTCACAACAAACACATGGAACAAAATCGCTCTCGAATGCTTCATGAGGCATAAAATGAGAAGAAGGCCGCTGCATATACTCCTCAATGGAAACAATTTATACTCAATTTCGATGGACGTGCTAGGTTCATATCGTATTGAAATGTGTGAAATCATTCCAAGTTTGTCGACGATTTGTATGTTACAATTGATTGATAGAAACTATGATGCGGAAGAAGTTGAGCCGGTTAGAGAAATGCTTTCAATTCCGTTACGGTAGGACTACTGAAACTAAATTGCTCAGAAATTCTTTTTAGAAACAAATTGGAAAACATGTTGACTTGGAGGATTACTGAAAACATCGTCAGACTGAAAAATGAGCAGAAGCTGGGAGCCCTTGAAGAATTACAAAGAATGGGTGAAGAGGAGATACTTGACCATGTCATGATCCGGAAGTTCCGATCGGAATTGGATAGTGATTTTTCTGATGAAAGTGATTCGGATATCACTGATTTTGAGGAGGATCCGCATGAAGGTGCAGATGATAATGAGAGAGAAATCAGAAGGCTGGATGCATTTCGAAGGGCTTTCGGGCATCGTGAACAAATTGATGAAAGAGAAATGGGATTTTCCGATGATTAATAATACCTTTATGTGCTTTTTCAATAAAAATATATTCTTAACTTCTTTTTGTGTGTACCAATCTACCAACGCCATCAGAAAAAACCCCACGACGTCACCAGGTCGAACACCTGTCTCAATCAATAAACCAATGCAATTGGTTCAGTTGTTCTCACTGTCTTTTTCCTTGCGTAGACTCATTCGCAATGGTTTGTTTCATAATTAAAAAACAAATTCCACTCGGTAAAGTATCTGCCGAACATCTGTACAACTATTCTGCCATAATTGACAAAAAAGTTTGGATTTTTCTGGATAACAGACATGATAAACTGTATCCGAAAATACAGTTTCATGTTTTTGATACAGGTAAGAGAAAAATTCGAGATTTTTTTATATTGTAAATTTCAGAAACGTTTGAAATGGAGACCGTGGATTGTGAACTTAGATCGAATTTTAAAGGTGCAATAACACATTTCACTAATTACGAAAATGGTATATTCATGATTTTGAATGATCATCGGAAGCAGCGAACTAGACTATTCAAGTACAATACGATAAAACGGAAATGGGGTATCACACATCTCAGGTTTGCGAAACATGGCACTAGTTTTGGTCCCATGATTCGAGATCAACTTTATATGATTGATAGTCTTGATGAAGGCGTTATATCTTTGCTGACATACGATTTGAATACCAAGGAATTGAATCAAATACCAATTCCAGTGAGTTTGTTTCGATTTGAAAAGTTACGTCGGTACGGTTTCAGACCCCAGTTATCAGATGTGATATGACACTTCTGGAACATGATAACAAGCTATATTTGATGAAGAAGGATCGGAGAAATCAAACACTTACTATGTCAAAATTTGAAGATGGACAATTTTTCGATATAGGCACTCATAATTATAACAATATTGATGGTGTAACGTTAGATGAAGCGTTTATTAGTAAGTTAATGATTTTCGCGATAATCTGATATTGACGTTTTGCAGCTGTAAAAAATGGTATTGTACTAGAAAATCGGTTGAATCTGTTGCAAAATCATGAGCCAGATGAAGAAGAATTGAGCAATCGTTTGATTTATTTAGACATATTTGATTTCACAACGAATCAATGGAACAGAACTACTCTCCAAGGTTTAATAAGAAAAGATATTGACCCGTTCGATCTTATTGTAATGGAAAATACGATCTTGTCGGTATTTCTGGACGAATCGATAGATTGGATTTCATTTTCGGTTCAAATTTGCGAAATATTACCATCGTTGTCAACTTTGTGCATGTTGCAATTGATTGACAAAAAGAATGATGCAAAAGAAATTGAGCCGATCAAAGAGAGTCTATCAGATGCATTGCGGTATGTCTTCATGGTTTATAATTTCATATTAAACATTTTTCAGTTTCAAATTAAATAACATGTTAGAATGGAGGATCTCGGAAAATAACATCAAACTAGCAAATGAGCAAAAGTTACAAGCTGTCCAAGAAATAGGAAGACTGGAGCAAAACGAGACAATTGACCATGAAATGCAAAGAAAACTTCAACTTGCATTTGATAGTGATTTTTCGGATGCCAGTGATTCGGATATTACTGATGGTGAAGATGAAGCATTCGAGAATTCGGACGATGAAAATAATGTACGAAACTTTTGGAGTAGTAACGAGATTTATGATGAGAGGGTGATGGAATGGTCGGAAGCTGATCATGTTGATGATTACAATGACTGGTCCGACTAGACCATAACTTTCGAAAAGTTTCTGTATCAGCTCATATTTAATTCGAAGTAGTTCTTTCAAATCAATTCTTTTCTTTTTTTTCTTGTGATAGAGAGATGAAAATGTTCGATGATGAGGAATAAATTTTTCTTGTTTTTTTTATACATTTTCTGCACATCTTTTTTTTGTACACCTATCTACTCACACCATCAGAAAAAACCTACGACGTCACCAGGTCGAACACCTGTCTCAATCAATAAACCAAGACAACTGGTTCAGTTGTCCTCTTTCTCTTTTTCCTTACCCCGACTGATTTGCTATGGTTTGTTTCACGATTAAAAAACAAATTCCGCTTGGTAAAATATCTGGTCAATATCTGCCCAACTATACTGTCAAAATCGACGAAAAAGTTTGGATTTTTTGTGATAACCGACATGACAGATTGTATCCCAAAATACAGTTTTATATGTTTGATACCGGTAAAAAACATTATAAAAAATATTTTTTATTATGTAACTTTAGAAACATTCGAATTGGAGACTGTGGATTGTGAACTTAGATCAAATTTTAAAGGGCAAGTAAAAGCCTTCTCCAATTACAAACACGGAATATTTATGGTTTTGCACGATCAGATGACACAACGAACTAGACTGTTCAAGTACAATACTATAAAACGAAAATGGGGCTTCAAACATCTCAGGTTTGCAACAAGTCGCACGTCTTTCGGTCCGATTATCCGAGACCAAGTTTTCATGGTGGATAGACCTAATGAAGAAGTTGTGTCTTTACTAACATATCATTTGGATACCAATGAACTGGATCGAACACCGATACCGGTAAGTTTGCTTCAAATTAAGAGCTATAGTCCTTTGATTACAGAACCACGTTGTTATGTCTGACATGAGACTTGTCGAAAATGATAACAATTTATATTTAATGAAGAAGGATCGGCAAAATCGAACACTTATCATGTCAAAATTCGAAGATGGGCAGTTCCATGAATTGAACACTTACAGTTATAACACTATTGATGGTGAAACATTGGATGAATCCTATATCAGTAAGTTGCACATTTTTGCAATAATATGAGACTGAAGTGTTACAGCTGTGAAAAATGGAGTAGTACTCAGAAATCGGTTTCAAAATGACGAGCCAGATGAAGAAGAATTGAGGAATCGGTTAAATTACCTAGTCATGTTTGATTTCACAACGAATCAATGGAAAGTAACTGCACTCAAAGGTTTAATAAGGAAAGATATTTATCCGTACAATCTTATTGTAATGGGAGACACAATTTTGTCGGTATTTCTGGACCAGTCGATAGATTGGGTATCACTTTCGGTTCAAATTTTCGAATTATTACCATCTTTGTCAACTATTTGCATGTTTCAATTGATTGATGAGAAGAATGATGGAACCAAAATTGTGCCAATCAAAGAAAGACTGTCAGATTCATTGCGGTATTTTTTCATGGTTTATGCATTCAAACTAAACATTTTTCAGATTCAAATTGAATAACATGTTAGAATGGAGAATCTCGGAAAATAACATCAAACTGACGAAGGAACAGAATTCACTAGCTGTACAAGAAGCAAAACGATTAGAGGAAGCCGGAACAATTGATCATGAAATTCAAAGAAAACTTCAACTTGTATTTGATAGTGATTTTTCGGATGAAAGTGATTCGGATGTTACTGATGGTGAAGAGGAAGCACTTGAAGTGTCGGAAGATGAATATGATGCGGAAAACAATTGGAGTAGTTATGAGATCAATGATGAGAGGGCGATGGATTGGTCGGAAGCGGATCATGTCGATAATCCCGATTTCTGGTTTGACTAAACAAAAACGAACAAAACGATCTTGTGCCAGCTCATCTTTATTTTGAAGTAGTTTTTCCAAATGAATTCCTTTTTTTCCTTTCTTAATTTTTTGGGGTTTTTCCCCCAATTTTCGATCAATTCTTTCATTAACAATGAAATTTATTGTTGCTTCTAAAACACTGTAATATCCAACTTACACTCTCCCAGACAAATTGTTTCATATGACATCATCAGACGCACCTTTTGCATATAATTGTCTCAATCAATAAATGTCACACCGGGACATTCATTTCATTACCTCCTTCTTTGCATTAGGTAGACACTTTGCAACGTCACCTGTCTCAATCAATAAACCTGTGCAACGACTTCAGTTGTTCTCACTCTCCATTTCCCTAACGTGGACTCATTCGCTATGGTTTGTTTCACAATTAAAAAACAAATTCCGCTCGGTAAAATATTTTTTGCAAGTTGTGGCCAGCACTACTGCCGAAATTGACGGAAAAGTTTGGATTTTTTGTGATAACAGACAGGACAATGTTCATCCCAAATTACAGTTTTTTGTATTTGATGCAGGTAAGAAATATCACTTTGTGAAAAGTATTATCGTGTAAATTTCAGAGACTTACAAAATGGAAACTGTCAATTGTAAAGTTAAATCAAATTTCAAAGGTGTAATAAAACACTTCACGAATTACAAACACGTTATATTCATGATTTTGTACGATCATAGTGAAAATCGAACTAGACTGTTCAAGTACAATACCATAAGACGGAGATGGCGTTTCGAAAATCTAAGATTTGCAACAAGTGGCACTTTTTTTGGTCCATTTATTGAAAACCAAGTTATTATGATGGATTATCCTGGTGGAGGTGTTGTATCTTTGCTAAAATACAATTTAGATTCTAATCAACTGGAACGAACACCAATACCGGTAAGTTTGCTTCAAATTGAAAACTCTGGTTTTTTGTTTCAGAGCCACGATGCCAGAGCTGATATGAAACTTGTGGAGAATGATGATAAGATATATTTAATGAAGAAAGATAAAATAAACCGAACACTCACTATGTCGAAATTTGAAGATGGACAATTCCAAGAATTGGGGACTTACAATTATAACAATATTGATGGAATGACATTGAATGAAACGTATATAAGTAAGTTGAAGAACTTTGAAAAAAATCAAGATGAACGTTTTACAGCAGTAAAAAATGGAGTTGTCCTAGTCAACCGGTTTCTATTTAATGAACCTGATGAAAGTGAACTGATGAATCGGATGATTTATATAGACATGTTTGATTTTACAACAAATCAGTGGAATAGAACTTTTCTCAAAGGTTTAATTAGAAAAGATGTACATCCGTTCAATCTCATTGTGATGAAGAATGCAATTCTCTCCGTATTTCTGGACAAGTCAAAACACGGGACTACATCTTCGGTTCAAATCTGCGAAATATTACCATCATTGTCCTCTATTTGTATGTTGCAATTGATTGATGAGAAGAATGATGCCTCTGAAATCGACCCAATTAAGGAGAGGCTTTCAGAATCATTAAGGTATGACTTCCTTGTAGACAACTTCGATTTAAATTTTTTCAGACTCAAATTGAATAACATGTTAGAATGGCGAATTCCTGAAAATCACATCAAACTGGCAAAAGATCAGAAAATTCAAGCTGTCCGAGAAGCAGGAAGACTGGAGCAAAACGGGACGATTGATCATGAAATGAAACGAAAACTTCAATTCGTACTTGATAGTGATTTTTCGGATGACAGTGATTCGGATATTACTGATGGTGAAGAGGAAGCATTTGAGGAGTCGGACGATGAAAATAATGCACGAAACTTTTGGAATAGTTACGGGATTGATGATGAAAGAATAATGGACTGGTCGGAAGCTGATCATGGTGATCAGTCCGATTCCTGGTTCGCCTAGATCAGATCTTTCAAAAAAAGTGCTGTGTCAGCTTATATTCAATTCGAAGTACATCTTTCAAACTAATTCCTTTCTTTTTTTCCTGTGATAGAGAGATGAAAATGTTTGATGATGAGGAATAACTTTTTTTTGTTCTTTTTTTCTGATAAATTCTCTGCTCATCTTTCTTTTTCTGTACTTACCTACTCATACCATTAGAAAACCCTACGACGTCACCACGTCGAACACCTGTCTCAATCAATAAACCGGTGCAACGCGCTCAGTTGTTTTCAACAGCCTTGTTCTTAGCGTGGACGCATTTGCTATGGTTTGTTTTACAATCAAAAAACAAATTCCACTCGGTAAAGTATCTGGGCAAATTCTGTCCAACTTTACTGTCAAAATTGACGAAAAAGTTTGGATTTTCTGCGATAACCGAGATGATGAAATTTATCCCAAAGTACAGTTTTTTGTGTTTGATACAGGTAAGCAATATAAGTAAAAAAATTTCATTGTTCAATTTTTAGAAACGTTTGACTTCGAGACTGTGGATTGTGAACTCAGATCAAATTTTGAAGGTGTAATAAGACACTTCACCAATTACAAACACAGTATATTTATGATTTTGTATGATCATAGGAAACATCAAACTCGGCTATTCAAATACAACACGATCAAACGAAAATGGGGTTTCAAAAATCTCAGGTTTGCAACAAGTCGCACTGTTTTCGGCCCAATTATTCGACACCAAGTTTTTATGATTGATCGTCCTGGTGAAGGAGCTGTGTCTTTATTGAAATACAATTTAGATACCAATGAACTGGATCGAACACCAATACCGGTAAGCTTGTTTCAAATTGGAAATTGTAGTTCTTTCGTATCAGAACCACGCTAATAGCTTTGGCATGAAACTTGTGGAAAATGACAATAGGATCTATTTAATGAAGAAGGGTCGAAGAGCTCAAACACTAACAGTGTGGAAATTTGAAGAAGGGCAATTTTTTGAATTGGGAACTTACAATTATAACACTATTGATGGTGTGATATTGGATGAAATGTATATCAGTAAGTTGACAAATTTGAGGACAATTCGAGATAGACGTTTACAGCTGTGGAAAATGGAGTAGTACTAGAAAATCAGTTACATAGGCTTCCAAACTATGAACCAGATGAATATGAATTGAGCAGTCGGTTGATTTACCTAGACATATTTGATTTCACAACGAATCAATGGAACAGAACAGCTCTCAAAGGTCTAATAAGAAAAGATATTTATCCGTACAATCTTATTGTAATGGGAAATACAATCTTTTCGGTTTTTCTGGACCAATCGAAACATAGGACCACATTTTCGGTTCAAATGTGCGAAATATTACCATCGTTGTCCTCTATTTGTATGTTACAATTGATTGATGAAAAGAATGATGGAACCGAAATTGAGCCAATCAAGGAGAGACTTTCAAAATCATTGAGGTATGATAACATGATATACTGTTTCTAGGGACGCTTTTTTCAGACTCAAACTGGGTAACATGCTGGATTGGCGGGTTTCTGAAAATCATATCAAACTGGCTAAGATGCAGAAGTTACAAGTTGTTCAAGAAGCAGGAAGACTGAGGGAAAACGAGATAATTGATAATAAAATACACCGAAAACTTCTATTTGAGTTTGACAGTGACTTTTCGGATCAAAGTGATTCGGATATCACAAATGCTGAAGACGAACCGTTCCATGAGTCAGATGATGAAAATAACGCACGAAACTTTTGGAGTAGTAACGAGATTAATGATGAAAGAATGATGGACTGGACGGAAGCTGATCATGTTGATCAACCCGATTTCTGGCCCGAGTAGACCATAACTTTTGAAAATTTTCTGTATCAGCTCAATTTTATTTCGAAACAGTTCATTCAAAGGAATTCCTATTGTTTTTAAACTTTTGTCTTTTCTAATTCTCAATAAATTTATTCATCTTCGATAAACTGTTCTGATGTTTTCTAAAACAGTGTTCTATTCAACTCATATCCTTTCAAACAAATTGTTTCATATGACGTCATCAGATGCACCTGCTACATATATTCGTCTCGATCAATAAATCTATGTCGCATCGTGACATTTATTTCATTACGTCTTTTTTCATTACGTAGACACATACGCCATGGTTGTCGTCGCAATAAAAAAACAACTTCCATACGGAGGAGGGCCTTCTATTATCCGGACCAATCATACTCTTCTTATCAACGAGAATATTTGGATGGTTTGTGATAACAGGCGAACTCTTACAACTTACAATATACGTTTTCAGAGGTTTGATACAGGTAAGAAAAAGGCACATTTCATTATCATTTATTTGATGATTTCAGCAACTTTCGAACTAGAGACATTGGAGTTTGAGCCTCCTAGGCGTTTTAATGGTTTTATAACTAACTGCATTAGTTCCAATGAGTGTATATATGTGGTTGTGTCCGTGGACTGCAGAAATGTGAACAAACGGACACGACTGTTTGAATTCGATACGGTAACTAGAGAATTGGACTTCATTCGATTCATTCCATGTGCGAAACCATCAACACAGTGCGGACCTATTTTTGAAAATCTAATGTATATGCTTGATACTCCTGCTGAAGGTTCTATGTCACTGTTAAAATACGACATTAATGAGAATCAAGTTTTAGATGAGTTACAAATACCGGTAAGTGTACAATATGATGACGTAACTAAAATTGTTTTAGGGAGAAGATATTTTTTCTGATATAACCATCATGGAGAATGAAGGTCGGCTTTACCTGCGGAAACATGTGCGAGAGTCGCAGACGCTTACTGTTTCCATGTACAACACGAATCAAGGTCTTCAAGAATTGAACACTCATAATTATAACAATATCGAAGGAGTTGATTTACGTGAATCGCACTTCGGTAAGTCAAATAATTTATTTCTAAATGGATGTTCGAAATATTTTAGATATAAAAAATGGGATAGTTTTGGAACAAGCAACCAATCCTAATGAGGTCCAACAGGATCCAAAATGGTATTTAGATATATTTGATCTTACAACAAACACATGGAACAAAATTGCTCTTGGCAGTTTTATGAGACCATCGACAAGAAGAAACCTAGATGATATGCAGATGGTTCTGATGGGGAACAATTTATTCTCATTTTGTATGTGCGTATGTGGTTCACGTCGTATCGAAATGTGGGAAATTTTTCCATCTTTGGCAACTATTTGTATGTTGCAATTGATCGATGAGAAGAATGACAGGCAGGAAATCGAGCCGATCAGAGAAATGCTCTCTATTCCGTTACGGTAGGACTACGGTATTTGCACTACTCAAAAACATTTTTCAGATACAAATTGGATAACATGATGTCTTGGAGAATCCCTGAAAACGACGAAAAACTGAGGAAAGCTCAGTTTTTAGCTGTCGTTGAAGAATTACAAAAAATGAATGAAGATGAGTTGATTGACCATATCATGCTCCGAAAGTTTCAAGTAGAGTTGGATAGTGATTTTTCTGATCAAAGTGATTCGGATATCACTGATTTTGAGGAGGATCCGCATGTTAGTGCAGATGATAATGAGGAAGATATTAATGAGGATGATTGGCTATTTTTCGGAGTTCGAGAACAAATTGATGAAAGAGAGATGGCATTCGTCCCCAGTGATGATGAGGAATAGCTTTTTTTCTGCTTTTTGGTTGCTGAATTACTTTTATTCCTTGTTCAAATTTGCAGTTTTTTGAATTATTGTACAATCTGAAATAGTTCATTTATTTTTCTTCATTTTAATTTAAAAAAACCTTTTCCCAATTTTCAATAAATATTCATGTCGTACTATTCTTTCTGTATTCAAGTAAAAAACATTTTTATTCAAATTCATTCAACTGACAAATGAGGATAGGAGACATTAGCACAATTACCTCTCACGTGTACGCACGGGCCACAGGTACGGCCGTTTTGCGAGCGATTTCATTAGTTGGCAGCGTGCCAAAGAACCGCCCTGCGGGTAGTGTGCGTCAAATGATGCAACTCACCATTTTTCCCGCGTTTTTTTTCTTTTTCTTTCATACAATGTATTTCACAATTTCAGATGTCTTGCTTCCTAACAAAAACCATCATTCCATATGAAAGGGCAGAAGACAAACCTAAAGTTTTTAGTACTCTAGTTGATGACGACATTTGGATGTTGTTTGACAACGAAAGGGAGTCGATTCACCCGAAACGAAAGTTTTACAAATTCGATACAGGTAAACAACGATTTGAAATTTAAAAAAAAGTAACTTTCAGGGACTTTAAACCTTGAAGCCGTGGATTGTGTTTTTCCTGATAGTATGACTGGAAATGTATCTAAAATTACTAGCTATCAACAGAATGTTTACGTATTCTTATTGCAACGCAAAAAGCCAGTGGAGGGACAGACTACAATTGTCAAATTTGATACAATTACTCTGCAATGGGAGTTTCTTATTTATTCTTACACGTTCGCAACGTTTGGACCAGTTGTTGAAGATTATTTGTTCCTTGTGAAATATGCACCCCACGGGCAGAAATCGTTGCTAAAAATTCACTTGAAGTCGAAAAATACTAAACAAATTCCATTTCGTGTAATTTTGATTTGGATTTTCGGATAAATATCTATTGAAATTCAGTACAAAACCAACCATGGCATACGGTTTATGGAGAATAATGGGGAAGTTTATACACGGGAGAGAAATCTGAACAATCGCACATTTATTGTTTCAAAGGTCGAACCTGGAAAACAAGAGACATTGAATACGTATTGTTATGACAATATTGAGGGTCAAAAGTTTATAAGTAATACAGAAATCAGTACGTTTTGGAAAATTTCTTTTTAAAAAATTGAATTTTTTTATTCAGATGTGAAAAATGGGCACGTCCTGACAGTTGAGAACTCTGAAACTAGTACAATCTACCTCGAACTGTTTGACTTCACTACAAACAAATGGAACCGAACAGCCCTACCGGGTTTCATCAGAGAAGACACCAAATGTTTCCATGATTCTTGGATAGTCAGAGGAAATCAGATATTTGTCGTGTTTGAAAACTGGTCAAGGAAGACAAAATATTTTATTCAAATGATCGAAATATGTCCAACGTTGTCAACTATTTGCATGACAAGTCAGATTGAAAGGACGAATAGGGCGGAAGATTTTGATGAGGTCAAAGATTGTTTGTCGATTTCAAATAGGTAAAGAGAAAGTGGAAAAGAACGAATCTACAGTAGATTTTCAGATCGAAACTGGAGAACATGCTTAACTGGAAGATTCGTGAAACTAATATCAAGCTAACGGAGCAACAAACGTTGGAAACAGTCGCAGAATTGTTGAAGATGGAGAGAGACGGAACTATAAAACACAAACTACAAAAGAAACTTCGGAATATTTTTGACAACGACTTCTCTGACGACAGTGGTTCAGATATCTCTGACTTCCCAGTAGAGGATCATGAAAGTTCTGGTGATGAGGGCAACGTTTGGTTTGAACCACTGTTTAGAGAGGTTTCGAGACGATTCGATGAGAGAGAAGAGGAGTTTTGGTTCTAAAGAGTCAATTTTATTTTTATCCATCCTGTATGACAGCCTGATTTCATACTTGGTCTTTTTTGTTTCGGAGTATTTTTTTGCAATAAAACCATTTTGTTTTTCTGTTCGTTACAAACTGTCAAAAATTAATACTTTTTCGCTATTGTTGTTCATTTCAAAATGCAATAGACTGCCATGTTCAATCAATCGATAAAGAAGACACATATGTACACAACCTCTTGCGTAGCATGCGCAACATGCGACGTGCCGCATCTGACCATTCATTATTTCCCGCGCATTTCTTGTTAATTATCGCAAACAACTTGTAAGTTATTTGAGATGACCTGCTTCACAACAAAAACAACAATCCCATTTGGAAAAACAGTGGATAGACCTTATGTGTATACTACTCTAGTTGATGACCATATTTGGATATTGTTCGATAAAGTAAGAGACTCAATGTATCCCAAAAGGATTCTATATAAATATAACATAGGTAAATTCATATTGACTTAATTGAAAAAAACACGAATGTTTCAGAAACATTAAAACTAGAAACAGTGGATTGTGTGTTTCCTGATGATTTTACTGGAAGTGTCATTAATTTCACGAGCTACCAGCGTAACATCTGCGTTACCATGCTGCAAGAAGTTGGGTTTTTGCAGACCCGTGATGTTATTTTTGAGTTGGATGTGAAAACTTTACAATGGAAGCATGTCATTTACCCGCACTTTGATGGAATTTATCCTTCATTTGGTCAAATTGTTGGAGATTATATGTACGTCGTTGCACATAATCGAGAAGTGGAGAAATTTCTGAAGAAAATCAATTTGAAGACGTTAGAGATTACGGATATTCAGCACCCTGTTAGTTTGCAACACTTGAAGTTCCAATGTTTGTTGTGTTTCAGAATGTTCCTCGCTACGATGACCTTAGCCTTATGGAGAACAATGGTGAAATCTATGCGATGCACCATCGAACTATTGATAATATAATTGTTGTTTCAAAGGTTGAATCTGAAGGTGTGGAAGAAGTGAATAATTATTGTTATGACATGGTTGAACGCCAAACACTCCGCTGGATCCACCACATTCGTGAGTTTGAATTTCTGAGTAAACGCCAAGCTTTTTGTTTAAGAGGTCAAAAATGGTCTTGTTCTGAAGGTTGATGGTTGTTTTAGAGACTATGATTGCCAATTGGTTTATCTCTATCTGTTCGATTTCACGAGACTCAAATGGAATCGAACGGATCTGCCTAATTTCAAAAGTAAAGTTAACAAAACTCTTGGATCTTGGATCGTGAAAGAGAACAAATTGTACGTCGTGTTTATGGAATTGTTGGATGAGATGACATTTTCTATTCAAATGATTGAAAAGACTCCAACGTTGTCCACTATTTGTATGTTGACTCAAATAGACAAAACGAATGAAGCAAATGGATTTGATAAATTCAAAGATGATTTGTCGATTCCAGCAAGGTACAGATCAAATGAACCAAAATTTATTGATATGCATCTTGCAGACTGAAACTGGACAATATGTTGGAATGGAGAATCCCGGAAAATCAGACCAAACTTGCCGAGCTACAAAAAATTGAAGCTGCACGAGAGTCGATGAAAATGGAGATTGATGGGGTGGTAGATCACAAACTACAACGGAAGCTTCTTGGTGCATTTAATAGTGACTTCTCCGATCAAAGTGGTTCGGATATCACTGACGCAGACGATGAACCGTTCGAGGAGTCAGATGATGAAAATAATGCACGATACTTTTTTAGTAGTGAGGAGATTCAAGACGAAAGGAGCTCGTCAATTTTCTTCTGATTTTTAAAACATCAATTGCAAAGGTTCCCGATTTTACTTCTGATTTATTTCCATTTTTCAATAAAATTTCATTTTTCACTAATTTCGTTCATTTGAGACTGTAATCAAATTTGATGACGATCCTAGGTACCTGTAAAGCAAATAATCAAATGGCAAAGCCGTTCAAATTCTGTTTTTTTCTTGCTCTTCTGTTCTGTTTTTTAGTCTCTTTGCTTTTTAGTATCAATTTTTTATTTCAATGAACGTATGTTTTCCCATTTTGCCTCTCGATGATACGTATTGGTTACTCGGTCCACCAATCGATAAATGCGGTAAACCAGCAAGAACAGCCTGCAGAGGGATACGCAAGACTACACACGTCCCATTTGCGTCACCATATTCGTTTTATACTAATTGTTCAGATTTGCTATGTCTCGCTTCACAACAAAAATTCCAATTCCATTTGGAGACACCACCTTTACCCCTAGAGTTTTCAATGTCTTGATAGGAAACCACATTTGGATTTTGTTCCATACCAAACTTCGTCGGGATTGTCTGAAAGTTCAATTTTACAAATTTAACACAGGTGTAAAAAATTGAGGAAAACTAGATCAAGAAAGAATTTCAGGTACAAACCAACTTGAAGTGGTCGATTGCGAGTTTCCCGAAAAATTCGATCAAAACTTGGTTGCAGTAAAAAGTGATCAACGTCAAATTTATGCCTTTCTATTGGATTGAAGTAATAATGATTCTGGAATAAAAAAACTGCACTTGTTCAAGATGAACATCAACACTCTACAATGGGAGTTTGTGATGAATCTTGACCAAAACATTAAGATTGGACCAATTGTTGATAATCGAATGTGGTACGCTGAAACAATAGGCCTTTTTGGAGCCTCGGTGATGCAAGTCGATTTGATGTCGTTGGAGACTGTGCAAATATTTTGGGTTAGTTAAAAACAGACTGTTCAAAAACAGTTGCTTTATTTCAGAGTGATAGTGGAGTTGATCTCAAAAAAACTTATGACAAACAATGGTGAAATATACCTGGTGACAGAAACCCTCGGGTCAGGATCGTTCACCGTGCATTGTATCGAGAACGAAGAATTGGATGAGTTGTGTGAGTATCGCTGGGATAACATAGAAGGAAAAACTTTGATGCAAGGGAATATCCGTACGTTTCAATATGTGTTTCATGGAACATTTTCTAATGTTTTCAGCTGTGGAAAATGGAAGTGTAATGCATGTTAGTCAACGAGGTATTATTGATGAAATTGAAGCTAGTACACTGTATGTTGATTTGTATGACTTCAAACAACACAAGTTTACTCGTAAAACTCTGCCGGGATTCGAGCAGGAAGATATACCAACCATTGGTAACTTGATTGTGAAAGAGGACAAGGCGTTTGCGGTGTTTGGAGATGATTTACAAGCTAGCAAGTTCTCGTTTTGGATTTATGAACTTTCACCAAAGCTATCAACAATCTGCATGTGGGACTTGATTGATAGAAAAAATGATGCAACAGAAATCGAACCAATTGTCGAGAGCTTGTCAAATCCTTTGAGGTCTGACAATATCTAATTAACCGCGTAGTTTTGGATTTTTCAGACAAAAACTACAAAATATGCTGAAGTGGAGAATCGCTGAAAACGACACTAAACTTGCAAAGAGACAAAAAGCAGAAGCGTTGCGAGAGGCTATCGAAATGGGAAACGATGGAGTTGTGGATCAAAAATTGCAACGAAAACTTCAAAATGTGTTTGAGAGCGATTTTTCAGAGGAGAGTGATTCAGATATCACGGATTTCGATACTGAGTCTCATCATAGTTCGCGTGAGACAAGCATCCGATGGGTCAATGGGCAGATTGAGTTTCTTGGTGAGAGACTTGATGAAAGAGAAATGGGACACTGGGTTCCAAGATATTGAACAGTTTGGATCTATTGCGTTTTTTGCCCCTTTTTTTTCAGTTTTTGATGTCTTGAACTTGTATTTCTGTACTATTCAAATAAAAATATGTTTTCCCTTCTTGTCTCCATAATGTGTGCTGGTTTCTAATAGCAAGCAGTAAACGCGGTAAGACCCCTGCAGAGAAATACACAAGACCTCCCCTAACAAACCCCTCTCTCCCTCCCCCCTCCTTCAACTGCGTGTTTGTTTTGTTTCCAATGTTTGTTCTGTGCCCAGTCACACTACTTGTTAAATAGTCCATCTGACCATCGACCTTAATAAGATTTTTTTAATATGTTCGCATTATATTGAAATCCATGTTATAACACATTTTTTCAGATTCTCTATGTCTAGTTTAATAACAAAAACTCCAATTCCCTATGGACACACCACTCGTACTCCTAGTGTGTTCACTGTCCAAATAGAAAATCATATTTGGATTTTGTTCACTTTCAAAGGTCATCTAGATTTTCCAAAAATCCAACTGTACAAGTTCAATACAGGTATTCAACAATAATAACATTAAATCAAAAAAAAAAAGATTTCAGATACATTTAAAATTGAAAGTGTCGATTGCGAGTTTCCAGAAAATTTTGATCAATGTTTGTTTTTGGTGAGGAGGGATCAATATTATATTTATGCGTTTTTATGGGACTGGGATAATATTGTCCTAGGGATATTGGTAATGCATATGTTCAAGATGAACGTCAACACTCTACAATGGGAATTTGTGATGGATCTTGAACGAGTTGCATTTCTCGGGCCAATTGTCAATAGTCAATTGTACTATGCTCAATTCATAGGCAATTTTAACGTTTTGATAATGAAAGTTGATTTGACGGTGTTGGAGACTGTACAGATGTTTGGCGTTAGTTGATACCTAACAACAAGAAATTTAGATTCTCTTTTTTTCAGTACAACAGTGACATGGATATCAATAACATTACGGAAAACAATGGTGAGATATATGTGACGTTGAAAAACAACGGATCAGGAGCGTTCATTGTGTATCGTATCACAAATGAAGAACCGGAAGAGTTGAGCAGTTTTCGTTGGGATAACATTGAGGGACTATATTCGCTGGACGTAAATATCCGTAAGTTGATACGGTTTTAAAAAAACTTATGAATAATATCAGCTGTGGAAAATGGAGATGTAAGACAAGTTCGTCATTTATCGATAAATGATGAACTTCAAGCTAGGACAATCAATATTGCTTTATACGATTTCACAGAAAACAAATGGAACCGTAGAAGTCTGCCGGAATTGAAACAAAAACATTCACAAATCATTGGTAATTTGATTGTGAAGGGTGACATGGTGTTTGCCCTGTTTGAAGAAAACTTGAAAGCTAGGAAATTTTGTGTTCAAATGTATGAAACTTCTCCAAAACTTTCGACGATCTGTATGATAGACTTGATTGATAGAAAAAATGATGCAACAGGAGTTGGGTTGATTATTGAGACGTTGTCCATTCCACTGAGGTTTGTAATTATTTAGTGCTTTCCTTAGCTCTCGAAACTACAGGAACAAGCTCAAAAATATGATGAATTGGAGAATTGCTGAGAATGACATAAAACTTGCAAAGCAACAAAAAGTCGAAGCAGCGATTGAGTCGATCAAAATGGGAAGTGATGGAGTAGTAGATCACAAATTACAGCGACAGCTTCAAGATGTCTTTGACAGTGATTTCTCGGATCAAAGCGATTCCGATGTCACTGACGCGGAGGACAAACAATTCGAGGACTCGAACGATGATGGAAACTTTTTGAGTGATAATGAAATTCAAGATGAAAGGGAGTCAGCGGTTTTTTATTAATTGCATTGCAACTATTTTTGATTTACTTCAACGAAAATTTCACTTCTGATTTTTGAATTACTTGAAGAACTTGAGTGTACCTAGTTTTTTTCCTAAGTTTTCAATAAAAGTTTTGCTTCATATCGGTTTCGTAGATATCACGAAGTTTTAAATAAGCCTCACAAAAGGCCTGAAAATATAATGTTGATTTTTCTGTTTGTGCCAATTTGAGATTGTTCGCTATGTTTTTTGTTTCATTATTACTGGTTTTTGTGTTACATTCTTCTTTCTTGGTTTTGTGTTAATGTTTTTTCTCTATGTTGATATCTATGCATTATTTCAATACACGTGTGCCTTCCTATCTTGCGTCACCGTAATGATTTTCTCTCCCAATCAATAAGCGCGGTAAAATGGTTAGACCCCACACACTTCATCTGCGTCACTATATTCGTTCTGCATGCAATAATACGATTTGTATAATGGCCATCTATCTCATTACGTTTTTTATTACACATTCTTTATATAAAAAATCATATTATAATTCATTTTCAGATTAGTTATGTCTCGCTTTACAACAAAAACTCCAATTCCATTTGGCAATACGGAATACACTCCTAAGGTCTTCACTGTCCAAATAGAAAACCATATTTGGATTTTGTTGAATACCAAAGGACATCCGTATTCTCCAAAAATTCAACTTTACAAGTTCAACACAGGTATGAAACAAAGTAAAATTCAACCAAGAAAAATTTCAGATAACTTAGAAATTGAACTAGTCGATTGCGAGTTTCCGGAAAAGTTCGATCAAAATATGTATGAAGTGAAAAATGATAGGCGCTACATTTATGTGTTTTTATGGGAGAGAGATTCCAACAACAGGGATATGGACATGTTCAAGATGGACATCAACACTCGACAATGGGAGTTTGTGCTGAATCTGGACCGAACCACATTTCTCGGGCCAATTGTTGATAGTCAAATGTATTATGCTGCATTCACAGAGTTCGACGACTTTTCGGTGATGAAAATTGATTTGACGTCATTTGACACTACGCAGATATTTTGGGTTTGTTAGTACTAAACAGCAGAAAAAACAATTTCTTTATTTTGGCATGCCGGTGAAATGGATATCAAGGACATTATGGAAAAAATGGTGTAATATGTGTGAAGTTAGAAAACCGCGGATCAAAATCGTTTATTGTGTATCGGATCGAAAATAGAGAATCAGAACAAGTGTGTACGTATAGTTGGGATAACATTGAGGGAAAAACTTTGATGGACGCACAGATCCGTGAGTTTTTTGGGTTTATATAAGGAACTTATGAATATTATCAGCTGTGAAAAATGGAAATGTATGGCAAGTTTATCGAAAACCACGGGAAGCTAGTACAATCTACATTGATTTGTACGACTTCACAGAGAACAAGTGGGTTCGTAAAACTCTACCGGGCTTCAATCAGGATCAGGAAGATATACCAACCCTCGGTAGTTTGATTGTGAAGGATGACAGAGTATTTGCGGTGTTCGGAGAAGATTTAGGAGTAGAAAATTTCTCGATTGGGATGTACGAAATTTCTCCCAAACTATCAACAATCTGTATGTGGGGCTTGATTGATAGAAATAATGATGCAAAAGAAATTGAGCCAATTATCGAGAGCTTGTCGATTCCACTGCGGTTTGTCATCCTTTGGTGCTGTTCTCAGCTCTAAAATTTTCAGACTCAAACTCAAAGATATGATAAAATGGAGAATCGCTGAAAATGACATAAAACTTGCAAAGCAACAGAAAACAGAAGCTGCAAGGGAAGTGGTCGAAATGGAGGCTGATGGAGTTGTAGATCACAAATTACAGCGGAAGCTTCAAACTCTCTTTAACGATAATTTTTCGGATCAAAGTGATTCCGATGCCACTGAAATGGAGGGTGCACAATCTGAGGAGGAACCTTATGATGAATTTGATGGACGATACTATCGGAGTAGTTATGAAATTAGAGATGAAAGAACTTCAATGATTTTTCATTAACCACCTAACAACATTTCTCCATTTTTTCAAACACAATAATTTCAATTCTTATTTTTAAACTACTTTAAAAACTTTGATGGACCTCTTAGTTTTCTGCGTTTTCAATAAAAGTGGTTTTCATACTGTTTTCGTAAATACCACGGAAATCGAAATAAGCCTTATAAAAGGCCTGTAGATGAAGATAATGATAACGAAGATATAACTATTCAGAAGATATAACTATTCAGCTATAACTATTCAGATTCTGATTAGCTTGACTAACTATTATATTATGTTGCGTTTTTCGTTTTTGTCAGTGTGAGATTATTTTCTATGATTTTGGTGTCGTTATTACTTGTTTTTGTGTTACTTTTTGTGTTTTTTTTTGTGATAATATATGTTCTCTATTTCAATACATATGCACTATTTCTATAAACAGTATGTCTCCCCATCTTCCATTTTTTAATGCGTGCTGGTTTTCCTCTAGATCGATAAACGCGGGCGAACTGCCAAAAATCGATTGCTAAGCCATTCGCAATACCCCACACACTGCATCTTCGTCATTATATTGATTTCGTACGCAATCGTACTAATTATAAAGTGGTCCATCTTACCATGAACCTTGCTACGCTATTTTTTCATTACGTACCCATTCTATTAAAATTCCTGCTGTAACGCATTTTCAGACTTGCTATGTCGTGCTTCACAACAAAAACTCCGATTCCATTCGGAGATACAAAACACATGCCTAGCGTGTTCACTGTCCTGATTGAAGATCACATTTGGATTTTGATCAGGAGCAAATTTCGACCGGATCTTTTGAAAATTCAACTTTACAAGTTCAATACAGGTTTTTGAAGATGAAGTTAAAATAAGTTCAATTTAACAATTCAGATACCTACCAAATCCAATTAGTCGATTGTGCGTTTCCGGAAATGTTTAACAAAGCTATGTTTGCGATGAAAGCTGATCAACGCTACATTTATGCGTTTTTAGGCGAATGGCGCCATCCAGATAGCAAAAGAGATATATTTAAAATGTGCATCCATACTCTAAATTGGGAGTTCGTGTCGAATATTTACCATGTTTGGTCCATCGGTCCAATTGTTGATCATCAATTGTTCTATATTCGACGTGTGGAGCGGGACTTTTGGGTGAACAAAGTAGATCTGACGTCGTTGAAGTTTGTGCGAATCTGTCAGGTTAGTAAGGCGCGATCAGCATGTGAACAGGTTTTTTTGTTTCTAGTTTAACCGTACTGATAGTGAACAAAACCTTTTGGAAAACAATGGTGAGGTATATTCAATGAAAGATGACTACTTCAATAGATCGTTTATCGTGGAGCGGGTTTCAACCGAAGGACTACAGGAGTTGAGTAGATACCGCTATGATAATATTGACCCTGAGAGAATATTTTTGATGCAAAATTGTATTTGTGAGTTTCTCTAGTTTTAATGAACACTAGTTAATAACTGCAGCGGTGGGATTTTGGCACCAATTACAAGATCCTCAACGGGCAATAGTTGATGAACTTGAAGCTAGTACAGTTTACCACCATTTGTATGATTTCGCAGAAAACAAATGGATTTGTAAAATTATGCCGGGATTTAAAGAGAAAAATATAGAATGTATTAGCAATTTGATTGTGAAGGATGACATGGTATTTGCGGTGTTTGGGGAAGATTCGAGAAATAAAAAACTCCGGATTAAAATGTATGAAGTTTGTCCAAAACTATCGACAATCTGTATGATGGACTTGATTGATCGAAAAAATGATACCTCTGACCTTGAGCCGATTATGGAAAACCTGTCAATTCCATTGAGGTATTTCATTGATCAATTCACTGCTAACCAGCTATCAAACTTGCAGACACAAGCTCAAAAATATAATGAATTGGAGAATCGCTGAAAATGGTATAAAACTTGTAAAGCAACAGCATGCCGAAGCAGCAAGGGAATCGATTAAATTGGAAAATGACGGATTAGTTGATCACAAACTGAAACGGAAACTTCAAACTGTTTTTGACAGTGGCTTTTCGGATGAGAGCGATTCGGATATATCGGATATTGAAGTTGAGCCTCATGAAAGTTCGGATGATGAAAATATACAAAGGGATGATGAGCGTAGACTATTTGATGACTTCTGAGTAGTTTGAACAATTTCATTTTCGGAACATTTTCTTTTGTCATCTTTTGTTTCATTTTTTTTTGTTAAGAGTCTGCTTTCTTTCTCAATGTCAGCGTATATCCATTATTTCAATAAACGTGTCTCTTCCCATCTTGCGTCGCTTCAATGCGTGCTTGTTTTCCTTAAAATCAATAAACGCGGTAATAGCAAGGCCCTACACACTCCATCTGCGTCACTATATTGATTGCGTACACAATTTTAGGTGGTCCATCTGACTATTTACCATATTACGCTATTTTTTATTACGTTAACTTTTATTTAGAAATTCACATTATAACGCATTTTTCAGACTTGCAATGCCTTGCTTTACAACAAAAACCACAATTCCATTTGGAGAATATAGGCCTTGCGTCTTCACTGTCCTGATAGGAAACCATATTTGGATTTTGTGCAGTACCTATCGCTACCAGGATTTGCCGAAAATTCAACTTTACAAGTTTGATACAGGTATTTAAAGATTAATGAAGATTAATTGGAAGATAGCATTTTAGATACCTTCCAAAGTGAATTGGTTGAATGCGAGTTTCCAGAAAGTTTCGATAAAAATATTTATGCAGTGAAAAGTGATCAACACTACATTTATGCGTTTTTATTGAATTTTAATAACATGAATCTCGGGAATAGGGAAATATACATGTTCAAGATGGCCATTGCCACTCAAAAATGGGAGTTTGTGACGCTACTTGACGAATCGTTGGAACTCGGACCAATTGTTGATAATCAATTGTTTTATATTCAACGTCCGAGGTATGACTTCTGGGTAGAAAAAGTCGACCTGACATCGTTGAAGCACGTCCGACAAATTTGCCGGGTAAGTTGACCGCAAACAGCAGGTAAACCGATTTCTTGTTTCCAGGTCGATAATACTAATACTACACTTGATCTTATGAAAAACAATGGTGAGATATATTTGAAGAAAGAAGACTACGAAAAAAGATTTATTGTGTGGCGGGTTACAAACAAAGGACTGAAGGAGTTGAGTAAATTTTGCTATGATAACATTGACAGTGGAAAATCATTTCTAATCCATGAGCGTGCTTGTAAGTTTATTTGTTTTTATAAAACAATAGTTAGTAGCTTCAGCTGTGGAAAATGGATACGTAAAGCGTGTTCGTGAACGAGGCATAATTGATGAACTTGAAACGAGTACAATCTATCTTCATTTATATGATTTCGCAAGAAACAAATGGTCTTGTAAAATTTTGCCAGAATTTGAGCAGGAAAATATGCAATGTATTAGCAATTTGATTGTGAAGGATGACATGGTGTTTGGCGTGTTTGACTCGAGAGATAGAAAATTACGGATTCAAATGTATGAAACTTCTCCAAAACTATCGACAATTTGTATGATGGACTTGATTGATCGAAGAAATGATTCCACTGAAATTGAGCTGATCATAGAAACACTGTCGGCTCAACTGAGGTATGTCAGCATTCAATTTACTTGTCAGCTTTCAAACTTTCAGAAACAAACTCAGAAACTTGATGAATTGGAAAATTGCTGAGAATGACGCTAAACTTGCAAAGCAACAGAATGCAGAAGCAGCGGAAGAATCGATAAAAATGGAAAATGAAGGGATAGTAGAACATAAATTACAGCGGAAGCTTCAAACTGTTTTTGACAGTGATTTCTCAGACTCCAGTGATTCGGATATCACGGATATTGAAGTTGAGCCTCATGAAAGTTCGGAAGATGAAAACATACAACGGGATGATGAACGCATAATATTTGACAGAAATTTTGAGTAGTTTGGACAATTTCATTTTCGGAACATTTTCTTTTGTCATCTTTTGTTTCATTTTCTTTTTGTTAAGAGTCTGCTTTCTTTCTCAGCATATACACAATACTTCAATGAGCGTATCTCTTTCCATTTTGCGTCTCTTCAATGCGTGCTTGTTTTTGTTTTCCTCACAATCAATAAACGCGGTAAAATAACAAGTTCCTACACACTCCATCGGCGTCACTATATTCATTGCGTACGCAACTTCAAGCGGTATTACCTCCGTCACGAAAAATGACACCTGGCTTGTAACTTCGCCCCACCGCACTAGGTCTCACAGCGAAAGTATGTCTACAAAAACTTATGGAATCAATTTAGCTCGTGATGGCAAACATTTCTATAAGTTTTTGTAGACATACTTTCGTTGTGAGACCTAGTGCGGTGGGGCGAAGTTACAAGCCAGGTGTCATTTTTCGTGACGGAGGTAATATATATTATTAACTACCGAGCAACAATTTTCAATTTTTGTCAAACTGAAGAATTGTAATTCTAAATGTCAGATTACTTGAAAAATTTGAATGGACCTTATTTTTTTCTGAGTTTTCGACAAAAGTTTCTTTCATGCTGTCTTCGTAGACTTCGAAAATGAGCCTCACAAAAATCTTCTTTTTACTTTTTGTGCCAATCCTTTGCTCTCTATTCTAATATTTATGTATACACTATTTCAATGAACGTGTCTCATCCCATCTTGCATCTCTTCAATGCGTGCTTGTTTTCCTCACCCTCAACAAACGCGGTAAAACATCAAAACGCTACACACTCCCTCTGCGTCACTATATTCGTTGTGTACGCAATTGTGCGACATGTGAGTCCATCTGACCATCGATCTTATAACGCTTTTTTTTGATACGTATCCATCCATTGAGATTCATGTTATTAGTCATTTTTTAGATTTGCCATGTCTCGTTTTACAACAAAAACTTCAATTCCATCAACAATTTGCATCTGGGACTTGATTGACAGACATAATAATTCCACTGAAATCGGGGCGATCATCGAGAATTTGTCGATTCCACTAAGGTCTGTCATTATTTAGTGCATTTCCTAGCTCTCAAATTTTCAGAAACAAGTTCAAAAATATGATGAAATGGAGAATCACTGAGAATGACATAAAACTTGCAAAACAGCAGAACACAGAAGCGGCAAAAGAGTCGATTATTAAGGAAAACGATGACGTGGTAGATCACAATTTACAACGGAAGCTTCGTACTGTGTTTGACAGTGATTTCTCCAACCAAAGCGACTCGGATATCACGGACTTTGAAGTTGAGCCTCATGAAAGTTCCGGAGATGATGACACACAAAGGTATGACGAGCGCCTGATGTTTGATGATTCTAATTCCGATAATGGCATGTTATTTTATGACTCTGATTTTGATTAGTTTGGGCGATTTGAATTTTTGAACAATTTTTTTAAAACTTTTTTCTCGTTTTTTGTGTTAAATTTGTGTTTTTTTATCTTTGCTATGCTTTTTTATCTTTGCAATGTTTCAATAATCATATCTCATCTTGTGTCGCCATACTACTGCCTCCCAATCAATAAATGCGGGCAAATTGCCAAGAACCGCCTTCGAAGCAACGCGCAAGACCCCACACACTCCATCTGCGTCGTTTCATTCATTTTGTACGCAACTGTACGACTTATGATGAGGTCCATCTGATCACACGATATTTTTTATAACGTATCCATCATGTTGAAGTTCACTTCATCTCGCATTTTTCAGATTTGCTATGCCCTGCTTCACAACAAAAACCCTGATTCCATTTGGAGATACGAAAAACATCCCTAGCGTCTTCACTGCCTTAATAGGAAACCATATTTTCATTTTGTGCAATATCTATCGCGACCAGGATTTGCCGAAAATTCAACTCTACAAATTCAATATAGGTATTAGAAGATAAATCAAGATTAATTGGTAAATAAGATTTCAGATACCTTCCAAATTGAATTGGTTGATTGCGAGTTTCCAGAGGGTTTAGATAAAAATATTTATGCATTGAAAAGTGATCAACACTACATTTATGTGTTTTTATGTGATTGGGTTGCGGATCTCAGGAATAGGAAAAGTTACATGTTCAAGATGGACATCGCCACCCTAAAATGGGAATTTGTGACGTTTCTTGATTTATCGTTGGAGCTCGGGCCGATTGTTGATAATCAATTGTTTTATATTCGACGTCCGAGGTATGATTTCTGGGTAGAAAAAATCGATCTAACATCGTTGGAGGTTGTGCAAAAAATATGTAGAGTAAGTTATAAACATGTCAAAAGAAACGGCAGAAAAGGTCTAAAACCATATGGCGATGCGGAGCGTTTCGTCGCGAAACGGGAAAAATGCCTAGCTTTTTTGCCTTTTTTGCCGTTTTTCCGGCATCGGCATAGATTCATTTGCGGGGAAATTGGCTTCGAACAGCGGGTTAAACGGTTTTTTGTTTCTAGGTTGATAATGTTAACGCTAAACTTGATCTTATGGAAAACAACGGTGAGATGTATTTAAAGAAACAAAACTACGAAAACAGATTTATTGTGTGGCGGGTTACAACCAAAGGACTGAAGGAGTTGAGTAAATATCGTTATAGTAGCATTAACAGTGAGGAAATATTTTTGCCGCATTCGCGTGCCTGTAAGTTTATCTGTTTTCAAAAAAGCACTCGTTTGCAATTTCAGCGGTTGAAAATGGATGCGCAATGCAAGTTCTTCAACGTGGGAGCAATGATGCACTTGAAGTGCGGACAACCCATCTTCATTTGTATGATTTCGAAAGAAACAAGTGGTCTTGTAAAGTTATGCCAGGATTCGAAGGAAGAAACATACAATGTATCAGCAATTTGATTGTGAAGGATGACATGGTGTTTGCGGTGTTAGCGGAAAAATCGAGAGGTAGAAAATTACGAATTCAAATGTATGAAACTTCTCTAAAACTATCGACAATCTGTATGCTGGACTTGATTGATAGAAAAAATGATTCCACTGAAATCGAACCGATTATCGAAAGCCTCTCGATTTCTTTGAGGTATGTAATCAGTTATTTCACATAAGCTTTGCAAATTTTAGATACAAACTGAAAAATATGATGAAATGGAGAATTGCGGAAAACGATAAAAAAACTTGCGAAGCAGCGGAATGCAGAAGCGGCAAGAGAGTCGATGAAAATGGGAAATGATGGAGTTGTCAATCACAAATTACAGCGGAAGCTTCAAACTGTTTTTGACAGTGAGTTCTCGGACTCGGGTGACTCGGATATCACGGACATTGGAGTTGAGTCACAGGAAAGTACTGATGATGAAGATGAACATGATTTTATGATTGATGAAAGAAATAATGATAGAGCGAGGCTTTAGCCACAATTCGTTTTAAAATGGTTTATATCGCATAATTGTTTTTTGATTGACTTTTAAAGGTTTTGCCACCCCCCCCCCTTTTTTTATCAACTTATTTCATTTACTTGTTTTCTTTTTGGCTAAAATAAAAATTAAACAAAAGTCCAACTGATCTATAGTTTCTATTGATTTCGCTATATTTTTTCTTGTTGAGTCGATAAAGTCGAGAAGTTTTTTTAAAGTATGTTTTTGGTTGAAAAATGATACGTAAAGCGTATTGGTGAATTTGAGCTGCATCTGGCTTGCTGAGTCGACCCCTTTGAACATCATAACATTTTATGAATAACGAATAATGTTGCTGTTCAAAAAATTTGTTGGATGTGAGAAAAGTTTGAGAAAAACAATGAATCTCTTCTTGAATATAGGCAAAAAAACAACAACTGAGATGATAGAAAAACTTTAATGAAATATGTTTTTTGTTAAATCCTGAACACGCTCAATGCATCATGTATTCGAGCCATACGTCCATATGATAATCGTAGCTCTCGCATGTCAATGGACATATCGGGGAACAACATGAGACTCTTCCTGCTTCCTATTTGGGAAGCGTACAACTCTGCACCATCTATTGGTTTCTTGATTATTTCATTTGCATACCATTTAGGTTGGAATTGGTAATGATTTAGTTTTTCATCGATCTGTAACTCATGATATAAGAACAAATGTGTACTACTGCTACTCTTTGTGTGGATTGACAAAGACACATTTATGATAGTTTTCTATTTGATCAAGTACCACATTTCTGTGTATCTTTAACATTATTCGTTTTGCTTGAACTACATAAAGCTATTTGACCATGATATGTTCATAACTTCATATTCTCACACTCACCGCAATCAACACTCCAGTCTTGCAATAACTAGATAGATGAAATTTAATGATAGAGGAGTTTGTAGTTCTTGAACCGAGACCATTGACTTGTGAATACATTTGTCCCATTTTTTCGATATCCAGTACTTTGAATGTCAAAGTTTCCTTGTTTTCCCATTGCACCCAGTCTGTTCTGGTTTGCTCGAGCAGAAACCGAATAATCCATTCCGTCAATGGGGCAGGTACTGTAAGAATGAAATGATAACAATAACTTCAAATGCAGAAATTTTCTCACCCATGTCATTCACAAAGGGCCTTTTTTGTGCGGTCGTAGTCATTATGTCCCAGTCGACATTAAAGTCGCCCAGTAAACGGGTTGGAGAGAATACCTGTAAAAATTGGTGGTGACTTTTTTGGAAGAATAACCGTATCTCTTGTTTATAAAAGGAATACGCAAAGATAATCACCGGAAGAGCATTAGCCATCAGGTCATCATGAAATGCGTCTATTCGGTTCGTTGTTTTACTCATTGCACGTTTTGCCCAGTCACTAATCAGTGTATCGATATCAACCATCTGGAATGTCTTCCTTTCCTCAATCCAATGCACAATATGCCGTTTTGTATCATCATTCAAATACTCAATCAATGCTGCTCGCGGCGTATAATAATGTAATAATTTAGTATACATATAATCTCGCGGATCGTTCAGGTGCTGCAAATAAACCCGCATGTCACTGAAAAAATTTGAAATTAGTTCTATAATAACGTTGAGTCTAGTAAAAAAAATAGAAAATAATGATGATAAAAGAAAAGAAAAAAGAGAGACACACAGAGTTTCTCGTGCGCAACGTTTTTGGGAGAAAGTCACGAAACTTATGAGTCAGAGAAAGACGTGGTTACACACTGCATGGAACAATCGCAGTACGTTAAAATACGGTTCGACGAAGAAAATGGCGTATGTTGACTGGGTAACGCACGATTTGCAGACTTTGTCCGCACTCTATACTACGTACTGACTTCCCTCCAGATCGATAAGCGCGGGCAATTTGCCAAGAAACGCATGCAACGCGCTGCGCAATAGTCTTCACACTCCATTTGCGTCACTATGTTCATTTTGTAGGCAATCGTACCAATTTGGGATGATCCATCTCACCATTGACCTCATTACGCTACGTATCTTTTCCCATCTTGCGTCCGTCTCCATTATGCGTGATTTTTCCCCTCACAATCAATAAACGCGGTGAAGTAGCAAAACCCAACACACTCCATCTGCGACACTATATTCAATGCGTACATAATGGTGGTCCATCTGACCATCTACCCCATTACGCTTTTTTTCATTACGTTATCTGTTTTATAGCAATTCATGGTATGACGCATTTTTCAGATTCGTTATGTCTTGCTTCACAACAAAAACTTCAATTCCATTTGAAGATAAGACCTTTTATATATTTGCGATATTGGAGGAAGACTCGGGAGTTAGACAGTTCCGAATTCAAATGTATGAAACTTCTGCAAAACTATCGACAATCTGTATGATGGACTTGATTGATAGAAAAAATGATGCAGCTGAAATTGAGCCGATTATCGAAAACCTGTCGGTTCCTTTGGGGTATGTCATTGTTTTATTGACTTCTCACTAGACATCAAAGTTACAGATACAAACTAAAAAATATGATGAAATGAAGAATCGCTGAAAATTACATAGAACTTGCGAAGCAACAGAATAAAGAAGCGGCTAGAGAGTCGGTCAAAATGGAACAAGATGAAGTAGTAGATCGCAAACTACAACGGAAACTTCAAACTGTCTTTGATAGTAATTTTTCGGATCAAAGCGACTCGGATATCACGGACTATGAAATTGAGCCGCATGAAAGTTCAGAAGATGAAAACATACAACGGGATGATGAATGCAGAATGTTTGATGATATGTTTCGTAGAAGGAACAATCGAAGAGGAAGACCATTCAGATTCTGATCAGCCATGATTACTTATCATAATATTATGTATTTTATGAGTTACTACCTGTAAATAATTTTCTAAATATTTCAATAAACGTAGTTCCCTATTATTTATCAAAAATGATCTTTGGTTCCGATCGATTCCGCTATATTTTTCTTGGTGAGGCAATAAAAATATGAAGAAAAATCACAAATTCAATTTGTGAAACCAAAAACACATAAAAGGGGGCGATATTGTTCATATTTCACAAGGATGTTGTTTCTTCCTCTCATTCTTCTTATTCTGACGCTCGGGTTTTCATCGTCAACAACCTTTATCTGGAATTCAAAACTTCATTGCGATTTCGCGAATGGTCAGAGATTATGGTGTGCACAATGGCATTTCTGGGAAAAGGATCGACTCACGTGAGTCCAGTTTTTCTTTTCATACTTGATTTCGTTTTGCAGCCCTGACAACAAAATCGTCACTCCGCAAATTAGTTGCACCTTTAACAAAACGAATACCTTCCAAAGTGTTGGCGACTACGAATCCACATTTTTTGCGGTCTTGGAGGTAGATAGACCAATTGTTTGCCAAATTATGTATCTTTCCTCTAGACTCACTATCAACCATATGGGATCCTCGTTCATAGTTGTGATCCGGTAAGGCAGACCAAAAAAATCTTGACCAAGTTTTATCCAGTGGAGAAAAAGGAATTGTAAGTGTCAAAATCAAAGGCAGCCGTAACTTTCTGTTTTTTTTTCAGCGAGAAGGTTTACGATGTGGATTTGACACTCAATGGCGTTGGCGAAAATGTGACTGACTTCTTTGACTACTGCGACGCTTTCTACAAGTTGATTGACGGAGAATGCCAGCCCATAATGCAACGTAAATATCCGTTTATGGAATGATTTGTGGAATAAAGTGTTCAATGCAAAACTAGTGTTACTTATTGGCATACAGATGATTAGTATTGTATAATCAAGTAAATTAAAGCATACAAAGAAAAGATATTCGTCAAAAATGACTTTTCTTTTCCGAATGGATCAGACTTGCAAATAACATGATTGACAAGATAAATCTGCATTTTATTTTGTTGGTAGCTCTATATCATTCTGCATATTTTAAAGTTCTTGTAAATACCTTAATTTGAGGCTCACGTATTGCTAGAAAATCGATAAATACCGCAATATGCCTACGACCACCCGCAGTAACGCGCAACACGGTCTACGTACACATGTCCATCAAACTTGCGTTAATTATATTCATATTTTCAGATTTGTTATGTCTTGTTTCACTACAAAAACAACACTTCCGTTTCGCAATTTCAATCACAACTCGAGAGTTTTCACCGTTCTAATCGACAATCATATTTGGATTCTGTACAATTACAAGGACGAGACGAATATTCCAAAAACGCAACTTTACAAGTTTCATACAGGTATTTAATATTTAAGAATTTTATATAATGAGTGGTGTCAGATACATTTCAACTGGAAGTTGTGGAATGTGTGTTTCCTCAGGCACTCTATAAAACGCCCCTGAGAGTTACAGACGATCAACACTGTATTTACGTTCTTGTATACGGTACAGACACTAACAGAGGTTTAGTGGAAGGATTGGGAAGTAGGGAAGTACTCTTCTACAAACTTGACATAAATATTCTCCAGTGGGAGTTTGTGACAAATTACAATTTTGTGTATTTTTCTTTGCTCGGGCCGATTGTTGCTAATCAAATGCATTTTGTCGAATATACCGCGAATAATCGAAAACTGTTGATGAAACTTGATTTGGGGACAAGGGAAGTGGAGCAGACACCATTTGAAGTTAGTAAGAAGCAATGAAGTTATTTATTTTGGTTTTCAGACACCTCGTAACCAAGGTGTCCACATTCTCATGGAGAACAACGGACAAATATACATGAGGGTAGAAAGTTCGGAACATGGAATATGCCACGTATCACAGATTCAAAATGGAGAATTGCAAGTGTTGAATACCTTTCATTGGGACAATATCGAGGGAAAACGTTTGGCGCGCAAAAATACTCGTTAGTTGGTCGCAAGGAAAATGATTTTCAGTTCACAATTTTCAGTCGTCAAAAACGGATACGTGCTTGAAGTTCAGCGAGGTGATTTATTGATCGATGCGTTAGAGGCTAGCACAATATACGTTGATCTGTTTGATTTCACAACTATGAATTGGAAACGGAAAACGTTGCCTGGTTTTATTAGGAAAGATACTACATGTCTTAGCAATTTGATAGTAAAGGGAGAAAACATCTTTATGGTGTTCAAGGAGCAGTTGAGAAAAACCGATATCTCGATTCGAATGTATGAAACTGCTCCAAAGTTATCAACTATCTGCTTGCTGAATTTGATTGATAGAAAAAATGATGCGACGGAGATTGAGCCAATTATTGAACATCTATCAATTCCACTGAAGTTTGTGACAATTAATTGCACTGTATAGGTTTCAATATTTCAGGTTCAAATTAGAAAACATGCTCAAGTGGAGGATCCCTGAAAATGAAGTCAAACTTGGCAAGCAACAAAAAATTGAAATAGTCGAAGAGATGAGAAAAATGGAAAATGATGGATTAGTTGATCACAGAATGCATCGAAAACTTCGCACTGTATTGGATAGTAGTTTTTCGGACTCGAGTGATTCGGATATAACTGATTTTGATGTTGAGTCTCATGATAGTGCTGGAGATGAGGAGGTTCGGTTAGGTTTTGCGGATTACAGAAGAAATCACGTAAGAATTGATGAAAGGGAAATGGACTATTCTGATTTGGATTAATTGAAAGCTTTTGTTCTTGTTGTTTTTTTGACTGTGTTCCAATACCTCCTTGAAACTTTTCCCAGTTATTTGTGCCACAGACGTTTCTGGTTTTCTAATTTTTATAAAGTATATCAATGAATGATTTGATCTCTACCTCGTGTTTTCTCAATGCTAAACAGGTGTTTCCCCAATCGATCAACAAATTGCATTGACAGTATCCACCTGCTGCGCTCCATTTACCCCGCAACGTGACGTAAAAAATAATATTGATCTAGTCATTTATTTGGTTTACCATCCATCCCATTTGCGTTGGTCCATTCTTTTCGTACTATTCATATTTACAGATTTGCGATGTCTTACTTTACTACAAAAACTACGATTCCATTGCAACACTTTGGGTACCGCTCGAGAATTTTCACTGCTCTAATTGGTGATCATGTTTGGATTTTCCACAGTAATAACACAATATGGGAACTCCACAACAGAGTTGGCCGGAATGAATTTTTTGAAAATCCGGAATCCGGAATCCGGAAGCCGGAATAATATTTTATCTAACGGAATCCGGAATACGGAAGACGGAAAAATATTTTATTTGCCGGAACACGGAATCCGGAAGTCGGAATAAATTAATTTCTGGCGGAATACGGAATCCGGAAGACGGAATGCGAAAAATACCCGGCACACGGAAAACGGAATCTGGATTACGGAACATCGGCCGCCTCTAACTTGAAAATATCATTGCTTTTTGGGTCATGTGTGTCCAAAACTCTTTAAATTTGTTTGTGAAGTATGATGTTCACAAAAATAGTACTATTTGAAGATATTGGAGACATTATACTTGACGGGAACATCTAGGATTTTCTAGGATGCGAAAGTCGGAATATTTTTTCATATCCCGGAATACGGAACCCGGAAGACGGAATAATATTTAAATTGACGGAATCCGGAATCCGGAAACCGGAATAAATTTTGTTTTTGCGGAATACGGAATCCGGAAGACGGAATCCAAAAAATACCCGGAATACGGAATCCGGAATCCGGAATCCGGAATTCCGGCCAACTCTGCTCCACAAGTTCAATGCAGGTAATCAGTAATGTCTTCAAATTGACATGAACAGATTATTTCAGATACATCTCAATTAGAAGTGGTTGATTGCGTATTTCCAGAAGGGATAGTTGGAATGCTTGTAAAAGTGGCAAGTAATCAGCATAACATTTACATTTTTATTTGCGGTAGAGATTCGTACGTGCAGGAAGGATATGTGCAAAGAGAAGTACCCATCTTCAAGTTCGATACTATTACTCTACAATGGGAGCTCGTGACAAATTATGATTTTGGTGGGCTTTCTTTGCTTGGACCAATTGTGGATAATCAGTTGCATTTTGTAACATTTGGCGAAAATCCCCAGAGAGTGCTCATGAAAATGGATTTGACAACATTGGTGGTTGAACAGACACCATTTCAGGTTTGTTACAAAAATCAAATTTTAACCCATCTAAATTTTAGGATGCCAACTATGGTTTATGGAAACTCATAGTAAATAATGGTCAGATATTTCTGATGCATAGTCTGGGAAATGGTTCGTTCCTCGTGTCACATTTGGTGAATGGAGTGTTGGAAACTTTGAATACCTGTCACTGGAACAATATCGAAGGAGGAACATTAGCATGCCAAAATAATAGTAAGTCAAGTGCAATGCCAATGCTAATCACTTAATTATTGCAGCTGTGAAAAACAGATATGTGATCGCCGATCCGCGAGGTAACGAACCAATTGATGCTTCAGAGGCCAGAACCGTTTACCTTGATGTGTTTGATTCAACAATTATGAGTTGGAATCGAACAACCCTTCCGAAGTTCTTCGGAAAAAATGCAGTGTGTTTGAGCAATGCGATTATAAATGGGGATAAGATCTTTGCTGTGTTTATTGAGCGTTTGAGAACGACCACCTTCTCGATTCAAGTGTATGAAACTTCTCCAAAATTATCAACAATTTGCATGCTGGATTTGATTGATAAAACGAATGATGCCACTAAAATTGAGCCGATCATCGAACGTCTGGCGATTCCGTTGAGGTATATCACTATCCAATGCATGTAATAATTTTCAAATTTTCAGAAACAAACTTGAAAACATGTTGCAATGGAGAATCGCTGGAAACAAAATCGAACTGGAGAAGAGACAGAGAGCCAAAGCAGTTAAGGAAATAAGAAAAATGGAGCGTCATAGACTAGTGGATCACAAAATGGAGAAGAAGCTGCGAGAAGAATTTGACAACAATTTTTTGGACTTGAGTGATTCGGATATCACCGATTTTGATGTTGATAAGCATGAAAGTACAGATGATGAGGATAATATAGTTAATGCATTCTTCCCGGGACTGGGAAGGGTTGATGAAAGAAATATGGAGATTTTATGATTGTTTCTATATTTTATGTCTCCATGAGAATATTTGACTTTATTCTAAGAATTTTTTGAAACTTGTCATGTTTGGTTTTCAGACGTTGTTTGTTGTCTAACGTTCTTTAAACTCAATAAATGATTTACTCTCCATCTCGTGTTTCATCAATGCTTGACAGGTGTTTTCCCAATCGATCAACGCATTGCATTGACAATGTCTACCTGCTGCGCTCAATTAATCTCCGCAACATGGCAAAGCGATGCGTATGATGACCATTCATTGTTTCATACGTATTCGGTTTTTCATCCGCCCCACTTGTGTTGCTCTAATTTTCCTTTTTCATGTTTGTTTTTTTAGATTTGGAATGTCTGGCTTCACGACAAAAACTACGATTCCATTGCAAAACTTTGGTTACCGCTCAAGAATTTTCACTGTCTTAATCGATAATCATGTTTGGATTTTGCACAGTGATAACGAAACAAGGGAACTTCACAAGTTTAACACAGGTATTGAGAAATGGCTTAAAATTGAAGTGATCAGATCTTTTCAGGTACATTTCAACTAGAAATGATTGATTGCGTATTTCCAGAAGAGATGGTTGGAATGCTTGCAAAAGTGACAAGTGATCAGCATAACATTTACGTTTTTATTTGCGGTGGAGATTCTTACGGACATGATGAATTTGTGCAAAGAGAAGTACCCATCTTCAAATTTGATATTGATACTCTAAAATGGGGGCTCGTGACAAAATTTGATTTCGGTCGTCTGTCATTGCTTGGACCAATTGTTGATAATCAGTTGCATTTTGTAACGTTTGGCGAAAATTCCCAGAGAGTGCTGATGAAAATGGATTTGACAACATTGGTGGTTGAACAAACACCATTGCAGGTTTGCTACAAAAACAAAATTTTAAAAAAATTCTAAATTACATCTCAATTTCAGGAGGCTTACTATGGTGTATGGAGACTCATAGTAAATAATGGTCAGATATATTTTATGGATAATCAGTTGAATGGTTGGATTATCGTATTACGGTTTGTGCGTGGAGAGTTGGAAACTTTGAGTACCTATAACTGGAACAATATCGAAGGAGAAACTTTAGGATGCCAAAATAATAGTTAGTTAATTACAATGCAAATGCTAATCAGTTAATTATTGCAGCTGTGGAAAATGGATTTGTGCTCGCCGTTTGGCGGGGTAACGGACCAATTGATGCATCATATTCTAGAACCGTTTACCTTGATGTGTTTAATCCAACAACTATGAATTGGAATCGAACAACCCTTTCGAAGTTCTTCAGAAAAAACGAAAAGTGTTTGAGCAATGTGATTATAAATGGGGATAAGATTTTCGCTGTGTTTATTGAACATTCGAGAAAGACTACCTTCTCAATTCAAGTGTATGAAACTTTTCCAAATTTGTCAACAATCTGTATGTTAGATTTGATTGACAAAATGAATGATGTCTCTGAAATGGAGCCAATCATCGAAAACCTGCCAATTCCATTAAGGTATGTCATTATCCAATGCATCGAGTACTACTTAAATTTTTAGACCCAAACTAGAGAACATGAAATGGAGAATCGCTGCAAACAAAATCAAACTGGAAAAAAGCCAGAGGCGCTGTATAGTTAAGGAAATAAGAAAAATGGAGGGTCAAGGACTAGTGGATCACCGGATGCAGCGAAAACTTCGAACAGAATTCGACAGTAACTTTTCGGACTCGAGCGATTCGGATATAACTGATTTTGATGTTGAGCCGCATGAAAGTACAGATGATGAGGATAATACGGATGATAGTACAGATGATGAGGATGATATGGATGAAAGTACAGATGATGAGGATAATATGGATTGATGAAAGATACATGGGGATTTGATGATCATTCATATATTTCATGTCTCAATGAAAATATTTCTTCATATTTTGTGTGTTCAAAAACATCCAACATTTAAATAAATGAATTTCTCATGTGTCCGCAATAATGTTGCGATATCCCTACGACCACCTGCAGAGCAGCACGCAACACGGTCTACATGCATAGACGTTGTTGGTGTTCTAATTTCTTATGAACTACCTTACTAGGGATGGTTGAAACTCAAGGTCCAAACTTTGGAAAACCACCTATCTAGAGTTAAAGAGGGTGTTTAGTGATGACAAAATCATGTTTCAAAAGCTGCTTACGAGAACTCTGAAATTGTGAATTTTTTGTCTGAAAATTACAGAAAAAATTTTTGGCCCAAAAATACTAGCTTATTGACAGACACTAGCTAATTTTTAATCAGAAAACGTATAATACGTTTAATTTTTCCATTCTACACACGTTTGCAATAGTTTTTGCGTCAAAAATTTTTTTCTGAAATTTTCAGACAAAAAATTCACAATTTCAGAGTTCTCGTAAGCAGCTTTTGAAACATGATTTTGTCATCACTAAACACCCTCTTTAACTCTAGGTAGGTGGTTTTCCAAAGTTTGGACCTTGAGTTTCAACCTTCCCTAGTTAATAAATTATTCACTCTCCATCTCGTGTTTCATTAATGCTAGACAGGTGTTGTCCCAATCGATCAACGAATTACATTGACAATGTTCACCTGCTGCGCTCGATTAGCCTCCGCAACATGGTAAATCAATTCGTGTCCATTTTTTCATACGTATTCGGTTTTTCATCCGCCCCACTTGCGTTGTTTTAATCGTCTTATTTTTATTTGTTTTTTAGATTCGGAATGTCTGGCTTCACAACACAAACTACCGTCCCATTGCGATATTCTGGTTACGGGTGGAGAATCCATACTGTTTTAATCGATGATCATGTTTGGATTTTTCACAGTAATAACGAAACAAGAGAACTTCACAAGTTTAATACAGGTGTTGAGTAATGACTTAAGACTGAAATTAACAGATTTATTCAGGTACATTTCAAGTAGAAGTGGTTGATTGCGTATTTCCAGAGGGGTTCGACAAAATGCCTCTGAAAGTGACAAGTGATCAGCATTACATTTACGTTGTTCTTCGCCCTCGCCTTCCCATCGATTTAAGATTTTTTCAAAGAGAAGCGTCTATTTTCAAATTCCACACCTATACTTTACAATGGGAGTTCGTGACAAATCACGATTTTTCGCGGATTCCTTTGCTTGGACCGATTGTTGATAATCAGTTCCATTTTCTTAAGTTTGTCGATAATCAACAGAGAGTGTTAATGAAAATGGATTTGACCACTAAAGTTGTTGAACAGACACCATTCCAAGTTAGTCAAAACAAACAAGATTTCAAAAAACTTATATTCTAGGATTCTAACAATGGTCTGCGGAAACTCTTAGTGAATGATGGCCAGGTATATGTAATTCATGATGGTTTGGAGAATGGCCCTAGCCATGTGTCACAATTGAGAAATGGACAGCTGGAAGTTTTGAACACCTATTACTGGAATAATATCGAGGGAAAAACTTTGGAACGCCACAATAATAGTAAGTTATTTATAATGCAAATGTTTATCACTTACTTTTAGTTATTTTAGGTGTGGAGAATGGATATGCGCTAACTGTTCGGCGGGGTAACGGTCCAATAACTACTTCAGACACTCGAACATTATATCTTGATGAGTTTGACTCCACAACAATGAGATGGAATCGAACGACCCTGCCGAACTTCTTCAGGAGAGAAATATCGTGTGTGAGCAATTTGACTACGAAAGGGGATAAAATCTTTGCGGTGTTTATGGAACGGTCGAGAAATACCACTTTCTCGATTCGGATGTACGAAACTTCTCCCAATTTATCAACAATTTGCATGCTGGATTTGGTTGATAAAATGAATGATGCTACTGAAACTGAGCCGGTTATCGAAGGTCTGCCAATTCCATTGAGGTATGTTATTATCCAATGTGTTGTATAATTCTCATTTTCTTAGATCCAAAATGGAAAACATGAAATGGAAAATCGCATTTAACAAAATCAGACTGGAGAAGAGACAGAGGCGCAGAGTGGTTAGGGAAATAAGAAGAATGGAGCGTCAAGGATTAGTGGATCACAGGATGCAACGGAAACTTCGATCAGAATTCGACAACAACTTTTCGGACTCGAACGATTCGGATATAACTGATTTTGATGTTGAACCGCATGAAAGTACAGATGATGAGGATAATATGGATGTATTCTTACCGGGAAGATTGAGAAGGATTGATGAAAGACATATGGAGATTTTATGATTGTTTATAAGCTTTGTCTCAATGAGAAAATTTCTATGAATTTTGCGTGTTTAAGAGTATCTAACACTTTCAATAAATAAATAACATTTGTGTATACAATGATGCGTGTTGGTCGTTCCCCTAATAAATAGACACGATAGATCATAAACAAAAGATGCGTGAGCCAATTATTGAACATTTGTTGGTTCCATTGAGGTCTGTGGCCATCTCTTGCGCTGTGTAGTTTTCAAACTTTCAGACATAAACTTAAAAACAAGTTGAAATGAAGAATCGCTGAGAAAGAGGAATGGGTCACGTTTTTCTATTTTTTTTGGATTTGTATTCAATTCGACAGACGTTTCTGGTTTTCTTTCTCATGAACTATTTTAATAACTAATTTACTCTTCATCTAGTATCTTCGTAATGCTAGACATGTGTTTTCCCAATCGATTAACGCATTAAAAGACCACCTACAGAACACCATGCAGAGCGATGCGTATGGTATTGCATCTGATCATTAATTCTTTCATACGCACTCGATTTTAATCCGTCTGGTCTGTGCGGGCCCCACTTGCGTTGCTCTATAGTTTTCATATTATTAATATTTTTAGATTTGGAATGTCTTGCTTTACAACAAAAACTATTATTCCATTGCAAAATTATGGTTGCCGCTCGAGAGTTTTCACTGTTCCAATAGATGATCATATATGGATTTTGCACAGTAACAACACAAAATGGGAACTCCACAAGTTCAATACAGGTAACAAATAATGACTTAGAATTGGAATGAATATATGATTTCAGTTACATTCCAACTTGAAGTGGTCGATTGCATGTTTCCAGGACTGCTCGATAGAAGGCCTAGTAAAGTTACAACCGATCAACAAAAAATTTACATTGTTTTACACTATCGACGTTCGATCGCGCAGGACGGTTTTGTGCAATGGGAAGTACCCATCTTCAAATTTGATACTATTACTCTACAATGGGAGATCGTGACAAATTTTGATTTTGGTTGGCTTTCATTGCTTGGACCGATTGTTGATAATCAGTTCCATTTTGTTAAGTTTAGCCAAAATCCTCAGAGAGTGTTAATAAAAATGGATTTGACATCAAGGGTAGTTGAACAGATACCATTTCAGGTTGGTTTACAAAAATTAAATTTTAAGCTCCCGAAGTTATAGGATTCTAACAATAGTTTGCTGAACCTTATGGTAAATAATGGTCAGGTATATTTAATGCAAGATAGTTTGGAGAATGGTACGCACATATTAATAATGGAGAACTGGAAGTTTTGGATACCTATCACTGGAATAATATCGAAGGAAAACCTTTGGCGCGACAGCGTAATAGTGAGTTAGTTACAATGCAATTGATTATCAATTCTTTATCGCAGCTGTGGAAAATGGATATATGCTTAGAGTTCGGATGTCAGATTTTAGTACAGTATACGTTGATGAGTTTGATTCAACAACAATGAGTTGGAATCGGAAAACTTTGCCGAAATTCTTTGAGAAACATATAGCGTGTTTGAGCAATTTGGTTACAAAAGGGGATAAAATCTTTGCGGTGTTTCTGGAACGCTTGGAGAGAAGTATCAATTTCTCGATTCAAGTTTATGAAACTTCTCCAAAATTATCGACAATCTGTATGTTAGATTTGGTTGAGAAAAATAATGATGTCACTGAAATTGAGTCAATTATCGAAAGGCTGCCAATTCCTTTAAGGTATTCCAGTGTCCAATTCACTGAATAACTCTCTTATTTTCAGACCCAAACTAGAAAACATGAAATGGAGAATAGCTTATAACAACATCAGATTAGAAAAGAGACAGAGACGCAAAGCAGTCAAGGAAATAAGAAAAATGGAGCGCCAAGGACTAGTGGATCACCGGCTACAGCGGAAGCTGCAAGCAGAATTTGACAATAACTTCTCGGACTCGAGCGACTCGGATATAAGTGATTTTGATGTTGAGCCACATGAAAGTACAGATGATGAGGATAACATGGAGAGACTCTTACCGGGAAGATTGAGAAGGTTTGATGAAAGACATATGGAGATTTGATGATTGTTTATATGCTTTGTCTCAATGAGTAAATTCCTTTGAATTGTGTGTGGGTGTCTAACACTTTCAATAAATGAATTATTCTTGTTTACGCAATTTGTTTTTCCCAATCGATAAACGCTATTGGCAAGGACCATCTGTTGCGCAAAGCGTAAGGTTGTGCGTCTGACTATCTTATTCTTCTATACGCATTTCGTTTTCCATCTGTCTCATTTGCGTTTCCTTTTCTTTTACAGAAATATTTGCAGAGCCGACATGTCATGCTTTTCAACGAAAACCGTAATTCCACTGCAAAATTCTAGTAAAAAGTCAAGAGTTTTTACTATTCTAATTGATAATTATATTTGGATTCTGCACAGTAATGAAAAAGAAATGGAACTTTACAAGTTCAAAACAAGTATTGAGCAATGGTTAAAAATTAAGGTAAACAGATAATTTCAGACACATTCCAACTTGAGATGGTGGGTTGCGTGTTTCCGCGGGAGCTCGAGAAATTCATTTGCCATGTTACAAGCGATCAACAAAACATTTACGCTGTTGGGTCCGGTCAACATTTACTCAGAGAAGATAGATTGGCGTTTGAGGAAACGCCAATATTCAAATTTGATACAAATACTCTCCAATGGCAGTTTGTGACAAATTATAATTTTGTTAATATTTCGTGCCTTGGGCCGATAGTTGACAATCAGATGCATTTTTTTCAATTTGCGGAGAATTCCCGTCAAAAAATGTTGATGAAGCTTGACTTGGTTACAAACGAAGTTGAACAGACAGTATTTCAGGTTGTTTGACAGAAATAAAAATGAATAACCTAAGTTTAAGGAGGTTGGAAACGGCGTGTGTGATTTAATGGCAGAGAATGGTCAGATATATGTATTGTTAGATGGTTTGGAGTATGGTACAAGCCATGTATCACAGATTAATCATGGACAATTGGAAATCTTGAATACCTATCACTGGAATAATATTGAGGGAAAAACTTTGGAACGCAAAAATAATAGTTAGTTAGTTACAATACCAGTATTTATCAGTTTGTTATTGCAGGTGTGGAAAATGGATATGTGCTGGGAGTTCAACGAGGTGACGGACCAATTGATGCCTCAGATGCTAGAACAGTATACATTGATGTGTTTGACTCAACAACAATGAGCTGGAACCGAAAAACTCTGCCGGATTTTATCAGAAAAAGAACAAGAATTTGGAGCAATGTGATTATGAAAGAGGATAAAATCTTTGCGGTGTTTATGGAGCGTTCAAGACGTACCAGTTTCTCTATTCGGATGTATGAAACTGCTCCAAGTTTATCAACTATCTGTATGTTGAACTTGATTGATAGAAATAATGACGCCTGTGAAGCTGAGCCGATTATCGAGAGTCTATCGGTTCCTTTAAGGTATGCCACTATCCGATGCATTGAATAATTTTCAAACTTTCAGAAACAAACTCAAAAACATATTGCAATGGAGAATTGCTGAAAATAATATCCAACTAGAGAAGAGACAGAGAGCCAAAGCAGTAAAGGAAATACGACAAATGGAGCGCCAAGGACTAGTTGATCACCGGATGCAGCGGAAGCTGCGAAGAGAATTCGACAGTAACTTTTCGGATTTGAGCGATTCGGATATAACTGATTTTGATGTTGATGAGCATGAAAGTACAGATGATGACGATCATATGGCAAATGTATTCTTCCGGGGAATGATAAAGATTGACGAAAGAAATATGGAGATTTGATAATTGTTTATATACTTTGTCTCAATGAGAAAGTTCCTTCGAATTTTGTGGGTTTGTGGGTATCAAACAGTATCAATAAATGAATTGTTCTTGTGTACACAATTCGGTTTTACCAATCAATAAACGCTATGAATTGGCAAGGACCATCTGTTGCGCAAAACGTATGGTTGTGCGTCTAACTATCTTATTCTTCTATACGCATTTCGTTTTCCACCTTTCCCATTAATTATATTCTTTTTATACTATTAATGTTTTTAGATTGACAATGTCTTGCTTCGCGACAAAAACTCCAATTCCTTTGCGCAATCCTATTGAGAGACCGAGAATTTTCACTGTTCTAATTGATGATCATATTTGGATTTTCTGCAGTGACAAAAGTGGAATGGAACTTCATAAGTTTAATATAAGTATGAAGTAATGACTTTAGAATCGAAATCAACAGTAAATTCCAGATACTTTTCAACTAGAAGTGGTTAATTGTTTGTTTCCGAGCGAGTTTGAACGGTTTCGTTGTAAGATTACTAGCGATCAACAAAACATTTACGTTATTGTATGCGGTGATAGACCTTTAGACAGAGAACAGGGATCGACGTTAGAGGTTACACCGATGTTCAAATTTGACACCAATACTTCACAATGGGAGTTTGTGACGAATTATAGTTTTGTTAGTGTTTCGTGGCTCGGACCGATTGTTGATAATCAGATGCATTTTGTTCAATATTTGTTGTCTCCTCGCCAAAAATTGTTGATCAAACTTGACTTGGTCACAAAAGAAGTTGAGCAGACAGTATTCCAGGTTAGCTGACAGAAATGAAAACCTAATTCACCTGAATTTTAGGATGCCAACCTTGCTGTGCGGAACGTTGTGGTAGAGAATGGTCAAGTTTATGTAATGCTAAACAGTTTGGAGTATGGTGCAACCCATGTATCACGGATTATTAACGAAAATTTGGAAGTTTTGAATATATACCGCTGGAATAATATTGAGGGAAGAGCTTTGGTGCGCAAATATAACAGTCAGTTCGACAAGTTCAAGTGCTTTTCAATTTTTTATTGCAGCTGTGGAAAACGGATATGTGCTTGGAGTTCGACGACCAATTGATTCTTCAGACGCTGAAACAGTATACATTGATGTGTTCGACTCCACAACAATGAATTGGAACCGAACAAGTTTGCCGGGTTTTGTCAGGAAAGGAACAAGGTGCTTCAGCAATGTGATTATAAAAGAAGATAAGATCTTTGCGGTGTTCATGGAGCGTTCGGGAAAAAGAATCAAGTTCTCGATTCAAATGTACGAAACTGCTTCAAGTTTATCAACTATCTGTATGCTGGACTTGATTGATAAAAATAATGATGCATCAGTTGTTGAGCCAATTATCGAGAGCCTATCTGTTTCTCTAAAGTACGTCACTATTCGATGCATTGAGTTATTTTTAAATTTTCAGAAACAAACTCACAAACATGTTGCAATGGAGAATTGCTGAAAATCAAATCAAACTGGAAAAGCGACAAAGAGCCGGAGTGGTTGGCGAGATAAGAAAAATGGAAGATGATGAACTAGTGGATCACAGGATGCAGAGGATGTTTCAAGCAGAATTCGACAGTAACTTTTCTGATTCCGGCGATTCGGATATAATTGATTTCGATGTTGAACCGCATGAAAGTACAGATGATGACGATAATAGTACAGATGATGAGGATAATATAGTTAATGCATTCTTCCCGGGACTGGGAAGGGTTGATGAAAGAAATATGGAGATTTTATGATTTCTTTTTCAGTGTTATATCTTGTGTTCCAAATGTAAAATTTGTCAACATTGTGTGTTTTATGTACGTCGAACGATTTCAATAAATGACGCAATATAGACCTCTGTTTTCCTCTCAATCAATAAACGCACTAAATTGGCTTAGACCGCCTGTTGCGCAATGCGCAAGGTGATCGTTTTATTCTTCCTATGCATGCAATTTCCATATTCGATTCGCTTTTTTCTCTTATTTTTGTAACATCATTTTCAGAGTAGCTATGTCGTTTGCGATAAAAACTACGATTCCATTTAGAAATAATAGTGAGGAATCAAGAATTTTCACTATGCTTATTGATAATCATATCTGGATTTTCTTCAAAGATGAAAAAAGAATGGAACTTTATATGTTCAATACAGGTACAGTAATGACTTAGGATTTGAAATGAACAGTTAATTTCAGATATCTTCCAACTGAATGTGGTTGATTGTGTGTTTCCGACAGAGATGGAAACATTCCTTCGTCGAGTTACGAGTGATGATCATAACATTTACGTTGTTGTATGCCATGATACTCGTCTCTTCAGAGAAGACGGATTGGCTAAAGGGAGAGCATCGATATTCAAATTCGACACTCATACTCTACGATGGGAGTTTGTGATGAATTATAATTTTGATCATCTTTCGTGGCTCGGACCGATAGTTGATAATCAGATGCATTTTTTTAAAGGTTTGCATGATCCTCGCCAGAGATCATTGATGAAGCTCAACTTGGTAACAAAAAATGTGGAGCAGACACTATTCGGAGTTGGTAAACAGAAATGAAAACCTAAATCATCTAAATTTTAGGATGCTGACCGGAGATTGCGGAACCTCATGGCAGTGAATGGTCAGGTATTTGTAATGTTAGATGGTTTGGAGTATGGTACAAGTCATGTGTCCCAGATTAATAATGGGCACTTGGAAATCTTGAAAACATATCAATGGAATAATATTGAGGGAAAAACATTGGAGCGAAGAAATGAATGTTAGTTCAACACAATGCACGTACAGGGTGCGACATAATTACCCGGACAATTTTGAATTGTAATTTTTGAAAAAGTAGGATTCGTATGGAGCTGGGACTCAACGAATAGTTTGTTGGTATCATAACTAAAAGATTGAATATACTCTCATTACATATGTTTTCCTTTCCGTGATATGGCGTCCAGGGGAAGTGGCACAGTCGTTCCGCCTTCTGCTCGCACTTTTCCGACGGACATATGATCAAATTCCGTGACCAGTACCCTTTTAAACATCATCAAACTAAGGTGAATTTATGCTCAAATATAAGTCCTAACACCCTCCAAATGAGTTGGCCGAAGGACTTGCCGTCTGCCAATCTGGCAAGTCAGTCAGAAAAAGCGTCAAAACCGAAAAAATCAGTGTTGAAAGTGTGCAATAGCAACTTTGCTCTATGAGTCGAAGCCCCGGCTGTTTGAATAACTTAATCTTTGCTTCTAAAGTTGGAATTTGTTTATGTCAGCACTTTCTTTCACAAAACTCATAGATGTAAGCTTATTTGTTGATTTTGACCCACTGATCCGCTGAAATCCTCGAAATGCAGACAGTATGAAAACCCTTGGGCTTGGAAGAGTAAGAGACTTTGTCGGGGGCTCCAACTTTTTTCATATCATCTTTCGAAATACTAGAAAACACCCTATAATTTTGGGAGTTCAACTACACATTTACGGTTCACACCATCACCTTGTAAGAAACGTGTCAGTTCTGCGAGCGAACGCAAGTAGTGCGCGTTGAGAACCCTCAGAGATTACCAAGATGTAATCACTCGACGGAGAGACCGGATCTAATGAGAATGAATCTGATTTCTTATTTATGATACTAATTAATTATTCGTCGAGTCTCATTGTCATACGAGTCCTGTTTTCTGAACTATAACGGCTTGAGCCATACCTACTGTTGTCCGGGTAATTATGTCGCACCCTGTATTTATCAGTTTGTTATTACAGTTATGGAGAATGGATATCTTTTTGGAGTTCGGCGAGGTAACAGTCCAATTAGTGTTGCAGATGCTAGAACAGTATATTTTGATGTGTTTGATTCGACAACAGTGAATTGGAACCGTACAACTCTGCCCGGTTTTATCAGGAAAGGAACAAGATGTTTTAGTGATGTGATTATGAAAGATGGGAAGATATTTGCTGTGTTCAAAAAACGTTTGAGAAAAACTGAATTTTCAATTCGAATGTATGAAACTGCTCCGCGTTTATCAACAATCTGTATGTTGGACTTGATAGATAGAAAAAATGATGTCACTGAAATTATGCCGATTATTGAAAACCTGTCGGTCCCGTTGAGGTTTGTTCCCATCTAACGCGTTGAATGGTTTTCGAGTTTTTCAGAAACAAACTAGAAAACATGATGAAGTGGAGAATCAGTGAGAATGATATCAAACTAGGAAGGCAACAACGACACAAAATAGTCAAACAGTTAAGAAGAATGGAAGACGAGGGACTAGTGGATCACAAGATGCATCGGAAACTTCGCGTTGTATTTGATAATAATTTTTCTGATCAAAGTGATTCGGACATCACTGATTTTGAGATGGAGCAGCACGAAAACACAGATGATGAGGATAGAAGAGTCGCAGAGCTTTTTAGGGGAATGGGAAAAATCGATGAAAGAAACATGGGGATTTGATGATTGCTTGTTCAGTGTCATATTATATGTTCCAAATGAAATATTCCTTCAAATTTTGTGTGTTTTATGTACGTCTAACGTTTTCAATAAATGACGCAATATATACATCTGTTTTCCTCTCAATCAATATACGCTCTAAATTGGCATGGGCCGCCTGTTGCGCAATGCGTATGCTGGTCTAATCGTTTTACTCTTTTACATGCATTTGGTTTTCCATCTGTCCCATTCGCTGTTCTCTCTTTTTTTTTTGAAGCATCATTTTTCAGAGCCGCTATGTCGTTTGCGACAAAAACTACGATTCCATTGCGAAATTCTACTGACAGACCAAGAATTTTCACTGTTCTAATTGATGATCATGTTTGGATTTTGTGCAGGAATAAAGTAGAAACGAAACTATACAAATTTCATACAGGTATTGAGTGATGATTAAAAATTATAATGAACAAAAAACTTCAGCTACATTCCAACTTGAACAGGTGGATTGTGTGTTTCCACAAGAGCTGAAGAATTTTGTGAGCCAAGTTACGAGCGATCAACAAAACATTTATGTTGTTGTGTGCGGTGATAGACATTTCATCGAAGACGAAGGATTGGCGTTCGACATAACACCGATATTTAAGTTTGACACTTTTACTCTACAATGGGAGCTTGTGACGAACTATCAATTCCATGATGTTTCGTGGCTCGGACCGATTGTTGATAATCAGATGCATTTCATTCAGCGTTTGCCACACCCTCAGCAAAAATTGTTGATGAAGCTTGATTTGGTTACAAACCAAGTTGAAGAGACGCTATTCCAGGTATGTTAGCAGGCATACAAATCTGAATCACCTGAATTTTAGGATGCTAACCATTCTGTGCGAGACCTCATGGTAGAGAATGATCAGACGTATCTACTGTTAGAAAGTTTGGAATATGGCACAACCAATGTCTCCCAGATTAATAATGGAAATTTGGAAGTTTTAAATACCTACCACTGGAATAATATTGAGGGGAAAACTTTGGCACTCAAAACTAATAGTGAGTCCGACTTTGCGCGAGATCTTATCAATTTGTTTTAGCAGCTGTAGAAAATGGATATGTGCTCGGAGTTCAGCGGGGTAACGGCCCCATTCGTGTTCCAGATTTTGAAAGAGTATACATTGATGTGTTTAATTCGACAACAATGAGTTGGAACCAAAAAATTCTTCCGGGTTTTAACAGAAAAGGAACAAGGTGTTTCAGCAATGTGATTATGAAAGAGGATAAGACCTTTGCGGTGTTCTTGAAACGTTCAAGAATAGACAAGTTTCTGATTCAAGTGTACGAAACTGTTCCAAATTTATCGACAATTTGTATGTTGAACTTGATTGATAGGAAAAATGATGCCACTGGAATAATTTCAATTATTGATAAACTGTCGATTCCACTGCGGTATGTCATTATCTAATGAGTGAAATGAATATCAAATTTCCAGAAACAAACTGGAAAACATGCTGACATGGAGAATCGCTGAAAATGAAATCAAACTGCAGAAACAGCAGAGACGCAAAGCAATTAAGGAAATAAGAAAAATGGAGCGCCAAGGACTAGTGGATCACCGGATGCATAGGAAGTTTCGCACAGTATTTGATAGTAAATTTTCGGACCAAAGTGATTCGGATATAACTGATTTTGATGTGGAGCCGCATGAAAGTAGTGATGATGAGGATAATAGGGCCGCAGAGCTTTTCAGGGGAATGGAAAGAGTTGACGAAAGAAACATGAGAATTTGATGATTTGTACTGTATTGTATTATGTTACGTGTTTAAAATAAAAAAGTTTGTTCGAATTTTGTGTATTTTATATTCGTATAACGTTTTCAATAAATGACGCAATATATACCTTCGTTTTTCTTCCAATCAATAAACGCACCGCATTGGAATGGACCGCCTGTTGCGCAATGCGTATGTTGGTTCTTTTGACCATTCATTCATTCATACTTTGTTATTCTCATACTGTTATTGCTTTGTTATTCTCATACTGTTAGTATTTTCAGAATCTCAATGTCTTGCTTCACAACAACAACTACAGTGCCATTGCGAAATTGTGGTCCCGGGTCAAGAGTTTTCACTGTTCTAATTGATGATCATATCTGGATTTTGCACAGTAACAATAAAAACAGCGAACTTTTCAAGTTCAATACAGGTATTCAGTAGTAATTTTAAACAAAAATCAACAAACAATTCCAGTTACATTCCAACTTGAAGTGGTCGATTGCGTATTTCCGCAAGGGCTCGATAGAAGGCCTGTACAAGTGACAAGTGATCAGCATTACATTTACGTTGTTGTATGCAGTGATGATGAACATATAATCAAAGAAGAAGGATGGGCGTTTGATATAACACCGATATTCAAATTCGACACTCATACTCTACGCTGGGAGTTTGTGATGAATTATGATTTTGGTAATATTTCGTGGCTCGGACCGATTGTTGATAATCAGATGCATTTTGTTCAACTTGTGCAGGAACCTTGCCAAAAACGGTTGATGAAGCTCAATTTGGTAACAAACGAAATTGAACAGACGCCATTCCAGGTTGGTTAAACAGAAATGAAAATCTGAATAATTTAAATTAAAGAGTGTTCCTGATGCTGCGCTGAGTCTTATAGTGGAGAACAATCAGATCTATGTAATATTCGACAGTTCGGAGGATGGTACGAAACGTGTGTCAAAGGTTAATAATGGAGTATTGGAAATCTTGAATACCTATCACTGGAATAATATTGAGAGAAAAACTTTGGAACACAAAAATTACAGTTAGCTCGATTTACTGCAAGTTCTTATCAGTTTATTTTTGCAGCTGTGGAAAATGGATATGTGCTCGAAGTTCAGCGGCGTACCAGATCAATTGATGCTTCCGACGCTAGTACAGTATATATTGATATGTTTGATTCAACATCATTAAGTTGGAATCGAACAGATGTGCCGGGTTTCATCAGGAAAGGGACATGGTGTTTCAGCAATCTAATTATGAAGAAGGATAAGGTATTCGCGGTATTTATGGAGCGTCCGGGAAGAAAACATAACTTTTCTATTCGAATGTTTGAAGCCGTTCCAAGTTTATCAACAATCTGTATGTTAGATTTGATTGATAGAAAAAATGATACCAGTGAACTAGATCCGATTATCGACCACCTATCGATTCCTTTAAAGTTTGTCATGGTCAAATTAATCGAATAATTTTCAAATTTTCAGATACAAGCTGGAGAATATGTTGGAATGGAGAATCCCTGAAAATAGCGCCAGACTCGCCAAGGAACAGAAAGCCAAAGTAATTGAAGAGATAGGAAAAATTGAAGATGATGGAGTAGTGGATCACAGCATGCGAAGAAAACTTCAAACGGTGTTTGACAGTGACTTCTCGGATCAGAGCGGATCAGATATAACAGACGCGGAAAGTGAACCTTCTGAAGAGTCGGATGATGAGAATGCAAGACGCCTAAATGATAGGAGAGATCCTGAGGACGAGCGAAAAATGTGGGGAGAGGCGGAAGATTTGGATTTTCTCTGGGACTAATAAATGAGCAAATGTAAATAACGAACGCATTCTGTTTTTTCAATAAATTTGTATACTTGAAATCAACATTTTTGGCTGTGTCAAACACTCCACAATCTCAATATTCTGTAAGGTCGCTCAGTTATGTATTGTCCATTTATTAAGTCAAATGGCATTTTTTTGATAGCATCCACTGAAAAAAATTCACTATTAATTAAGTGGTGGCTCACAGGATGAAGCTTCAACCAAAATTTGACAGTATTTTTATCCGACTAAAGTGATTAGGATATAAGAGATCGTGATGTTCAGCTGCATGTGAGTACAGATGATGAGGCTAATGTACTAGTTCCGAGATTTTGTGAAATAATATGGAGGTTTGACGATTACTATTTTAATACATATTATACATATATTATGTTTTTTAAATGAAAATTTGTTTCAACTTTCTGTTAATTGTGTACGTTTAACGATTCCATTGAATGACGCAATATACGTGTATGTTTTCCTCTTGATCTGTCGCGCACATCAGATATCGCCAGACCTGCCAAAGAACTGAAAGTAAAAACAGTTGGAAAAACAACATTTCGACTTGCTGATTGCTCTTTTAATATTATATTGTTTCAAGTAATGTATTTTTCATGTACTTCTAACAATTTGAATAAATGACGCAATATCCGCGTTTGTTCCCTTCTACATTATTATACGCAATGAATAGGCAAAGACCGCCTCTTGCGCAATATCATGGTGCATCCGACCAATTTATTCATAAAGACGCATTCGGTTTTTCATCTGTCTCATTTGCATTTCTCCCTTATTTTTATAGCAATATTTTCAGAATTCCTATGTCTTCTTGCTTTGCAACAAAAACGATAATTCCATTTTTCAATGTGAATCATGCAACTAGAGTATTTTCTGTCCTGATTGATAATCACATTTGGATTTTGTTCAAAACCAGAGATGATCTTGATGTTACGAAATGGCAGTTTTACAAGTTCAATACAGGTAATCAAACTAAAAAGTAAAATCGAATTGTGAAATTTTTCAGAAACATACCAAATCGAAGTAATAAACTGTTTGTTCCCGTATAACTTTTATAGATTGATACCTAGAGTGACAAACGATCAACACTATATTTATTTGTTTGCGAAGAAAGAAAATGTAACGGAATTCGGAAGACATGAAATATCAATGGAGTGCTTCAAGTTTAACATAACCACGTTGCAATGGGAGTTTGTAACCAGTTTTCCTCGCGCTGCTCGAATGGGGCCCGTTTCAGTTGTTGATAATCAATTGTATTATCTTAAAAAAGAGCCTGATCGTAAATCAACGTTGATGAGAGTAAATTTGATATCGATGAATAGTGAGGAGATTCAGGTATTTCAAAACAAATTCGTGATACATTGTCTATGAATTTCAGGTACCACATGGCCGGGGTATCGGGTTCCTGATGAAGCACGATGGTCAAATTTATGCACATCTAACTGGTGAGCCGAGTTCGGTTTATTGTGTCAATACAGGAGAATTGGAAATTTCAAATTCATATCCATGGCAAGATGAAGAACAAGGGCTGTGGAGACCAAATATCCGTGAGTTTGCCGTGATACAACACAAACCGTCCATAACTCCTTGTCGCAGGCGTGATAAATGGAGAGCTGCTCTCTGATATACCAGCTTATCGAGACGGTGAGCCAACTGATGCAACATGCTATCTTGATCTATTCAACTTTACCACAAATAGCTGGAATCGAAAAGTTCTGCCAGGGTTTATTAGGAAAGACACCGAACCTCATGGTGATTTGATTGTGAGTGATGACAAGCTGCTCACGGTATTTGAAGATCACTCGAGAAGAAATGAATATTCTATTCGAATGTATGAAGTTGTTCCACAGTTATCGACAATCTGTATGATGAACTTGATTGATAGGAGTAATGATGCCGCGGAAATTGAGCCGATATTCGAAAACCTCTCGGTTCCTCTGAGGTATTTCATTGTCCAATGCATCGAATAATTCTCAAACTTGCAGGCATAAACTAGAAAACATGATGAAGTGGAGAATCCCTGAAAATATTGTCAGACTTGCCAAGGAACAGAACACCGGAGTAGTTGAAGAAATAAGAAGAATGGAAGATGATGGACTAGTGGATCACAGAATGCAAAGAAAACTTCGAACGGCATTTGACAGTGATTTTTCCGATCAGAGTGGGTCTGACATCATGGACTCGGAAGATGAACCTCTCGAAGAGTTGGATGATGAGAATGCAAGACGCCGAAATAAAAGGAGAGACCCTGATGACGAACGAGAAATGTGGGACTAGTCATACAGAAGGAAGTGTAATGTTGAAGAACAAACTTGTCCCAATTATTTATATTTTGTCAATGAATAAATTTGTATACCTAATAATAATACGTTTGACAACTGACTCAAAACCTCCACCCTAATTCAATTTACGTTCATGTTGCGTCTCACGGATGATGAAAATGCGTGACGATAATAATTAGCATTAGAGCGCGCTTGTACGCTCTCTTTTCGTATTGCCAATTTGTAATAAACAAATTGAACATAACGATGGTGTGTGTTGGCGTAACATGGTGCATCTGTCCATTCATTACGTCACATGGCGTTTTAGGTAATACCCGTTTCCAACAAACCGCTAAAGGTTCTGTCATGCATGGACGCAAATGGTAGCATTCATAATTGTGCTGTTTTCGTCGTCGAAGAAGGAGGAGGAGGGAAGGAGGAGGAAGGGAAGGAGGATGAGGAGGGGGAGAAGGAGGGGGAGAAGGAGGAGGAGAAGGAGGTGGAGGAGAAGAAGAAGGAGAAGAAGGAGGAGGAGGTATGGTGGTAGATACTATCTCCCTCTCTGTCACCTCCCTCGTCTTACCGCAACAATGGACCACCTGTTCATTTTTTACCGCAGTCACCTCCCCCCTCTCCTTATCTACCTACCCCATCAGTTACAACACCATATGTGCTCATTTGCACCATTCATACACCATTCATCCCTCTTACGTACGTACGCAAGCGTTTTATATTGTCTTTGCGCTCTTTATTTGTTCTATTTATAGTCTCAATCCCTTTATCTACTATATTTTCAGACAATCAATACTACAAAAATGTCTGCTCATTTTACAACATGCTACAAAATCGAAGGAATCGATACGGAACATGTGAATGCAGTGGCAGTTGGCACAAAAATGTGGATGTTTTTCGATGGAGAGGAGCAGAAGGAGATTGTTTTTTTTGACACTGGTTAGTTTTTTGATCTATCTAAAAAATATTAATTGATGATTTACAGAAACCTATGAGCTCACCAGAGTTGAGTGTGAAATGCCATTTGGCGAGTTTACAAACGCTGCGACAAGTCACGAAGATCAAATCTATATTTGGCGCCGGACGGAGGAATTCACGTACACCTTGTTCAAGTTTTGTACAGTTGAACTGTTTTTTGATCTTATCGCCGATATTGGAGCCTACAATTTGCCAGGAAGTTGCCCAATAATTGGAAGACACATGTATCTACTCATCTGTGATGATGATGTACGCCAAAGTCTCTGCCAAATTGACTTGGTGGAGAAGCAGGGTGTTTGTAAGCGCGGTTTGACTGGAATCTTAATGGGCACTCAAATAATGGCTGAAAATGATACATTGTACCTCCTGCAGTCCAACTTTGAAGGAACTTTTCGACAAGTCTTGGAAATGGATTTCAATAGAGCGCCATTTCGACAAGTTGACCATATCGATGATCGCCGTGTTGGAACGGAGTCACTTCAAGTTGCGACTAGATGTAAGTTTGTCATGTTTAGGTTTAGAATGTCAACTTTTTACTTCAGGGACCTGTCCACACATGATCTATGAAAGTACTACAAATCCCAACATGATGAGTCTGGATACATTCGATTTCGAGGACAAATGCTGGAGAAAGCAGCAGATGGTCAAGCCGTTTAAAAACGCGCATATCAAAGATATGGTGAAAATCGATAATCGCTTATACGTCTTGATCTACAACTATAATGGCAACTTCTTCAAAATCCAAGTGATTGAAGAGCCAGATGTGACAACTGCAAATATGTTGGCGGCGATTCACTTGATGTTTGCGAGACACAATGCGGATTATACAAGATTGTTGAGAAGCATGTTCAGTGAGGAGGATAGGTATGGTGATAAGGAGTGATTATAAAATGATAATTGATATTTTTCAGGAAGAAGTATGACAATATGTATCTATGGAGATTGGCCGAGATGGAGCAGTTCAACTAATGAGCATCAATATTTGTCAAACATAGAAGAAGCCGGTCGCGAAGCTCCGGTACATAATCATATCCCAATTTCTAATCAATCGATAACCATATTTCACTTATCAATTTCATTCATCTCTTTTATCTTATCATTTCATTGATATCCATCGTCTTTTATAGCCTTATCACTTTTCGGTATCTTTTTCATCCAAAATCGTTTTCGATCAATAAATCTTTTGAATGATATCATACTTGTAAGTTGCATCATTTTTGATAAAAATGATTGTTTGTTGACTTTTTGGAGTCAACAACAATTATTTTCGCAGTCAACTCAGCTGATAAGTAAATCAACAAACTTCTGGTTATTTTATTTTCCAACAAACGACTCGAAATATGCTGCGCTTTACCACAAGTCACTATATTCCATTCGATTTTCAATACTATTATAGGAATGATCAGAGTTCATGCGTATATTCCACTATTATCAACGAAAATATTTGGATGGTGTTGAAATATTGCATGCGTAAAACTTATCGAAATTGGAGATGTTGTCATCAGATAGCTGTTTTTGATACTGGTAAGGTTGATATAGTTTCTAGGAAGTTTGATTTGAGTTTAGAATCGCTTGAAACAAGAATACTTGACTATCAAATACCAAGCATTCCTGGATACAAAATTTCTAGCATAGATAGTTATGCTGACAAATTATATATCATGATGAACGGATATGATGGATCACTACATCACTACAAAGTATTTCTGCTCGATACAATAACAACGACTTTCACCAAAGTTTGTGATATGTATGGGAAGGCTTTATTACATGTTCAGTTGATGAACGACTATATGTATGTGTTGGATAGGGACTATCAACTTCATCGAGATCGAGTGGTGAGAATCAATCTGAAGGGAGAAAAGGATTCTGTCACTTTTCCCTGTTAAAAGCGAAAAATTCATCGATCGTTGGAAGGAAATGAGCGACTTTTTGTGGAGAATTATAGAAAGCAGAATAAATTGAGAGATGGTAGTAGAACAGATTATTCTCGTGAGCGGTGGAACAAACTCGTAGAAAGTAAGGCTAACAATACGTAGTATTTCTTAAATAATTTATTGATCATAGAATTGGCTGATGACTGGTACTTGCGGTACACTTATCGCTATCGTTACCGTGAAATACGTTTTGTGAACAGTTTGGATTACATCAAACACGAGAACGACATTGGATACATTGAGAAATTTATCGATCATCGTTTTGATTATCGAGTCAAATCGGCGCTGAAATTTGAAGACAAGGTATATGTAATACTACAATTGTCGGAGAAGAAGACTGGTCAACCGGCTGGGTGTGTTATTAGGATATTGGAGTTGAAGCCGAGTTTAACGGATATTTGTCTGTTGCAACTGGTTGATGGATTGATGGAGGAAAAGGATCAAGGAATAATTGAGAGCGTTTTACAATGTTCGCATATTCCATTGAGGTTTGAGAAATTTCAAGCGCTAAAAATGAGCATATAACTTGCAGACACAAACTGATGAACATGATGCAGTGGCGGAGCCCAGAGAAAATTAGTTAATTTTCTGGAACTTTTGAAGAGGAAATGTTTTATATATCACAATTTTGATAACACAAGTAATCAACTTTATTTATTTGTATATACTACACTATTTTGAATAAATGAATATCAACCTGATCACGAGCGATAATTTGATCAAGAAGGCGAGTTTGTATTTGTGACAACTATTTATGTTCTATTTCAGCTTCAAACTTTCAATTTTTAGAATTATAAAAAATGTTCGATTATTTTCTGATAAATATCATTTACTAATACAACTAAAACATTACCATTTCGCTATCAAAAACAGGAAGAAATAATATTTATTTAGCAAAAAAAATCCAAAAATTATCCATCTTTGTTTGGTTTCCGCCACTCCATCATGTTCAAAAACTTTTCCCTGCAAAATTTTCATTCAAAAATAATATTTGAATTTTCCCAAACCTCATGGGTATCGGCAAAGGTGGTAAAATATCTCCGATTTTTTTCTTATTAGGCATCAACTCATCCACCAGTTGCAGCAGGCAAATATCACTTAATTTTGGGTTTAACTCCAATATTCTTATGACACTCTTTGGAGATTCTTTTGTGTTATTCTTGAACTTTCGCAGCATTAAAAACACAGTGTTTTCAATTTTGGTCGCAAATTCAAGGTGATATGGCTGATTCTCGCTGACATGCTCAATGTGTGCAATACTATCCTCATGTTTAATGAAGTCAAAAGTGAACATATCAGTTTTGAACAGTTGTGTTGACGATTGCATAAACCAGTCATCAGCCAGTTCTGTGATCAATCATATCAATCAACTGATTACAAAATATTGACTGTTCTAAATTTTACAGATCCTTGGTAAAAAGTAGAACCGGTGACCGATTTATGAGTCCGTAAAAAATTGTGATTATAAGTAGATCCTGTTCGAATATACATATATAGGTCCTTTGGAAGAAGTGAGTTTTTCAAATAACTTTCAATTTTCTCGAGTTAACTACTTTTAATTCCAAGGGCGTACATTTTCAAATGACATTCGTATTTTTTCCGGCCCTACTTTTAAGCCAAAGTTCCATATTGTTTAGGAGAGCCAAATCATCTTACTTGATATTTTGAAAATGAAACTTGCAGCCTTTTGTTTCCCATCCCGTTTTATTTTGGCTTCCAGCTTCTTCTGTTTCTCGTAATTTTCAATAAACTGCTTTTCAGTGGTAAAAAGTAATGGATTGTCAGATTTCGCAACCTATAATTTTTGTTTTATAAAAATAATGTTTGAAAGTTCACCAAAACACTCTGATTTTCAATCACATTCTTCGTTAAATTAATTCTCATCACACTGTCTTGACGAAGTCTATAATCTCGTTTTAACACGAACATATAGTCACCAATAATTCGAAGATGTAATATTTCATCAGCGATCATCTCGAAAACTTCCGTGAAAATCATGGTTTTTGGGTCCAAGGTAAGAATTTTGTAGTGATCTTGTCTATCCCGATGATTTTTCATAAAAATATATAGTTTATCACCATAACTCTCAAGACGAGTAACATTGTATCTAGGGATATTTGGTATATCGCAGTCAAGTACAGTAGCCTCGTGTGTTTCTGAATTTGAATTCAAACGGGTATAACAATAAATCGACTTACTGGTATCAAAAACGGCTATCTGGTTGTCAAACGCTTGTAGCTTCTGTATATAGTAATTCAAGACGATCCAAATATGATCATCAATATTAGTCGAATATATTGACGAATATTGTGCATCTCTTCGCACGTCGAACAGAATAGGGTGACTAGTTGTGAAACGCAACATATGTGGAGAAATTTTTTCAGTCGATTGCGTTTTCTTATCAGCTCATGCGTATAATGGCAAAATTTTCGCGCTTTATCAGCGAATAATTTAGAAAAAAATCAGTCGTGAAAATCAGAAAAAAGCACGACAAACTATTCAGGTAAAAAACTATCCAAGAATATTCAGTTTAGCAGTGTGACCGTGTAATTTATTTTTCAACTCATGCACCATGACAATTATACTTTTGAACTGATAAGAGGCAAACTATCGGAAAATCATCACTCTCCACACAGAAGTGCTCATTTCATCGATTTTTATTTGTTTGCCAACATGTTTTAATCACTTTTCATTTCCATCTCTTGATAAGAAATTTCATCCCTTATTTTTTGTTCAAATAACCATTTCACAAACAATAATGCTCCGTTGGACGACAAGCCACCGTATTCCGTTCGATTTCAAAAACGAAAAAGTTTTGGTCGAGAATCGAATCAACCGTTATTAACGATAATGTTTGGCTATTTCTTACTTATTACGTTTCTTCGGAGAATCAAAGGAAAAATAAAAACCGGATCGCTGTTTTTGACACAGGTAAGATACATTTCCACTATTGGAATAACTTAAAAGATATTCAGAATCATTAGAAGCAAAAGAAGTCGATTGCGAAATACCAAATTTCGATGGTTATACTGTTTCGAAAATTGCAAGTCATTCGGACCAGATGTACATTGTAACATATAACAGCATGCATGATATACAAATTAGACACAAAAACAATGGCCTTCTCGGAGTTTCTCAACTTTGAAGGAAATTTAGAGGGAATTGGAAAAATAATGAATCAGTTCTTCGACATCAGTTTACAATAGTAAGCTGATTAATAGGATTAAATGACCAAAAATTGCAATTAGAACGTTATCAGTTTTTCATATCACGGGTTAGATTGTTTACCGTTTTATGAGTCACATGTGTGTCGATTTTTAATCGTATTATTTGATAAAAACTTCGGCCTATATATTTTGACATCCACAATTCTACAATACAATACCAAGTTTGTCATCCAGCTACTATTTTCCTTTCTTTTTTAATTTCTTAATTAATTAACTTATTTTTTATTGCAGTCAATATTGTCATATTGTGATATGTTGCGTTGGACAACTAGTCATCGTATCTCATCCAACCTTGAAAACAACAACAAAGTTAGCATTTTGGAAAGTCGATCAAAATCATATTCAGCTATTATCGACAATAATGTTTGGATGGTTTTCTCGTACTACGACTTAATTTTAAATAGTGACATTCATCAAATTGCAGTTCTTGATACAAGTAAGCCAAATTGTAATTTTTAAAATAACAACACATTTTCAGAATCACTCAAAGTTATGAACATTGAATGCAAAATACCAAACTTTCATTTTGGAATACAGGATGTTGCCAGCCATGCGGACCAGATGTACATTTTAGCTCTCTCTCTCTCTCTTTCACAGGAACTTACACTCACTATTTGTATAAATTTGACACGAGAACCATGAAATTCTCGGATTTTCTGAATATCGATGCCACGTTTGTCAGAAATATCCAAATACTTGGAAATTGTATGTATTTACTGACAAGAAATTATAAAAATCAGGTGTTCCTGATCATTATCGATTTAATTGATAAGACTGTTAGAAGGAAAACATTGGTAAGCTGAATATTATGCAAAAATTTTTCCAACTCGAACGTTTTATAGGTAGATCTGCAAGACATAAATGAGTATCAGTTATTTACAAAAAATGGTAAGTTGTACTTGTTCAAACAAACCCATATACGGGAGGTGTATACCATCGAGGAAAACTGTGAAGCTCATCAGTTAAAGTTAGTGGATTTGAATCAAACGTTTGAGAAGTGGATACAGTGTAAGAGGGAAAATTCAAAAAAAAAAACCAACACAATCCAATGTTTCAGGGGCGGAGAATATTACAATTACTCAAAATCATCCACATCCATTACCACTAGCACAATATTTGCTAGAGACAATTGGTTTTGATAAAAATGAGATGATCAGTGTTGAGAAAAATCGAGTTTCTCGTATCTCATCAGCAAAAAAGTTTGGTGACAAGATTTATGCGATTTTTCGCGTGTTTTCTGGACCTCCACCAATGAAGAAAACGACAAAACACTATGAAATCAGGATATTGGAGTTGAAACCAAAACTGACGGACATATGTCTTTTGCAACTGGTTGATGGGTTACTGCCAGAAAAGGATGAGAAAAAGGTTGCAAGTGTTCTGGAAGCATTGCCTATTCCAATCAAGCCAAAGTTTGTGAACATGATCGAATGGCGAAAGTGATTACACATTTTTAGAAGATTATTCTGTGATTTTATGTAATAATTATTCGTAGAAAAAATAATAAAACTCCCTTATTCAAACAACGATCTGATAAAAGTTGCACCGTAACCAAGTTTCCACAATATGTATACATGATCATTTTCAAACCCTCTGATTTAGAGAGATTTTTTTGATTGCTTTCTAGTCTCCTATCTCGAAGAGAAATCATTGGTTGGAATCGATCAACTTCACTGAAAACAAATAGAATTATAAAAAAAACAGAAAAAAAAACACAAATATGAAGCACTGTTGATTGTTCTTTTGAATCAAAAAAATAGGACGAAATCCTTGAAGCATTGTCGATGTCTATGAGGTTTGAAGGCTTTGATTTTTTAGATGAAAATGAAAACCCATTTCAGACAGAAATCGTGGACATGATGTAGTAGTTTTTTCTTTCTACTTTAACTTTCCATAAACATACAATTTATTTGTGTCGAATTGAAAAACATATTTTTAAGACTAACTTTCTATAATTTGTCAACAATCACTGAAGAGCTAATTCACAATCCCCCCGAGTGTTTCGAATCGGGCCCAAATTTCACATAGTGACTAGTGAGGGGTCATATAGTGCTATGGCACCAACTTTGAATCTCTAGCTCACCGGCTCCGAGAGCAAGACAGCAAAAACGACTTTTCAAAAAAGTGTTCCAATGTTTCCGAAAATTGTGGTACTTATGTTTTTCACTACGTAGATTACGAATGTCAATGTGAAAACTTTTCTAGACAAAGGTATCATATGGCCCTAGTACAAAAAAATCAAATTTTTTGCAATAACGCAAAAACGAGGTCGGCGGATGTGGAACCGATTTGATATTCGGATTCAGCACAAAAAGTTACGTATATGGCACAATTTTTATGAAAATCGAAGAGGATTAATTTCCAAAAAAATTTCAATTTTTAAAATTTTCAACTTTTGAAAAAATCTGTTTTGTCCAACATTTGTTTGAAAATATGGTGAATGATAGTAAATGTTACGCTGAGCAGCTTTTGTGTGAGCACCATATATTTATTTTGAGCTTTTCACATCGAAATTCTAGTTTGAACACTCAAATACGGCCATGGAACACGATAAGTGGGGTTGGACAAAATGAGTGTAACTCGGATTCCGTGGCTCCGTTCAAAAAATGATCAACTGCAAAAATAAAACTATAAACATGATCTCTACAATCTATTCTTTCTTTTTGAAAAATTTTTGATTTCAAGAAAAATATAATGTTTCGACTTTCCCAATTTTTGACGACCAGTAGCAACTCTGTGTCAAATATTTTTTTAAAGATGATATTTTCATCGTGTAGAGCTTGTCAAGGGCTTCATTTTTGTAGTTGATCATTTTCTTGGATAATGTGTTTCAGCCGAGCTACAGCAGTTTCAGCAAAATTGGTTATACGCAATAGTACGAATGTGCCTTCTGTGTGTGGGCGAGTGTGTGCGTACGCATGCAAATGAAGCGCACTACAACAAACTGCGGTAGCTCGGCTGAAACACATTATCCAAGAAAATGATCAACTACAAAAATGAAGCCCTTGACAAGCTCTACACGATGAAAATATCATCTTTAAAAAAATATTTGACACAGAGTTGCTACTGGTCGTCAAAAATTGGGAAAGTCGAAACATCATATTTTTCTTGAAATCAAAAATTTTTCAAAAAGAAAGAATAGATTGTAGAGATCATGTTTATAGTTTTATTTTTGCAGTTGATCATTTTTTGAACGGAGCCACGGAATCCGAGTTACACTCATTTTGTCCAACCCCACTTATCGTGTTCCATGGCCGTATTTGAGTGTTCAAACTAGAATTTCGATGTGAAAAGCTCAAAATAAATATATGGTGCTCACACAAAAGTTGCTCAGCGTAACATTTACTATCATTCACCATATTTTCAAACAAATGTTGGACAAAACAGATTTTTTCAAAAGTTGAAGATTTTAAAAATTGAAATTTTTTTGGAAATTAATCCTCTTCGATTTTCATAAAAATTGTGCCATATACGTAACTTTTTGTGCTGAATCCGAATATCAAATCGGTTCCACATCCGCCGACCTCGTTTTTGCGTTATTGCAAAAAATTTGATTTTTTTGTACTAGGGCCATATGATACGTTTGTCTAGAAAAGTTTTCACATTGAAATTCGTAATCTACGTAGTGAAAAACATAAGTACCACAATTTTCGGAAACATTGGAACACTTTTTTGAAAAGTCGTTTTTGCTGTCTTGCTCTCGGAGCCGGTGAGCTAGAGATTCAAAGTTGGTGCCATAGCACTATATGACCCCTCACTAGTCACTATGTGAAATTTGGGCCCGATTCGAAACACTCGGGGGATTGTGAAAACCATTGTTGACAAATTATAAACAGCGAGTCTTAAAACAAATTTCACAACACGTCCTCCTATTTGCACACTGATAAGAAATGCTGCCTAATCATTTTTAAAGCTCCTATGGCCTGATAAGCAACTTCCGTCTTCATTCATTTTCATTTTCAGTCAACAATGTTGCGTTGGTCAACAAGTCACCGTCTTCCGTTTGATATGCGAACAACAGATCCACATCGTCCGATAATTGACTCCACTGTTATCAACAATGATATTTGGTCGGTTCTGACATATGCTGACAGTCATGAGCAAAAGCTGAAATACGAGATAGCAGTTTTTAACACAAGTGAGCATGATGGCAACTATTTGAATCTGTTAACGATTTTCAGAGTCACTCGAAACAACCAAAATCGATTGTGAAATCCCAGATTTTGGAATGTATGGAGTTCGAAGTATTGCAAGTCAGGCGGATCAGATGTATCTTCTCACATTCAACAAAAAAGCTTTCACAATATACAAGTGTGACACTAGAACAATGATGTTCACAGAATTCTTCACTATTCATGAAAATCTACGAGGGAAACTACAAATCATTGGGGATCATATGTACACTCTGGGTATTGACAATGACATGCAACTGCTACTGTTCGAGATAAACCTAGTCGATAAGGATGTTCAAGTGGCCGTTTTGGTTCGGATATTTTAACGTTCTATCAAAAATCAATAATTTTTAAGATCCCAAGAATCGAAACGGATGAGTATAAGCTACATACTATCAACGACACATTGTACTTGTTTCATTTGGGATTCCAGCTTACTGTGTTTCGTATCGATGAAAACTGGAATGCTCAAGAGTTGCAGTTAACGAGTTCACATGAAAGATTCCCAGAATTTTATCAAAGTGAGAAAAAAGCCGAAAGTCAAACAAATGTTAAAATTTAAGGTGTCGGTGAGAGTGTGATCACTGAACTTCCTCTGTTTGCAAAAGATCGGCTCCGATTGGAAACGATGGATTTTGAAAATAAAAAGTGGAATCGGACAAATATTGAAGATATAAAAGACTACAGCACTTGTTGTGGTTTCGATTCAGCTAAGCAACTTGGTGATAGGATTTATGTGACTCTTCAAACGGCTTCTTTACGATATGAAATCAGAGTGTTGGAGTTGAAACCGACACTGGCGGACATATGTCTTCAACAACTTGTTGATGACGTTTTGATACAAAAGGAGGGAAGCAAGTTGGAAAGTGTTCTGGAAGTTTTGAAAATTCCAATGAGGTTGGAAATCGGTGATATTTTGTTTATTTTCATTTCATTACAGACAAAAGCTGACTAATATGATCGAGTGGCGCAAGGAACACTTACAGTGGATTACAAAGCTTGGTCGGCCACAAATAACGTTATGAAATTAACTTTTCCAACAATCTAACAATATTTTTTGATAAAATGTTGTATAACATCCTTTTTCGACCCTCATGTCGTTTTGATACGAAAATCGCCCTTATCGTTGTTTGTCAATCAAACCTTTTTGCCAACGAACCTTCTCTGGGTAGATTTTAATACAAAGTTGTTGAGCCTCGATAGACTTTGAAACAAAATTGTCGAGCGTCATTAAAATATGTATCTTGATAGATAAGGTCACAATTGAATAATGTTTTTTTTCGCTAAACAGTCGTATTAATTTTCCCTTTTTGTCGAATTTATTCATTTCACGATATGTTTTTCACATCGAACAAGCGCACACATTTATTGCATCAAACGATGTATCAAATAATTATTCATTTGGGATTTTTCCCTTGCGCCAGTCGATCAAATTCCTCAGTTTCGGTCTAAAAATGTTAATTAGTCAAATAATCAAGAATCACTAACCTCATTGGAATCGGCAAAGCTTTCAATACTTTTTTCAACTTGGTCGACTTTCTTTTGGACAATATTTTATCAACCAATTGTAGAAGACATATATCAGTTAGCTTCGGTTTCAGTTCCAACACATTAATTGAAAAGTACATGGAATCTTGGGAAGATGATAGAAAAACGCCATAAACTTTGTTGTCAACAATCTCGGCTGAAAAGAGGAGAGACTGTTTAGTAAGCTTCTTGATATTTTCAATTGGCGCACTGATCCACTTATTCAGATCAAAGCGTAACATCGTCTGCAAGTTTTTGTCCATGCAAATAATCCCTTCTAGGCTCGATAACTTTGTTTCAAAATGTATCGAGGCTCGACAACTTTGTTTCTAAGTCTATCTAGGCTCGACAACTTTGATTCAAAATGTATCAATAAACATCATTGAAAAACCATGTGCTCTGATAAGAGAAGCGTCCTAATCATTTTTCATACACTCGAAAATATTGTACTTGCCTCGAAATTATTTTTGAAATCGACAATGTTGCGTTGGACAACAAGTCACCATATTCCTTTTGGGAATTTTGGAAAAAATCCAAATAATGAAAAGTTTCTGAACCTACACTCAACTGTTATCGACAATAACATTTGGTCAGTTTTTTCACACTACTCTAGTTCTGAATTGAAATACAAAACTAGGATCACTGTGTTTGATACAAGTATGGCAAATTTTTACTAAAAAATTATTTAAATAACTTTCAGAATCACATGACAACAGAACTTTATGATCAGATACCAGAATTAGTCGGTAGAAACGTCACAGATATTGCCAGTCAGTCGGACCAGTTGTATCTTGTAACAGATATTGGCTACTATGAATACAAGATACTCAAACTAGATACAAAAACTTTGCTATTCTCGGACTTTCTCGATATCAATGCAAGATTGATTGAAGGAATCCAAATGGTGAACAATAATATGTATATGCTCGCAAAAAGTGATGATAAAACACAATTGTTATTGAAAAGTATCGACATATCGGGAAAGAATGTTGAAAGGAAAATATTGGTAATTTTTTTCAGAATATGATTATCTCAATCTTTTTGAAGGCTACAAGCCTGCCAACATACGTATATATTGTTTATCGGTTATTGATTGGCAATGGTATATTTTACTTATATGAGCAGTTCAAAGACAGACATACTGTATATTTGATTGAGGATAGCAAGTATGAACCATTGAAAGTGGTTAGTAATGAAAAAAGACAAGAAATCCCGTCAAAATGTGAGAAAAAATGGAAAAAATGAAAAAATGTTGTATAATTACAGGGGTTCATGGTGAAGGGATTATTTGCATGGACAAAAACTTGCAGACGATGTTACGCTTTGATCTGAATAAGTGGATCAGTGCGCCAATTGAAAATATCAAGAAGCTTACTAAACAGTCTCTCCTCTTTTCAGCCGAGATTGTTGACAACAAAGTTTATGGCGTTTTTCTATCATCTTCCCAAGATTCCATGTACTTTTCAATTAATGTGTTGGAACTGAAACCGAAGCTAACTGATATATGTCTTCTACAATTGGTTGATAAAATATTGTCCAAAAGAAAGTCGACCAAGTTGAAAAAAGTATTGAAAGCTTTGCCGATTCCAATGAGGTTAGTGATTCTTGATTATTTGACTAATTAACATTTTTAGACCGAAACTGAGGAATTTGATCGACTGGCGCAAGGGAAAAATCCCAAATGAATAATTATTTGATACATCGTTTGATGCAATAAATGTGTGCGCTTGTTCGATGTGAAAAACATATCGTGAAATGAATAAATTCGACAAAAAGGGAAAATTAATACGACTGTTTAGCGAAAAAAAACATTATTCAATTGTGACCTTATCTATCAAGATACATATTTTAATGACGCTCGACAATTTTGTTTCAAAGTCTATCGAGGCTCAACAACTTTGTATTAAAATCTACCCAGAGAAGGTTCGTTGGCAAAAAGGTTTGATTGACAAACAACGATAAGGGCGATTTTCGTATCAAAACGACATGAGGGTCGAAAAAGGATGTTATACAACATTTTATCAAAAAATATTGTTAGATTGTTGGAAAAGTTAATTTCATAACGTTATTTGTGGCCGACCAAGCTTTGTAATCCACTGTAAGTGTTCCTTGCGCCACTCGATCATATTAGTCAGCTTTTGTCTGTAATGAAATGAAAATAAACAAAATATCACCGATTTCCAACCTCATTGGAATTTTCAAAACTTCCAGAACACTTTCCAACTTGCTTCCCTCCTTTTGTATCAAAACGTCATCAACAAGTTGTTGAAGACATATGTCCGCCAGTGTCGGTTTCAACTCCAACACTCTGATTTCATATCGTAAAGAAGCCGTTTGAAGAGTCACATAAATCCTATCACCAAGTTGCTTAGCTGAATCGAAACCACAACAAGTGCTGTAGTCTTTTATATCTTCAATATTTGTCCGATTCCACTTTTTATTTTCAAAATCCATCGTTTCCAATCGGAGCCGATCTTTTGCAAACAGAGGAAGTTCAGTGATCACACTCTCACCGACACCTTAAATTTTAACATTTGTTTGACTTTCGGCTTTTTTCTCACTTTGATAAAATTCTGGGAATCTTTCATGTGAACTCGTTAACTGCAACTCTTGAGCATTCCAGTTTTCATCGATACGAAACACAGTAAGCTGGAATCCCAAATGAAACAAGTACAATGTGTCGTTGATAGTATGTAGCTTATACTCATCCGTTTCGATTCTTGGGATCTTAAAAATTATTGATTTTTGATAGAACGTTAAAATATCCGAACCAAAACGGCCACTTGAACATCCTTATCGACTAGGTTTATCTCGAACAGTAGCAGTTGCATGTCATTGTCAATACCCAGAGTGTACATATGATCCCCAATGATTTGTAGTTTCCCTCGTAGATTTTCATGAATAGTGAAGAATTCTGTGAACATCATTGTTCTAGTGTCACACTTGTATATTGTGAAAGCTTTTTTGTTGAATGTGAGAAGATACATCTGATCCGCCTGACTTGCAATACTTCGAACTCCATACATTCCAAAATCTGGGATTTCACAATCGATTTTGGTTGTTTCGAGTGACTCTGAAAATCGTTAACAGATTCAAATAGTTGCCATCATGCTCACTTGTGTTAAAAACTGCTATCTCGTATTTCAGCTTTTGCTCATGACTGTCAGCATATGTCAGAACCGACCAAATATCATTGTTGATAACAGTGGAGTCAATTATCGGACGATGTGGATCTGTTGTTCGCATATCAAACGGAAGACGGTGACTTGTTGACCAACGCAACATTGTTGACTGAAAATGAAAATGAATGAAGACGGAAGTTGCTTATCAGGCCATAGGAGCTTTAAAAATGATTAGGCAGCATTTCTTATCAGTGTGCAAATAGGAGGACGTGTTGTGAAATTTGTTTTAAGACTCGCTGTTTATAATTTGTCAACAATGGTTTTCACAATCCCCCGAGTGTTTCGAATCGGGCCCAAATTTCACATAGTGACTAGTGAGGGGTCATATAGTGCTATGGCACCAACTTTGAATCTCTAGCTCACCGGCTCCGAGAGCAAGACAGCAAAAACGACTTTTCAAAAAAGTGTTCCAATGTTTCCGAAAATTGTGGTACTTATGTTTTTCACTACGTAGATTACGAATTTCAATGTGAAAACTTTTCTAGACAAACGTATCATATGGCCCTAGTACAAAAAAATCAAATTTTTTGCAATAACGCAAAAACGAGGTCGGCGGATGTGGAACCGATTTGATATTCGGATTCAGCACAAAAAGTTACGTATATGGCACAATTTTTATGAAAATCGAAGAGGATTAATTTCCAAAAAAATTTCAATTTTTAAAATCTTCAACTTTTGAAAAAATCTGTTTTGTCCAACATTTGTTTGAAAATATGGTGAATGATAGTAAATGTTACGCTGAGCAACTTTTGTGTGAGCACCATATATTTATTTTGAGCTTTTCACATCGAAATTCTAGTTTGAACACTCAAATACGGCCATGGAACACGATAAGTGGGGTTGGACAAAATGAGTGTAACTCGGATTCCGTGGCTCCGTTCAAAAAATGATCAACTGCAAAAATAAAACTATAAACATGATCTCTACAATCTATTCTTTCTTTTTGAAAAATTTTTGATTTCAAGAAAAATATGATGTTTCGACTTTCCCAATTTTTGACGACCAGTAGCAACTCTGTGTCAAATATTTTTTTAAAGATGATATTTTCATCGTGTAGAGCTTGTCAAGGGCTTCATTTTTGTAGTTGATCATTTTCTTGGATAATGTGTTTCAGCCGAGCTACCGCAGTTTGTTGTAGTGCGCTTCATTTGCATGCGTACGCACACACTCGCCCACACACAGAAGGCACATTCGTACTATTGCGTATAACCAATTTTGCTGAAACTGCTGTAGCTCGGCTGAAACACATTATCCAAGAAAATGATCAACTACAAAAATGAAGCCCTTGACAAGCTCTACACGATGAAAATATCATCTTTAAAAAAATATTTGACACAGAGTTGCTACTGGTCGTCAAAAATTGGGAAAGTCGAAACATTATATTTTTCTTGAAATCAAAAATTTTTCAAAAAGAAAGAATAGATTGTAGAGATCATGTTTATAGTTTTATTTTTGCAGTTGATCATTTTTTGAACGGAGCCACGGAATCCGAGTTACACTCATTTTGTCCAACCCCACTTATCGTGTTCCATGGCCGTATTTGAGTGTTCAAAAGTCCATCTAGGCTCGATAACTTTGTTTCAAAATGTATCGAGGCTCGACAACTTTGTTTCTAAGTCTATCTAGGCTCGACAACTTTGATTCAAAATGTATCAATAAACATCATTGAAAAACCATGTGCTCTGATAAGAGAAGCGTCCTAATCATTTTTCATACACTCGAAAATATTGTACTTGCCTCGAAATTATTTTTGAAATCGACAATGTTGCGTTGGACAACAAGTCACCATATTCCTTTTGGGAATTTTGGAAAAAATCCAAATAATGAAAAGTTTCTGAACCTACACTCAACTGTTATCGACAATAACATTTGGTCAGTTTTTTCACACTACTCTAGTTCTGAATTGAAATACAAAACTAGGATATTTGCCTAAAATGTTGCGTTGGAAAACAATTCACCATATTTCATTGGATTCCATTACTGATCTTCGAGTTGCATCGATTAAATCAGCCGTAGTAAACAACAATTTTTGGCTATTGTTGAGCTGCTACAATCATTCCGGAAATGGTGGAGAGTACCAGATGGCAGTTTTCAACACAAGTAAGCTAAATTTTCAGCCTTGTTGAATATCAAAAAAATTTCAGCAACTCTGCAAACAATGAAAGTTGATTGTCGATTTCCAGATTTAGATGGGATAACAGATGTGATAAGCCATTCGGACCAACTGTACATTATAAGTTACGTCGAAAGGGGTGCAGTCGTCATACACCAATTCGACACGAAGACAATGACCTTCTCTAAAATTCCTAACTTCCTCGCAATAATTACCGGACGAGTTTACATCAAAGGCAGTTTTTTGTACATTTTGGAGCACATCGAGGACGATGCACATTTTGCATTGCTCAAAATCAATCTATCTGATAAGAGTATAGAAAGGAAATTATTGGTAAACCGATATCACAAAACATTCATGAAAATCGAGCTATTTTAAGAAACGACCTGATTGGAATTCAAGTCATCAGCTACTGATTGACGATGATAAATTATACTTGTTAATGGTAGGAAATAATATGAAGAAGGTGATTTATTTTGACAAGGATGATCAACGTCCATTGCTCAAGTTTTCTGTTGCTGCTGAACCACACTATATAGAATGTAAGTCTAGATTTGGAAGGGAAATAGTATAATATTGTTTTTTTGACAGGGATCGATGATTTTGGTATCACTGCACCATGTCAGCGCAATAGACAAGAGTTTTTGGAGACGATTGACTTCAAAAAAAGAAAATGGATTGCTGCACCCCTTAAACCTACGGAACCTTTCACCCGGTGTATATCATCACAGAAATACGATAACAAGATTTTTGGCGTTTTCGAATCGCCTGATCCGTCTACTCCTGATTCGACGTATTTCACAATCAAAACATTGGATCCAAAACAATCGTTGACTGAAATATGCATTTTACAATTGGTTGATGAACTATTGCTAGAAAAAAATCAGGAAGTAGTGGAGAGTGTCTTGAAAGCCTTGCCAATTTTAATGAGGGATATATTCAAGATGCAATTTCCACCAAATTTTTTCTCAGTTGAAAAATGATGAATGTTGCTAATTTTTTTCATTTTAATCACGTTCGAATAAAAAATTATTGACTATTTGATATGATTTTGAAAGAATGATAAAATATTTTTTGGAAATTGGCGATACTATACAATTATAAACTTAATTGATAAGACATTTGGCAATAAAATATCAGTTGATTCTACAAATAAAAGAAGTTCCGTCATTTTTGAAAATATGAAAAGCTCATCTATCTAATTATGAGTTACTTTATTTTGACTGGGAAATATATTGATTTGAGCGCTCAAGCTGTAGGCGTCATTTTTTCATATTGGTAAAAACATCAGGGAAAAATAATTTATCATATTTCACTTCCGACAGAGCAAAAGAAGCTTCATTTGTCTCCAAACACTATTTCATTGCTAACATAATTTGTCGAAACATTTCATAACACTTCCTATTTTTCAAACTAAACAAAATTCGTGCTATTTTTTTCATTTCAATTGATGCACAAACTCCATTTGATAACTTTCAACATTTTTTTTCAAATGTTGCGTTGGAAAACGATCCACCATATTCCAATGGATTTCATCACTGATCAAATGTCGGGTTTATCGATTAGATCAGCAGTGATAAACAACAATTTTTGTCTAGTGTTGCACTATTACGACCATCTTGAAAAACGTTTTTACAACCAGATGGCAGTTTTCAACACAAGTAAGCTGAATTGATAGCTTTTGTGATGTTTATACAATTTTTCAGCATCTTTCCAAACAATCAAAGTTGATTGTCAAGTTCCAAATTTAGAAATAATTGATGTGATAAGCCATTCGGACCAATTGTACATTATAAGTTTGGTCGAAGGATCTTATCACATGCACCAATTCGACATACAGGGTGGCCGCTAATTACCCGCACAAACTGTTTTCTGAATATTTCAAAAACCAAAAATCATAAACCATGGAAACTCAACAACTATTTTATCTATATCGTAACAACTAATTATCAGCTAATCCTGATCCATGCAAACTCCTTTCTTATCGATAACAGCCCGAAGAAGTCGAGAACATACATCTATGATGGCACGCAAGTACTCGACGGACAAGTTGTCCTACTCCGCAAGCAATGTTACCTTCAGGGCTTCCACACTTGTGTGGAAACTTACCATGACCTTGTTCTTCAAGATTCCCTAGACAGCTTAGTCCAGAGGATTTAGATCAGACGACGAAGCAGGCCATTCTACCTAACAAATGAAAGCCTGCAAGTGCGTCTCAAACCACTGTTGAGTGATTTCGGCGATGTGAGCTGGTGCTCCGTCTTGTTGAACCACATAACGTTGGTCTCCAACGTGTGATTGAGTCCACGGCAGTAATGACATCTCAAAAATCTCCAAAATATAACGTTCTTTATTAATTTCGAGTCCCGGATCGATGAAAACAAGTGGAAAGTCGCCAGTCCAGCAAATTGCTCTGAAAATTATCACACTGACCGAATGAAAAATTTGATCAATGATCCGGTCTTCTCCGAAGATTGTTGAACATCCTTCGCAGTCATTCCATGGTTTTGGGGATTGAACTCGGCTTCAACGGTGAAGATTTTTTAACGTAAAACCCCCCTACTATGTGTGCGTGCCGATGCGTGCGACGGATGATGGGGGCGCGATGAATACTAGCTTTCACCATTTGGCTGAAACCAAATTTAGGAACTTGAAATCTCACAAAATGATAGTAAATATCATATTGAACTGAAAACAGAATTATGGGTGCACCAAAAAGCGCCATTCGCCAACGCCATAGCGCCAAACGTGAGGGTAGTTTGTGCGGGTAATTAACGGCCACCCTGTAAAGTCAACGACCTTCTCAAAAATTTACGATTTTCATTCAATAATTGCCGGGCGTGTTCGTATCACAGGCGATTTTTTGTACATTTTGGGGCACAGTCTTTACGATAATACATATTTCTCCTTGCTGAAAATCAATCTATCTGAAAGGACTATGGAAAGGAAATTATTGGTAAACTAATATCACAAAAAATTCATAAATATCGAACTATTTGAAGAAACGAACACCCAATTTGCATACCAATTATCAGCTACTGATTGACGATGATAAATTCTACGTTTTAGAAACGGTAAAAAATGCGCGGAAAGTGATTTATTTTGATGAGGATGATCAACGCCCGTTGCTAAAGTTTTCTACTGTAATTGAACCATGCAATATGAGATGTGAGTTTGGAATCGGAAAATAGATAATATAATATTGTTGTTTGACAGGGATCGATGATTTTGGCATCACTGGACCATATCAGCGTAATAGGCAAGAGTTTTTGGAGACGATTGACTTCAAAAGAAGAAAATGGATTTCTGCACCCCTTAAGTATACGGAACCATTTACCAGATGGATATCATCACAGAAATACGACAACAAGATTTTTGGCATTTTCAAATCGCCTGATCCGTCTACTCCTGATTCGACTTACTTCACTATCAAAACATTAGATCCGAAACCGACATTGACTGAAATATGCCTTCTACAATTGGTTGATGAACTATTGCTAGAGAAAAATCAGGAAAAAATGGAGAGTGTCTTGAAAGCCTTGCCATTTTCAATGAAAGACACATTCAAGATGCAATTTCCACCAAATTTTTTCTCAGTTGAAAATTGAAGAAAGATTAAATATGCTAATTTTTTCAATTTTATCATGTTTGAATAAAAAATTATTTGGGAATTTAAAAAAAAGGACGATTTTTCGGAAAGTTAGAATAGTAAAAAAAATGTAAATTGAACTGATAAAACAGTTGGTACTAATAAAAGAAAGGTTCATATTACAAAAAAAGTGGGAATCCAAAAAAAAAATATATTCTCGAATATACAAGAGTCTTCCAATCCTATCAAGAGTCACTTCTATTCAATAAGCAAATAATTCTGTTCGAGCGCTCAAATGATAAGAATGAAATGTTTCTTATCGGTAAAAACGAGCAATATAAACAAATTCTTTATATGTGGATGACGCACTTCCGAAAAAAAATAAGCAGCTTCTTAAATTTGTCACTAAACAATTTTTCATGCTAACATAATTTGTCGAAACATTTCATAACTCTTTCTTTTTTCCAACCGTACAAAAACGTCCAATCATTTTTCATTTCAATTCACTCACAAACTCCTCTCATGTGATAACCAACAATATTTGCCAAAAATGTTGCGTTGGAAAACGATCCACCATATTCCATTGGATTTCATTACTGATCAACTATCGGTTGAAAGGATTAAATCTGCCGTAATAAACAACAATTTTTGGCTAGTATTGAAATGCTACGATCGTTTCGCGAGACGTTGGAAACACCAGATGGCAGTTTTCAACACAAGTAAGCTAAAGTTTCAGCCTTGATGAATATCAAAAAAATTTCAGCAACTCTGCAAACAATCAAAATTGATTGCGAAATGCCAGAATTCGAAACGATAATAGATGTCATAAGCCATTCGAACCAATTGTACATTATAAATTGCGTCGATAGATCTGCATCCATCATTTACCAATTCGACACAAAAAAAAAATGATCTTTTCTACAATACCCAATTTTCACTCAAAAGTTTCCGGACGAGTTCTTATGAAAGGCGATTTTTTGTACATTTTGGGGCACATTGACGATCATGCACATTTGTCACTGCGCATAATCAATCTATATGATAAAACGATAGAAGGGAAGTTGTTGGTATGCCGATATCACAAAACATTTCATAAATTGAACTATTTGAAGAAAAAACCACAATCGGCGCCTGGTTCAAATCCCGGTTATCAGCTACTGATTGACAATGATAAATTATACTTGTTAATGGAAGGGAACAATACGCGGAAGGTGATTTATTTCGATAAGAATGATCAACGTCCATTGCTAAAGTTTTCTGTTGCTGCTGAACCACAGTATATGGGATGTAAGTCTAGATTTGGAAGGGAAATGATACAATGTTGTTGTTTAATAGGGATCGATGATTTCGTCATCACTACACCAAATAAGCGTGGGAGACAGGAGCTCCTGGAGACTATTGATTTCAAAAAAAGAAAATGGATTGCTGTACCCCTTGAACCTACAAAACCTTTTACCAGCTGGATATTATCACAAAAATACGATAACAAGATTTTTGGGATTTTCAGTTCGACTGATCCTTCTAATCCTGATTCAAAACACTTCGTAATGAAAACATTAGATCCGAAACCATCATTGTCTGAAATATGCTTATTACAATTGGTTGCTGAACTATTGCCAGAAAAAAATCAGGAAAACGTGGAGAGTGTCTTGAAAGCCTTGCCAATTTCAATGAGGGATACATTCAAGATGCAATTTCCACCGAATTTTTTCGCAGTCGAAGAATGACGACGAAAATTGTTAATTTATCCGTTTCATCAATTATCTGTGACAAATTATTTTCGAATAAAATAGTCTTTGAATATTGGCCTTTCACAGTTGCATAAATTCTGACATCATTTTTCTTGTCCTACGTTTTCTTTCGCTTATCAGTTTGTATTTACATTCCCTGCATCATTTTACGATAAGAATTTTCATTTTCCACCAACATTGCCAAAATGTTTCGTTGGTCGACTAGCCACAATATTCCATTCGATTTCCATGGGCATCCAGATAATGCTCTTGGATCAAGTATAACCTCGACAATTATCAACAATACTATCTGGCTGGTCGTGGAATACTACGATAATTATGATGATAAAGTGAAACATCAGATTGCTGTTTTTGATCCAAGTAAGTAGTGTAAGTATTTGAAGACTAATTATGCTTTTCAGCAACATTCGAGACAATCAAGCTCGATTGCGAAATACCAGGTCAAGATGGTATTCGAAATATCGCAAGTCAAGGGGATCAGCTGTATATCGTAACAGATGATGGAATGTATAACAACAATATCTATCAGTTTGACACCAAAACAACGAAGCTTACCAATTTTCTCAATGTCCATGCAAGATTTCGTGGAAGCCTTCGAGTAGTTGGGGATAAAATGTACACATTGGCGGAAAATGACGACAGAATACAAGTGGTACTGATAACAATCAATTTGAGTGATAAGGCTGTCGAAAGGAAAGTGTTGGTTAGTTTTGTGAAGGAAAACTGACAAAAAATTCTGAAGTCTTTGAAGGTCGAGAAAAATGAACGTTGTCATTATGAGTTACTTCATATCAATGAGGAGTTCTACATGTTCACGCGCACAAATCATGAGCGTGAAGTTTTTCTGATTGATAAAAATGTTGAACTACAAAAGTTGGTATTAATGCAACCAAATCATCCCCCTTTGACACATGATTGTGAGTTGATATCATAAACTCAAAAATTTGATATTGCGGATACATTTTGAATCAAAGTTGTCAAGCCTCGATACATTTTGAATAAAACTTGTCGAGCCTCGATAGGTTTTGAATCAAAGTTGTCGAGCCTCGATAGATTTTGAATCAAAGTTGTTGAACCTCGATAAATTTTGAATCAAAGTTGTCGAGCCTCGATACATTTTGAAACAAAGTTGTCGAGCCTCGGTACACTTTAAATCAAAGTTGTCGAGCTTCGATACATTTTGAATAAAAATTGTCAAGCCTTGATACATTTTGAAACAAAGTTGTCGAGCCTTGATAGATTTTGAATCAAAGTTGTCGAGCCTCGATAGATTTTGAATCAAAGTTGTTGAACCTCGGTAAGTTTTGAATCAAAGTTGTCGAGCCTCGATACACTTTAAATCAAAGTTGTGGAGCCTCGATACACTTTAAATCAAAGTTGTGGAGGCTTGATAAATTTTGAATCAAAGTTGTCGAGCCTCGATAGATTTTGAATCAAAGTTGTCGAGCCTCGATACATTTTGAAACAAAGTTGTCGAGCCTCGATACATTTTGAAACAAAGTTGTCGAGCCTCGATAGATTTTGAATCAAAGTTGTCGAGCCTCGATACACTTTAAATCAAAGTTGTGGAGGCTCGATACACTTTAAATCAAAGTTGTCGAGCCTCGATAGATTTTATATCAGAGTGTCGAGTGAAAGTAAAATGTATACATAAATTCATAAAAAGTTGATATTTCAGGGGTAGAAGATTGTAATATCACGCAACCATCTTTGTTCACATTTGGAAATTACAACTTGGAATATATTGATTTCAATACGAATCAGTGGAAGACTACGGCAATTGAGGAAATCAAAAATAGCAACTTTGATCGTTTTTTGAAATCAGGCGAAAAGATTGACGATAAGATTTATGTGGTATTTCAATTAGTTGCCCGTTCTATGGAGACGGTGCATTATGAAATTAAAGTATTGGACTTGGAGCCTAAGTTGGTTGATATATGCCTGCTGCAATTGATTGAGGAGTTGGTATCAGAAAAAGATGAGAATAAGTTGGAAAATATTCTGGAAGACTTGGCAATTCCATTGAGGTTTGGCATCGTTGACTGTTCAAAATGTTCGCACATTTTTTTTCAGGCAGAAATTCATTAACATGATCGAATGGCGCAAAGGAGGATGATTTAGAAGTTTTTTCCCTATACTATACTTTCAATTCATTTATTTTTTGTCAAATAAACAAGCCAGTTGTTTACTATCTCAAAATTTTTTATGACATAACATATTTCGAAACACTGTTTACTATTATTTCCCGAAAATTTTATAGCACTACATATTTCGAAACACTTGCCCTGATAAGAACACTTCTTTGATTTGATGATAACTTCTCATTATTTACTTCAACAATATTCCTAACAATGTTGCGTTGGTCAACAAGTCACAATATCATTCCCAGTTTTGAGTTATTTCATGCCAAAAAATCAAGAATCAGTTCGACTATGATCAACAACAATATTTGGATTTTTATGACTTTTTACGATCATTATCATAATGAATTGGAAAATCATCTTGCAGTTTTCAACACAGATATGTTAAAATGTGATCGGTTGAAGAGAAAATTCGAATAATTTTCAGAATCACTCAAAGCAGTCAAACTCCGTACCTTTATACCATTCTATCACTGCAGTGTCAAATGTATTGCCAGTCAGGAGGACAAAATATATGTGCTGACAACAAAATCAGATTATATACACAAGATGTGCCTATTGGACACTAAATCGATGGAATTCTCGGATTTTCTCGATATTAATGCACATTTGACAGGAAGTGTTCATTTATTGGGTAATAATATGTACGTACTAGCGAGAACTGGCAACAATATGCAGTTAAGACTGATAATTATCAATCTATCTGAAAAGACTCTTGAAAGAAAGATATTGGTAAATTGAGACAAAGTTGTTTATGAAAATAAAATTTTTTTGAAGTTCCAAGCATCCGAAATCATTCATCGAGATTCAATAAGGTTATTGGAGCACAATAATAAATTATTTTTATGGAAGAAATCAAAAAACAGCGAAGATGTATATGTCATTGATGATTATAATGGATATAAACTGATTAAAGTGAGCAATATTGAAGAAAACAGTCAAGGACAATCAAAATGTGTAGATAAAGTATAAAATTATAAAAAATATTAATATCTTAGGGATGAGAGGTACTGTGATCAGTCGACTAAACACAAAGGGACTAAACACGATGGAGACGTTAGATTTTGATAACAATGCATGGATTAGTGCGGCAATTGAAAACATCCATACTTCTCCTTGGCGTAAAGAGTACCTTTTAAAATCCTGTGAAAGAGTTGCCAGCAAAATTTATGGAATATTTCAAGCAAAATCAAAAGTTGACGATATTTGTATTGAAATCAAAATACTTGACCTAAACCCAACACTGACTGATATATGTCTTATGCATTATGTTGATGAGTTGTTGATAGAAGATGAGCCAAGCAAGTTGGAGACTTTTCTGGAAGCGTTACCGATTCCATTGAGGTTAAAAAATTTGGAATGTTATTCTACTAACTTTTTTTCAGGCAAAGATTCAGGAACATAATTGAATGGCGACAGTGCTAGCTTCAATGGTGCATTTTCAACATCTCAAAAACTATTTCGTATAAACTTTCTGTTCAATAAATATTTGTGCAAACACACACTCAATATAACATTTTGTTTGTCCAAAAACGTCATATCATTTTTCCACCCAACTGATAAGCAAACTATTTCCCTTCCTCACTCCTTCTTATTGATTTCCAAAATGGAAAACTGTTTGCGATGGACAACCAGCCACAATATTCCTACTGAACCGGATATCTACAATTTTATTAGTTTGAAATCTACTGTGATTGATCACAATATTTATTTCGCTTCTACATACTATAGTCATGTTAGAAGAGAGCGAAGGAGTCAAATAACTATATTTGACACAGGTGACTGATTTTTGATTTTTTTTGATACGGAAAAAATTTCTCAGAAACACTCGAGGCAGTCAAACTTCAAAGCGATTTGAAATTTCCTCTTGACCATCATATATACAATATTGCGAGTTATAATGGCAAACTATACATAATAACGATGAACACATATGAGAACTATAAATTATTCACTTTTGATATAATATCGATGGGTTTGACTGAACTTCTCGATCTTGGTGGCAGTTTGAGAGGTCAAATTCAAGTTATCGGCGATTTTATGTATTTGATAAAAGATAATGCGATAGGAGCTAGCTTGTTACTGGTGAAAATTGATCTTACAAATATGAATGTTGAGATTATCCCTTTGGTAAGAAATTGTGCAATACTTCGACAATATGGAAAATTTTCAGAAAATCAGTGCATATGAATTTGTTCATTTGTTCTCTAGAAACAACACATTACACTTTTACACGCAACTTATGGATAGGAATCAAGCGGTTTATAGGATCAATGAAGACAATGAACTCTTTCAGTTGTTAAAGTTTGAAGACCAAAATGTTAATTGGCCAGAGTCGAGAAAGTGTTAGTAAATTTCTTAATTGTGAAAAATAATCCATGGATTTTAGGGATAATGAATACACAATTATCAATAGGAGTAAATCTGGAAAACTATGTGCTGGAAACTATTGATTTGGAAGAGCATTCGTGGATCAGCGCTCCTATTGAAAAGTGTGATGATGAAAAGAAAGAACTGAAATTGGGGGAACGAATCGAAAACACAATTTATGTTTTATTTGTGACTGAAAGTTTTCCTCTGCCGCCCAAACTTGAAATAAGGATTCTGGAATTGAGGCCGACACTTGTTGATGTTTGTTTTCTACAAATTGTTGATGAGTTGGTACCTGAAATGGATAAGAAGAAAATGGAAATTGTGTTAGCAAAACTGCCAATTGCTTTGGGGTAAGTTTCAAAATAAAAAAAAATACAGTGACAATTAATTTCAGACGAAAATTAATCAACATGATGGAATGGAGAAATGCGAAAAAGTTTGAATGGGCGGCTAACTTTTTTTCGACATAAATTTTTGTTTTTACGATACTTTTTTATGAAAAATGATTTTGAGAACAATGAAGATTTCCGGGAAACTTTTGAGAGTTTATTTATCAGTGCAAATAATTAGAAAAAAATTAAGATTATGAAATGTTTGGAAAATAGGATTAAAACAGTGAATTAGAAAAATCAAATTGAAAATTTAATATGAAGATCATCATGAAAAATCGGTCATTTGCGCCATTCGATCATGTTCCTCAACTTTTGTCTGAAATATTCATTATAGTTCCACTTACAACATTATCAAACCTTAATGGAATTGGTATGTGTTCAAGAATTTTCTCGAAGTCATTCTGCTCATTATACGCCAGTACCTCATCCATCAATTGCAAAAGGCAAATATCTGACAAGCTTGGTTTCAACTCCAACACTTTGATGTCAAATCGTACAGGTGTAGAACAACAAGAAAACCGTGAAGAAGAAACAGGTGTTCGAAAAATTTGATAATATTTGTTGTCGATACACTGTCCCTTGTTTGGTTGATAGTTTTTGATGTCTTCAATTGGTACAATCTTGAACTCCTTTTTAACACACTCAACTTCCATCAAATACTTTCCCATCGGCAAAATTGACGCTTGATAGGCCATAGTATCCCACACCCCTATAATATCAAGTATTATCTACTAATCACATTAAAACTTACATTTCATTACTGTTGAAAAGTTCTCATATGTTTTAGTCCATTCCACTTCTTCAGGTTGATTGTAGCATTTGTAATGTACAACTCTCCCGTCTGCCGTGTTTTCAAACATATACAATAGATTAGAGTTTTTCAATGAGTTTTTTGTCTGCAATATTTTATATTTGGGTGAAAAACTGAAAAGCAACGTACCAATTGTTTTGTTTGTTCAGTTTTGAAGTTTTGTTCAAGTACTCTTAATGTTTCCATATCGATTTTGATAGCTTCAAGTGATTCCATGTTGAAAACTGCGAATCCATATTCATATTTCTTTTCGATGGTGTCGAAGCATATGAGAACAAACAAAATTTTGTTGTTTCTTACATGAGATTTTATTATGCACCAGTCGGTGTGAACTGAACGTTGTTGCCAATCAAACGGAATTTGGTGGCTTGTTGTCCAACGTAACATTATTGAAGAAAATAATAAATGACAATTTATATGAGTGTTAAGAAAAAGTAGTATGAAATTCTTATCAGGGCGTATTGTTTGCAATAGGAAGAGTATTAAGAGATTTATTTATTTTTTCGCCTGGTTATGAAACAAATACATTCGACAGAATTTTTAAATGACAGAATTTGTTTTCAAAACATCTGAAAAAGTCAAAAAACAAAAACGAGACAAAAAATTACAAACATGTTATAGAAAAGCAACTTATTCGTTTTTCGGTGGACTCCTCCATTCAATCATGTTCTTCAATTTTTGTCTATAAAATGTGGTTTGAAAGACTGCATAAATCTTGTTATCCAAACACTTTGCTGACTTCAAGACACAATATGCGGAAGGAGTTTTGTGTTTTTCAATCAGTGCAGTCAGCCACTCTTTCTTATCAAAATCAATCGTTTCCAAAGGATAACTTCCCATTGGTTTAAAAGTTTGAGTGATAACACTATCATTCACCCCTAAAATGACAAGTTCCTCTACTATTCCTATTATCACCTTACATTTCATTACTCCCGGAAAACTTATATCTGCATTGGCCAACTTTAACAATTGCGTTTTGTTGTCCTTATCAATAACATAAACTTGACGCATTCCTCTTGAATGCTCAAACAAATACAATGTCTCATTGTTAGTGAATATCTGATAATATGAATCTTCCGGATTCTCGACCTGCAACATATTATCAATATTGTGCAATAAAAATCTTACTCACCAATGTTTTACTTTCAACCGTCTTATCAAATAAATCAATCGTTATCAGCAACAATTTCTCGCTATCAGCCGTTCTTGCCAGAGAATACATATGGTTTTCCAGTATTTGAAGTTTTCCAATCAATCTCACATTTATACTGACAAAATCAGAAAATGTCATTGTCTTCGTATCAAATTGGTGTAATTTGAAGTCATTAACCGCATTCACCGTTAGAATATACATCTGATCCAACTGACTTGCATTGTTTGAAACACCATAACCACCAAAATCTGGTATTTCGCAATCGACTTTTATTGCCTCGAGTGATGCTGTAAATTATTGAAACTACTAAAATAATTACGCTATTGCTTACTTGTATCAAAAACAGCCATTTGGTGTTTATACTTGAGTTCACGACGATCAAAATATGAAAAGACCAGCCAAACATTGTTGTTTATAACAGTTGAATTTATTCTTGTGCGATGGTTTTTATCTGCCTCAAAATCAACTGGAATTTGGTGGCTTGTTGTCCAACGCAGCATTGTTAATTATAAAATTCTTATTGGAACAAATATGTTAGAAATATGGTGAATAACGTTTTAGAGAACAACTGTTAATTTTTATCATGTAAAAAAGTGAAACGTTTTTCTTATCAGTTGACATTGATCGAAATTTAACTCTCAACATAAATAAAATAATCACAAACAAATAGAACAAAATGATTTCATTTCTCCTTCTAACGGTTCCTCCATTCTATCATGTTGGTCAACTTTTGTCTGAAAATGTCTATTTGGAATCAAGTGTAAGCAAAAATTCACCTCAAAGGAAAAGGCATTTTCTCCAAAGTATCTTCCATCTCCTTCTGATCCACCTCGGGCCAAAACCGATCAACAATTTGTAAAAGACAAATATCAACCAGTTTCGGTTTCAATTCCAGAATTCTCATTTCAAGTTTGAGTGAGCCATAAAACCGGATCAAACCATAAATAGTATCATCAATATATTCATAGCTTGTAAACTCGTTTAGTCTAGTGTTTTCACTCGCTTCCATTGGTCTACTGATCCACCGTTTGAGAGTAAAGTCAATAGTGAATAATGATGGATTTTCAACCGGCCAAGTTGGAGTTTCAACAAACATATCTTTCCCCCTTATAACTGTTATAAATTGAAGATATTGCAACTTATTCGCTTACACTTTGAGCCCCAAATTGCAACCGTGTAATCCAATTCTGACAATTCAAGTCGTACTTCTTCATCGATGACATACGTTTTTTGATTTCTGTCGTTGTCTTCGGTGAATAAGTACAATCTATCATCCTTGATGAATAAGCGAACGTAACCTCTTGGATCTATCTCCTTCTGAAACTCTTACTTATAATGAAATTTTTGCGAAATATCCTACTAATGTGATATCCTCAACATTCATATTGATAAGATTTACTTTCACCAGTGACAAACTATCTCTGTCCTCATTATTCCTTATCGAATAGATATAACCTCCCAAAAAATGAACTTTTTCTCTCAAATTGTTGCCAAGATCACATATTTTTGTAAATTTCATTGTCCGTATGTCAGAAGCGTACAACATGTAGTTATAGTTCCTGCTCAAAATTATATACAACTTGTCCTGATGGCTTCCAACATTATGAATGCAACTGTTATCCGGAAAAGTCAATTCGCATGGAAGACTGGTTGATTCCAAAAAAACTGAAAAGTTTTACTTGATTTGATATCAATGATCTATGTAAGTCACTTGTGTCAAACCGCGTTATTTTACACTCAAGTGTTTCTTCGACCCAATTGGCTTGAACAATAAAAATGGAATTGCCAAGACTAGTTGTCTCTACTTGATCGCATGAATATTGAGAATTAGTAGGAATGGCATGACTAGTTGTCCAACGCAGCATTTTTCGTGGTTTTGATGAGAATTGAGGCAATAGATTTGAAAATGATTCTTATCAGTTCAAAAGGTGAAAATTTGATGGAAAGTGAGGAAAGCTTTTGCGGAGTGTATCAAAAAATGTTGCGAAACACTTTTTCGAAAAAAAGAACTGATAACAAAAAATCATATGCACATTTTTCGCTCTGACATTTTTTTATTAAAATAATAATGCTCCGCTGGACAACAAGCCACCAAATTCCAGTCGATTTTGAGACAGATACAAACAACGCCAAACGCACCAGAACAAACTCAACTGTTATTGATGACAATGTTTGGATGGTTTTTACATACTACGATAATCGACTTACCTAGCACTTTTTTAAAACTATGAACATCATTGGTAAAATTGAAACGACGTCTGAATAGTGTCAACGCCTCAAAAACGTCAATTTGTCATAGTTTTGCATACATTCCAATTATAATTCTGAACATATTTTATCAATAACAATTTTTATGTCAAACGATACGTTGATCACCCGGAAAACGTACAATGACCACCCGGAGGTGTATCTTTCCTAACCATGTGGCCTGATAAAAGTCATTCTTATATCAGTCGCATGAATACTACTCACAATGACTTCCACTCAAGGAATGTTACGCTGGACGTCAGGCTATAATATTCTTACTGATCAACTAGATTCAAAATGTTACAAATATTGTGTAAAATCAACTGTAATAGGCCATACAATTTGTATGGTTTTCACACTACGTCATCAAGTGGAAACGGAAAGTGCAATAATTTTGTTTGACACAAGTAAGATGGACTATATTTTACACTTTCAAAAAAAATTTTCAGTTTCGTTGGTGTTCAACAATCTTCAATGCAAAATGCCATTTGCTCATGAGTCATGGATACACAATATCGCAAGCTATCTTGGCAAACTGTACATAGTTACAGCAAACCTACAAAATAACTACAAATTATACACTCTTGATATGAATACGATGATCTTTACTGAGCTTCTCGATCTTGGTAGCAAATTGAACAACCAATTTCAAATTTTGAGCGACTGTTTGTACTTGATGAGGGAGAATGAGCTAAGAAGTGCCTCAAAGTTGGTGAAAATTAATATTGCAAATATGGAGATCGAGAATATTGAGTTGGTAAGATTTTTTAAAATATTGCTCGATCAAAACAACTTCAGCGTTACCCAGGACAGTTATTTTCCAAGAATGATACATTGTATTTATTTGAAGACATCACTAGAAATGTATATGAGATCGATGAAGATAATCAGCGCCATGAGGTGATATTAGATAACAAACATAGTCTGGAAACATTGTTAGCTGAATGTAAGGGAATAAACTGAAAGAATTATGCCAAAATTTTCAGGGGCAAATGATATAATGCTCGCACCTTTTTACGGGATGGACAAAGACTTTCGTCTGCAAACTATCGATTTTAGTAGCTCTCAATGGATCATTAGAGCAATTGAAGATGACAACAAATCCATTTTGCTCAACGTTCTTAACTGTGGAATCTTGAATGACTCCGTTTATGCTATCGCTCAATCCTGTGAATTAACTGCAGGGATCAAGTTTGAAATAAGAGTTCTGGATTTGAAACCGAGACTTGTTGATGTTTGTCTTCGCCAGCTAGTTGATGAATTGCCGGTGGATATGGTTCATAAGAAAATGAAAGTGGTTTTGGGGAAATTGCCAATTCCTTTGAAGTGAGGTATTTTATTAAAAGTTGAGAAAAAAGTTTCTTCCAGACGAAAATTTAGCAAAATGATGGAATGGGAGAAGCGATCAAATGAGCCGACATCTCATCGAAATGAGCTATGGCCATTCTACTGGACAGCGCTTTTCGCCGTAATACTTTTATATAATTTTTCATTAATTTATTATATGAGAGTTTATGGCAAAAAATAAAATTAATACTTCTCAACACTTACAACTCAACACAACACATAAAGCAATGCAAACAAACTGATAACAAAAAAGTCATATGCACATTTTCCCTGCCTGTATTTCCACAAATAATAATGCTCCGTTGGACAACAAGCCACCAAATTCCAGTTGATTTCGAGACAAGTGAAAACTTGATGTCAAGACTAGATCAAATCCATCCCACAAGAATAAACTCCACTGTTATTAACGACGATGTTTGGATTGTTTTTACATACTACAATCGTCGTGAGAGCAATTTTAAAAACCAAATAGCAGTTTTTGACACTAGTAAGCTGAATTGTTATTTTAGGAGTAGTTTCAATGATTTTCAGCCACACTCGAGGCAAGAAAAGTCAATTGCGAAATACCAGGGTTTGAAGGTTATGGTGTTTCAAGCATTACAAGTCAATCGGATCAAATGTACATTCTAACGATGAATGAAGTTTCTGACTACAAATTACATCTTTTTGACACACAAACAATGATATTCTCTGAGCTTCTCAATATCAATGTGAGATTGACTGGAAGACTTCAAATAGTTGGAGAGCATATGTACTCTCTGGCGAGAAATCGTGATGGAAAATTGTTGTTGATAACAATCAACTTAACTGATAAAGCTGTTGCGAGTGAAATATTGGTGAGTCGATTTTTTGTTTCATAATATTAATAATAAAGTTTCGCAGGTTAAGAAACCTGAAAATCATTGTTATAAGTTGTTTACTAGCAATAATACATTGTACTTGTTCAAGCATTCGGGTGGAGGATATGAGGTGTATGCTATTGACAAAGACAATAAACTCCATCCGTTGAAGTTGGCAAATGCAGACAAAAACTTTCCGGCTGCAATAAAATGTGTGATAATAATACGAATATAGGATTATATCCGAGATTTCAGGGGCAAGTGATAGTGTGATAACACAGACAACGTTGTTATCTATGCGAGATTGTTTGTTGGGAACAATTGACTTTGATAGGAATGATTGGATAAGTGCACCGATTGAAGAACTAAGAGTTCCCTTAACAGTTTTCGACTTAATGTCAGCAAAACGCCTGGACAATAAGATTTATGTGGTTTTTCAAACGTTGTCTTTTTCTTTACCAAATTCAACACGTTATGAAGTTGTCGTGTTGGAGTTGAAACCGAAATTGACTGATATTTGTCTATTACAACTTGTTGATAAGTTACTGCCCGATAAAAATGTGATGGAGGTGGAGAGAGTTCTGGAAGCCTTGCCTATCCCAATGAGGTTTGCAATTTTTGATGCTTTGATTCATTGATGTTTCATTATAGTAAGAAATTGGAAAACATGATCGAATGGCGGAGTCCGAAACCAGTCGAATGAATTTTTCAGTTTTTTCATAATTTATTGTCTTACTGTTTTTTCAGGAAAAGTTATGTTCAAGATAACAAAATTTAAAGATAAAATATTTCATTATTTTTCCACAAACAGTTTCGTAGGAAGAATGCCTTGTAGTAGCATTCTCTCAGCGTTCTTATTTGTTTCAACAGGAAAACAAAAATAGCGTTGCATCGTTTTGAAGGGCTCATTAAAAAATAATAGGCTCCACAACTTAGTTTCAGCCGAGATACATTTCGAAATTTTCAGCCAAACGGAAAAAATCGATCTAAGGCACTCCATTGCAAAAAAACGCACGCAATCGAGTCATGGAAAAGTTGTGGCACATTGTTGATTTTCAATCAATATCAATTGATAAGAAAAAAAACGTTTCATTTTTTAACTGATAAAAATCAACAGGTGTTGCGTTTCCTAAAACTGTTGTTCATAATATTTCTATCATTTTCCCATCATACACCTTTCAAACGATAAACGCATTTGCCTTATTACCTTTTCCATAGTAAATCATGTTGCGTTGGACAACAAGCCACCAAATTCCAGTCGATTTTGAGACAGATACAAACAACGCCAAACGCACCAGAATAAACTCAACTGTTATTGATGATAATGTTTGGATGGTTTTTACATACTACGATCGTCATGAGAGCAAGTTCAGAAACCAACTGGCAGTATTCAACACAAGTATGCAATTTGTTTGACCGTTGGAGGGAGTAGTTTCAAAGTTTTACAGCATCACTTGACGCAAGAAAGGTAGATTGCGAGATACCAGAATTTGGTGGTTATGGCGTTTCGAACATTGCAAGTCAGTCGGACCAGTTGTATATTCTAACGGTTAAGGCAATTTCTGAATACAAGTTATATAAACTTGACACTAAGACATTGATTTTCTCCGACTTTCTTAATATCAATGTGAGGTTGATTGGAAGACTTGAAATCATGGACAATTTTATGTACTCTCTGGCGAGAAGTCGAGATGGAAAATTGTTGTTGATAACGATCAACTTAGCTGACAAGACCGTTTCAAGTAAAATACTGGTGAGTGAATTTCAATCACATAATGTTCTTAAAATTTTGCAGATGGAGAAACGTGAAGCTTTATATTATCAGTTATTTTCTAATGATGATACATTGTACTTGTTCAAGCATTTCAGAGGAATTCGTGAGGTTTATGGGATCCACAAAAACGAAAAACCTCAATTTATGAAATTGGGCAATGCAGAAAAATGCTTCCCTGCTATGATGGAATGTGAGGTGATAACACGAAGAGTATATGACATTCGAGATTTCAGGGGTGGATAATAGTGTTATCACTCAAGAAAAATTGTTCCCAATGGGGAAGTATTTGTTAGAAACGATCGACTTTGATACGAAAGAGTGGACCAGTGCGCGGATTGAAAAACACAGAGTTCCCTCGACAGATTTTCTCTTGAAGTCAGCAAATAGTTTGGATAACAAGATTTATATGGTTTTTCAAACGTTGTTTTATCCTTTACGGAATTTTATACGTTATGAAGTTAGAGTGTTGGAATTAAGGCCAAAATTAACTGACATTTGTCTATTGAAACTGGTTGATAACTTACTTCGGGACAAGATTCAGATTGAGATGGATAGTGTTCTGGAGGCATTGCCCATTCCCTTGAGGTTTGAAAGTTTTGATGCTTTGATTGATTTATGTTTCATTATAGGAAGAAAATGGGGAACATGATTGAATGGCGCAGTCCAAAACGAGTCGAATGAATTTTTCAGTTTCTTCATGGTTTATTGTCTTACAGTTTTCCAGAAAATCATTTTTCATATAATAAAATTTTGCAATAAAATACTTTATTATTTTTGACTTCTCATATGTTATTTCAGAATCATTTATTTCACAACCAATGAAAACTGATAAGACAAAAACTATTTACATTTCTGCCTAACATCCAGATGGGCAGTATTTTTTTTATAAGTTTCTAACATAATTCATACTTTCCAATTATACCCTGTCGCTATTCAGATAAAAAACTTCTAGAGTAATAACAATTTTAAAGTCAACAATGCTACGTTGGTATTTTTGGTACTATATTTTTAAGAAATCAAACATTAGTTTTTCTTTTTATTCCCATCATTTTCTTATGAGTCATTTTCGTCACATTTTATGACTCAAACGTTTGTGTATTCTTTTCTATTCAAGTTCTTCCTGTTGTCGGTTCCAAATGAAATCAATTCATTCTTCTTTTCTTATTCACACTATTTCTCTCTAAAAGAAATATTTTTTCCATCAAATTCATATTCAAAATCACTTCTCCTGTAAATACGTTTCAATCATTTTTTTCAATGGACTCAACAATGTTGGACCACTACACACAATATTCCTACTGAACCCGACGATTATTTTTACTATAGTTACTATATGGCAAAATCAACAGTTGTGGACAATACGATGTTCTTTTTTCTCACTTTCTATCATGGGAGGCCAAGAGAATCCCGAAGCGAGCTATTTCAGTTTGACATGAGTAACATAGACCATACCTTCCCAGATACACTAAATTTTTTTCAGAATCTCTGGAAACTATCAAACTCAATTGCAACATGTCATTTGCTCCGAAGTCTTGGATACACAATATTGCCAGCTATCTTGGCAAACTGTACATAATTACGGGCGATCAAAATGACACATACAAGTTGTACACTCTTGACATTGAAACAATGATCTTTACTGAAGTTCTTGATCTTGGTAGCAACGTTAAAGATAGACTTCATGTATTCGGAAATTATATGTATTTGGAGGGAAAAAGAAATGAGCGATTTCAAGAGACATTGATAAAAGTCAATCTTACAAATATGCAAGTCGAGAGTATCGAACTGGTAACTTTTCTCATACTTTTGTTTAATATCATGTTAAATATGCAGACTTCGGATGATTATTGGTTATTCTCCAGAAACGACAAATTGCACATATGCCTCCATAATTGTACACGATGGGTAGTATATGAAATGGATGAGGACAATAAGCTTCACAAAGTTTTTATGTTGGACTGCGAAAACGAACCGTTTGAAATATCACGGATATGGTTCGAATTTCTAGCTGCAGATGATGTATTGATTGCACCTGTTGAGTTATACCAACACAAAAAATACTTTTGGCTTCGAGTAATGGACTTTAATGATAATCAGTGGATCAGTAAACCAATCGAAAATGAAAACAACTTCGATCAACTTGCATTACTTCATTGTGAACTTGTCGATGGCACTTTATATACTATAGTTCGATCTAAAAAGAGTCCATACACATACTGTGACTTTGAAATCAATTTTGAAATACGAATTTTGGAACTAAAACCTAAACTCGTTGATATATGTCTTCTTCAATTAGTTGATGAATTGTCACCGAAACGGATTTATTGGAGAATGGTGAAGAAAATACCGATTTCTTTAAGGTTAGTTTATAGCGAATACTTTTCGAACAATTTAATTTTTAGATCAAAATTGACCAGCATGATAGAATATCGATATCCTCTAAGTCAATTGTTTGTTTATCGAAATTGGAAACCGTTATCGTTGATGGTGTTCATTATATGTAACTTGATTATGCTAATAATACTAATAATGAAAATGTGATTGTGCTCGTAAAATTAACATTTTTTCACATATTACAATGAGATTTGGGAATTTTGATAATGTGTTCATCAATAGTTTATTATAGGAAAAAATTGAAGAACATGATCGAATCGCGGTGTCCGAAATGAATATAATGAGTTTTTGCAGTTGCTTTATGAATCATTGTGTTACTAAATCGCAGGAAAACTCATGTTCAATCTAACATATTTTTTCTATTAAGTGTTGTACTACTTTTTCTTATACAAAAAAAGAAAACAATTGAATTGAAAAAAATTAAACCGCCTTTTCAATCCGTTCCGCGTTTCTCCAATCCATCATATTGTTCAACTTAGGTCTAAAGTTGTTTTCTGTTGTAACATTTCTTATTCAAATTCATACCTCAAATTAATTGGCAATTTTCCCACCACAACTTCTATTTTCTTATCATCCATTTCAAGAAACAACTCATCATCAATTTGGAGAAAACAAACATCAACAAGTGTTGGCTTCAATTCCAGAATTCTTATTTCCCATTGTTCTGGTAATGAAAAATTTTCAGATACGAATAAACTATAAATCGTGTTTTTGATACGCTCATACAATTGGGGTTCTTTGTTTTGATCATTGTTGTTGCGCCTTTGGGTCGAAGCTCTGATCCACCTATGTTTATTCAAATCAATGGTTTTTAACGAATAGTTTCCTTTCGAATTTTGCGTAATCAGTATATCATTACTCCCTGTAAAATCATTTCCAAATAGTGGATATTTGCTAGCAAACTCTATACTACTCCAACGTATAATTTGCATCATTCATCTTCAAAGGATGGAGCTGATTATCTTTATCGATCATTGATGTTTCCCACTTGCCTCCCGATTGCTCAAATAGATACAATGTGTTGTTTCTGGAGAATATATGTACAAATTTATCTACAGTATTATTTTTATGATTAGATTATATACAAGTTTAATAGCCTATTGGCTGAAAATATCTTGATTTGAAAGATATCGTCATTCTATCACATACAATTCCCATCATTTTCTTATGAATCATTTTTGTCACAATTTTTGACGCATGATCTATGACTCAGATGTTTGTGTATTTTTTTCCTTTCAAGTTCTTCCTGTTGTCAGTTCCAAATAAATTTAATTTCTACATTCTTCTTTTTCTATTCACACTTTCTCTTTCTAAAAGAAATATTTTTGTCATTAAATTCATATTCAAAATCACATTTCTCCATTGGCTTCAACTATGCTACACTGGACCACTACACACAATATTCCTACTGAGTACGTCGAAGAGTTTTTCTGTGGCAGCTTTATTGCAAAATCAACAGTTGTGGACAATACGATTTTCTTTTTTCTTACTTCTTATAAAGGAAGACCAAGACAGGCTCAAAGCGAACTATTCCGGTTTGACATGAGTAATTTAGACACCACACGTTTTCAGATCAACAAATTGTTTTTCCAGATTCTCTGAAAACCATCAAACTTAAATGCAATATGCCGTTTGCTCCTGAGTCTTGGATATACAATATCGGAAGCCACCTTGGCACATTGTATATAATTACGAAAAACCGAAATAAAAACCGCAAGTTGTACACTCTTGACATCAAAACGATGACGTTCGCTGAAGTTCGTGATCTTGGTAACAATGTGAAACATAGACTTCATGTGTTCGGAAATTTTATGTATTTGGAGGGAAAGAGGAATGAGCAATATAACGTGATACTAATAAAAATCAATCTTACAAATATGGAAATCGAGATTATCGAACTGGTAATTTTCTCATAGTTTCGCTTAATCAAAACATTTGCAGGAGTTGAAAGACAAATATTGGTTATTCTCTAGAAACGAAAAATTGCACATATGCTTCAAAAGTTGGAAAGGATGGGAAGTATATGAAGCTGATGAAGAGCTTCACAAGTTTCACAAAATTTTGGTATTGGATGGCAAAAACGAACCGGATAAAGTATCATTAAGATGGCTCCAATTTATGGCTACAGATAATATAATGATTGCTCCTTTGAGCCTTTACAAAATGAATGAGAACTTTTGGCTTCGAGCAATTGATTTTGGCGACAATCAATGGATCAGTGGAAAGATCGAAAATGACAAAAACTTTCATAAGCTCACATTACTCAATTTTGGCCTTGTTGATGACACTATCTATTCTATTATTCGATTTGTAAAGCGTCCAATCACAGTGTCTGATATTGATATCAATTTTGAAATACGGATTTTGGAATTGAAACCCAAACTAGTTGATATATGTCTTCTTCAATTAGTTGATGGATTGTCACCGAAATGGATTCATTGGAGAATGAAATGGATCGTAAGGAAAGTACCAATTCCGTTAAGGTTAGTTTATAACAAAATACTTTTCAAAAAAATAATACATTTCAGACCAAGATTCGCCAGCATGATAGAAAGTCGATATCCTCAAACTCAATCGTTGGTTCACCGATTCAGCGGCGAAACGCTAATGATGATAGTGTTTATTTTATTTAACTTGATTTACCAAATAATAATGTGGATGTAATTGTGTTTATTAAAATGAGATTATTGGCTCTCCTGAAGAAAATACAACAAAAACCGAAAAGTAGATCCGGTAGAGCCTATTCTTTTCAAGAGAGTTAAATTTGTTTGGTAATGCATTTTGCAAGATGAAACACTATTTCATATCAACTTCCTGTTCAGTAAATATTTGTGATGACGTGTCCAACATAACGCCCTTGTTTGTCAAAACAAAAATCATATCATTTTTCCATCCAACTAATAAGAGAACCAACTCCCTTCCTCACTACTTTTTATTGATTCTCACAATGCAACACTATTTGCGATGGACAACTAGTCACAATCTTCCTTCTGAACCGAAAACACAACATATCATCGCTTGGGATACGACTGTAATTGATCACACCATCTATATTGCTTATACATTATATAGCCGTGTGGAGAATGCGCGAATTAGTCGAATAATCCTGTTTGACACAGGTAGCTTAGCAGAAACTTTATATAAACTATAAAATTTTTTTTAGAAACTGTAACATCAGCCGAGCTTCAATTCGATTTGTTTAAAAATTAGTATTTTTATTAGGTAACTGGTAGCTTTCTCACTTTTCCCATCATTTTCGTCACATTTTTGACGCATGATCTATGACTCAAATGTTTGTGTATTTTTTCCTTTCAAGTTCTTCCTGTTTTCAGTTCCAAATGATATCAATGCATTCTTTTCTTCCTATTCACAAACATTGAATCTAAAAAAATATGTTTGCCATAACAATTCTTTTCAAGTCATTGTGTCCTGACAGGGTTGACTTTTTCAGTCATTCCACTTATGGCTTCAACAATGCTGCGCTGGACCACTATCCACAATTTTATTTCTGAATACGCGGACGATTTCTTTTTCCCCGTCTATACCGTAAAATCAACTGTCATGAACAACACGGTTTTCTTCTTTCTTACTTTCCATGGAAGAACGCCATTGGAAACCAAAAGCGAACTATTCTGGTTTGACCTGAGTACATAAGACCCGAGCTTTTCAGATCAGAAAAAACGTTCAGAATCTCTGGTAACTATCAAGTTCAAATGCAACATGCCATTTGCTCCCGAATCTTGGATACACAACATTGCAAGCCATCTCGACACATTGTACATAATTACAAAAGACAAAAATCATAACTACAAGTTGTACACATTTGACATCAAAACGATGATCTTCACTGAAGTTCTAAATCTTGGTAGCAACTTGAATGATGAACTTTATGTACTCGAAAATTATATGTATTTGGAAGCACAAAAAAATGAGCAATACAACGGGACATTGATGAAAGTTGACCTTACAAATATGAAGGTTGAGATTATCGAACTGGTGATTTGTTTATTATTTTTACTTAATCAAAACTTCTGCAGTGTTTTCGAGGAAACTATCGGTTCTTGTCCAGAAATGGCAAGTTGCAGATTTTCCACCTGAATATTCGGAATGGAGTGATGGTATATGAGATGGATGAATACAATAAGTTTCACGAGGTTTTGATGAGTGACCGTCTATGTATCATAGATGACAAAGAAGAATCGGAAGAGGAATATCGGAGATGGACCGGATTTATATGGGCAGATAATATAATGATTGCTCCTTTAGTGTCGACAGAAAGGAATGAGAACTGTTGGATTCGAACAATTGATTTTACTGGCAATCAATGTATCAATGCAGCAATCGAGAATACGGAAAACTGTGGTCTACTCATATTACTTCATTGTTGGCTTATTGATGACACTCTTTATGTTATTCTTCAATCTGAGAAACTGTCAGAGTCAACATCTAGGTATGAACCCTGTTTTGAAATACGGGTTTTGGAACTGAAACCTAAACTCGTTGATATATGCCTTCTTCAATTAGTTGATGGATTGTCACCGAAATGGATTCATTGGAGAATGAAATGGATCGTGAGGAAAGTACCAATTCCGTTAAGGTTAGTTTATAAAAAATATGTTTCAAAAAAAAATAATACATTGCAGACCAAAATTGACCAGCATGATAGAAACGCGATATCCCGAAAAACAATCGTTTGTTCACCAATTTGTTTATCAAAATTGGCAACCGTTATTAATGACAGTGTATATTTTAGGCAATTCGATCATATTAATAATAATATTAATGAATGTGATTGGTGAATTTTTAAAAAATGAATAACTATTTCATAACAACTTCCTGTTCAGTAAATATTTGTGCAATGACATCTCCAACATAACACTTTGTTTGTCCAAAAAAAACCTTTCAGTTTTCCACCCATTTGATAAAGGAACCAACTCCCTTCCTCACTACTATTTTATTGGTTCTCCCAATGAAATACTATTTGCGATTTACAACTCGCCACAACATCCCGTCTGAACCGGAAACACATCATATCATTGCTTGGGACACGACAGTAATTGATCACACCATCTATATTGCTTATACATTCCATAGCTGTGTTGAGAAAACGTTTAAAAATCGAATAATCCTGTTTGACACAGGTAGCTTGGCAGAAACTTCATATAAACTATAAAAATTGTTTAGAATCTTCAATATCAGCCAAGCTTCAATGCGATTTGTCAATTCTTGGAGACGAGGAGATATACAACATTGCCAGTCATAATGATAAATTATACATTATAACATGGAACTTTATGGGCTACACGTTATACACTATTGAATTAAAATCGATGATTGTGACTAAGATTCTTGATATTGGAGGCGATTTGAGACAAGGAATTCAAGTTTTGGATGGTGTTATGTATTTAATAAGTGGCAATGGGAGAAGCTTTGACTTGTCATTAATGAAAATTAATCTTACAAGTATGAATGTTGAGAATATCTCATTGGTAAGAAAATTCCAATATTTCGATAATATGTTAAAATTTCAGGAGAAGAGCACAAAAGATTTTGTTTATTTATTCTCTAAAAATAACATATTGTATTTATATGAGAATTTTGGAGAAGGTAAGCGGGAAATATTCATGATCAATCAAGATAATCAGCTTCATTCGTTAAATATGGAGGATACAAAAGATGCGTTGAAAGGGGCAAAAATAGGTGAGGATATATATATTCACAGAAATTACCACATTTTGAAAGTAATTTTGTAGGGATGAATGATATAATGATCACGCGATCATCAAATGGTAACCATGTGCTGGAAACCTTTGATTTGAATGAGCATCGATGGATCAGTGCTCCTATCGAAAAGTGCAACAGTGATTATCCAATCTATGTAGTCCCATTGTATAAACCAAAAATAGGAAACAAGATTTATACTTTATTTATTTCTCAAACTGCCTCATCAACAAAATGGGACATAAGGATTCTGGAACTGAAGCCGACACTTGTTGATTTTTGTTTGCTACAAATTGTTGATGAGTTGTTACTTGAAATGGATGATAAGAAAATGGAAATTGTGTTGGGAAAATTGCCTATTAATTTGAGGTATGTTTTGAAATAAATAAATGGTACAGCAGAAAACGATTTCAGACCTAAATTGATAAACATGATGGGTTGGAGAAAAGCGAACAATATTGAATGAACTGATAACTTTTTTGACTTTACTTTTTGTTTGTTTATTTTTTCAGAAAAATAAATAATGAAATCGTTTTGTTAGATAAAACATCAGACGTTTTGGGCAATTATTATCGATCCAATCGAAGATATTTATTATGGAAAAAAAACTCAAAAACAGTATAATATGCATTATGGATGAGTCGAGGTTAAGTCAAAAATTTGGAGATATGGGGCAAAAAGCAAACATTCAAAAAATAGCATTCAAAATTTGAGAAAGCATTATCAGTATTATTATGTATTATGATTGGTATCAATTTCTGTGTTTGTTCGTTTTCCAATGGAATCGTTCATCGATCTCTTTCCTGAAAAAAACACTTATTTTTAAAAGCTTTTGCCCGATTACTTACTGCATTGGAATTGAAAGTGATGCACGAATTTCTTGAAACTTTGTCGATTGACTGGACGGATCGAGGTTGACCACACTATCCACCAAATTATGAAGACAAATACTGGACAAACTGGGCTCAAGTTCGAACACCCGGATTTCATATTTTGAATTCTTATTGGGTTGTACAATCGCATACACTTTCCCGTCAATTTCGCAATGCGACTCCATCTCTGCATCTTTTGAGTACTGCCGGAAGTTTTCGAGCTCATATCTGCACCACTTCCCATTCTCAAAGTCATAAGTATCGTATTGGCAACTTTCAGTTGTTGAGTCAATTGAATGATGTAGAAATCTTCCCGGGGAGCCTTAAAAAAGTCGATATGAATTTCACAAATCATACAAATTACTTACCATAGCGGCGAAGTGCTCTTCCGGAGCCAAAGGGGTTTTGTGAGAGCTCACGAGTAGAAGTATTGTTTTCGATCATTGATACCGTTTGTTTCCCTGGCATATGATCGAAGACGTATAGTTTATTGTTAACGGCGGCCAGGTTACGCCCAGTTGTTACTCGTATGTTGTCCTAAAATTGATTGTTGTCCGTTTTCTTTTCTAACGTAAAACTTACGACTTTGTGCGTCGTCGCTGTTTTTTTCACTAAATCGATATCAATCATTCTATTGACATATGACTGCACATACATGTGGTTGTTCAGAATTGTAAAATTAGGGTAGCCTTCCGAACATTCAACATTGATTTTCTTCCAAACCAACGTCTTTATATCGATTTTGTGCAGTGCTGGCTTATTTTCGAGGCCCCATTCAGTCACGCCTTCATCGACCCAGGCGTAGATGAAGCCATTGTCGTATTCGATGGTTTGAACTCGAGCCATTTGTTTTTCATTGTTTTGACACTTGACTTTAGTCAACTTTCCGTTAGCTGGAACACATGTCAAGATAAAAACATTTAAAAAAACTTCTTACCGGTATCGAAAACATAAAAATCCATGAGTTTGGCCTTTTTGTAGGCTCTGAGCATCATCCATATTTGAGTGTCAATTTGAGTCGACGCAATAGCGCCAAAACTGTCATCATCAAAGTCTAGTGGAAAACTGGATGTCCAGCGTAGCATTTTTAGTCAGGTTGGGTACAGACGATGTCAAAAAAAGTGAAGTGTTGGCAAACCAGCGCAAATGTACGCTGTATGGTCCGTAATGGTCCGTATGGCCCGTATATGATCCGTAAAAGGGGGCAGGTGTTGTGAGAGAGTGTTAGGTGGAGATACAGCAGATAAAAATCGATAAACTATTGTCGAAGAGACAAATGGTAAATGTTTATACGAACGTGGAATATGGTCGACTCAATGTCAGTATGCACAGCGGGAGATGTCATCTCAAAACGATTAGGGGCATCTGTTCAGGAATTGTGGAGATACAAGGCAAATTATATGGGTACTTCGGTTTGTCCTGGACATATGAGATATGCATGATACGTAAGTTACGGTAGGGCATGGGATGCCTTCAATTTTCATACTAATGTCAAACAGGAAAAGTTCGCTTTTGAATTCCAATGGTCGCCTTTTATGGAGAGTAAGAAAGAAGAAAACCGTGTTGTCCATAACAGCTGATTTCACAGGATAGCCAGGATTTGGAATATCGTCAGCGCATACAGTACAAATGTTGTGTGCAGTGGTACAGCGTAGAATTGTTGAAGCCATTTGAGAAATGATGAAAAAAGTTTCAGTCTTATCAGACAGACTTGAGAGGAAATGTTATGACAAACATGTTTTTTTTAAATTCAATGTTTGTGAATGGGAAAAAATAATGCATTGATATGAGTTTGGACTGAAAACAGGAAGAATTTCAAAGTATTTACATATCAAGTAAAAATAAAAAAACATCGAACAAACGACTGAGTCATAGATCACTTGAATAATTTGTTTCAATCAATTTTCAATAAACAATAATTATGAAATATTTAATACTATCAAATTTGCCGAAACAAATTAAACGAAAATTGCTGGATATATTTTTAATATGGTACATATCAACACCATCCAAAATAAAGCAATATTAAAAAGCTGTTGTATGTGAAGAGGGAGCTCATTTGGGCGATTACGCCATTCTATCATGTTGCGCAATTTTCTTCTAAAATTGTTTCCATCAACAATCAAATATAAATAGGACGCACTTCAAATGATTCGGCAATTTTTCTAAGAAATTGTCAATTTTCTTATGATTCATTTCCAACAGCAACTGGTCGACTAATTGAAGTAGACAAACATCAACGAGTTTTGGATTTAATTCTAGTATCCCGATTTCAAACCTGTATTTACATTTATTCCACCATTTTGCCCATTTATCCGAGCGAGTTATAGCATAGATAGTTTTGTTCATTTTTCCACCATGGCTTATGATAAAGTCGATATTATTTAAGTTGTAGTTTTTTTCTTCTTCGACAGGTTTTTTGATCCATCGAGACCAATAAGAATCGATAGTTTGGAAGAAAAAGTATTTTCTATCTTCACTCAAAATCTGAGGTGTTATCATTATATCATTTGCCCCTGTAAGAGCAAATCATTTTCTTCAACTTCATTCTCTTACAAACTGATGGGTAAGCTTCTGGTTTGTTGATCAATTTGCCCAATTCATGAAGCTTATTTTTTGTATCGATTGTGTACACCCTTCCATCATCACAATATAATAGGTACAATGTGCCATTCCTGGAGAACAACCAAGCGCTCCAGAAGAAATCCTGCAGTCGTTGTGGTTAACCAGAGATTTGGAAAAACATCTTACCAATTCGATACTTTCAATCTTCATATTTGTTAAATTAATTTTCATCAGTAACCAGATACCTCGTCCCCAATGATCTCCATCCACATACATATAATCTCCAACAATTAGAAATTGAGATCTTGTGGGTTTCTTGAGCCTGCTACCAAAATCGAGAATTCTGGTGAAGATTTTTGCGTCGATGTCAAGTGTGTACAGCATATAGTTAGCATTTTTGCTCTTTGCTATGATGTACAACTTGCCTTGATAACTTCCGATATTTCTGATCCAGTTGAATGGCATATCGTATTGAAGTTTTCTTGTCTCCAAGGTATCTAAATTTTTCTCTTATTTCAAATAATTTGGATCCGTCTTACTTGTATCAAACTGATAAATTTCACTATCTTGTTTTACTTGCCTGTCCCTCAAAGTGAAAACAATAAAAATGAAATTATCCACAACGGTTGATTGAACATCATAATAATAGTGATGTAGATCAACAGGTTCAATGGGAATAATGTGCCGTGTTGTCCATCGCAACACTTTGGAAGCCATTGTAAAACTAACGAAAAAGTTAGTGTTATAAGAACACAGCGTCTTGAAAAGCAACGATATGACAAAAATATTTTTTAGATTCAAAATGGGTAAGTAGGAAGTGAAAAATGTAAATATTGATAATATTTTGGACTGAAAACAGGAAGAAGTTGAAAATATTTACACAACGAATAGAAACTTTACATTGAAAATACGTCTGTGTTATAGACCGAACATGAAAAATTGACAAGAAAAAAAACTGGCCTTCTTCATGATTTCTTCATCAAACCACTGATAATCAAACTGATAATGATAGATGATTGGATCAATCTGAATATATAAGATGAATTGGAATAAAACAACACTCATACCGGAATAAGTACATCCGTTTTACAATACCTATTCAATATGAATTGAAGAATTGATAAATTAAACGTACCCATATGATTGATATCCATAAAACATAGACCAAATTTTACGGTATTCAACATTTGAAACTGTCTAGTTTCCACATTTGTCCATTGTACCCAATCTGTGTGTGATTGTTCAAGCAGGAATCTAATCAATCATTCGTGTAAGGGTCCGGATTCTGTTATCAATTGATATGGCTAAAAATAATCATGCACACTTACAATCTTTTACATACTTTTTTTTCCAGTTGATAAAGTATCAAGTTAATATTGTTTATCAGAATCCCTCTTATTAATCTGAAAAATAAAGAAATTATTTCAAAGAGCAGTTTTAACCTGCAATATAGACTTTTCTTAGTTTTATGTATACGGCTTATTTACATTTATGTGTCAAAGGAGGATTATCATGAGTGAGGGATAAAGTCAATTTTTGAAACTGATAGTTTTTATCGATAAGAGAAACATCTTTCGTATGATTTGTGTGCTCGAAGATGTAAAACTCCTCATTGATGTGAAGTAACTCATTATGTGAAAGTTCGGACTTCTCTTTCTATAAAAATTTTTGAATTTCAATTTCCTTTTACAAAACTAACTAATATTTTCCTTTCAACAGTCTTATCAGTTAGATTGATTATTATCAGTAACAACTGTATCCTGTCGTCACTTTCCGCCAATGTTTACATTATATTTCCCACAACTAGAATACTTCCAAGAAATCTTACATGCACATTGAGAAACTTGTTAAGATACATTGTTTTGGTGTCCAACTGGTAGATATTATTGTCATACATTCCATCATCGGTTACAATGTACAGCTGATCCGACTGACTTGCAATATTTCGAATACCATCGCGACCTGGTATTTCACAATCGAGCTTGATTATTTCAAATTTGTCTGAAAAACACAATCAATCGTCAAATATTCAAAGCGCTTACTTGGATCAAAAACTGCAATCTGATGTTTCACCGTATCATCCTGATTGTCATAGTACTCCACAGAGTTGGGCGGAATTCCGACTTCCGACTTCCGACTTCCGAAAAATGAAATTTTACTTCCGATTTACGACTTCCGGAAAATAAATTTTAATTCCGACTTCCGACTTCCGGTTTTCAAAAAAGTCACTTCCGCCCAACTCTGGTACTCCACGATCAACCAAATTATATTTTTTTGACTACCGTAGATGTTATACTTGATCCAAAAGCATTATCTGGATGCCCACCAAAATCAAATGCAATATTGTGGCTCGTCAACCAACAAAACATTGTGGCAATGTTTGTGGAACAATGTGAGTTCTTATCAGGATGCGGGGAGTGAGAGTAAATACTAATTGATAAAGCAAAGGAAACGATAGGAAAAAAATGATGTCAGAATTTATGCAAGTGACTTTTTTATTCAATAACTCTATGCACTGATTGAAAAAGCCACAGATAGTTGATTCAAGTAATAAATTAGTTGTGATTCATCAGACTTCCTTTCAAAAAAATTTGGTGGAAATTGCATCTTGAATGTATCCCTCATTGAAATTGGCAAGGCTTTCAAGACACTCTCCACTTTTTTCTGATTTTTCTCTGGCAGTAGTTCATCAACCAATTGTAGAAGGCATATTTCAGTCAATGTTGGTTTCGGATCCAATGTTTTGATTGTATAGTATTTCAAATCAGAAAAAGATGGATCGGACGACTCGAAGATCCCGAAAATCTTGTTATCGTATCGCTGTGATGATATCCACCGGGTAGGTTTCCAGCTGGTAGATGGTTCCGCAGGTTCAATAGGCGTGGCGATCCATTTGCTTCTTTTGAAATCAATCATCTCCAGAAACTCCTGGCTATTACGCTGATATGGTGCAGCGATGACAAAATCATCGATCCCTGGAATACGTCACTGTTAAACTACAACATTTTTTATTCTAAACTCACATTCCATTGATCCCTGTTTGTCTAAAGTAGCAAATTTCAATAATGGACGTTGATCGTCTTTATCCAAATAAAACACCTCCCGCTTTTTTGTAGTTTTCGTAAACAATGATTCCTTGAACAAGTAATTTGTCCCATTGTCAGTTAGTAATCGGCTCGTTCCATTCAACTGTGGAATCATCTTCAATTATTTCAATTTTCATTGAATAATTCGTTGGTCTATCAATTCTTTGATTTCCATATTTGACAGATTTACTGTTACCAACGATAGCTGTGTATTACCATCGCGTGACAGAATATACATATTATCGCCCACTATACGAACTCCTTTCACAAACGTGTAACGTTTGGGAAATTCGGAGATGGTCATTGTCTTAGTGTCAAATTTGTAAATCATATACCTTCCTCTTGAAAAAGTTTCCGTGATAATGTACATATTGTCCGAATGACTGACGATATCTTTTACATCACATAAATATGGTAATCGACAATCAATTTTGGTTGTTTCCTGTGTTGCTGAAAATTGTTGACACTGAAAAAACTGGAATTTCAGCTTACTTGTGTTGAAAACTGATATTTGATTTCTTGTAGCATATTCCGTACTTAGATCTTTATACGTAGACCAACCAGATATTGTTGTTTATGACAGTAGATTCTATTGAGTTGACACGATATGGATCAGTAATGAAATCCAATGGAACATGATGGATCGTTTTCCAACGCAACATTTTGAGCAAAAATTGTTGGTTATCACATGAGAGGAGTTAGTGAGTAAATTGAAATGAAAGATGATAGGACGTTTTTGTATGATTTGAAATAGGATGTATTATGAAATATTTCGACAAATTGTGTTAGCATGAAAAAGTGTTTAGAGGGAAATATATGTAGCTTCTTTCGTTTTTTCGGAAGTGCGTCATTCAAATATGAAAAATTGGCGTTTTCCTCATGTTTTTATCGATACGAAACACATCAAATCTATCATTTGAGCACTCAAAAAAATATATTTCCTCGATGAAATAAAGTGACTTCTAAGGGGACAGTTGGGCTCTTCACATCTTCAAAAATGACTGAACTTCTTTTAGTTTTTGTGGAATTAACCAATATTTTATTGTCAACTGTCTTATCAATTAGGTTTACAATAGTGTATTATTCCCACTTTTTGAAAAAAATTTTTATCATTCTTTCAGCAGAAAAAAAAGGTCCTCCTTCAATAACTTTTTATTCATCAATAAACATTATAGATTGGAAATGTCACAGGTAAATTAACAAAATTGATAAACTTTCGTCATTCGTCTTTCTTTTTCTCATAATAGTTTGGTGGAAATTGCAGCTTGAATGTATCCCTCATTGAAATTGGCAAGACTTTCAACACACTCTCTACTTTTTCCTGATTTTTTCTGACAATAGTTCATCAACCAATTGTAACAGGCATATATCAGTCAATGTTGTTTTCGGATCCAATGTTTTGATTGTACAGTATTTCGAACCAGGAGTAAACGGATCAGGCGAGTTGAAAACCCCAAAAATTTTGTTGTCGTATTTTTGGGATGATATCCATCTGGCACACTCCCCCGCACTTTTTATAGGCGCGGAGATCCATTTTCTTATTTTGTAATCAATCGTCTCCAAAAGCACTTGTCTTTTACGCGTATTCGGTGTAGTAATGCCGATATCATCGATCCCTATCATGCAACAGTATTATAATAATTACCTCCAAATCTGAACTTACATCTCATATAGCGTCGTTCAAATACAGTAGAAAACTTTAGCAATGGACGTTGATCATCCTTATCAAAATAAATCACCTTCCGCATATTGTTTCCTCCCATTAACAAATATAATTCATCATCGTCAAACAGTAGCTAATAACTGGAATCCGAATAGGGTGGTCGTTTCTTAAAATCGCTCGATTTTCATGGTTGTTGTGGTTTACCAATAATTTCCTTTCCATAGTTTTATCATGCAGGTTGATTATGAGCAATGACAAATGTGCATGATCGTTGTCAATGTGCTCCAAAATGTACAAAAAATCGCCTTTCAAAAGAAGTCGTCCGGAAACTTCTGAGTGAAAATTGGGTATTCTAGAAAAGATCACTGTCTTTGGGTCAAATTGGTAAATTGTGGCTGCAGATCTTTCAGGGGCATTTATAATGTACAATTGATCCAAATGGCTTATCACATATTTTCTTTGTCCTAAATGTGGTATTTGACAATCGACTTTGGTTAATTGCAGAGTGGCTGAAAATTGTTGAAACTTCATGAACACTGTCCTTTTTACCTTACTTGTGTTGAAAACTGCCATCTCGTTTTCCCAGGTTTTCTCAAGACAGTTATAACAATCCAACAATAGCGAAAAATTGTTGTTTATCATGGCTAATTCAACTGACATAACCAATTTTTGATCAGTAGTGAAATCCAATGGACTATGGTAGTTCGTTTTCCAACGCAACATTTTAATAAAATATTGTAGGTTATCAGTTTAAAAAAGTTTGTGAATGAATTAAAACGAAAGTGCTACTATGTTTTTGTATTGTTTGAAATAGGAAGTATTATGAAATGTTTCGACAAATTATGTTAGCATGAAAATGTGTTTAGAGAGAAATATATGTAGCTTCTTTCGTTTTTTACGGAAGTGCGTCATTAAAATATGAAAAATTGAAATTTTATTGATGGTTTCTACCGATAAGAAACACATCACAAATATCATTTTGTTGCCAGCTGTCTTATCAATTAAGTTTACAATAGTGTACTATTCAAACTTTTGGAAAGATATGGGGAGCAAAAAAAAAACAATAGTCTCATTTAATAACTCTTAATTCAACAGATTGGAAATGTCACAGATAAATGGTAAACATGATAAAATAGCAACTTCTCTTATTTATTATTATTTGTTAGAAACAAAGTTTGGTGGAAATTGCAACCGGAATGTACCCATCATCGACAATGGCAAGGCTTCCAAGACACTCTTCACTTTTTTCCGGTTTTTCTCTCTCAGTAGTTCATCAACTAATTGTAGAAAACATATTTCAGTTAGTGTTGGTTTAACCTCCAATGTTTTGATTGCATAGGATTTCGAGTTAGGTTTAGACGGATTAGTATATGCGAAAATTCCGAAAATCTTATTATCGTATCTTTGCGATGATATCCACCAGGAGAAAGTTTCCAAAGATTCAATAGGCGCGGTAATCCATTTTTCTCTTTCGTAATCGATCGCCTCAAGAACTTGTTGTCCGTTTGGAAAATGTTGATATGGTGTAGTGATGACAAAATCATCGATCCCTGTCACACAACAATATTATATTATTCACCTCCAATTTTAAACTTACATCTCATATTGCTTGGTTCAGCAGCAGTAGAAAACTTTAGCAACGGACATTCCTCATCCTTGTCAAAGTAAAACACCTTCCGCGCATTGTTTTCTTCAGTTAACAAATAGAATTCATCATAGTCAAAGAGTATCTGATAACTGGAATCACACACTGGTAGCGATGGTGATCGTTTCTTCAAATAGGGTGACTTTCATGAGTGTTTCGGAATAATGGTTTACCAATAATATTCTTTCAATAGTCTTATCAGATAGATTGATTTTGAGCAATGACAAATCGGCACGATTGTTATCAATGTGCTCCAAAACGTACAAAAAACTACCTTTTATACAAATTCGTCCTTCCACTTTCGCGAAAAAAATAGGAAACTTAGAGAAGACCATTGTCTTTGTGTCGAATTGATAAATCGAGGCTTCAAATCTCGTGAGGTTAGTTATGATGTACAATTGGTCCAAATGGCTGATGACATCTATTATATAACCTAATTCTGGTAGACGAAAATCAAGTTTGATCGTTTGCAGAGATCCTGAAAATTGGTCGAATTTCATAAAACTGTCATTTCAGCTTACTTGTGTTGAAAACTGCCATCTGGTGTTTCCAACGTTTTTCGAGACGATCGTAACAGCTCAACACTAGCCAAAAATTGTTGTGTATCACAGCTGATTTAATTAATGTGATGGATTTTCGATCAGTAATGAAATCCAATGGAATATGATGGATCGTTTTCCAACGCAACATTTTGAGCAAAATTTGTTGGTTATCACATGAGAGGAGTTAGTGAGTAAATTGAAATGAAATGAAACTGATAGCACGTTTTTGTATGGTTTGAAATAGGAAGAGTTGTGAAATTTTTCGACAAATTGTGTTAGCATGAAAAAGTGTTCAGAGGGAAATATATGTAGCTTCTTTCGTTTATTCGGAAGTGCGTCATTAAAATATGTATTTTGGTCAGATGAGGTGATCATTATCAGTCACAATCGTTGAGAATTATCATTTTCTTTACTATCACTTCCGCCAATAAATCATATTTGTCAGTTTTGGCCTAAAAACGTTAGATAATCATATAATCCCGAACAACTAACCTCATCGGAAGCGGCAAAGTTTTCAAAACAGTTCTCAACTTGGTCGACTTCCTTTCTGACGATAATTTATCGACCAGTTGTATAAGACATATATCAGTCAATTTCGGTCTAAGTTCCAACACTTTCATTGAAAAATATATGCAATTCCGGGAGGCTGATAGAAATACCCCATAAATTTTGTTGTCAACAATCTCCGATGAGATGCAGAGAGACTGTTCAGATATTTTTCTGATATTTTCAATTGGCGTACTAATCCACTTATTCTTATCAAAGCGTAACAAAGTTTGTTGCTTTTCCTCCAGGCAGGTAATCCCTTCACCATTAACCCCTGTAATTATAAAAGATTTACACTATTCTCTTTTTTTACATTTTGCTCGAATTCCTTGGCCTTCATCAGTATCATTCATTTTCAATAGTTGATATTGATTATCCTTATCAATCATATAAACAGTATGTATGTCTTTGACCTGCTCAAACAAATAAAATGTCGCATTATCAGTACGCAACCGAAAATCAATATCCCAAGATGTTGTTAAGCCCGTAAGCTTCAAAATGATTGGGTCGATGAAAATGTTTTTTTAAAAAATTACCAAAATTTTCCTTTCAACAATCTTTGCTGATAAATCTATCGTTATCAATAACAATTGGGTTTTATCATCACTTTTTGCGATCATGTACATAAAATTGTCCACTATTTGAATTCCTTTGAACAATCTTGCATTGATGTCGAGAAAGTCCGTGAATATCAATGTTTTTGTATCCAATTTGAGTATTTTGTATTTGTAGTAGCCGTTTTCTGTGACAATGTATAACTGGTCCAACTGACTGGCTATATCTGTGACGTTATTACCGACAGATGATAGTATCGCTTCATCGAGTTGCGTTGCTTCGTGTAGTTCTGAAAATCATCGCAATGATTCTTATTATACAAATATGACATACTTGTATAGAACACAGCAATCCTACTTTTGTATTTCAGTTCAGAACGAGAGTAGTGTGAAAGAACTAACCAAACATTATTGTCGATAAGAGTTGAGTGTAGCTTGGGGAGCTCTTCTGCATTTTTTCCGAAATTCCGAAAGGGAATATGATGACTTGTTGTCCAACGCAACATTGCCAATTTTAGAAATAATTTCGAGGCGAGAAAATTTTTGAATGAAAGAGAATGATTAGGACGCTATTCTTATCAATAGTTTCAAAAAGGAAGTGTCGTGAAAGAATATTTATGCTGTTTGTTGATACAATAGTTGTACAATTAGGAAATTATTTTTGCCAGGCAGTCGATATTTTTTTTGTAACGTGTGATGGACCAGAAAAATGAACGCTTGAAGAAATTCTAAGTTTTCAGGGGCCCCAAACAATGAACTAGTGTAGTTTTTTTATTTGCTATACTCGAAAAAAATCATGGAAGTCAAGTATTCATTCAGTTTGTGAATAGAAAGAGGCGAGTGTAAATATATGTATGCCATAAAAAGAGAAAAGCCTGAGAAATTGAAACAGAATCAGTCAAGAAAAATTGGGAAATTTATATTTTTAAAAATCATATTAACTTGAACCTTTCCGCATCTCCATCATTGTCACCAATTTTTGTCTAGACTCAGTTTTATATATAAGCCTTTTCTAAAACACACCTCAAAAAACTGGGTAGTTTTACTGAAACCATGTCCAATTTTTCATCATCCTTTTTCGGCAACACTGTATCCAGACATTGAAAAAGACAAATATCAACAAGTTTTGGGTTCAATTCCAAATTTCAAGTACTCTTCCAATACAAAAAAAAGACTCTTGCAATACATGAAAAAAACATAAATAGTGTCAGCGATAACTTGACAGTTTTTCAAACGAAAATGAAAATCGTTGTGATAGCTTTCTTCAACTGGCACACTTATCCAACTTTTTTCATTTGAGTCAAAAATGTTCAATATATATCTTTTATCGAGAAGCCCGGGAAGAGGAAGTGTGAGAAATGAACTGTTTGCCCCAAAAATTTTATCGAGATAGATAATCTTAAACTGAAATTCTTACATTTTGATTCCATTCCTCCTTTCCATTGTGTTTTCGTACCCTGCAATTTTTTATTGAGCACCATTTTGAACAGATCAAACTTCACCAAAAACAAACTGTTTCCTACTTTCCTCGTCAAATGCATAAAATCCCCCACAACTTTCACTGGTTCCCTCAACCTGTTACCAAGATCAAGGAGCTCGGTGAATGTCATTGTTTTTATATCGAGAGTGTGCTACTTGTAGTTTTCCTTTATATTCGCAGTTATTATGTACAGTTTGCCATGGTGGCTTGCGATATTATGTATCCAATACTCTGGAGCGAATGGCATGGAGCATTGGAGTTCGAATGATTCCATGGTCTCTGAAAACGTTTGTTATATCAAAAGTTGAGCTAAGAGTTACCTATGTCAAACTCAATTATCTGACTTTTCAGCACGTCTATTTCAGGCAAGAAGGTGAAAACAGTAAACATTTTGTTGTCAATAAAAGTCGACTTTACATCATAGTTATAATATCGAGTAGCATCCTGATCAATAGGAATATTGTAGCTTGTTGTCCAACGTAGCATGTTTTTGTTATTGTGAGAAATAATGAAACACACGCTTGATTTTAAGGTTTTCTTATCAAAAAGTTTGTTATCTTATGATTGCGAAAGAATCAATTGTGAAATACATTTCCTGTTTTGATGCACAACTTGCTCGGCTCAATTTTTTGACGGATACAATTCTTCTAATGCAAAATTCAGTTGATTTCTGGGTTTTAAATTTTTCAAAACTTCACAATATTTCACAACACTTCCTACATATACACTGATAACAAAATGCAAACTGATAAGAGAAAAATTGGAGCACATTTTTCCTGCATTCAAAAATGTTGCGTTGGTCAACAAGTCATATTATTTCTATCGATTTAGATGATTATACACCCTCCTCTTTTGTAAGCTCCGTCGTAGTTGACCACAATATATGGTTATTTTTTAATTGCTACAAATATGACAAGAAGCAGAGAACGATACAGGTTGTTGTTTTTGATACAAGTAAGCCGAACTTTCAATTTCCAATAACTTTTCTAACTTTCAGCAAACTTCAAGTCTTTCGAGCTCAAATGCGAGCTCCCAGTGGCTCCTGGATACCGTATATCAAAATTCGCCAGCCACAACAGCCACATATACATTTTTATGCTCAATGAGCGCTTGAGCAACAAAGTCTTCAAATTCAACACAAAATCGTTAACCTTCACTGAAATTTTGGCAATCGATGGGAGTTTAGTGGGTCGAATTCAGGTGAAGGGAAATGTCATGTATTCTCTTTGCTGTAGAAACGAGGGCAAAAATTATTCACTGTTGAAAATCGATTTATCCGATATGAAGATCAAGAGTTATGATTTGGTAACAAATTTCGAATCTGTTTTTTTATGAAATTAATTTTTTAGAATGTTATGCTAGGTGGCTTTTACACTCAATTAATGCTCAAAGATGAAAAATTATATGTATTCAAGCAATTCGAAAAATATCGCGAGGTATATTTTATTGATGAAGAATACAAAGCTCATGAGTTGAAGTTACACAATTCGGATAGAAAGTATACGTGCAGGATATGTAAGTAAGCAGGCATCGGACTATTATTCAAAACAAATTTTCAGGGTTGAATGATAGTTTGATAACAAAGGAAACAGATTTTAGCTCAGAACAGTATTTGCTGGAGACTATAGATTATGAGAATAATGATTGGATTAGCATACCTATTGAAAAAAAGGGCTACAGTGATGGTATCAAAGCACATTTGGAGTCAGCGATCCAAATCGAAAACACGATTTATGGGGTTTTCGACGTTAGAGGCTTCAAAAAAACCACCTTCGTCATCAAAGTGTTGCCAATAAAGCCGACGTTGAGTGATGTTTGTCTGCTGCAGTTTGATGACCGGTTGGCTGTCGAAAAAGACGACGAAAAGAAAAAACTTATTCTGGAAAGTATGCCGATTCCGTCGAGGTAGTTTAAGATCAAAATGATTTTGTACAGAAGTTGATTTCAGAAGAAAGTTGATGAACATGTTGAAGTGGAGAAACGCTAAAAGTTTGCAAGAATTTTGCTCCGATATATTGTGAAATAAACTTTTTGATATCAAGTTGAGAAAATTGTGAAAGGTTCTACTTATGGAATGGTTACCAATTGTTAAAGCTAACCAATCCTCTTCAAAAATTGTTCGCAGACAAGCCTACAGTAGTTAGCATCAGAGCGCGCTTTCAACTATCATCCGACATTAGTTGGGTAATTTCAAATTGTATGTGAGTAATTTGAAATTTTCAAAAAAAAAAAATAATAATTCTGTGGGGAAATTTGAATCATTCAAGTGACTTGATAAGAAATGACATGTGAATTTTAGATAAGAAACCATTTCCATTCATTTCTCTTCTTAACTACCCACAATGTCAGAAATATTGCGATGGACAACTCGCCACACTATTCCTACTGATCCCAATAAACGTTCTCTTGAAAGTGTTAACTCAACTGTTGTCGGCAATCAATTATTCATAATCTGTTGTTTTGGTACCGTCTATCGAGGTGAAACGGACACAATTGATGCATATCTGTTTGACACAAGTAATCCAAACAACTATTTTCAAGACATACTACTTTTTCAGCAACTTGGGAGACATTTGTACATAATTGCATTGTTCCGCCCACATCTGTTTATAGGATAGAGAGCGTTTCAATTTATAATGGAAGGGTTTATATTATAACAATGGACAGAGCTTTTTACCAAACTTTGTATACATTCGATATACAATCAATGACTTTCACGAAGATTTGTGAACTTGGAAAAAATATCAGGACCACTGAAGTTGTAATTATCAAAAATTGTATGTATCGTGTGGTGAGAAGTGGATTTGACGAATCAGTGATAAAACTTGATCTCGAAACTCTGGAAACTGAAAAAATCTTGGTAATTTACATATTATAGCTTTATTTTATGTTAAACCTATTTCAGAGCCCATACCAAATCGGTACGATTTTTTCTTTCAACAACAAATTACACATGATGGAACCGCTCAAAAACTATCCTCGCGTTTATTTTTTCGATGAACAAAATCAATCTCATTTATTGACGTTAAACAGTATGAGAAGAAGTTCCAGCCCACAGCTGTGTAAAAGAAAAAAATTATAAACATTTAATATGATACATTTCAGGGGTAAAGGATATATTAATTTCTCAAAACAGGTCTGAGCCAAAAAACAATTTGCTAGAGACAATTGACCTTGATGAGAATCGGTGGATCAGTGTACCAATTGAAAATTGTTTCGACTATTCACATTATTATCTGAAATCATCTGAAATGATCGGTACCACTATTTATTCGGTTTTCCGGTATTCAAAGAACATTGATCACCCTGAACCGGGTCCGCTGAAGCTTGAAGTAAGGATTCTGGAATTGATGCCGCCACTTGTTGATGTTTGTCTTTCAAAATTAGTCGATGAGTTGCTACCAGAAGTGGAGAATGAGAAAATCGAAGAAGAACTTCAAAAATTGCCATTTCCTTTGAGGTACGTTTTTGGATCAAAACTCATATGCATTTAAAAAATTCAGACCAAAGTTGGCAAAAATGATTGAATTACGGAAAAAACCCGTTCTGAATGAGTGACACACTTTCTGTTCAATAAACTTTTTTGTCTGCGTTTTGATGTAACAAACAATCAAACGATTTCATAACACTTCCTGAATTCGAATTCAAATTGATAAAAAATCACGTTTTGTCTTTTTCCTTGAATTATACAAATTGAGATGCAATCAGTCTCTTCAAATTTTTTTCATTTGTGTCGAAACTTCCAATGCTGCGTTGGACAACAAATCACTATACTTCGATTCACTTCAAAAGACCTTCTGTAGTTTTTACCGTCCAACCTATTCTATGTATGAAAAAATGAATGATGCAAGGAATAATATAGTTGAAGTGACAGTTTTCTCTATATCAATTCACATTTTTTGATCACGCGTAGTGAAATATTTGATAACATTGAAGAGTGGGTAGGAACAAAGCAACCAATATTTATTCATTATCAGATAGCAAAGTTAAAACATCGCCAAAGTTTTTCGACATTCGCCATTTCAACATGTTCATAAACTTGCATCTGGAATATTTCAATTATTCGGCTTCTATCCCACAAATATACCTCAATGGAATTGGCAAAGTTTCCAACAAAAAATTCTCTTTTTCCTTGTCAATTTCATTAGTCCATTGATCTACCAACTGTAGGAGACAAATATCACTCAGCTTCGGTTCCAGTTCTAATACACTGATCACAAATTTACCAATATCACGATTTTGTTCATTCTTGCCAATCAACTCATGAACCGCATATAATGTGTCGCCAATTCTGGTCACTGACTTCCATTCCGAATCAATACCACTATTGAAATTATTTTCTATTGTCTCACTGATCCATTGATTGTTCTCAAAATCGACAGTTTCCAGAAAACTTGTTCCAGTTGGCCAAATTGATGGATTAGTGATAACACCATCCTCCGAACCTGAACAATTTACAATTTTTGACTTATGAAAATTTGCCCTACACATCCATGGGGCACACTTTCCATCTGTGTTTGCCATTTCCAATTTTTGAAGTTCATCCTTTTCGATAAGAAAAACTTCAAAACGGCCTTCAAAATGTTGGAACAAGTACAATTTATCATTGTTGAACATCAGTTGAGGATCTTTTCCAGTTAGTTCAATATTCTGAATCAATTGTTGAAGAATTACTTTTCAAATAAATTTACTAAAATTTTAGTCTCGACTTCTTTATTTGTTAGATTGATTCTGACCAATGATACTGTTGTCCTCTCTCTATTCACTGCAAGTGAATGAAGTTGGTCACCAATAATTTGAACACGTCCCTTGAAAATCGTCTCAAGCTCACAAACTTCCGTAAAAATGAGTGATTTCGTGCAAAACTTTAGTAGTTTCGTCTGGCGATACCCCTTCATCACAAGATATATTTGGTCCAAGTGACTTGTTATTTGAGAAATATATCGATAAGGGTCAGTAAAATCAGGAGTTTGACATTTGATTTTTGTGGTTTCCAAGGATCCTGAGTGATTTCTACTTCCCCAACAGTTGAATTTTTTCTTACTTGTATCAAATACAGAAATTTCGATGATCCATTTTTCCAAAGTTTGATGGTAAAATACGAAAAATAGCCAAATATTATCATCGACAACTGCTGAGTGTACATCGGAATAATTGCGCGGAAAGCTGGCTTTCATTATGTAAAATGAAGTATTGTGAGTTGTTGTCCAACGCATTATTATAAAAAAATGAATGTTGCAAGAATTGATAATGTGAAAGCGATGGTTTTTTTCTTATCATATGTGATCAACGCGTTGTGAAATATTTGATAACACCAAAGTGTGGCTAGGCACAAAGCAACAAATATTTATTCACTATCAGATAGCAAAGTTAGGATATCGCCAAAGTTTTTCGCCATTTGCCATCTCAACATTTTCATGAACTTGCATCTGGAATATTTCAATTTTCAGCAACTATCCCACAAATATACCTTAATGGAATTGACAAAGATTCCAAAAAACGAGTCTCCTTTTCCTTGTCTGTATCAGCAGTCAACTGATCTACCAACTGTAGAAGACAAATATCACTCAACTTTGGTTTCAGTTCTAGTACACTGATCACAAATTTGCCAATATCACGATTATATTCATTCTTGCCAATCAACTCGAAAACCGCATAAAGCATATTTCCAATTTTGGTAGCGGTTTTCCATTCCGATTGGATAGCACGATCAAAATTGTTTTCAATGGGTGCACTGATCCATTGATGATTCTCAAAATCGATGATTTCTAGAAAACTAGTTTCATTTGGTTGCCTTGAGTTCTTGAGAGTTATCACACTATCCTCCATCCCTAATAACATTTTGAGTTGTCAACATGTTTTCATTTTACTTACATAGCAAGGGTGCACATTTTCCATCTTTGTTAATCAGTCCACCTTTTGAAGTTTATTTTCTTCATCGATCAGAAACAGCTCAAAGTGAGCTCCAAACTGATTGAATATGTAAAATGTATTATTGTTGAACATCAGTTCAAGATGCCTCCCAACTGGCTGCAAGTCCTGGAACATTCAGTAAATAACTTCTTTTAGAATAGTCTACCAAAATATTGTTCTCCACATTCATATTTAGTAGATTGATTTTCACCAATGATATAATGTCCCTAGTTCTATTCGCTGCGAGAGAATATAAGTATTCTCCCTTGATATGAACACGTCCTATCAAAAATGCATCGATTTCAATGATTTCCGTGAAAACCAATGATAATGTGCAGAATTTGAGTAGTTTAGATGGTCGAAAATCGTTTTGCTTCATCAGAATATATATTTGTTTTGAGTAGCTTGTTATTTGAGAGATGCAATAGAGGGAAGATTTGGAGTTTTGCATTTCACATTGATAGTTTTAAGCGATTCTTGAAACTCATGGTTTGAGAATTTTGTTTAAAACTTGTATCGAACACAACAACACATATTTTCAATTGTTGCATGCGAGCATGGTAATACATGAAAAAAAACCAGATGCTATCATCAACAACTGTTGAGTGTACTTTGGAATAATTGAATGGATATTCAAGCTTTGGTATGGTTAATGAAGTATTGTGAGTTGTTGTCCAACGAATCATTTGTGAATTTTTATGTTGGAAAAAATATGGCGAAAGCGATTATTTTTTCTTATCAGTTTGCATTGCAAGCAAAGTGTTGTGAAATTTTTGTGATAAAATAATAAATTTTCATTCAGTAAACAAATTTAAAACTTCGTCATAGGTTTTTGCGAGACGCCACTTCAACATGTTCATGAACTCGTTTCTGAAAAGTTTCAATTATTCAACTGCTATCCCACAAATACACCTCAATGGAATAGGAAAAGTATCCAAAAAACGATTCTCCTTTTCCTTGTCAGTTTCAGAAGTCAACTGATCTACAAGCTGTAGTAGACAAATATCACTCAACTTCGGTTTCAGTTCCAGTACACTGATCACAAATTGGCCACCTTCTAGATAAGAACTATTTCTTCCATACAACTTAAAAACAGCATAGATGGTGTTCTCCTTTTTCACCGCCGATCTCAATCCTGCTTTGATGTTACTCGGTTTGCTATCATTGAACATTTGTTCGATAGGTAGTTTGATCCATTTATGATTCTCATGATCAAAAGTTTCTAAGTACCTAGTGTCGAACGTTGGAGAGCAAGTTATCACACAATCCTCCAACCCTACAAAGATTCAATAAACTAGCTTATTCACGATTAGCTTACATGTCCACCGCCCTATATCTCTGTGAGTCAATGCCAACTTATGAGCTTCATGATTTTCATTGATAATAAATACTTCAATATCATTTCCATTATATTTTAATATGTACAAGGAATTATTGATCAACATTAGTTGAGGAAAAGTTACAAATGGTTCCACATTCTGAAACACTCAATGTAAATACCCACTATTTAGAACAGTTTACCAAAACGTGAGTCTCGACATTCATATTTGATAGGTTGATTTTCACCAATGAACAATTTTCACCAATTGCAAGAGAATAAATATAATCTCCAATGACTTGGAATCCTCCCTCTAAATAAAGATCACGATCAAAAAGTTCTGTGAAGGTTAGTGTTTTTGGACAGAATTTTAATAGTTTGTTGTCCTGCCAGCGTTGTGGTCTTACAGAAATGTAGATTTGGCGCGAGTGGCTCGTTATTTGTGATATATTCCAATATGTTAGATTTGGATTTTGACAATTCAATGTGATGAACTCATGGGATTCTGAAACTACAAGTTTATGTTAAAAATTCATAATAAAAATTACTTGTGTCAAAAACAGCAATACGAATTTTACTTTGTTGTGCAGGTTCATGGTGGTGTGTGAAAAATAGCCAAATATTATCATCAACAACAGTTGTGTGTAGATCGGAATATTCGAATGGATGTTCGGGTTTTGATATATTTAATGATGTTTTATGCGTTGTTGTAAAACGCAACATTATTGTCGGGAAAAATATAATGTGAAAATAATTCCGCTTTTCTTATCAGTTCGAATTTATACAAATGACACTGTGGTGCAATGTTTGATGATACCAACAAGAAAAAATTACCTCAAGGCACAAAGTATCGAAATTTCATTTTAAAAAATTAACTCTCACACAAAATGAGAGGTTGTCAAAGTTGATAGATTTTATGTTATCAGTAAAAAAAACATCCAAGTTAGTTCCACGGAAATCGGAAATTTTTCATTTTTCTTGACTTCATCATGTTGGTGAACTTGCTTCTGCAATAGATCAACTACTCAGTTTTATGAAAGGAAAATTACCTTAGTGGAATTGGCAAAGTTTCCAGAACAAGTGTCTCTTTTTCCTTGTCAGTTTCATTAGTCAACTGATCTACCAACTGTAGGAGACAAATATCACTCAACTTCGGTTTCAGTTCTAGTACACTGATCACATACTTGTAAGCATTTGGACCAAAGTGATTATTGCAACTTGTTTTGAAAACTGCAAAAATCGAGTCTCCGATTTTTGTCGCCGATTCATAACCCCAAGTGAATTTGGGATGGTCTTCAATTGGTACAGTAATCCATTGATTGTTATCGAAGTCAATAAATTCCAGATCAGTAGTATACCAAGCTGATTTGTGTACATCCAAATAAGGATTTGTCTGAAAATACAGTACGCGATACGGTATTTGTCTGAAAATACAGTAACGGCGTACTGTATTTGTCTGAAAATACCGTAACAACTGTATTTTGGCTGAAACTACAGTACTATAGGTTACGGTATTTTTGTATGTACAGTACTACTGTAATTACAGTACAGTACCATACAAAAATACAGTAACCATGTACAGTTTCAGCCCTGGTACAGTATAACCTTATTTGGATGTACACAAAGTCAGCTTGGGTGTTATAATGCAAGTGTTGAAGTTCAAATAATACAGTAACCAAATATGGTATTATGAATACAGTAGCTGAATATAGTACAGTTGAATATTGACTGGAAATGTTGAGGAAAATGTGGAAAAAATAAATGGGAAATAAATATATGCAAAATCTAGAGAGCTAAAAAAGAGGTCACCTACCTCTGCGGAGACAAAAGTAAGAATGAACTCAAATGAGCCGACACCCCAATATTAAAGGGACCCGGCGAGAGAGTGAGAGACATTAGAGAAACAGAAAAGCTCAAGTCTGGAGAGCTGAAGAATAGGTCACCATCCTCGACGGCGACAAAAGTAAGAATGAGCTCCTCCAAGGGGTAGAGCCTATTCCGCCGAGAGAGCAGCTTCTTCTGAAGAGACGCAGACAATCAGGTTAACTGATTAGCCTTTGTGTGTTAATTTGGGCGAGACGCAGACAGAAGGGGAACCTGCGCAGGAATTGGGCCCCCTCGCAATAATGCTCGAGGGGGAACTTTTTGCCTCAACTTGTTTATTGTTTTATGTTGTTATTAATCAATGTTGGTATGTATATACGACTACATGAGGGATCACTTTCACGAGATTTAACTGGTAGGTGATATATTCTTCAATAAAATATGTGTTCCAAAGTGTTTTTATCAGTAGAAAACAACATTCTTCAAACAAAATCATTTATTATCAAAAGAATTATTAGCATATAGATTATTGGTGGATTGGTTATAGGGCATAACGACGTTTAAGGCATAGAACTGCATGGTGGCATTGTGTTTCGGATACCATTGAGCGTGGAGCGGTAATTGCTGTAAAATCATAGTACACATTTGTATAAAGTGGAAAAATGTGTAAAACTTACGTATGAGAGCATTTCCATCACCGAGTGGCTCGCATAGTCTGACAGTATTCTCACAGTGACAATCATAGCAATTGAGAATAATCAAAGGTACAGACTTGTTGAATAAATATTTTGAATAAGTATTGAATAACGATTATACTACACTTTCAATGATGGGATTGCGAAGAGCATCGAGTCCGATAATGTGATCAAACTCTGCATAAACAACACAATACAAACCATTTTTTGGGGTTTCCTTGTTAAAGTTTAGGCGGATCGTAACATTCGTCTGGCGAATCAAATCAAAGAGTGAGCTGTCAAGGGCAACAGGTGAGAGTTCAAATCCGAACAAGGTGTATCCACCTTGTTTGAACATGCCGGGGCTGATGGAGTTTGTGCTAGTATTGTTTCTCGGCATACCAAGGGCTTCTTGAAGCATAATGTAGGGTTCAAGAAACTTGCTGGCTTTGAAATCAAGATTCATGGGGCGTCCGGGAACTGTCAGACCACAATAATCAATGTTTACTTCTTGAATGTTGTGTGGCTGAAAGTTGAATGGGCTGGTTTTTGCTGATCCGTTGTACTCTTCGGCTGTGACAAGTCCCATAAAGAGGCGGCGAGGCACTCGACTTGTAAATAGAGTATTTCCTGGAGCATCCGTACGATTTTCACCAATAAAAAAGCTTCGAACTTGACCGGTAACAACTGGATACTGAATCATCTTGTGCTCCAAAATTGATCTTTCTAGGGCGTTTGACAACTGATCACTCAAATCGTACTCATTAACCAAAGCATGTACACTTTGAATTTGAAACTTGAACTTTGTATTGTTGGGATTAAAGAGTGATTCAATCAAAAAGTCATTGGAATTTGGATAAACGGTCAACTTCAAATTACAACCATTGTATAACACTTTTGATTGATTCATCAAATCAATTCCCAAATTGGCAGCAACTTGCACCACGTTACCATTATTCACCCATTTACATCTGGCCTTGTATCCAGCACTATTCCTATTTGCAATATTAGAATCATGGGCATAGCCAGACACTTGAAGGCTTGAATCTTTAATGTTTTGACTGTGCATAAGAGTTTGCTCAAGATAGCTCTTGTAGGCATAATTGGTAGAGTCGTGGTAGACAAGTTGAGAGTTGAGATGCAATGAAAAACTCTTTACAATAGAATGAGCAATATTATTGATTGGTGCATAACTACAGAGTTCTGTTTCATTATTCAAACCACCCCACTGAGCTACAGCTTCGTTCTTATCGTTGGTGATTTTGAATGAAAATACAAGCCAAGTTCTGTCCAGCTTTAGGTAGGAGCGTGAGTTGTTTGTGAGGATAAACTCCCATGGGCCTTTTTCCAAAAAGGCATTTTTCAGATTAACAACATTCCAGCGACTGTTCACAATACCAGCCTGAGTACCAGGCATGGTAGAGAAATCAACAGCATCAACAATAACATCTTTGGATTTGGCGTCGAGACGAGAAATCATTCTAGAAAGTTTTCTCGGCGAATTTTATCCACCAAGTGGGGTTTCAGCACTGAAACTCTGCCTTTTATAGCTTTTTGGCCTGGGGGTCTCGGACCGAGACCTGTCATTTGCTTCATGGATCCTCGCGCCACATTTTTCAGACTAGTGCCAAAAGTATGGCCTTGTGCCAGCTCGTTGCCTAGTGATTTTCCAGCACTGACAACGTGCTGACCGACAAAAGAGTTTAGGAATTTTGGTATCAAGTGTACAGCTGCAGCTAAAATTCCACCAAGTCCTGTGCCTCGTTGACTACCACCTCGTTGAAATCTCATGCCCACAAAGGGACCACTACCAATCAAATCACCTCGCAATAGGCGATCAAAATCAATGGCAGAAAGATCAACTGGCACAGGAGCCATTATAAAAGTACAACTTAATGTACAATATATCCATTTGCAGTCCTATTTATACCATTTTCCGTCGCATCAATGTACTCTAGTCAACTTGAGCAAGCACTACGAACTGATCATTACGCAAAAAAGACATTTTTGGGTGTCTACAGTAGTGATCAGTTGACAAATTTAAGACCCATACGTAAAAAGTATGGGGTGATTGTAAACACTGATACAAGTGATCAAGCTGGTAGGCATTGGCAAAGTATATTTGTGATTGGTAACACGGCACACTTTTTTTGCTCTTTGCATGAACCGCCTAATGTGTATATACAAGAGTACTTGAAACAGTTTACAAAAGTTGAGTACAACACTACAAAATCACAAAAATCGAGTGCTGAAACATGTGGAGGTTACTGTTTGTTCATCCAGACAATGATGGCCCGGGGCTATCCATTCAGTATTCTATGCGAAATTTTTGATTCCATTACAAATGATGATACATTTATCAACACCTATCTTGAATCCATTCATTTGCCTATTCTGCAGTCGTAGCGAGTGGTGACCCCTTGACTCTCTCTAGAATAATGTCATTTTCAACATATTGCCGCGAGTGTACACGTCATTTTGCCGATAAGACTATGAAACGCGCACACGTTCAAACTGTTCATTTTGGCATTCCACCGGAAGATCCTGCAATTGGGGAGGACACATTCTACTATACTCATGCAAATATACCACAAGTCAAGGCTAAAACGTGCCCAATCTGTTTGATTCATTTTGAATCAATCTACGATTGCATTCATCATGTTGATGTCAATCACATTTGGAATCTGCAGCCAATGGTTCAACGTCCGTTTCATTCCCGAGCAATCTACGAATGGGAGCAGTTGGTTGATTTGGTGTTTCCAAGCTACTTGAATCAAGTGAGTTTTATAATTTATAAGCAGAAATTAATGATACATTTCAGGCTCGTCAACCTAGGCAAAAACCTCAGTTGCAAAAACAATCCAACACACAACCATCAGCCCCACCACCCTCGTATCAAACCGATGATGATGATGAATCTCAATCATCCGAAGGAACTTGCTGGCCAGTGCATTTTGAGGAACGCCGTGGAGCGCCAATTAATTTTAAAGATTTGTAATGATAATAAAACATTTTATTCCAACATTTTAAAGTGCAAAGTTATAATAGATGATCCCCACTGGAACTGAATAGGCTCACCAAACTCAGATAAAAGCTCAATCTTGATACTATCAATAGTGTTATGCATAACTGGTAAATAACGAGGGTGTGGGAAGGTATGATGAATCATTTCACCATACTTACCCTTACATGGTATAACCCCTAATAGAGATGTTTTCTGATCACCCACAATAGTTTGATCAACAATGTCACAATAAAGATAAAAAGTACTAATATTACCAAAGAAATCAACATTGCTTTTGGCAACAGTACCAGAGTTTAACACAAGTTGTTCATGAAAGCCTAAAAAATAGGAGGTAGTCTGATCAAATTCAACAAAATCAATGGTATCATCAAGAAATGTTAGAATAAATCGTTGATCATGGGTTACATCAAAAGCTAATAGTCTGTCGGTTGTTGTAGTGGTCAACACTGGAAATTTACTTCTTGCAATTGCCAATTCGTCTTGTAGTAGTTTCCAAATCTTCTTGTCACGTGGCAGTACATTCCGATTCTCACGTATTTGTGCGAGGGCATTATGATATTGTGTTCTACTGATAAATTCAGCCTGTAACGCTGCCTCAAAAGATTTGCCAAGACTGTAGTTTTTTGCTTTGAAGTCTTGAAAATTTTTTGATATTGATAAAAATGTTGGAGTTTTGCTCTTGTTTAGAGCTTTAGCCAATAATTGTCCAGGGGTGTTGGGAGTATTTTCAGCAACCTGATTCAATACATTTCCTAGCTGTTGTCCTGGTGTTTGTTGTAGAGTTTGTTGTGGTGGTGGAGCAGCTCCAGCAGGAGTATTTCCAGCAGCCTGATTCAATGCTTTTCCCATTTGTTGCCCCGGAGTTTGTTGTGGTGGTGGTGGAGCAGCTCCAGCAGGAGTATTTCCAGCAGCCTGATTCAATGCTTTTCCCATTTGTTGCCCCGGAGTTTGTTGTGGTGGTGGTGGAGCAGCTCCAGCAGGAGTATTTCCAGCAGCTTGATTCAAAGCTTTTCCCATCTGTTGCCCCGGAGATTGTTGTGGTGGTGGTGGAGCAGCTCCAGCAGGAGTATTTCCAGCAGCCTGATTCAATGCTTTTCCCATTTGTTGTCCAGGAGTTCCAGCAGGTGTTTTGCCTGCTAATTGATTGAGGGTCTTGCCCATTTGTTGTCCAGGAGTTTGTGAGGGTGGGACTGGAGTTCCAGCAGGTGTATTGCCAGCTACTTGATTGAGGGTCTTGCCCATTTGTTGTCCAGGAGTTTGCGATGGTGGTGCTGGAGTTCCAGCAGGTGTATTGCCAGCTACTTGATTGAGGGTCTTGCCCATTTGTTGTCCAGGAGTTTGCGATGGTTGAGCTGAAGTTCCAGCGGGTGTATTGCCAGCTACTTGATTGAGAACAGTTCCCATTTGTTGTCCAGGAGTTTGCGATGGTTGAGCTGGAGTTCCAGCTGGTGTATTGCCAGCTACTTGATTGAGAACAGTTCCCATTTGTTGTCCAGGAGTTTGTGGTGGTTGAGCTGGAGTTCCAGCTGGTGTTTTGCCAGCTACTTGATTAAAGAGAGCCCCCAGTTGTTGGCCAGGAGTTTGTGGTGTTGGTTGAGCTGGTGTATTTCCAGCAGCCCTATTCATACTCTCACCAAACAGTTGCCCAGGAGTTTTGGCTGCACCACCCATATTAGTGTTCAACGGTGTAGGATTGGATCTTTTCAGACGTAATCTAAATGTTGGGGTGGTGTTGGATATTGTGGTTTCATACACAGGAGTGCTCTTCAAAACAGCTTGAATATCTTGTATAGTATTATATTGGCCTGCTGGTAGAACAATCCGGACGGGTCGACGTACTACTTTTGGATCACCATTTTTAAAGTGCACATAAATTTCATGAGCTTTATCGATATTTTTGTACGAATACGGATAGATTAGATCGGTGACAGCAACAACATATCGATCACGCTCCAATTGTAAAACTTCTGGCAACAATGTCTGATATCTAGAGGAGGTGTTTTCAAATACCTCACTGACAACAGACGATGGTAGAGTTATATAGAAATCGTTTGACATTGCCTATAAAAGCAAATGTCGAATGACAATTTTCTCACAAACACCCCCATTTTATACCCTTTTTTCGTCAGCATGTGCAACGAAACCAATCCATTGATGGATCCATCCTACTCGAAAATTTGTCTGAGTCTGAATACTTTGATAAATTTCATTATACTTGTAATGATACTGCCGCCACGATTAGGAATGCAACTGTTCAGAGGCTTGGCAAGACAACGTCCACAGGAACCGATACCACTGGTTCGACTTGGTACACAATTGACACGTAATTAATGTACAATTGCTCTACATTTGATTTTCATTTCAAATACAATTGTTTTTTCTTTGGGTGCTTCCAAAAAAAGTATAAATAGACGGCAAAATCACTTCAAAGCGCCCTCATATGGCAACATTTACTTTCAAATTTCCAAGTCAAACCACCATAATTGGTGCAACCCAGTCTGGAAAAACCACCTTATTGAGATCAATAATCGAAAATGCCGACCATCATTTTGGTATTCACATTGATAACATTTTCTGGTTTTATGGCGTTGATAATGATGGGATACCTCGACATGTTGAAAACCTACTTGCAATAGAAGGAATGCCAGATGTTGAACTGCTAAAGGCACACAAGAATCAGAAGAATATTGTAGTTTGTGATGATTTGATGAACTTTTTTGCGCGCGATAAAAAGTCTCTACACTTGTTGAATGACTTGTTTTGCGTATATGCACATCATTTGAACTGTGCAATTTTTAATTTAGTACAGTCGGCATTCGCATTACCTAATACCACGAGGAACAATTCAACCTATCTGATTTTGATGCGCAATCTTTCCGATGCTGCTCAAATTAAAAACTTACTGGTACAACAATTTGGGGACAAATGGCGTGGGGCCCTCGAAGCCTATGAAGATTGCATGTCGAAACCCTATAATGCAATGCTAATCAACAATGATCCAACTGCTGAACCTGGAACACGAATATTGGCAGACTTCACACAACAATTTCCGACAGCCTACAATTAACTATAAAAGGCAACGCTCAACCGTCAAATGCACCTAAAATGGCTGCCCGTTTGATAATTTACACGGATTTCTTGCAAAATGTTCAGAAACAACCTCGAAAGTGTTTGAAAAATGCAACATCCCGTGAAATTAATGTGTTAGTAGAGATTCTCTACAATTTACTTTATTCAAAAAATGTACCATTATCGGTAAGCGAGACTCGAGTGCTTCAACCAATCAAACCAACATTGGAGAAGATTGTACAGTGTAAACAAGTGGATGCCGCCCGGAAAATGTTATATAAGCTGACGAAATCACAGTTTTCCTCCTTCATAACACCGGCACTGTACACTACAGGACTAGCACCACAATGAAATTGATTCATAAATATCGAATGTTACCCTATGAACTTGGGGATCATCTTGAGCTTGCCAACCGTTTTCTGGACACTATATTGAGGGATGCGAATTTGGATGACAATCTCAAATGTCGCTTCTATCAAGACTTGTTGTATCGTATTAAACACTTTAAAAAGTTGGCAATCGCCAATCCTGAAATTGTGGAAATTTTGCGTGAAAATTTCACGCTTCATCATCCCGAATCGCCGGCCCTGCCATCACCACTACCACCGTCTCCACAGCTTCCACCACAGCAGCCACCACAACAATCATATCAACCACTACCACCAACTCCACCAGAACTGTATGTACCTCAACCCCCACAACAATATATTCCTTCTTCGGAGCAACTTGTGTTGCTGCCTGAACAACATCATTATATCGCACCTCTACCAGCAGAACACTTTGAGCCTCAGCAACAGATACAGCCACCACAGCTTAGTGAAACACCAAAGACATCAAAGAAGAATCGATATAGAAGTACTAACATTAAAGTGCAAGCCGTGAAAACTGAAAATGATGTTTACGAATTGAAGCCGAGCCTCAAATTGAAAACACAACCCAATCAGGCCATTACCCTTACAAAACGTGAACCGGTGGCTCCCAAACAGGAGGCAAACCCAATCATACAAGAACCTGTGGTGATCAAACACGAACCTATTGTAATCAAACAAGAAACAACAATACCAATCAAGAGAGAGCACGTCAACATCAAACAGGAACCTGTTATTAAAAGACAAAAACCCAATGTTCATCCAAAGAAAGAGGTGGAAAAAGAGGAGAAACAGGAATCCGACTGGAAACCAGATTTGAAGCCTATAAAGGATCTCAAGAAGGAGTTGAAGCATGAGACCGAGTGGAAACCAGATGTGAAACCTAAAAAGGAAATAAAGAATGAAGTGAAACAGGAATCCGACTGGAAACCAGATTTGAAACCCATAAATGACTTCGCGAATGAGTTGAAGTATGAAACCGAATGGAAACCAGATGTTAAACCTAAAAAGGAAATAAAGTATGAGGTGAAACAAGAGAACGATTGGAAACCATATGCGTTGCCAGACATTAAAAATCTCAAACCACTTTGGAGACCCATAAAAGAATATACCAGGAAACCATCATCTTTGGCAATGTTTTCCAGATTTAGGCGGGCCGTAGCCTACAATACTGAAAAACCAAAACAACTAGTATTGGCCAGACCATTTGCAGGTGAACAACCACCTGAAGATCAGTCTGAAGGTTGGAAGCGTAAGCTTCCGGTTCGTCGTAGTGGTCCCAAAAAACCTGTAGGTAGACCTGTAGGTAGACGTCGATTGCCAGCTATTGAACGATATGCAAAAGTACGCCGTGCTATAGAACGCAATCCTGAGAATGAGGCCAAAGTTCGAATACTATCAGAGAGGCATATTGAACCGATCCCATCCAACAAAATTGCTGAAGAAGATGCCTACTTGTATGAGGATGAATGGCAGAAAGGCTTACAAGGTGGACATGGTCTGAAGCGCTCTGGACGCATTTATTGCAAACTTTGGAAATTGAACACTATTTAAGCATAGTGCATATCTACATTTATTCCCCATACACTATGAAAAAAGCGATCGAACAGGCGTATTTGGATCCCACCAAACCTTGTGCCTTCTCATCTCTACACAATATTCAACAATATTTGCGACCAAAGTATCCCAGTATAACAATTGAAAATGTTGAAAAAGTGTTGGAAAATTTTCCGGCTTATACAATGCATAGACCTACTCGTCGTCGTTTCAATCGTTTGCAGACTACTGCCTCCGGTGTTTATACAGATCTTCAAATGGATTTGGCGGATATGACTAGGTATGCAAAGTCTAATGATGGTATAAAGTTTCTACTGGTGGTAATTGATATCTACACCCGACGCCTATTTGTGAAACCTCTCAAATCAAAGGCTGGACCAGAAGTTTGTGCTGCACTGAAAGAACTGTTTGAAGATGATATGAAAGATGTGCCATTTCAAATATTCAGTGATGATGGAAAAGAATTCTACAACAGAAACGTTCAGGCACTATTCAAACAGCATGAAATTGGACATTTTTCACCAAAAAGTGAAATAAAATGCTCCATAGTTGAAAGATATAATCGTACTTTGAAGACACGGCTTGCAAAATATATGACTAGCAAATATAAGCATCGATATATCGATGTTTTGCAAAAAATTGTCACAGCCATAAATAATAGTGTTAATCGTACGATTGGTATGAAACCTGTTGATGTTCAAGGTGGTGATTTTGTCATACCCATGCCTTCAAAGAATCAACACAAAACCAAATACAACAAGGGTGACCATGTACGCATACAGGCTAAAAAGACTGTATTTGACAAGGGGTACGATCAAGGATGGACTGAAGAAGTGTTTGTGGTTGCAAAAATCAACTATGGCAACCCGGATACGTACGAATTGGTGGATACAAATGGCGAACCAATTGTTGGCAAATTCTACAAACAAGAGCTCACAAAATGCTCATATAAGGATGGTGCTGTGTTTCACATTGAAAAAGTGTTGGAAACACGCCAAGTGGGTCGAAAGAAGCAAATCAAAGTGCGCTGGGATGGCTACGACGCGAGTTTTGATTCGTGGATTAATGCTGATGATATTTTAAACTTTGAATAAATATTTATTGATAAATTGTGTTTTGGTTAACAAAGAAATGATTTTAAAAACAATAGAATAGGATGCCTTGCACCAGGTTGGGAACACTCTCTAGTAATCCCAAAAAAAAATGCAGAAACCCTGAAATTATCAGATTTCTCTTAGTCAGTCCAGATGTTCATAAATTCATCCACCAGTTTGGTATCGTAAAAGTGTTCCCTCATGTAGTCGTATATACATACCAACATTGATTAATAACAACATAAAACAATAAACAAGTTGAGGCAAAAAGTTCCCCTTCGAGCATTATTGCGAAGGACCCAATTCCTGCGCAGGTTCCCCTTCTGTCTGCGTCTCGCCCAAATTAACACACAAAGGCTAATCAGTTAACCTGATTGTCTGCGTCTCTTCAGAAGAAGCTGCTCTCTCGGCGGAATAGGCTCTACCCCTTGGAGGAGCTCATTCTTACTTTTGTCGCCGTCGAGGATGGTGACCTATTCTTCAGCTCTCCAGACTTGAGCTTTTCTGTTTCTCTAATGTCTCTCACTCTCTCGCCGGGTCCCTTTAATATTGGGGTGTCGGCTCATTTGAGTTCATTCTTACTTTTGTCTCCGCAGAGGTAGGTGACCTCTTTTTTAGCTCTATAGATTTTGCATATATTTATTTCCCATTTATTTTTTCCACATTTTCCTCAACATTTCCAGTCAATATTCAACTGTACTATATTCAGCTACTGTATTCATAATACCATATTTGGTTACTGTATTATTTGAACTTCAACACTTGCATTATAACACCCAAGCTGACTTTGTGTACATCCAAATAAGGTTATACTGTACCAGGGCTGAAACTGTACATGGTTACTGTATTTTTGTATGGTACTGTACTGTAATTACAGTAGTACTGTACATACAAAAATACCGTAACCTATAGTACTGTAGTTTCAGCCAAAATACAGTTGTTACGGTATTTTCAGACAAATACAGTACGCCGTTACTGTATTTTCAGACAAATACCGTATCGCGTACTGTATTTTCAGACAAATCCTTATTTGGATGTACACAAATCAGCTTGGTATACTACTCAGATCATAGTTTCCTATACTCAATTCAAACAACTTAGCGATCATGCCATCATTCAGCCCTGAAAAATTAACTATAGTTTAGATATTTATTTGTACCATGCATGTTTTTGGGTAACATTTTTCATCTACTCTGTTCAATTCTAGCTTCTCAGCTTTGTTATCCTTATTGATAATGAATACTTCAATGTGGCCCGACCGCTGTTCAGTGAACAAATACAATGTGTTGTCTTTGAACAGAAGCTGATGAATATATCCTGATGGTTCTATATCCTACAATATTTTCTGTTTGACCAATTTTTTACAAGAACTCACCAGATTATAACTCTCAATATCCATATATGATAAGTCGATTTTCATCAGTGAAACCGTCTTGGAAGTTTTGTTGACTGCAAGCGAACACAAATAATTTCCTTTTATATAAACTTGTCCTGTTAGATAAGCTTCGAACTCGCAAACTTCCGTGAAAACAAGTGATTTCGTGCAAAATTTATATAACTTCGTTTCAGGCCGTCTATTTTTGCGCATGATAATGTAAATATCATCAAAGTGACTTGTTATTGTGGTAATACAACCCTGGAAAATCTCAGGTACTTCACATTTGATTTCGATGGACTGCAGTGTATCTGAAACTTCATTTTGTTTCAAAATTCGAGAATTGAACTCACTTATGTCAAATGTTGCTACACGGGTTTTCAGTTCGCGACCAGATTGAAAGCACACGAAGAAAAGCCAAATTTTGTTGTCGACCACAGTTGGATGTACATTGTAACAATTGGAAAGATGCGCGAACTTCTTCGTGTTTATTGTGGTATGGTGACTTGTTGTCCAACGCAACATTTGGAGAAATGAGAAATGAAATGAAATTATTTGTTTCCTTATCAGTACGCATTTATTGAGAGAAAAAAATGAAATGATTGGTAAAAAATAGTTAGTTTACAGTTGAACGTTGTGAAAAAAATTTGCAGACAAGAAGGATTCAAATTTCGCCAAACTTCATTGAGGTTCTCCATTTTAACATGTTTGTGGCCTTGTATCTGAAATGTTTCTGTTATGCATCTTTTGTACCTCGAAACGGTACCTCAAAGGAATTGGCAAATGCTCCAAAAAGTGATTCACTTTTTCCTCATTATTTTTCTGCTGATAATAAATCAACGTATCAATGAGCTGTAAGAGGCAAATATCACTCAACTTCGGCTTCAATTCTAGCACACTGATCACAAATTTCAATTCACGACCATTATAAACAGAACTGCCCATCAACATGGAAACTGCATGAATTGTGTCTCCTATTTTGGTCGTCGATACCCATCTTGATTTGATATTTGTATTGAAATGTTTTTTAATAGACACACTGATCCATTTATGATTACTAAAATCGATGGTTTCCAGAAAATTACTTGGAGTACCTCCCGCCGAAGATTTAATTATTCTATCATTCAACGCTAAACATTTTTATTTATTTATTTTTAGATTCTTGTCTTACATATTATCGGAAAAAGTTTCTTCATTGTTTCATCCAAGTTTACCCTGTGAGTTTTCTTATCATCATCGATTTCAAATATTTGGTAGTAGCCTGCTAACTGCCTGAATAGATAAAGTTTCTCATCTATGACCAGTAGCTGAGCAATGTATTCGTCTGATCGTAAATTCTGCAAAATTTTCAATCTGACGGAAATTTTATGGAAAGTCACTTACCAAAGTATGATTCTCAACTGTCAAATTCAACAAATCGATTTTTATCAGTACGAATGTTCTGGTTTCTCTATTTCTCGCTATGGAATATATATAATTTCCTCTAATTTGAATGCTTTCTATTTTAGAGTCTTCGAATTTGCAAACTTCAGTAAAGGTAAGTGTTTTTGTGCAGAACTTGAATAACAAGTTTTTAGATTGGTTGTTTTCTCGCATGATAATGAAGATATCACTAAAAGAAGTTACTACAGCAGAAAAATGATATTCAAAATTTTTCGGAAGTTTGCATTCGACTTCAATAGTCTCTAGTGATTCTGAAAGTTTTTTTTGTCTGAAAGTTAGCAAATTCAACTTGCTTGGATCGAATACTGCTATACGGGTTTCTGATGGTTTTCCGAAAGATTTGTATTCAAAAAACAGCCAAATATTATTGTCAACAACTGTTGAATGTGCATTGGAACTATCGACAGGGCCAAGCCGAGAATTTCTTTCAAATGATATTGATGTATAGTGACTTGTTGTCCAGCGCAACATGTGTAAAAGTTTAGACACAAATGAAAAAAAAATTGAAAAGAAAATCTTATCAGTTTGTTTATTTCAAGGGAAAAGACAAAACGTGATCTTATTCTTATCAATTTGCGTTGCTTGAATTCAGGAAGTATTATGAAATTGTTTATTTGTTTGTATCATCAAAACTCAGAAAAATAAATTCATCGAACAAAAATGTGTCACTCATTCAAATCGGGTTTTTTTTCGTATTTCCATCATGCTTGTCAATTTTGGTCTAAATATTGTAAATTCATATGAACTTTGTTCCAAAACGTACCTCAATGGAATTGGCAATTTTTCCAACACATTTTCTATTTTCTTATCATCCATTCCAGGTAACAGGTCATCAACTAATTGTAAAAGACAAACATCAACAAGTTTTGGCTTCAATTCCAGAATTTTTATATCAAGTTTCACCGGACCAGGTTCACGAAGATCATTAGGCTCGAAATAATCAAAAATAAAGTAAATTGTGGTATCGATCATATCAGTTGATTGCAGATGATACTTTGAATAATCGAAACAGTTTTCAATTGGAGCACTGATCCACCGATTCTTATATAAGTCGATTGTCTCCAGAAAATAGCTTTTTGTCTCAAACCAGTTTTGAACAATCAAAACATCCTTTACCCCTAAAATATATTATATCAAAGGTTGACTCAATTTTTATTTTACATTGGTACAAGCCGGCAGTTTTTCTTCCACTATTTAAAGTCAATAAATGATATTGATTTTGTTCATCAATATAATATACTCTGGGACAGGTTCCGAATTTTTCCACCATGTGTAATCTATTGTTGTTAGCAAAAATCTGATCGACTTGGTATCTACACTGAAATAGTTTCAACATGCTATAAGGTTATGATATGTATATTACCAAGATTTCTTCAGTTTCCAAAGTTTCGAGATCAAGTTTCATTATTGAATCAAGAATACTACCAAAATCACTCCTCACCACACGATACATACAATTTCCAATAATTACAACGGCCGTCTTCAAATTTTTGCCAAGTTCACAAAGTTTCGTGAAAGTCATTGAATGTAGATCCAATGTGTACAATGTTTGTCTACATGCTTCGTCCCTTGTTATGATATAAATCTTTCGATTATGATGTGAAACGCTCACTATCCAATGCCGAGAAGTGAATGGATCAATGCAATTATGTACAGATGTCTCGTAAGTTTCTGAAAAAATAGATTGACTTGAAAATAAATGTCTAGATTACTTGTATCGAATAGATAAACATCAATTGTGTCCGCTGCACCTCGATGTGCGGTATCAAAACAACAAAGTATGAGTAATTGATCGCCAACAACAGTTGAGTGCACACTTATAAGAAAACGTTTGTTTGGATCAGTAGGAATAGTGTGGCAGGTTGTCCATCGCAATGTTTCTGACATTGTGAGTAGTTAAAAAGCAAAATGGTTTGACATTTTTTCTTATCAAAATTGGCACATGCATTTCTTATCACTAGAATGACTCTTTTTTTTCTCTTATTGAAAGAATACTTTGAGCGCTTTTTTAACGCTTTCGAACTTTTTAAAATAAGTCAAGAGGAAGGAATATCTAATTGATTTCATATTTTTGAGGAGTGAAAAATGCGATAGCGATATTATATTTTTTACTGCCTTGCGTTTTTTCCTAATGAGTACATACTGATAAGAAAAATACCATTTCCATTTCATACTTTTTTCATTTCATAACTTTTTTATTCATTAACAAAATATGTTGCGTTGGACAACAAGTCACGATACCACAATAAACACAAAGTATTCGTCTCATCTTTTCAACTATTACAATGTACATTCAATTGTGATCAACAACCAGATTTGGTATTTTTTCACAGTCCTTCATACTAATTATCAATTGGTAATCCGTATTGTAACATTTGACATAAGTAAGCTTCAATCTGTAACTTTCAGACAAAAGCAGTTTTCAGAAACACTGCAGTCGATCGAAGTGGACTGTGAAATGCCTTCTATTATCAATTATCATTTTTTCTCAATAGCAAGTTACTCGGATGATATTTACATTATCATGCGCAAAAACGGGCGGCCTGATACAAAGTTATTCAAATTCTGCACAAAATCACTTGTTTTCACGGAAGTTTGCGAGTTCGAAGCTTATCTAACAGGAAATATTCAAATCAGAGGGAATTACTTGTACTCGCTTGTGATAAATTATGAGGCCAAAACTACCTCGCTTATGAGAATCAACTTATCAAATATGGATATTGAGTATCATAATCTGGTATATTTTTGTTTAAAAAAAACTGATCTCATGAGCATTTTTGCAGGATGTCGAACCGACTGCACATATTTACCACCTACTACTCAAAAATAACATATTGTATTTGTACACCGAGCAGTACACAGGTCTCGTCGAAGTTTTTCTTGTCAATGACGAAAATAAAATTGAAAAGTTGGAATTGGATAAAATCAATGAAAGCATTGGTGTGAAGAAATGTAACGGCAAAAATTAATATCTCAAACAGTCGACATTTTTCAGGGTTGGATGATGGTCTGATCACGAAATCAAATAGATCAGGGAAATTTTTTCTGGAATCTATCGACTTCGATAACTATCAATGGATTACTGTACCAATCGAAGATCACCCGAAATTCGGTTGGGGATATAAATCAGCCACGAAAATCGGAGATACGATTTTCGTGGTTTTTGAAACAAGATGCAAGAATCCTTTCGGTCCAACTGCTTTTGAGTATGTGATCAGTGTACTTGAACTGAAACCGAAGTTGAGTGATATTTGTCTACTACAGTTGGTAGATCAATTGACTGATGAAACGGACAAGGAAAAGGAGAATAGTTTTCTGGATACTTTGCCGATTTCATTGAAGTATAGTTGATGGATAGAAGTTGAATAACTGGAATATTTCAGATGCAAGTTCACGAATATGCGGCAAAGTCGAGAAAAATAAATATGCGGAGCGTTTTACTGAAACGGAAAATCAATCGATTTTGACAACTTCTCTTTTTTTTCTGAAAATGCATAAACTTATTTTTTGAACAAAAATTCAATGCTTTGTGTCTCGATACGGTCTTTCTTACAAAAGATGGTTTTTCCCAAGTATTCTGATTCTGATCGAAAGAACAGCACCACTACAAGATTTCACATTTTCAGACATTAAAAAAAATCATACACTGAAACTCCAGGGAAAATCACATTAACCCTAAAAAGTATCTAGTTCTAAAAAATTGGGATACTTTTCCTCGATACATTCTTTTGTTAGTATTATAAAATATTGCACCAAACTTTCCTCACCATCACTTCGAACTGATAAGAAAATCGTCATTATATTCACATTATTTCTTTTTTTCCCACACTAATGTTGCGTTTTACAACTACTCATAAAACATCGTTAAATATATCAAAACCCGAGCATCCATTTGAATATTTCGATCTACACACAACTGTTGTTGATGATATGATTTGGCTATTTTTCACATACCGTCATGAACCAGAACATCAGAGTAAATTGTGTGTGGCTGTTTTTGACACAAGTAATTGTTATAATTCATTTTTGTGATAGTTTGAAGTTTCAGAATCCCATGAGTTCACCATACTCGACTGTCCATGTCCAAATCTTCCATATTGGCAAATCACCCAAATAACGAGCCACTCGAACCAAATCTACATTTCTATGGGACCGAAACGCCGGCACGACAACAAACTATTCAAATTCTGCACAAAAACATTAACCTTTACAGAACTTTTTGAACGTCATCTTTATTTGGTAGGAGGTTTTCAAGTCGTTGGAGATTATATTTATTGTCTTTCAATTGGTAGAGATTGTTCATTGGTGAAAATCAACCTATCAAATATGAATATCGAGACTCATATTTTGGTAAACTTTTTTTAAATACATAGTGGTTATTAATACTGAGTATTTCAGAATGTGAGACCATTTGTAACTTCTGCTCAATTATTGTTGATCAATGATACAATGTACATTCATAAACTATTAGCACATGATGTTGAAATATTTGTTATTAATGAAGATAATCAAGTCGAATTGAAATTGACTACAAGAGATTCAAGCAATTCAAAATGGACATGTAAGCGAAATATAAATATTATAATGTATCGAAACTTTTTAGGGTTGAAAGATAGTGTGATAACCAGCCCTCCAAGACCGATCGACAATCCTCTTCTCGAAACTTTTGATCCCGAGAAAAATGAATGGATCAAATTTCCAATCGAAAAAATGTTCAATGACAAATCAAAATCCAGTGATATCAATTCAAAATTGATTTCGGCGGTGAAAATCGGGAGCACAATATATGCGGTTTTTGAGTTGGGTCACAGAATTAAATCTTATCTGGAAGGTGGCCAAATTGTTATCAGTGTACTTGAACTGAAACCAAAGTTGAGTGATATTTGTCTCCTACAGTTTTTAGATCAGCTTACACCAAAAACTGACAATGAAAAGGAGAATCGTTTTTTGGAAACTTTGCCATTTCCATTGAGGTATAATTGTAGGTCAGAAGTTGAAGATTGAAATTTTCCAGATGCAAGTTCTTGAACATGTTGAAATGGAGAACCGCTAAAAACTATGACGATGTTTTAAATTTGTTTACTGAATGAAAATTGTTTGTTTATCACATTTATTTTACCAAACTCTGCTCGTCATGCAAACTGATAAGAAAAAAGTCATCGCATTCACTATACTTTTTTACAATAAATATTCACAAATGAATTGCTGGACAACTACTCACAATATTTCATTAACCGTACCAAAGCATGATTATCCATTCAATCACACTGAAGTACACTCCACAGTTGTTGATGATCACATCTGGTTATTTTTCAAGTATTACCAAGCTGAAAACACTAACACATTAAATATGCTACATTTGAAAGCAGGCGTTGCAGTGTTTTACCCAAGTAAATTTTACTATTAGGCGTTTGGTAGGTTAGAAGTGCGCTGTAGCGAAACAATTACGAGTAAAGTCAACGTCAACAGTAATCGACTGTCAAAAATAGGCTGAGTGTAAACGATAGGGTACATTTTTCACTAGAGCGCATTTCCAACCTATTGGACGTCAAAAATAATTTTTTAACCGATAGAATTGAACATTCAGAATCCCTACAAACCATCAAAGTGGTATGCAAAACTCCAAATCTTCCATTCCTTTCTATCTCCCAAACAACAAGTCACTCGAGTCAAATTTACATTTTGACTCGTCAAAACGATTTTCAACCAGCAATTCTATTCAAGTTCTGCACAAAATCATTGGTTTGCACGAAAATTGGTGAAGTAAACGCGTGTTTGAGAGGACGTATTCAAATCATGGGGGACCATCTTTATTCTCTTGCAGTTGATAGAAATGGTCATATATCATTGGTGAAAATCAATCTACTAAATATGAATGTGGAGAATAATGTTCTGGTATACCAATCTAAAAAAAGTTATATATTGTTTGTTCCAGGATTTTGAACCATGTGGAGGACACCCTCAACTGATGTTCAACAATGGTAAATTGTACTTGTTCAAACAGTCTGGATTTCGGTTTGATGTGTTTCTTATCGATGAGGAATATATATATATCAAGAGTTGTATGGCAAGAATGAACATAATCGTAATATTGGACAATTTGTGATCAGCGTACTAGAACTGCAGGCAAAGTTGAGTGATTTCTGTCTCGTACAGTTTGTAGATCAGCTGACTGCTGAAACTGACAAGAAAAAGGAAAGTCGTTTTTTAGAGACTTTGCCGATTCCATTGAGGTATATTTGTGGAATAGAAGTTAAAAATAACTGAAATATTCCAGATGGAAGTTCTTGAACATGTTGAAATGGAGAACCGCAAAAACTTATGACGAAAAATCTGTTTACTGAATAAAATTGTGTTATTTTGTAGTTTTGACAATTGTGATCGATGTTTATGCAGTTCGAAAAAAAAATTCCAGATTAGGAGGTGTGAAGCTAGTTAAGAGCTGAAATATGGTCAAAAGTAGGCAAAAATTTTTTTTCATAACTCTGAGAAACTGTCAGGATCATTTTTGATTTTATTTTGCATAAAATTCCAAATCGGTGAGTAAACAACAATTCCTCGTCTGTTATCAAATATTACACAACATGATTTGATCTCAAATACAAACTGATAAGGCAAAAGTAAACTGATAGGAAAAAATTCCGTCACTTCCACAATATTGTTTCTTGCATCATTCTTTTTTTCCAAGCAATGCGGTGGACAACAACTCACAATACTTCATTTTACATAATGAAATCCAATTCTCCGCGTTTTGATTGGTACTATCCTTCTCATGTACACTCGGCAGTTGTTGATAATAACATCTGGCTGTTTTTCATGTTTTATCATCATTCTACTGACAAATGGGTAATCGAAATTTCTGTATTTGATACAAGTAAGAATGAATTGAATTTTTAAAAAAGTAATAATTATTCAGGATCCTTGGAAACCACAAAAATCAAATGTCAAACTCCAAGTTTCAATTATCCTTATCGTTCTCTTGGTCATTGTCATATTGCTATAACAAGTCACTTGGACCAAATATATCTTAGAATGAAGTCACATCGGCATTCCAAACTATTCAAGTTTTGCACAAAAACACTCATTTTTACCGAAATCTCAGAATTCGATATGATGTTCACAGGACGTATCCAAATTATTGGGGACTATCTTTATTCTCTTGCGGGACCACCTTTATCCGCTTATAGAGAATGGACAAGTGCATTGGTTAAAGTCAATCTTTTAGATAAAGAAGTCACGACTAAATTTTTGGTAAACTCATCTAAAAATTTATTGTTCAACAATTGTTTCAGAATGTTGAACGAACTGGAGAAGATCCTATGCTGATGTTCAACAATGATAAATTTTACTTATTCCAACATTTTGAAGGCCGTTTTGAAGTTTTTCTTATCGATGAGAAGGATGAACTTCAAAAATTGGAAATGGTAAACACAGATGGAAAATGTGCCCCATGGATGTGTAAGTCAAATGTCAAAAAGTCAACAACTCAAAGTTCTTCAGGTTTGGAAGATACAGTATTCACTAACCCATCACGTCAACCAACAGGAACAAGCTTCCTGGAAACCATCGACTTTGAGAATAATCAATGGATCAGTGAGCCGATGAAAAACATTTTCAATCCTGGTATCAGGTCAGAATGGAAAACAGTGACCAGAATTGGCGACACTTTTTACGCAGTTCATGAGTTGATTGGCAAGAAAGATTTCAATCGGGAAGTTGGACGATTTGTGATCAGTGTATTCGAGTTGAAACCGACTCTGAGCGATATTTGTCTCCTACAGTTGGCAAATCAGTTGGCTGCTAAAACTGACAAAGAAAAGGAGAAGCGTGTTTTGGACACTTTGCCAATGCCATTGAGGTATTTTTTGTTTGAAAGAAGACAATTATTGTTATAAAAAATGTTATAGACACAAGCTGACAAACATGGTGAAGTGGAGAAATGTGAAAAGTTTTAAAGATATTTGAACTTTTTAATGTTATAAATTATTTAAATGTTCCTGGCGGGTTACTCACAGTGAAATCGCGCTCTGTTGAGAAAAAAGAACGGGAATTGCGGAGAGGAAATAGGTTAGACATTTCGAGAGAACATACCGGAGTAAGAGGGTACTAGTCGTCTGACAGAAATCAATGAACCGGTTTATTCTGGCCTATTTTATTTTTTTTTAATTTTGATAGACGAGCTATAGAATGCTCTTATGGCAAACCTTCCACAATATTCCATTTGATACGAACCGTTGTCCCGTTTACTACGCTAAAATTTTCACAACTGCTAGCCAAGACAACATTTGGCTTGTAAGCGAATGTAAAACGGAACACGACGATTTGCGAATTGAGCTTGCTGTTTTTGAGACAAGTGAGTTTTTATTGATGTTTTGCCAAGCTTGAAATGTTTAGAATCATTGGAAGTAACAAAATTAGATTATAAAGTTGATATTCCTTCTGAATATGGCCTGTATGGAATTGCCAGTAGTCACAAAAACTTGTATTTCTTATGGTGCAAATTCCAACAGGCAGGTTTGGCTGACTACAAACTATGCAAGCTTGATACGATTACGATGAAGTATGAGAATGTTCTGGACTTCGAGAAAATGAGGCTATCAGGACAACTACAAGTAGTTGGTGATGACATGTTTTGTTTGGATGTCAAGAATAATAAAGATCGTATATCATTGATAAGGATCGATTTATCAGAAAAAGTTGTGGAAAGCACACTTTTATCGGTAGGAAACTTGGGGGTTTTCTATCAACATTCAATAAGTTTCAGGAAGAACACGATAACAATTGGCAGTATGATATGTTATTAAGAAACGGGAGAAAATACATAATGAAGTACACGTTCAATAATCGGAAAATTTTCTTTATCAATGATAAGAATGGTTTGGAAAAGTTGTGTCATGATGATTACATTGAAAAAGATCGAGGTTGTGTAATCCACACAGATTGTTAGTTTTTTAAAAGTTTTATTGAAATCTCTCTTAATTACAGGGATTGATGGAAGACTCCTTGTTCAACAATACCGAGATTTGTTTTGGGATACCTTCGATTTTGACAACAATGAGTGGCATAGAGAAATGACTGCTAGAATCAATAATACTATTGATATGTTCTACGCCATGCCCAAATCGGCAGTAGCCATCGACCAAAAAGTTTACGTTGTCCTAAAAAGATTGATCCGTGATGATGCCATCCATTCTTTTGGAGTCATAAACATAAAGCCGCAACTGAAGGACATTTGTCTTCTACAACTGGTGGATGAATTGGCGGAGGAAAAAGATGAGAAGAATGTTGAGAGTTCTTTGAAAAAAATTCCAATCACGATGCGGTGAGTTGTTCAAAAAACAGAAACATAAATGTAGAAAAATTTTTAGAAAACGGTTCATCAACACAGTGATAGCGAGAAAAGCTCCACATGAAAGAAGACTCATTGAAAAAATGTATTTGCAATTTGTAGCAGAACTGAATCTATCTAAATAAGCATTGTCAAAATAAAATTTTACTATGAAATTAATACTGTTCGATTTGCACGCTCATTCGGCAAAAAATGGAGAGGAAGTGTGCTAGAAATTTATAAGTATACATATATCACTGTGAGAGTGCGCCAGACGACAGACAGAATTTTTTCTCATATTTTCATTCGTTTTTCTCTTATTTCGCAATTCAGGTTTAAATTATGCTTTTATGGCAAACTTTCCACAATATTCCATTCAATTTGAAAAACTGCCAATTATACCGGTCCTATATATTCACAACTACCAGTCATGATAATATTTGGATTGTTAGTGAGTGTAATACGGAATATGATAATCTTCGAGTTGAAATCGCACTTTTTGATACAAGTAAGTAGTTTTTGTTCCACTTTCATATATTTTGAGGTGTTTAGGAACTTTGGAAGTAAAAAAATTGGGCTATAAAGTTGATATGCCGCCTGAATATCGTCTTCATGGAATCGCCAGTAATCACAACAACTTGTATCTTTTATGGCGCAAATATCAGGAACCAAATAGATTATTTGACTATAAATTATACAAGCTTGATACCAACACGATGACTTGCACAAATATTCTGGAGTTTGAGAAAATGAGGGTTCAAGGAAAACTTCGAATAATTGGGAATAATATGTATTGCTTGAATGTCAAAAATGATAAGGATATGATATCACAGATAAGGATTGATTTAACAGAGAACAAGACGGAAAGCACAGATCTATCGGTAAGAGACCTGGGAAAATTTTTGTTACTTAGATAAGTTTCAGGAAGAGAGCAACAACAGATGGTGTTATGATCTTTTGTTCAAAAACGGAAGGAAGTATATATTGAAACATTCCTTCAAGTATCGGAAGGTGTTTCTTATCACTGATAAGAATGATTTGGAGGAATTGTGCTTTGATGATTATGAGGAGGAGGATCAAGGGTGTATGATCAACACTAACTGTTAGTAGCAGTTGGAATATGATCAGAAAAGTTTATTTTAGGGATAGATGGACGGCTCATTGTGCAACGATATGCTCAAGAATTTTCCGACTTTGCTCTGGATACTTTTGACTTTGAATCAAATGAGTGGAATAGAGAAATAATTGCCAAAGTTGACAAAAATCCGGATTGTGCGATGCTCCCTACGGCGGAAGTTATAGACACAAACGTTTACGCAGTGATGAAAATGTTTGACAAGGATGGTGTGAGATACATCATTGGTGTATTGGACACCAAGCCAAAACTTGGTGAGATATGTTTGTTGCAATTGGTGGATGAGTTGGTGAAGGAGAATGATGAGAATAAAATCGACGATGTTTTGGAACATATTCCAATTACCATGAGGTGAGTTGGCAGGAAAAGGGCAAAAATCAAAGCTGAAAATTTTAGACAAAAGTTCATGAATACAGTGAAGTCACGGAAAGAGAAATCGGAAAAGACGATGATTGAAAGGATTTTTACCTCTTTGCGGAGCTATTTTGAATGAAAAAAAAATCATATTTGAACAAATATTTGTGATTTGTTGTCAAAATGTAAACTGTGTTACACTACGTCACTGATAAGAAAAAAAATTGATTGAAAGTTTTTTCGCAATTTTTTGTCTTTTCACTTTATTTTTTGGCAAATGCTCCGTTTCACAACGGCTCACAAGATTCCATTCAATATACAAACACCAGTCAATAATTATGTGTTTTCCACCGTTATTGGCCAACAAATTTGGATTATTTGCGAGCAACTTGTTCCCGGCGACACACCAATTATTGAGCTGGCTGTATTCGACACAAGTGAGCTCTAAAATGTTTTGTGTGCTTCAAAATTTTGTATATTCAGAGACACACGAGTACACTGTTTTAAACTGCAAACTTCCACATTTTTCCGGTTTTTTGATCCACAGTATTACGAGTAATAGAGATCAGCTATATATTACTTTCACGTCACAAGTCGGGCATGTTTTTTCTAGAACGTCGGGGCCACTGTTTTTACTCAAAATCTTCAAATTTGATACAAAGACATTGACCTACAGTCACGTTCATGATTTTCATGCAAATGTACTAGGACCACCACAAATTGTTGGAAACTATATGTATTTTCTGAACTGCATTAGAAGTGAGCTAACAAGAACAAATAGAAGAGTGTTTCCGCGAAGCCGACTAAGAAGAAGAAGAAGAAGAAGAAGGATTTCTCAGATTTTTCATGAAATACGAGAATATCAACTGATAAAAATTGATTTATCAGCAAGTGATGTTGTTAATACGACTGATTTATTGGTAAGTTGTATGAGACAAATATTTTATTTCACAGATTTTTTAGGTTCAAAAACCGGGTGAGTGGTATCGAAACCTTCTCGTAAATAATGAGCGACTATATTTGTTCGGCGAATTTGAAGAAAAGTATATGATATCAATGATTGATAATGATAATCGAATCGTTCCAATTTTTGAAACAGCTAAATATGAAAATAGTAGTCTTATAACCAAGTGTAAGTATGAAATCCCAATATGTGGATTGATAATGCTTTCAGGGTACATTGGCGGTTTGATAGACACAACTTATTTTTATGGTCCGATTCTATTTTTCAACACTTTTGATTTTGACGCAAGTCAGTGGAATAAGCAGATAATTGAGAACCCATGGGATAAATTTTTCAAAACCGAATTTCGAACAGCGGAGTTGATTGATAACACATTGTTTGCTGTAGTTGTCAGTAGGCCTCACCATCATCCTGATAAGAGGAAGTGTGCTGTCAGAGTGTTGCAAATAGAACTGAAACCGAAATTGAGTTCTATTTGTCTTTTACGGCTGGTCAATGATTTACTAACAGAAGGTGATAGCGAAAACGTTGATAGCGTCGTGGAAAGTTTGTCAATACCAATGAGGTTGCTCTTGAAGACTGATGAGTAACTGATCAGACTATTTCAGACCAATACTGGAAAACATGGTGGAATGGAGGATGTCGCTAATGATGAACGTGATTTGACTCTTCTTCCTTTTGTCTTGTCTAATTTGAACATACGCCATTACCCATTTATTTTCAATTTTTTAATATGAAATGTTTTGTGTTGTTCTGAGATATATTACAATTACCATGAGATGAAGTGATAGATATAAAATAAAAGAAACGCGCGAAAATTTCGAAAAAACGTTCATGAACACAATGAAGTCACGGAAAGAGCAATCGGAAAAATCTCTGATTGAAAGAATGTTTAACTCTTTGCGGAACTATTTTAAATGACTATTTTTGATTAAAATTTTATACTTAAGCAAATATTTGTCATTTGTTGTCAACATGTAGACCGTGCAATAAAACGTTACTGATAAGAAAAAATTGATTGGAAGTTTTTTCGCAATTTTTCGTCTATTCACTACTCCTCGACAAATGCTCCGCTTCACAACTGCCCACAGTATTCCGTTCAATATACAAGAGCCAGTCAATAACTTTGTGCTCTCCACAGTCATTGGCCATCAAATATGGATCCTTTTCAAGCAGCTTGTTTCTAGAGACACACGAATGACCGAGTTAGCTGTATTCGACACAAGTAAGCTCCAAAATATTTTTGTTTGCTCTAAAATTTTGTGACTTCAGAGACACACGAATCAACTATACTAAACTGCGAACTACCAAATGTTCCCGGTTTTTCGATCTACAGTATGACAAGTAATGTAGATCAGTTATATATAACCCTGAAGCCTACATTTGTGTCTTCCTTGGCTTGGCCGCCTGGACGATCCCTTTTTCTCAAAATCTTCAAGTTTGATACCAAGACATTAACGTATTGTCATGTGCAGGATTTGCATGCAGATATACAAGGATCACCTCAAGTTGTTGGAAATTATATGTATTTTCTAAGCCGTACTAGACATATAGAGCCAACAAGAACAAATAGAAGAGTGTTTCCGCGTACACGGAGGAGAAGGCCTAGAAGAATCTCTAGTGAAAGAGGTGGATACCAATTGATCAAAATTGACCTATCTGGAAATCATGTTGTTGATACCACTGATTTATTGGTAAGATGTTTTGGACAAACTTTTTGTTTTACTGAATTTTAGATTCAAAGACCTTGTGAAAGATATAAAAAACTTTTTGCAAATAATGGACGGCTATATTTGTTGGGAAACTATGAAGGACAACGTGTGATATCAATGATTGATAATGATAATTGTATCGTTCCAATTTTTGAAGCCGAACCGAATAGTGATGTTTTTATAACCAAGTGTTAGCATATTACCACAATATAATGATTGATAGTATTTTCAGGGTTCACTGGATGTTTGATAAGCAGAGATTATTTGAATAGGTCAACTCTGTTTTTGAATGCTCTAGATTTCATTACTTATCAGTGGAACAAGCAGATCATTGAGGGCCCATGTGATAAGTTCTGTAATGAAGACTTCAAAACAGCGGAACTGATTGATAGTACATTGTTCGCTGTAACAGCCAGTAGGCCCCATCACCATCCTGATAAGAGGGATTGTGTGATCAGAGTGATGGAATTGGAATTGAAACCGAAATTGAGTTCTATTTGCCTTCTACAGCTGGTGGATGATTTACTATCAAAGAATGATAATGAAACGATTGATGGCGTCGTGGAAAGGTTGCCAATACCAATGAGGTTGCTCTTGTTGGCTGATAAAAATTGATAACACTATTCCAGGCCAATATTGAGCAACATGCTGGAGTGGAGGAATTCGCTATTGGTGATCGAGTTTGAGCCGGAGCCAGATTAAGGAAATACGTCATTATCCATTTGTTAAAGATTTTTGTCTGTTATGAAATGTCTTAATATGAGTAAACAAGTCGTACTTCAACCTGCATGACTCCAAGCTGATAAGAAAATTGCAAATTTTTTTCGACAATTATCATTCATTTTCCATTTTCATTACTTGACAAATGCTCCGTTTCACAACTGCCCACAGTATTCCGTCTAATATTGAAAAGCCGGCAAGAAATTATGTGCTCACTGCTGTAATTGAACATCAAATATGGATTGTTTTCCATCAGTTTATTTCGAGAGATGCACCTGAGCTGGCTGTATTTGACACAAGTGAGCACTAACATTTATTTATGTCTACTTCGAAACATAACATCAGAAACACACGAGTCAACAATACTAAATTGCGAATTACCAAATATTTCCCAATTTTCGATCTATAGTATGACAAGTAATGCAGATCAGTTATATATCACTCTAAAGCCAACTTCCTTTGCTTCGACTTTTCTCAAAATCTTCAAGTTTGACACCAACACATTGACCTACGGTCATGTTCAGGATTTGCAAGCAGACGTACTGAGTCAGCCACGAATTGTTGGAAATTTCATGTATTTTCTGAGTTGTATCAGAAGAAGAATAGACGATAGAAGTTTTCCTCTGCAAAACCCGAACTCGAGGATAGGAAGATACTCTGTTGAAACACGAGTAGACAAATTGATAAAAATTGACTTATCCGGAAGTGACGCTGTGAATACGACTGATTTATTGGTGAGTTGTTTGAGACAAACATTTTATTTTACCGAATTTGAGATTCAGAGACTTTGTGAAAAATATCAAAATCTTCTTGTAAATAATGAACAGCTATATTTGTTGGGAAACTATGGACTACAATATGTGATATCAATGATTGATAAGGATAATCGAATCATTCCATTAGCTAAAATCGAGCATGGCATCGGCGTTCCCTTAACCAAATGTAAGTATAAAATCACAATATTACGATTGTTAGTGTTTCAGGGTTCAATGGTAGTTTGATAAGCAAATCTTTCCCCAACGATCCGACTCTGTTTTTGAACACTTTTGATTTTAATGATTATCAGTGGAATAGGCAGATGATTGAGAGCCCAGGTGATGCGTTCATCACAGTCAAGTTCAAATCAGCGGAACTGATTGATAACACATTGTTTGCTGTAGTGCTCCATTCTTATAAGAGTAATTGTGATGTCAATGTGATGGAATTGGAATTGAAACCGAAATTGAGTTCTATTTGTCTTTTAAAAATGATTGATGATTTGTTATCAGAGAGTGATAACGAAAAGATTGATAGCGTCGTGGAAAGCTTACCAATACCAATGAGGTTGATTTTCGTTACTGATAAATAACTGAAAACTATTTTAGACCAATATTAAGCAATATGATGGAATGGAGGAGCTCGCTATTGGTGAACAAGATTGAGCCAGAGCCAGATATTGAAAACGTTCAAAACACGTCATAACCGATTTGTTTCTAATTTTGTCTATTATGAAATATCTAATTTTGAGTAAACACATCGTACTTGTACCTGCATGACTCCCAACTGATTAGAAAATTGCAATTTTTTCGACAGTCATCATTCACTTGATATTTTCTCTACCTGAAAAATGCTTTGCTTTACAACTGGTCACACAATTCCCATCAATCTGGAACTGCCATTGAATATGCCTCGCTGGATCGATGAACCAATACAACACCATGCCTACTCAACAGTTATCGGACATCAAATTTGGATATCTTTCAATACATATATTTATGGCGAAAAAGATAGGAACAACTTTTTCGTGTTTGACACGAGTAAGCTTTGAAACTTTCTTGTGTTTCAAAAATTTCACAATTACAGAAACTCATGAAATGACAGACCTGACTTGCAAACTGCCAGCTATTCCCAATTTTTCTACTAGTAATGTGGCGAGCTCTGAAGATAAATTGTATATTTTTATGAAGAAAATAATAAGACATATAACCGGTCCGGAACCAGAATGCAATCACAAAATATTCAAGTTTGATACAAAGTCACTCACCTACACATTTTTGTTCAACCTAAGTTCTAGAAACTTGTTGGGACCACCGCAAATTATCGGAAATTTCATGTATTGTCTCGAGAACGGTCCGAGGTATATTCCTGCCGGACCGTCGTTTGTGCGAAGGATAGAAGTTCACAAGGTGATTAAAATTGATTTAACTGGAAGAAATGCTGTGAAAAGTATTGAATTGGTAAAACTCTCGATTTTATCATTTTACTAGAAATTGAATTTTAGAGCCCAAGACATGGAGAGCAGTATCGTCAGATGTTTGCGAAAAATAGTCAACTATATTTACTGAGTTACTTCGAAAACAAATTAGTGGTATCAACTATTGACAATGATAATCCAATCATTCCATTAACTAAGATCCAGCATGACATCAGTGTTCCTATAACCAAGTGTTAGTATCATATCATAATATAATGGTTGATAGTGCTTTTAGGGTTCAATGACAGTGTGATAAGAAAGTCTTATCCAAATGGTCCGACTCTGTTTTTAAACACTTTTGATTTCAATATTCATCAGTGGAATAGGCAAGCAATTGAGAATCCTAGTAATAGGTTCTTTAAATTCGAGTTCAAATCAGCGGAACTGATTGATGATACATTGTTTGCCGTAGCGATTAGTACTCCTTGCCACGATCCTGATAAAAACAATTGTGTTGTCAAAGTGATAGAGTATGAATTGAAACCGAAATTGAGTTCTATTTGTCTTCTACGGTTGGTTGATCATTTGTTATCAGATAGTGATAACGAAAAGGTTGATCGCGTTTTGGAAAGTTTGCCAATACCCATGAGGTTGGTTTCGAATACTGATAAGTAACTGATAAGAATTTTTCAGGCGGAAGTTGAGCAATATGCTGGAATGGAGGATATCGGGTTAAACGAATTAGTTTGAGCGGAACGATGAATGTTTTTGAATTGATTAACTTTGTTTTTTTAAAAATTGTATTGATAAAGAAAATTTATGAAAAAATAAATACTTCATATAATAAAATTTTAGTTAGTTATTTCACAAGTTTGTGCTGGAACCTAATGAGAAGAAGCTGAAAAATGTTGTGGATCAATTTGTGAGAAACAAAATTCGAAAAAAATCGTAATTTTAGGACTTGTTTACTACTGCAGCAAACTGCCGACTATGCGAAATAGGCGGAAGTTAAGAATGATGAAATCTTCATTCAAAAAAATATTTTGCTGAATAAACATATTTTCGAAATTTTTCGATAGTGTGTTTCATAACACTCTACCTCCAATATAAAACGGCAAAAAAACAATTTCGATTTTTCTCATTATTTTTTTTGAAATGCTACGCTGGACAACTAGCTACAGGTTGTACCGAAATTCGGACCGGTCTGAGAAGGTTGGACCAATTTGCTCAACCGTCATCTTTGATAATATTTGGACTGCTTTCACACATGAAACTGTGAAAAATGGTAGAAAAGTCGTGAATACTGAGTTGACTTATTTTAATACAAGTGAGTTTCAAACTTTTTTGAAAAAAAAATATCTTGAAAAATTTCAGCTACTCATGATATCATAGAGTTCGACTGCGGAATCCCGGAAACTTCTGATTTCTCGATATGCAATTTAACCAGTCATGCGAATCAGCTGTACATTTTCTGGTCAAAAGAAGAAAGAAGACACTGGACATATAAAATTTACAAGATTGATACAGTATCAGGAAATTGCAATGAGATGCTCACATTCGATGCACAATTGGTATTTGGATATCCGCAAATCATGAAGGATACTATGTATTGCTTGAATTTGGATAAAAGTAATAATCATCTATCATTGATAAAGATTGATTTATCAACGAATACGGTAGAGACCCATTTTCTGCTGGTAAGACCTAGATTTCAGAGCGACACTATATACTAGCTGTTTTCAGGTAAAACCACCAGGATCCGTTTATCAGAAACTGATAAGAGATGATAAGTTATATCTTTTGGAGTATTGTCATCGGAAACGAGTGATATCACTTGTTGATGATCAATACCAACTTCAACACATCAACACAACGGATTATAAGGATGTAAGGTATACGCGAAGGATATATGATGATCAGAATCAATTACAACACCAAAGCACAATTGATAGGAATGATGCGAAGTATACACTGAAAACAAAATGTAGGAAACATTCACGTGATAAGATGATAAGTTTTTTTGTAGGGTTTGACAATAATTTGGTTTCGTTTTGGGAAATGGGACAGGACACTTCTATGATGTTGGGAACATTTGATTTTGAGGAGAAAAAGTGGATGTCGGATGTGATTGAGAAGATTCAGGAGAATACCCACTTGTATAATCTGCAAACAGCTGAGAGAGTTGGTGACAATATTTATGTTGTGATTGGAGAGCTGGAGCCAACTGGTGTGACGTATGATATCAGAATATTGCCATTGAAACCGACATTGGTTGATGCGTGTCTTGTTCAGTTGGTTGATGAGATATTGGTTGATAGGATTAAACTTGAAAGTATTTCGGAAATCATGCCAAATCGTTTGAAGTGAGTTGATTCCTTGTTTTCCATAATTTTTGAAAGTTTCAGACAATTATTGAGTAACATGTTGGAGTACAGAAAACCTGAACGGTTTGCGGTACCTGCACCAATACTAGCGACAACGAGGGATGACTTGACACCTGAAGTACGATATCCAAGTTTCAACTCTACAATGACACCGCAAACCGTAATTATGAACCATTTTCAACCTCAACGCCGAATTCTAAATCATTCTGAAATTCCAGCTCGACGTGTATCGAAGTTAAACCAATTTCGAGAATTTTTACGTCCTAGATTTTTGGAATAATCAAATTTAACTTGATATCAATTTTTATGCTTATTTGAGGTTAACAGATAGGATTCACAGTTTTTTGTATCGTTACGGCCCCCTTATTTTTTCAAAGCCTCATTTTTTCAGTAATGTTTTGAGTCGCTAAACTTGTTTCAATTTTATGACATTTCTGATACTATCCTGTATATATACTTGATGCATTTTCTCGGCTGTTGCTATACTTTGCTCACGTTGTCTTTTTATCGTGTCTCATGGTTTTTTGAGTCATAAAATACAAATAAAGCTCATTCGGCAGTATTTATTGTGACAAAAGCGAGAAATGAGAGAGGGAGAGGGATCAAGTGAAATTATGAGTGATAACCGTTATGTGCCACCAACCTTCGCCTAGAAAAAGTTTTATCGGTTATGGATAGTTTTTGAGGCGATTACCTTTGCTCAACTGTGGAACGAGGACGGAGGATTCTGTGTCCTGACTTTAAACTCAGGTTCTGAGCGTCTGATTTTGATCTTTTCACCAGCTCTTTCGAGAGCAATTTACTTATTATTGCTCTTCCTTATTGTTTTTTCTTTTTCTTCCTCATCTTCTTCTTCTCCAATAATGCAATCATTGTAAGTCTTATTCGAGACAAAGTTGTCATCCGAATTGACATCGTAGCATGAGTCTTCTGTTTCAATGTACAACACAACAGCGCCTTTTTTCGGGACAACATAATCCAATGGATGTTTCCGGGGCTAACTTCATATCAGCTGGACCTGTTCCTTCCAGGACCATTCGGATGTGCTCGGATTGTCAGGCTCTCCTTCACTTCCTTCTTCTTCCTTTTTTTGCCTTGCCTTCGGACTTGCCTCAGCATCACCACTCCATTTCTCCATTTCCATCGGGATTTAATCATGATTCTCCACATCGCCACCTTCAGCACCAACTATCATTCTTCCAATCATCCATGAAAATCTCTCGAGTTTTGGCTGGGCAAGCTTTTCAAGCTCCTAAATGAACTAATTAATTTTTCGAAACTCTGAATGTCTTACATTTGCTGGTTTTGGAATGATGAACAAGTTCTTCATCGTTTCAAAATCCAAAAGCGGAACATTGAGCTGCAAAAGGCGGATATCGAACCATCGATGATATTGTTTGACATTTCTTCCTTTTTTTCTTTCCACTTTTCTGTTCATTCCTTAATACGACGTCTCCCGGTAAACTTTATTCTTATTTATCCATAACTGATACGGCGACATACATGTATGTTGCTAGTTTAGGTTCTTTCGAAGCCAATGTTACCGCTGTAAACTTACATATAAAGAAGAGGAACGAAATTATTCACGATAAAAAGAAAAAGACAATATCATGAAAAGATGGTGAGAGGTGTGTGTGCGCGTCTACAACGAAAGCGAACGTTACATATGTATGAGGAGAAGAGTGTATTACGATGAGGTAAGAGGCACATGTAATACACAACGCCCAAATGACTCAACAGTTAGCCGGCTCCGAGGATTCGTATATTAGTAAGAGGTAGGAGTAAATAAGATGACATGTTTGCCGGGACGTTTAAATGAGCAAAGAAGAGACGTTCTGTAAACAAGTAGGTGATGTTTTGCAAATACTCGAAAACAAAATATCTCAGAATAATACGAAAGGTTTTGTTCAAGTAGTATTTTTGCTTGGCTACATAACTACGACTATTTGTTCTATAAAAATTTTAAAATATGACTACAAAATAATATTATATAGTTTTGTTCTACAGAGTGATCATTTTCACTCACATAAAAAATGCAATAACAGGCCAATAAAAATGGTGATGATCGATTGAGTGTTTCATAATGTGAGTTGGAATGTAACGACCACATACTGCGTTTATTAGGGACGAGAGAGAGCGGAGAGGGTAGACAAGACCGAGAAGAGTGAGACGGGTATCAAATTACATCTATAAACAGCTGCGAATGATAATATGTGCCTATATTTGTGAAAAAAAGGATCATTATTGGTTTGCTGGGAATCGAAAAAGTAATGAATGAAGAAGTGTTCGGGCATAAATGTGATGAAAAATGAAAAAGCAGACAAAAGTATGAAAAACTATTTGGGTCACCCTAGCAACTGGCGAGAAAATGTGTAAGAAATGAAAAAAGAATGTTAGAGAACGAAATATGGACTAGTGGTCGGCTGCAGCTGGGGATTGCATCAAAAGGGTGTAAGACAGAAAGAGGTGTTGCCGCATGCACCACACCAATTTATTTATTTTTCGGTAAATGGTGCGAACACCGACTGCACTGTGAGGACGGGTCTATTTGTAACGTCGCGCGTAGGTCAGTCTTGTGTTGCGTCGCGTGCAGGATCATCATGCCTCCTCGCACCTATCGTTTCGCATCGCACTAAATCGTCATTGTGTGCACATTCTCTCGCGCATATGGCCGCAGACTCGTGGCCTAACAAACTACGCACTTTGATGGAGTCTCTTCCATTTATTCAGGACTCTTTGTCATGCTGCTCTGTTTCACAAAAATGTATTGTTGTTTTTGATTTCCCTTATCTCTCCATACAATTGACGTAATATAGTTCATAATAAGTGGGAAAATACATACAGGTCTTTGATCTGATGCGGTTTTTTTTCATGTTCAGCCCGTGATTCTTCTCTCACTATATCCATTGTTCTCTTTTGTTAACAACGACATGGATTCACGAACACATTTGACTTTGAAGTCTAAATTCTTGCAATAATTCCGTTCAATTTGGTATTCACTTTATAATTATTCTATGAAACACATGAAAAAGTTAACAGGTTATTAATATTTCGGCTATGATAGTTTTGTTGTGATTCATCGGTGTCGAAAAAGTTACGATTTCCTGAAACATAGATAATTGATAGAAAAAAAAGTTTGTATTACCTTCAAAATTGTTTTGACCATTGTTACCGAGAGCATTTCCCGAATTGTTGATTCCTGTTTTGACCACCTTGTTGACTATTGGGTCCCATGTTGTTCCCTATCCAGTTATTTCCCATTCCATTACGATGATCTGCACTGTTTCTTCCAATATCTGAAAAATGTGAATAGAAGGCAAAGAAAATTATGTTTTTTTACTGTTAGAACTGTGTTGGTGATCACGAGCCAAATGATTTCCAATTGTTGGTTGGACTTTTCGTGATCCACTGAAGTTGAAATTGCCTGAAACATAGATATATAGTGGTAACAACAAAATTATATGTCTAACCATTTCAATACTGTAAGCTGCCATCAACCACATTTTCAACAAATTTCAATTGCTCGGCGTTGAGCTTCACAATCATGATGGTGTCATCGATGAAAAAATTTGGATTCCTCTGTCGTGTCTTCTGTTGGATCAGATTCTTTCTTTGACTTGTCACTCCTTTCGTTATTCATAACTGATTGCCGGTTCAGGTTCTTTCGAAGCCAATTTACCCACTGAAAATTGTAAATATAGAGAAATCGGTACGAAATTAGAGGAAAATCAAAATATTGCAAGTAAAAAGAACAAAAACACCATAAAAATATTATGAAATGTGTTGTGGGATGCATGTCGCAAACGGAAGACAACAATGAGAATGGTGAGATGGATATGTTGTATGGTAAGGAACACAGACAATACGAGAAGAAAAAGCCGCAACAACTCATCGTATGTAAACTGGGAGAAAAGCGAATTGTCAATTCTTCAAAGAAAAAGAGGAAACAAAACAACAGGGCAGAGTGATGTAAAAACAAATGATGATAAATAAATGGAAGAGGTTCCATCAAAATGCGTACTTTGTTAGGCCACGGCCATTTGCGAGAGAGAATGTGCACACAATGACAATGCGGCACGATGCGTCGTGATGCGCCTACGCGCAACGCAAAACAACGGACCCGCACGCGCTGTGTACATCGATACGCGCAGCGGGCATCAACAGGACGTAGTCACACCATTCACCATTAAGAAACAATTCATTGAGTAATGCCTGCGGCAACAACCATTTGTCGTCTTTTGCTAACATTCCCTTTTTTCATTTCTTACACATTTGCTCGCTAGTTGCCAGGGTAGCCCAAGTAGTCTTTCCGATTTTCTCCCACTTTTTTGTTTCCTAACACATTTATACCCGGCCACCTATTTTTCCTTACATATCTTCAAAAATACTCTATGTCTGGTTAGTGGTGGGCATACACGTGCCATCAGCCTTGCACAGCACAATTGTGTTATATCTTTTATTCACGGTTTACGAATGTAATTTGATACTCAGTAAGACCCTCATCTGCCCCGTATCACCTCTCCACTCTCTCTTTCCTAATAAACGCAGTATGTGGTCGTTAAATATCAATTCACATTATGGCATACTCAATCGATCATAGCCCTTTCGATTGCTTGTATTACATTTTTTTGTAATTGAACATCCTCACTTGGTAGATAGAAACCGTAACACATTTTCATTATTCTTATCGAAAACATGGTCTCATACATGTGACATAGCAAAACAGAGCAGAGCATTTGGAAGAGTTTGTTTTCGGGGATTTGCAAAACATCGCCTACTTGTTTACAAGATGTTTTTCCTAATCTAGTCGTCCAGACAAACATGACATTTTATTTTCCCCCATCTTCTTGTTATAAATGGAGTGACTCATATAGTACGGCCTACTGTTGAGTCATTTTGTCGTCACCCAACACGAGTCCCTTACCACATACATCCCCCCATTGTGCGTATTGCCCTCTTTCGTTGAAGACGCGCACACCACATTCCCTTTCACTATATTTTTTTGAGATTGTCGTATTTACCTCAATTTCTCTCATCTGTTTCTTTCATCATGATTATTTTTTTATTGCTCTTCTTCACATTCACGATTTCGACATGCATTTCACAGCACATTTCAAAATTTTTTTATAATGTTTTGGTTCTTGTCACTCGCAATATTTTGCTTTTTTCGTATTTGTGTATTGATTTTTCAGTGGGTATATTGGCTTCGAATGAACCTGAACCAGTTAAGTGGCAACATACATGTATGTTGTCATATCAGTTATGAAGAAAAAATAACAAATTTTACCTGGACGTGTCGACTACGTTGAAGATCAAAGAATAGATGTCTGTGATGAAACCCAGCAATGGCAATAAAGATAGCGCTTTTGAAAAGTGTTTGAAAATTATTTTGAAAAACTGTTTTCTAATGGCAACTGCTGTAACCGGCCATGCCAACGCGGCTGTAACCAGTAAAAATATGGTAAGCTACTTTTGAGTCAGCACATTTCTCTTGACATTTATGATTGTTTTTGCAGTTTAACCTGAACTTACGACTCTTATTCGCATTGTATAATGAATGACAAGTAAGTCGAAAAAATGGTGTCGGACAAAATGAAGAGAGCAGAGGAAATGAACAAACTCGAAGAAGAACACTTTTTATACACAAAGGTCCATTTCAAACCATTCGCGATTAATTCATTGCCGAAGGAAACGAAAATTGCAATTCAACATTGCTTGAAGCTCAACATTGCCATTCCAACTGGCACAAATGTATTGAATGGAATATTATCATATTCAAAAGAATTCGACAAGGAAGTTGCCACATTCATAATGGAATACTCGAACAACCGGATTGTTAAAGATCTCGCCAACGACTTGGAAACGCTCACACCTCGACTAAAAAAGTTGCCTCGAACAATATCACGAAACAAGAAGAAGAAGATTATCGCAGACGACAAAATCGTGATCAACGCAATTGATCCGGATATAAAAGACGTGTTCGTCGTCTTCCATCAAACAGTAAGTGAAATCCTTCTAATTCAAAACAACATAAAGAAATATTTATAGATACCAGTTGAAATTACCGGTCAGTTATTGGAAGACCAAGAGCTAACGATTCTCGTTACTGATCCGCAACGAATCCAGAAAATCTCGAATACGCCACTGGATCTTATAAGAAAAAAAATGGAGCTCCGATCGTTTACAAAATAATTGGCAAGAAACTGCGAACACTAGAAAACGATCAACGCAACGTTGTATTTCAAAATGAAGTCAAGATTTTCAATGCTTGGTATGGTGAAAACAAAGATCCGAAATGCGTGCTTAAAAAAACAACATTGAAAAAACTATTCTACTTCAAACCAACCACAACAACAACAACAACAACACCAACTATCAATGACGCACTAAATGCATTAATCGACAACAGAAACTCATCTCAATTATCTGAAACAAATACACCAGTCGATGACGAACAAAATGATGCAATGAGCGACAAAGGCTCATCTCGATTATCTGAAGAATCCGAAGAATCGGAAGAATCCGAAGAATCCGATGATTCTGATGATTAATTTTCCATATTAGACTGGTTTCATAAATCGATAATTTGTGTTTAAATAAATGTATTTTGGCCTAAAATTTTGATTTTTGCATTATTTCTCCAAGCAGTATTGAACTGTATGTGTCTCCTAAAGTTTGTGCATCTGTTTTTAGCATTGGCATTTGTCGGAAGTTGCAGATATTTGACTAAAAATGTGTGATTTGGTGCAGTAGTCAATGAAATGTTCAAACCTACGTATAATCGATTGGTGGACATTTTATCACTGGTATTTTGTCCATTTTCTATGCGTGGAGAGAGGGTGCAGACATGTTAGTGGAAAAAAAGAGAAGGGGACATTATACCACTGGTATAATGTCCACTCTCTAAAATGAGAGAGTGCAGACATGTTAGAGAAGAGGGATAGTGGTGGACATTATACCAATGGTATTTTGTCCGCCGAATATTATGAGTGACATATGAGTCATATACTGAAGCTGATGTTGTTTTAAGTGTTGTGATTGACACAGAATGGTACCACAACGGTACCAGCAACCAAACGAGCGTGTGTCCCACGTCATATTTTTGTCTTTCTATCTTGAGAAAACATTTTTTCCCAACGATATTCACAACAAAAATTATTTTGTTTGAGTCATATGTGAGGTCAGTCACTTGCCACGTATTTCTGGTTCTTCTGGGATAACTAGAAAGCGCTCTATCACTTTGTGGAACATCCGTGTCACCACCACAAATCATCATGGATTGTCTCGCACCAAAGAACAAGAGAAATTCATGAAGATGTGCAAAATTATGTTGATGCACATTCAACAGAATTTCATTGATGAGAGATTGAAACGTGTAAGCAAAAAAATAAGAAGAGGAGAACGGAATACAATCAAATTTTTAGAGTTCATGGACCACGTAAAAAACAACAAAATGTGGTTGGAAGAGAAGACGGCAAGTTTCTTTCAAGCTTTTGGCAATCGATTCTATCAAGACTGCTACATGAAGATCGTCTTCAGCACTGGTAAGAGAAAATAATCCTTCAAATGCAAAAAAATTGATTTTCAGAACACTTCGTCAAATTCCGCCTCCGCGTGCAATGTTCTCGTCATTCAGCCACACCATTTTTCAAATTTTCATTCGTATGATTTATTTTGTATTTTTCACTTTTCGCAATAAAATTATTATCAAACTATCTCTATTTCATTTGAAAATCCATACAGTTACTGATACTGATTATTATCTCATTATCAATTTTGTTGTGGTTTTGAATACCTTTCCCTATGCTAAATTGAATTTCAGTATTCCAATCACCAATCAAGTGCTGTGGGATGCATGTCGTAAACCGAAGAGACCAATTATAAGAGACACAGGTCGTGATGAAAAAAAGCCTCAACAGATCATTGACCCTATGAATGTTCCTACTCATTGAGAGTGCGCGAGAGAATGTCTACACAATGACAGTTTAATGACAGTTTGATTACCAACATCTTTCGCTTACGTTGTTCGTTAGTTGCTAGGGAACTATAAGCATTCTCTCCAACTTTATCCAGTTGTTTTCATTTTCTTCAAATTTATAATTCATGACTTGTTACTGGAAAGCATACTGCTCATCTCAATGTTTTATTAATGTAACACCTTGGTAGGCCTCACTTATCTTGTTTGGCTTCTCCACTCTCTTTTCTTTTAAAAAATTCAATAGGTGGCCGTATCATTACTATTCATTATCGAGCATTCAATAGCTTTTCAACAACACTGAATATTCTGCTCACAAAGGAAAATGCTTCGTTGACAATTGACTTTATAAAATTAAAAACTTGAAATTGACAAAAATTAAAGATCGTGAGGAGCAATTGGAACAGCGATTGCACACTGAACTGCGATCCGCAGATCCATTTTTGATTTGTCAAACCATTTGTTCTGTTCGACATCGTAGAATTGAATTTTGGTAGATTGATCAGTGACTCTGAAATATTACTGGTTTCGCTGAGATTTTGTATTCGGTTTGAACAATCAAATACCCTAAAACCGTTATTTTTATTGGCGTGACTCTCGATCCAGTTGAACTCAATCATGTCATATTCAAAAAAATATTTTTTACTTACGGTTGCATAAAGTAAATGCGTTCATGTGTGGATGTTAAGTGAAACTTATGGAAACCATACCGCCACACCGTACAAGGAGGCGGTAGTTGTGTCCAAACATTTGTTGTTGGGTCATACATTTCGAAACTATCTTCAGTCCAGTTATCATCGAGAGCATATAGTTTGTTTCTAAAAACAGTAACTTCGAAAAAGCTTCTCTGCTTCAACATTGATTGAACCGGCTCCCATCGTTGGGCCTCGGTGTCGAAACGTTCAACAGAAGACGATTTTTCAACTTCATGCTCCAAATTTTGTCCGCCACATGCTGTAAGAAATAATTGCATTGTACTAATATTCTTGACAAACCATAAATATATTTTCCGATGGAAGCAACACAATGTCCTACTCTTGCTTGCAACATTGAAGGGAGCGGATCACATTCATTCGTTTGCAAGTCAAAACTGTGACATTTTGGGCTCGAAGTTAGTGTAAAACTGCAAAAATCATATCCACCACACAAATAGATTTTATTTTTGTGAATCGTAATTGCAGGTTGTTTTTTCTTGGTTAACAACTGTGGAATCTAAAAAGTGTTTGTTTTATTTTCATAAAAATTAAAAAAAAAGCGTATTGAGTCACCACCTACCTCCGTCCATAACTTTGAATCAAACGAAAATTTCATGATATTTATAGCATACTTCCACGGATCTGGGCAGCTTTCCACGACATACATAGAGTTTACGTCCACGACTATACTATGATTGACTTCAAGCGAAACACTTATGTTTTTATCGTCAACCTATTTTTTCATTATTGGGTCATACAACTGCGCGTACTGTTTTTCATCACGTGACTCTTTTTTTGTTTTTGGAAACACCATCAACCATCCTCCAGACGATAAACTGGCCCCAAAAGATTTGATACACTGTTGAATTCTGGAATTTAGAAACTTAAATTTGAAACTGACGTGAGTGAATCCATAATCTGCAAAACAATCTTACCTCTCAATGTGCTTTTTGCGATTCTCATTAGTTTCCAACCACCGGGCACAAATTGCATTAATATCAACATCAGCACCGTAAAATGTCTGGTCCATGGATAAAAAATCAATAAAATCATCAATTTCCAACTGTGTATAACTGCCCGTGTCTGCTATCTTTTTATAATGAGTAGCTATATAGTTGTTGACACAGTTTGAAACATCTATGCCACATTCAACAACTTTCAATAGCAACCTCATTGACAAAGCATTATCAACTGTCAATTGCTGTAAAAGGTATTTCGAGCATTCTGCGACTAACTCAATCATTTGAAAATAGTTTGCTGCTGTTATGACGGATTGGGCGTTTTCTGAAATGTCCTCACTTTATTTAAAACTTATTGACTTTATATAACCTGGTGTTATTGTTAACTTTCCCGTGTAAATAAAACTAATAACTTGATCCATTGTCACACCTCACACAGAGTCTGATAGCCAGATAACAGATTTGGCAAAAATTTTGAAAAAAAGTTGAAAAAGTGGAAATTTTGAAAAATTTTGTATTTGTTAATTAATTTATGATATATTCGTTGGAACGTGAGATAAATCTTGCCGAATTATGCCAAAAAATCCAATTAAAATGGTATAGAAAATCAGATAGACGCCAAAACTCTCGTGGCCGAAGTTTTGCATGGCCGTGTGTTGTGTGAAAACTAGGCCACACACCGTTTTATCACTTTATCAGCTCCCGTGATGAAAATTTTCAACGAGACATGGTTTTATCAGATAGAAAATAAAAAAAGGAACAGTTTAAAAAAAATTGCAAGCTAGCCCGCCTATTTTCGGCGAAATAATTGCCGTCTGATTCTAAAAAGGGATATTTTCTGAGTTGGAAGAAAATCGAATGTCGCTAGCTTGCAGCCATGTTAAATTATGAAGAAAATACTATTTTAGAAAGTTGTGTGAAGTTTGCAAGCTAGCGGTTCAGTAGGAAGCTCAAAAAACGAGTCTGATTCTGGTGAAAATCAGACAGTGTTACCAGTTATAAAAAATGAGTCAGAATCAGACGGGCATTATTTCGCTTAAAATAAACGGGCTAGCTTGCAATTTTTTTTGAAACTGTTCCTTTTTTTCTCCTCTATCTAATGAAATAACAATCTTTACACAAATTTCATCACGTAAGCTGATAAATTGATAAAACGGATAGGGACTAGTTTTCACACAATACTCGGCCATGCAAAACTTCGTCCACGGGAGTTTTGGCGTTTATATGATTTCCTATTTTATTTTGAATGAATTTTCGTGTTCATTCAACAACCTTTTTCTCAATTTCTAACGAATTTAGTTATAAAATACAAAATATTTTCAAAAGTTTCACTTTTTCAACTTTTTTATCAAGTTTATGTCAAAACTGTTATCAGCTACCGGTTTTTTTGTTTTAACGCTGAAAATCTACAATTTTACTTTTTTCCTCTCAATAAGACCTCCGAAACCACCTTTTGGAGCTAGCTTGCAGTTTTGGCGAAAAAAAAAGTTTTTTCTAGCTTGCAATTTTGGCACAAAATTTTTCGATCAGAAATCTGTGTGAGGTATGTCCATTGTCTCGTATGAAATTTCTAAATATCATGTAAACATGTAACCAATGATAAGTTTCCATTACCTAGTATAGTGACTTCTTCAGATGTTGATTCTTTCAAGCCGGATGTAAACATTCCTCTAAAGTACGGCGAAGCTGCTGCCAGAATGTTCTGCAGACACACTTGCATAATACTCAGTTATTTCAGAAAAACTCACTTTGTGCGCGTTCAAAGTTTTACCACCAGCCAAAATGGTCACGTCACAGAGCTGATTATGCAAACGACACTCGTTGAGATTACGGAGTAGCTATGACAGATCTTAAAGGTATTGCAAAGGTTCAATAAACTCACATCCGAATGTATTGTAGAAGCAACGCTAATCTCCATATGATTTTCATCATTTATAATTGAAGATAATCCAGAGCGCATTTTGAAGTCAATCTGAAAGCAGATATGTTATTTAATTGTAAGAAGAAGATGAATGAGCGCAAATGAATAGTGCGCGCACGCAAAGATACGTATCGATTTACTGAAAGCAAACGCGAGAAATGTACGACTGACGTAATTTTTGCCTCTCGCTAACAGTACGATGTTTGAGGCAACTAGTCAAAAAACAGTAAAGGTGTTTACCTAACATGGAAGGGTCCCCAGCCTAAGTTGCGATACAGCAATAAGACCTATTCCATGTTGTAGAGCATGGTCGATAGTCTAGAAAACACATTTCAATATCTGCCACCGAGTGATCTACAGTGATCTACAGTAAGTCATACAGGAACAATAGTACCTGAAAATGCTGAAAATGACTGTTTTGGAAGATGAAATGCATTGTAAATAGTTAGATTATACTATTGTAACTTTAAACCGATTCAATTACCTTCAAAAACAGTCATTTTCAGCATTTTCGGGAACTATTGTTCCTGTTTGACTTACTGTAGATCACTGTAGATCACTCGGTGGCAGATATTGAAATGTGTTTTCTAGACTATCGACCATGCTCTACAACATGGAATAGGTCTTATTGCTGTATCGCAGCTTATGCTGGGGACCTTTCCTTGTAAAACCAACAATAGTGTACCACGTACTCCCAAACGATACATAGGTTTCTCTGACTATATCGTTTTTTTTACTATTTCTCGAGTGGTTCTGCGCTGGTGTACGTTTCGGGAGGTCGCCCGACATTCAGAAAACCAATGCTAATTGCAATGAATGAAATATATGACAATAGACATATTTCAAAATAAACAACACAAAATCAACAAAGAGGAAAGTTCATTCGTTCATTACATAACAATTTTAGAATAAAAATTAATATAAACTGAATGCCGAATAAAATTCAACATTTTTGGCTGTTAGATGTCATAAGGGAAAATTGGTACTGTAACAGCGTTTACAACTGCAAACGGCACATTATCTCCTGACTTGCGAGACCATTTGTTCTGCTCGACATTGTAGAAATGCATGCCGGTAGAATTTTCACAAGTTCTGAAATTATCCGAAGTTTGCAAAAGTTTCATATGTGGTTTGAACAATCTCATTCAAACTGTGATTACAATTTTCACTTACTTTTGCAAAAGATAAATGCCTTCGTGTGTGGCAACCAATCGACAATCGTGAAAATTAGTCAAACTTGGGGCTGCCAGTTTTGTCCAATTGTCCGTGGCCGGGTCATACATTTCAAAATCACTTTCATTTGGTTTACCATCAAGTGCATACAGATGATTCTTATACACTGCTAATGTAAATCCAAATTTTGGTGTTAACATTGGTTGAACCGACTCCCACCGCTGAGCGTCAATGTCAAAACGTTCAACGGAAGAACTTTTTTGTATTTCTAGTTTGATCCGTCCTCCACACGCTACAAATTTTATGTATTTTCAGGAATAAAGGTTCCCATTCATGAGTTTGACAAACCGTAGATATATTTGCCGATAACAGCCACACAATGCCCAAATTTTCCTTGTAGCATAGGAGGAGACTGACTCCATTCATTTGTTTGCAACTCAAAACTATAGCACATTGCTTGCACTGAATGATCAAGAGCATTAAAGCCACCGCATAAATAAATTTTTGTCTTGTGAATAGTAATTGCTGAATGCATAAACGTTCCATTTAATGACGGCATCTAGGAAAACATTATTTTCAAAATTTGTACACAACCATTACATACCTCTGTCCAAACTTTCGCATCAAAGTTGTATTTTTTCATGTTCAGTTTTTTTAAGCGTCTCTTTACGATGTACATATTACTAGTATCAACGACGATATGCTCCCCGTAGTTTTTCAAAGCGCCTATGTTCCCATTTTCAACCCATTTTTTGTTGATTGGATTGTACAACTTTGCGCAATCTTTAACATCGCATTCCTCCTCTCGTATTTCCGGGAATACCAACATCCAGCCTCCAGACGTCTGATTTTTTTCAAATGATTTGGTACATTGTTGGATTCTGAAATCTGGCACTTGAATCTCGAAACTTACGTTTAAGCTAAGAAATGCAACAATTTGCAATATACTTCCACTTTCTACCTTTCACCGTGCACATTGCGATTCTCATGATAGTCCAACCATCGAGCACCACAAGCATCGATATCAGCTCCGTAAAATGGTTGATCTATGGACAGAAATTCGATAAAATCATCGATTTCCAATTCTAGGTAGGTTTCACTCATTGCTAGCTTTGGAAAGTATGAAGCAACATAGTTATTGATGTGACTCAACGCCGCATCAAATGATTTGAGAAATTTCCAAATTGATAAACAATTGTCAATAGTCAGCTGTGCAAAAACGTACTTCGCACATTCTTCTACTAGATCTGTCATCAGAAAGTAGTGCGCTGCCGCAATGACTGACTGAGCATTTTCTGAAAACAAAGTTGGTGTTTTTTCACTTCATATCTACACATACCTATCGTTGTTAGAGTTAACATTCCAGTGTAAAAAAAACTTACGATTTGATCCATTGTTTCGTATGATATTTCTGAAAAATGAACATTATTATCCATGTCAAGCTTTGCGTACAAAAACTTACCTTTTATGTTGACTACTCCCAGTGTTGATTCCAACAAACCAGATTTGAACATGGTTTCAAAATACGGCGACGCTGCTGCCAATATATTCTAAAGATGAATTCACTTCAATTAAGCGAAAACATTAACTTGACTTACTCTATGACCATACAAATTTTGACCGTCAACAACAATTGTCACATCACACAAATCATTTTGGAGCCGATATTCGTTCAGCTTGTGGAACATCTGAAAAAAGTGATCCGTGGTTTTTAACGTTTCTCAAACTCACATCAGATTGAATTGTGGAAATCACATTGATCTCCATGCAATTGTCACCATTTATAATTGAAGTTAATCGAGAGTTCATCCCGTCCGACATTGTTATATCAATCTGAAAACTAGTGTGTTATTCAAATAAAAGAAGATGAATGAGCGTTAACGTCATTTCTGAACTGTGCGCGCGTTTGCAACGATACGTATTGATTTTCTAATAAACGCAAAGAACTGACGTAATTTGTGCCCCGCACTCTCAGCATGTTTTTTCAAGCCAATCGATAAATCACTGAAAAGTGATCACAAGATCAGAATTGATGACAGTGTATTCCTTTAGCACAGTTTGAGAAAACAAAAACACAACAAAAGGATAATTTATTTATTTATTACAAAACAATTTCAAAAATTGAAATTAATATAAATTTTATGTTAAAACAAAAAACTTGTAACTTTCGACAGCTAGAAATCATAAGGAAATATTGGGACAGCAACAGCATTTACAACTGAAAACGGCGTACTATCTCTTGGTTTTTCAAACCATTTGTTCTGCTCGACATTGTAGAAATGCATGCTGGTAGAATTCTCATAAGCTCTGAAATCATCCTAGTTCAGCAGGCGGTTCCAAGTTGGTTTGAACAGTTTCATTAAAATTTTGCACACAATTTTCACTTACTGTTGCAGAAGATAAATGCCTTCGTGTGTGGCAACCAATCGGCAATCAGGAAAATCATTGATGTTCATTGAACTTGGGGCAGAGAGTTCCGTCCATTTGTCTGTGGCCGGGTCATACATTTCAAAATTTGTTTCATTTGGGCAACCATCAAGTGCATACAGTTGATTCTTAAACACTGCTAATGTAAATCCAGTTTTTGGTGTTAACATTGGTTGAACCGGCTCCCATTGTTGAGTGTCGGTGTCAAAACGTTCAACAAAAGAACTTGGAGGTCTTTGTAGTTGTAATGTGAGCCGTCCTCCACAAGCTACAAAATTTAGGTATTTTCAAAAATAAAAGTTCTGATTCGTGAATATGGCAAACCGTAGATATATTTTCCGATAACAGCCACACAATGCCCAAATCTTTCTTGTAGCATAGAAGGAGATTGACTCCATTCGTTTGTTTGCAAATCGAAATTGTAGCACGTTGCCCGCACTGAATTGGTATAGCCACCGCATATATAAATTTTTGACTTGTGAATAGTAATTGCTGGATGCATAAATGTTTCATTTAATGGCGGCATCTAGGGAAACAATATTGTTTAAACTTGTACATAACCATTATATACCTCGGTCCAAACTTTCGAATCAAAATTATATTTTTTCATGTTGAATTTTCTCAAGCACCTTCTTACGACGTACATATTATTACTATCAACGACAAAATGCTCCCCGTAGTTGTTCGACGCGCTTATGTTTTTATGTTCAATCCATTTTTCCTTGATTGGATCATATAACTTTGCGCAATCTTTTACATCCAATTCATCCTCACGTACTTCCGGCAATACCATCATCCATCCTCCAGACGTCTGATTTGTTTCAGATGATTTGATACACTGCAGGATTCTAAAGTTTAGCGATTAAATCTTAATTTTACGTTTCAGCTAAGAAATGAAATAATCTGCAATACGGATAGTTCCACTTACCTTTCACTGTACACTTTACGCTTGTCACCATACTCCAACCATCGAGCACCACAAGCTTCAATATCAGCTCCGAAAAATGGTTTGTCTAATGATAGAAAATCGATAAAATCATCAATTCCCAAATCTAGATAGGTATCACTCTTTGCTAGTTTTCCAAAGTATGAAGCAACATAGTTATTGATGTTATTCAAAGTCGCATCAAGTGATTTTAGTAACTTCCAAATTGATAAACAATTATCAACAGTTAATTGTGGTAAAAAGTATTTGGCACACTCCGCTACTAGATCTGTCATTAAAAAATAATGCGCTGCTGCAATAACTGACTGAGAATTTTCTGAATACAAATTTGTTGTTTTTCAAACTTCATCTTTACAAATACCTATCGTTGTTAGAGTTAACTTTCCAGTGTAAATAAAAGTTATTATCTGATCCATTGTTTCATATGGTAATTCTGAAGAACAATGGCAATCAGATTAAACGTGGTGTACGACAATATACCTCTAATATTCACTATTCCCAGTGTTGATTCCAACAATCCTGATTTGAACATAGTTTCAAAATACGGCGACGCTGCTGCCAATATATTCTAAAGATGAATTCACTTCAAATCAGGGAAAAAATTAACTTGACTTACTCTATGACCATACAAATTTTGACCGTCAACAACAAGTGTGACATCACACAAATAATTTTGGAGCCGATATTCGTTTAGCTTGCGGAACATCTAAAAAAACTACTACGCTTGATAACGAGCATTTTTCAAACTTACATCGGATTGAATTGTGGAAAGAACACTAATCTCCATGCAATTGTCATCATTTATAATTGACGAC